>JAITYX010000089.1:0-1200000 GCA_021018815.1 Talinum fruticosum | reverse complement strand
ATAATATCACCTCTTAGTGCAGCACCATGGTTCAATGGCTCATTCACTTTACCAGTAGCCCATGCCATTGCAGTGCTTTCAGTACTACTAGAATAGTTGTTGGTAGTTGGTGTCCCCGTGGTTCTGATATCACCTAACCAAAGTAATAGCGGAACAGGTTAAAATTCCTGCAAAATCACGATACATATTCATAAAGCACAGTAAGAATATAATAAATAGACCTTTTATCCCATGTACACCAACTGTTCGAGAGTTAGCAACCCAAGAAGATGGAACTGTATTGTTATTAGTATGCCTTGACATGGGTGCTGAATCTGGTCTTTGAAGTCTGGGTTCAAGAGATGATTGGAAAGTGCCAGTTGGCTGTGGGAGTGACGCAGCTGTCAAAACGGACGATGTATGAGCTAGATTTCATGAATACATCTGAAGCAAATTATAATATGCACCGAAGGCACTCACCATTCTTAGGAGCTTTCTGTGGATAAGGATGGGCAGCTTTCCTTTTGGACGAGGAGGGGGCAAATGCTCATTGCTGCCACTTTTTGGACCTTCAGAAAGTACTTCTGAGCATGACTCCGTATCTGTAGGGAGTTGACATGATTTTCAGCGTGCATAATAGGGGTCCTCACAATTTCGTACTTTGAGAAGCAGCAATAAGGTTTTCTTTCAGAAAATATAAATCAGCAATCAACAAAATTTAAAGGTTTGACTGTCCCTAGATATATGAATGGATTCCTAACAATGCTCAATAGTACAAGACAGAGAGCATAAAAGAAGCAGCAGGAAACATATAACATTCATTAGAGCTAATGGTAGGACATAAAAGTGACACACCATGGTGCAGCTCAAATCAACATTAAAAGGTTTAATGCATTTTATGGTGTCTATTTGACCTGAATAACAGTCTTTGACCCAACAAAAGCTTCAATCTTTTTCCAATCACGGTCAAACCTGCAGAAAATCCAGCCAAAGAATTAATTAACTTTAATGCAGCCTAGTCAAAAATAGAAGTTTGCTGCAAGCATGAACACAAAAATGTAAAGAATTCAACTATGTCCTGATAAGTGATAACACACATCCAAAACTGGCTATAGAAAGGTGATAATTAATGATTACTTGTCTAACCACTCTAAATTTGTCAAAGATAAACGATAGCACAAGTAGCTACGAATCCAATTTGAAATCCAATACATCGTATTCTACAATGTCCTAGCTCAAAATATTTACAGGCTTACAAAACCACACACATCCGCTTCACATGGCATTCATGTAAATGTCAAAAAGAAAAAGGCTGAATTAATGTTATATTCGTCATTCTTAGGTCTCAAAGTTCAAAAGTCTTCCATTCATAAAATGGGCTCGTGAACGATAAGGCATTCTTATAGTTATAACACAACAATATTTCCCCTTTCCACACCACAGAAAATGTGAAAATTTTTCACCTTCAAAATCCTATAATCCTATAGGCTTCGCCACCATAACAGATCGGAATAGTATGCAAAAGCCGATGCGGAGGCAATTTCAGAGACAGTTGGATTCGTGGGGAGGAGAGGGGGTATCTACCTTTCATAGAGGGGGAAAACAGAGAAAAAACGAGATAGTTGTATATATCTCATCAAAATTCAGCAACCACTAATTTTACTGTGCGAGGAAATAGCCAATTCAGTACAGCATCTGGCTCAATCTTATCCCACAAAATCAAGTATAGAGCATAATTTGCCAGCAATTGGACTAAATTTCCATATCTAAGCTCAGCAACAATTTCAAGCCATCAATAACCAAAACCCTAAATTGCCCACCCTATTCACTTTCGAATCTCATCAAATACCAAAATCTCACCAATTTTGAGCGGGAACCAATCAAATTTGCACATTGAGCGCACCGTACAGATTAACAGCACATCAAAATCAACCAAGTACAAACAAAAAGAAAAGTGAAACTAATTCCACTCAAATACCAATCTCCCCAAACGAAACGAGGAAAATGAACAGTACAAAAGGGGTAAAAAGCAAAAAAAGGGAAATGAGAGTGAGAGAGAGAGAAATTACAGCTGCAAAGCTTCGAGGAACTTATCATGCTCAGGCTCCGTCCAACTCTCCCTGGACTTAGTAATCGTATACGGTTTCCTAACCTTCTTATTCCCGGAATCATCCGTCGGAGAAGAAGACTCCGTATTCACCGTCGTCGCCGGAGAATTCGCCGTCGCCGGCGTGGTCGAGAACGGGTTGAGCCCCGGCAGCGCCATGCCATTGGCGTCCAAGTAAAACCCCTCGGGCGAATTCGGATTCATCGACACCATTGACAGGTGATAGGTGAGAGAATTTGAAGAGAGAGAAAGTGAGAGGAACAAGAACAAGAACAAAGAGTTGAAGTTAGGGTTGCGTTTTATATTTCGCCAAGCTGAGCGACACAGAGAGAGACAGAGTGGAAAATAGAAAAATACTTATAAGGCACCTGAAGAGAGAGTTTTTAGTATTAAGGGGCTCTATCATCCAATCAGAAGCTGCCACGACTACAAATTAGCAAAGTCTCAATCCTAATTACTCTGTGAGTGTCAAACTATCACTCATTACGACTAACAAAAATTACGAGATCTCGTCTCCATTTTATTGAAAAGGAAAAATAAAAGCGTTAAAAGTATATTCTAATGCGTTGTAATTTCTCGGCCTACAGTCGTGGAGAGATGTCCAAATTTAGTTTTTTAAATTTAATTTTTCCCAAAATTTTAGGAAATTTTTAGGGCATTTATGAGGGCCAATAATATCTTGCCACATATGGTTAAAAAAATATCTTGGGGGGTTTGATGCTTTAGGCATTATCCATGGTATTCCTAGTTGGCCTCATAAAGAGATGAGGGGGATGCCTTTCCATCCACCATCACTCATGGCTTGTTTTTTATTTTTTTCATGTGTAAGTGGTGAAAAAACATAATAGTGGATTAAAGTAATGGGTGAGTTTGACACCACGGTACTCTTGTTGGGCCTAAACTGGATCATCATCACCAAAATGACTTGGTGGACAGGACTGTCCAAGTCATAAATTATTAGACATGTACTTTGTATGTTAATCATAATTAAATCCTACTTGTATGGTTTGTTAACTTTAATACTCCGTATCAACAATTTGACTTGAAATTTGACATCTCGAATTGAATTGAATAGAATATAATATATCATACACAGTGAAAAACACCCGAGTCGAACCAAACAGATACCCCGGATAATAACGTATGTAATCTTATCTTTTTAATTGAATTTTGATGATAGCATACTAAAATATTTTTATTTAACTCGTTGTAATCACATGTTTTTGAGAATTGTGTATAAACACAAAATGAAAATTTAAATATTTTTATTCAATGTAATTAATTAACTTCGGTGTTGTTATCGTATAAACTTTAAATTTTATTATGTTACTATTTTGTTACAATTACACTATATTGACATGACAATTCATACGTCATAAATTAAAAGGTATAAATGCATACTTGAATACGTCTTTAAGTTTTTTATTCACTAAAATACTTTGATGCACAATGGAAGGGGAAAAGGAGATGTTCCACCATCTATGTTGGCTTCAAAATAGAAGTAAAACCTAACTTCATGAAAAGCTATGATTCATCATACATGTGCTCCAAAGGGGATCAAACCTAATACATGTTTGGCAAGGAAATGGCATATATATATATATATATGAAGTCAAATTAATTAAGAAATATTATACTTTGTTAATGATTATATATTCAAGATTAATACAAGCTCGTTAACCTTTCACCATACAAAGCAAGTATAATTATCGTTATTTTTAATATAAGAAAGTAATATATAGGTAGAATTAATTTACATAAACTTTTTAGACCGACTATTATATTTATCTTTTTAATGCATAAAATGATTATTTATTACATAAACATTTAAAACTGCTTAGTTATTAATATTATATGTCGACACATTCACAGATGTCCCAGTACTAGGCTGGTCGATCAATGTAGAGAATTGGCCTTTTTTTTTCTCTCCAAACTTGTCATTTTGTACCTTCTCGTTGGCCTCTTGGGCTGAACTTAGGCAAGCATATACTCCAATGTCCAATGAATTAAAAATAGGCCCAATATGTACAGAGAATCACTTCAGGCCCATTTGGTGACCTTTTATCTCTATAATTTTTTACCAAATTTGTTGCCATTAGTTCTACTTTTGTATGTAATTATACTGAATTTTACAAATGCGAAAACAAGAGGTAATTTATACTATAATTTTTCTTTTTTTTTTTCATTTATCTGCCTATAAATTATTGGTTATTTTCATTAATGTATAATTTTTCACTATTTTTGTTACAATTAGTGCATATTATTGTGTATAATTGTTCAAAATTATATAATTGTCAAAGTGAATGTTAATTTATATGATTTTTACTTATTCTTTTCTTTCTTTACAATTTTTCTTCTTTTTTTTAAAAAATTGATCTACGAATTTTGCAATTGGCGCAATTGGATTTGATTTGTCTTTGGTGTACATTAGATTTGTGTTTTATGTACATGTTTTTAGCAGAAAATTCATGACAATTTTTTAATTTTGATGTATTTTGTTCATAGTGTACATTAGAAATACGTTTAGAGTAGATTAGATATGCATTTTACAGAAAATCCTAATATCACGAAGAAAAAAAAGACAATCCAACTAGTGTTTATCAGAAATGCATATGTCATTCTTTGTACATTAGATTTGTCTTACTTAGGTGTACTTTAATTTTGTGTTTGTCGTATATGCTTTCAATGAGAGAAAATTCACTAGTTGATTCAATTACATTTCATTTTTAGAGAATATTAGAAAATTTTACACTAATGGTTTAATTATTGTTTACTACAAGGTGTGCTATATTGTTACTTTTGCTCATATTTATGTTTGTTTTTCTTTTTTGTTTGTAGACTATTATACACTATTTAGTATAAAAATGTGTACTCCACTTAGAATATCAAAATTAGCAGCAAATATTATTGCACACAATTTTAAATATTATTATACACTATTTAATAGCCTATTGTAAATTACATATTAAAACAAAAGCGCGACAAATATTTCTTTATAAAACATTATTTATTAAACAATTACACACCAAGGGTCAAATTATTTTCCATTAAAGAGTGTGTTCACTAAAAAAATTTATATGAGTAATATTCTACTGTTCCAAATATAAAAAAATTAAAATAATTTAAAATTAATTTTTAAAAAGTAATTAAAGCACGAAGTAAAACGAAAATAAAGAAAACGCTCATATAAGGACAATCAACACTTAGGTATCACTAAGGACGTTTTCACCCTCCGATACTACTCGACCCGCAAAAAGCGAACGCGGAATTGCAACGACGTCGTATTCTTGGCACTCCATTGTTGACTTGGCCACTTAGCCATTGACGCCTCCCCTCTCACTCTCAACTCTAAATAAGAAAAATCAGTCTTCTTCCACTCACATCACATTTTCCCTCAGCTCTCTCTCTCTCTCTCTCTCTCAGTATTCTCATAACCACCCAGAAGAAGATGCAGGTCAGATTTCCTCCCCCTGCTCTGTTCATATAATATACTACTACTGGTTTTCAATGCATATATAATCATGACCTGATTTTTTTTCTGTTTTTAATTTATAATTTTTGGGTGTTTCAGAAGGTGGTGCTGAAACTGGATATCCATCGTGATGGAAATTGCAAGCAACGGGCCATGAAGATGGTCTCCGCTACTCCTGGTATGATTTCTCGATGAATCGGAACATATTAGCTTCTCTGTTTGCAGAAATAAATTACGTCTGCTGTATATATTTAGATCTTTTCGGACTCTGTTCAAGCACCATTATTTACTTGTAATCCATGGACCTCTATATCCAATCCAGCCAATACTTTGATTCGAAAGTTTTAATTCCAAGTGGACCTCCGATCCGAACTGGATTAATTGTCAATTCAAAAAAATTATCTGGGGGCGGGGGTTTGGTAGGAGGATAGGTTATTATGGTATTTAGGGTGGATGTCTAAGGCGTATTCGGTAAAATTTGTTATTTTAACGGTGGGTAGCTCTTTTTGCAGTTGTTAACTATTTTATTAACGATTAAATGTTATTAACTAGTAGTTAATGCGTAGATGTTTAACTAATGATTTGAGTTAAAGTAGCATATTTGAATAAATTGACTAAAGAACATAATTGACAAAAACTTTTAAAAAATAAAAAGGAGAATATGGAAAATATATGTGCAAACACTAGATACTATTTTTAACAACGTTATTGTGAATAATTTTTCGAAAACACTACATAAAACTCTCACTTATGTCAAACACTACTTTACCAAATACTTATATTTTTAGATAAATAGTGTTTTACCTCCTTCAAAAGCTAGTACTCGAACATAACCTTACGTTATGTTGTATTTGACTGTAAGGTTGTAAGGAGATGTAAAGAGTTATAAGGAAAGTTATAAGCAATTGTATTATACTTGTAAAGTTTGTTATAAAAAGTTGTAAAGAAGCTGTAAGATAAAGTTAAATAGTAAGAATTGAATTTTAATTGGATTAGATATACTAATATCCAAATACGCGTAGGCCGGACTCGAATGCAAATTAATTTTTATCGATTTTGAATCGATTTTTTTAACTTGAATTCAAATTGGATTATTTTATTTTCAATCTTATTGAATTTGTCTCAAAATTGAATTTAATTGTCATCTCTAATTGTAAATGATGAATTTTGTAGGGCTAGAATCCATCTCACTGGACATGATAGAGAATAAGATGACAGTAACAGGGCAGATGGATGCACTGGAAATGGTGATGAAGCTAAGGAAGGTTTACAATGCTGAAATAATCTCAGTTGGGCCAGCAAAAGAGCCTGAGAAGAAGGAGGTGCCCAAGATGAAAGAGGAGCCCAAAAACAGGCCCAAATGGTCCAATTTACTGAGGTTCGAGCAAACCCTCAATACTTATTCCCTAGATCAAGAATTCTTAACTCAATTGATATAAGATTAGTCTTTCATACTTTCTATTAGGATTCAGTTGTGCCAACAAATGAGCCTGAGAAGGAGGATGAGCCCAAAAATCAAGTCCAAGTTACTGAAGTTCTTAACTGTACGATAGATCGAGCAAACCCACAATACTTATTCCCTATATCAAGATTTTTCGCTCAATTGGTATAAGATTAAAGTTTTATACTCCCCATCAGGGCTTAGATGGGTTGGCAAAAGAGCCTGAGAAGAAGGAGGAGCCCAAAAATCAGGTTGAAGTTACCGAGGTTCCTAACTTTACGGCAGATCGAGCAAATCCTCAATACATGTTCCCTAAATCAAGAATTTTTAGCTCAGTTGGTATGAGATTAAAGTTCCGTACTACCCATCAAGATTTAGTTGGGCCTGCAAAAGAGCCTGAGAAAGAGGATGAACTCAAGATGAAAGAGGAACCCAAAAACCAGGCCCAAGTGGTGCAAGCTACCGAGGTTCCTAACCCTACGTCAAACCAAGCAAACCTTCGATACTTATACCCTAGATCAACATTTTTTAGCTCAATTGGTATAAGACTAAAGTCTGATTCTCCCCACCAGGATTCGAATCCCGATGATTACAATTTTCTTGGTGGAAGTTGTGGATTTATGACAGGTTTCTTATGGATGTGAAGGCATAGCTAAGCCAACCCAATAATTATGTACCAGTGAGCCCATTAGACTTACACCGTGTAAAGGGACTCACTGAACACTACTATGTTTCAAGTGTAGAAGACCCAAATTCTTGTGTTATTTGAGTAAATTGGTAATTAATTAAGTAAGGAAGGATTAGTTGTTCAGGTTTTTGGGGTTATGGGTTAAAGGTTTCTTTGTTTCATGGGGATGTAGAGAAGGTTTTATGTGTTATATTTATTCTTAGGCTCAGATTGGCCCTCTCAATCTTGGAATGATGGTAAGCACTTTACATTACCGTCCTCTTCGGTAAGGTTCGAACTTTTGTGGAAATAATTTCCTTATTTGGTGTGCAGGAAGTTGGAATGTGTTGTGCGCTTAGACTTTAAGTTTGCGTTTAGTATCTTTATTCCTTCCCTTGAGCATTTAAGTCCAATTGGGTTTACCCACGATGTAGAGCCCCATTTGGGTGACCCACACTTACTTTCTAAAAGAAATTGGCCCTCCCAGTCTCATTTCGTATTTTATGTAAAATTGTATGTAATGGTTAATCTAACTTGAGATGCATGAAATTGAGACCATTACTAAGTCGACTTGAATCAGTCGATTGGTCACCTTTACCCGATACCGTAGTAGATAAAATTTTCATTCGTTTTAATTTTTACAATGTTTCGAAATCTTGAATCGTAAAGTTGATCTTTCTAAAGATCAAATTAGGTTGAAGTGAGGCCACATAAAATCACAACTTAACTTGTTGTAGAATGAGACGATGATAGTGAACATATGCTGTGTTATATGATTTTTACTATGCTAAAAAATAAATAAATGTGACAATAATAGAGGTTACCAAGTTTGTGGGTTGGGTTTTGCTCACTGAGTTGAATATTTTTTATTGAAAGATATTCCCATTTTCATATTAAAAAAAAACTTTGTGGGTCGAAAGAAAACAATCCCCTTGATTCATCGTAAATTCATACTAAAATTTAAATTCTAGTTACATTAAATTTCGATCGTATTTCATTACTAAGATGCACTGACACATATAAGTGTAGTTACTAATTAAAATTTTCTTCCTCTATACTCGATTAAGGTTTATATTTATTTAAAGTACTTATCATTAGTGTTTAAAATTGACCATTATTGATAATCACCTATGAGTATTTAAAATTTTCAAATTAAATGTATTTTTATTTTAATTATGATTTTTTTCCATCAATAATATTTGAAAAAATCTAGTGAGAAACTTTACCAATTGAAAAGAAAAACTGCTTCAGACAATGTCAAAATGATTATCTGAATATTTATACTTAATAAAAATAATCTTAGTATAGTAATTGACACTTTAACCTCTCAAAAATACGTCTATAAATTTTATGCGTGACAAAATATTAATATCGATCTTATATCACTTTAAATTAGTAAAGTAATTTTCAATCATCTAAAATGATATGTCATTTTTAACAATTTTTCAAGATTATTAAATTTTTTAAACTTATTTAATCAATAAGAAATTTACTATATTTGTACGTGTATAACTCGAATTCAGAATACTAATATTAACAACTATCGAAATAACTACATAGTATTCATCATCACCAAGATGACTTGGTGGACTGTCCAAATCATAAATTATTAGACATGTACTTAGTATGTTAATCATATTTAAATCAACTTGTAAGGTTTGTTAACTTTAATACGCTGTATAAGCAATTTGACTTGAAATTTGACATCTCGAATTGAATAGAGTATAATATATTACAAGCAGCCAGATCGAACCAATCGGATATCCTAGACAATAATATATGTAACCTTATCTTTTTAATTGAATTTTAAAGATGTGTAAATTGGTGATATTGTTGAAAAAATTGATGATAACATACTAAAATATTTTTTATTTAACTCATTATTATAATCACATGTTTGACATTTAATCTTATGGAAATTGAAGCATTTTTATTCAATAGAATTAGTTATGGAAATTGAAGCATTTTTATTCAATAGAATTAGTTAACTTTAGGCATTGTTATCGTACGACTTTTAATTTTTAATATGTTACTATTTTTTCACAATTCATGCGTCATAAATTAAAAAGTATAAATGCATACTTGAAGCTTTTTATTCACTAAAAATACTTGGATGCACAATGTAAGGGGAAAAGGAGATGTTCCACCATCTATGTTGGGCTCAAAATACAAGTAAAACCTAACTTCATGAAAAGCTATGATTCATCATACATGTGCTCCAAAGGGGGATCAAACCTAATATATGTTTGGCAAGGAAATGGCATATATATATATATATATATGGATAAACTCAAATTAATTAAGAAATATTATATTTAATTAAATTTTTATATATTTAAGATTAATACAAGCTTATTTATCTTTCAGCATTTCAAGTAGTATAATTATTTTTATTTTAATATAAGAAAATACTATACATGTGAGAATTAATTTAAATAATATCACATTTTTTTTCAGTATAGAAAATAGTTATTTGTTATGTAAATTTTGAAACCTCCTTAGTTTATGTATGTTTACACATTAAAAAAGTGAATTATAACACAAATTATTTTAGTATTTCACCAACATATTAAGTTTTTATTACTAATTGGGCTTCCCAAACTCAATTGTATAAAATTGGGTTGTGTCAACCCAGTAATCTTTTAGCTTCTTCTTCTTACTCCCCCATTACCCTTTTGGGCTCAACTTAGGAAAGCCCAATACGATATGGTCCAATAAATTAAAAATAGGCCCAATATGTCAGAGTATTATTTTTCTTCTTTTTTTTCATGAATCTGTCCATTTGTCACCTCTACTTAACACTAGTAGATAAAATACAAATATTTCTTGAATCTTTGGGCCACATAAAATCACGACTTAAATTGTTCATATAATGAGATAATGATAGTAAAACACATATGGTATGATGTTATATGATTTGTACTATGCTAGAAAATAAATAATATGATAACAGTAGAAGTTGTTAAGTTTGTGAGTCGGTTTCAGTTAGCAGAATTTGATCTTTTTTATTAAAATATATCCCCATTTTTTTCTTTTTTTTTTTTTTAAAGCTTGTAGGTTGGGAGAAGACAATCCCCATTAATGCGATTTTTGTAAACTAACTAAATACGATGTGTGAATAGAGTCTTGGTCAAATACGTAACTAAGACTAAAACCCTAAATATATTAGGTTTTAAATTTAATTTATTTTTCTATTTTATTGTATTCCCATAATGAGTTATCTCGATCTTTTAAAAAAACATTCAAAGATGCACTAACACATACACAAGTATAATAAACTAAACAAAGAAGGTGGCATTACTTATTGCACATGACATTAAGGTGAACGACAAAAATCGGGAGAGGAGGGAGACAGAGAGAGAGCAGCCACTGCCATCAATTTCATGTGGAATGCCCAGGTAAGTTCGCTGCGGGTCCACCCTTTGTAGTTTGTACGATCCAATTGACTTCGAATTGACTTACTATTATCTACTTCCTCTACAATTTCATTCGTTTTTATTTTTTATTATTTTTTGGATTTATACTCCATTAAGGTTTAAATTTATTTAAATTACTTATCATTAGTTTTTATAAATTTTATACATGACAAAATATTAATATCGGTCTTATTTCAATTATCTAAAATAATATATCATTATTAATAATTTTTTTAATTTTCTTAATCAATAAGAAATTTACCGTATTTATACGTATATAGCTCGGATTCACAATACTAATATTAACAACTATCCAAATAAATACATATTATTTTAAAAAGAAATGGATAGAGAAGAAATTGAAGAGATAAGGGAAAGACTAGTTGCTTCAAATTCTTCACAATTAATTACTGATACGAAAATAGTCATACCCCACAAAAAGGCAAACGCGGAATCCCAACGACGTCGTATTCTTCGTACGTCATAAGCGATTAATGCTGTGTTAACACTCCATTTTTGACTTGGCCACTTCGTCATTGACGCCTCCTCCCCCCTCTCTCTCAACTCTCTCCATAAATACTCAACGATCAGATCTTCTTCACTCGCATCACATTTTTCTTCATCTCTCTCTCTCTGTCTCTCTCTCTCTCTCTCTGTCTCTCTCTCTCTCTCTCTCTCTCTCTATATATATATATATATATATATATACATATATCCTGGTTTGGTCTTTCCCAGAAATAAACACTTGAGCTCAGATCTCTCAGTATTGTCATAACCAACCAGAAGAAGATGAGGGTCAGATTTCTGTTCCCCTGTTCTATTTATACACTACTACTGTCTTTTCAATGCATACAATCATACTATATGATCTGATTTCATCAGCATCTTTCTGGGTTTTTTCTTTCTGTTTTAAATTTATAGTTTTTT
This sequence comes from Talinum fruticosum, assembly GCA_021018815.1. Taxonomy (NCBI): domain Eukaryota; kingdom Viridiplantae; phylum Streptophyta; class Magnoliopsida; order Caryophyllales; family Talinaceae; genus Talinum; species Talinum fruticosum. The sequence continues at coordinate 1,187,991 of JAITYX010000089.1, read as the reverse complement.
GGTGTTTCAGAAGGTGGTGCTGAAACTGGATATCCATGACGGAAAATGCAAGCAAAGAGCCATGAAGATGGTCTCCGGCACTCCTGGTATAGTTTCTCTATAAATCTGAACATATTAGTGTCTCTATGTCGTATACAGTTAGATCTTCCCGGACACTGCTCCAGCACGATCTTTACTATGAATGACGAATTTTGTAGGGCTGGAATCAATCTCAGTAGACATGAAAGAGAAGAAGATGACAATAACAGGGGACGTGGATCCAGTGGCAGTAGTGAGCAAGCTAAGGAAGGTTTACCATGCTGAAATAGTCTCAGTTGGGCCAGCAAAAGAGCCCGAGAAGAAGAAGGAGGAGCCCAAGAAGAAAGATGAACCCAAAAAGGAGGAAGCCAAGAAGAAAGAGGAGCCCAAGAATCAGGCCCAAGTAGTCCAAGTACATGAGTTTCTTAACCATAAGGCATACCAAGCATACCCTCAATACCTATACCCAAGACACTACTATGTTACAAGTGTAGAAGAAGACCCAACTTCTTGTGTTATTTGTTGAGTTTAGTGAGTAATTAAGAGATTAAGTGTGATTAATTAAGGAAGGATTAGTTGTTCAGGTTTTTGGGGCTATGGATTAAAGGGGTTGTTTGTTTTCACATGGGGATGTAGAGAAGGTTTTATATGTTATATTTATTGTAATCTAATCAATTAGTGGTTTTGTTTATAGTGTGCCGTTATCTGTCACAAAGAATCTCGGAATACAATTTGTACATCTCTCTCCATCCCTCCCCCAAAACAAACAAATAGGAAAGGTGAAAAATCCGATCCCTTTATCGTCATTGACTTTTTCACACATACAATATAGTTTTTGAGTAAAACGGTTCATCAAAATAAGCATATTTTGTTATCAACGTGAAATTTGTTTGGTGACAATTTGATAAAATGTGAACATACAACGTGTGATAATTAGATGTCTTGTAGTACAACAAAAAAGTAAGACCAACCTTTGACATAATAAGCTAATAGACTATACACAGCAACCTTTGAATCAGGGCAGCAGCAGAACTAAGTAATTTGCATCAAATTCAACAGGCTATACACAGCAACCCAACAGATAAGAAGGAAAAACAAGCCTTAGATGAATATAAAGTAATGGCAAAAGCTGAAAGGGAACTCCTATGCCAAAAAGTAAAGAAACATGGCTGAAAAGGGGATATCAAAATACATCTTATTTCTATACTACTTTAGCATACAACAATTACAACATGACAGTTAGGTCAATGGAAGACTCACAGGGAGAAATGAAATTTTGAGCAAGATGAAATAGGGAAGACAACATCATCATATTTTGCTGCCTTTTTAGGCTACGAGCCTCTAACAACAAATCCTGCTTATGAGGTCATCCTGTAGGGACCGGTGTTAAATCACCACCAAAGGGAAAACATACTTGAACCATTCATTAATGAAGAAATCAAAGCTGCAATGTTGTATACGTAATGAAAAGAGCCCTGGACCAGGTGGATATGGAAGTTTTTTCTTCAAAACTACATGACGGACCACAAGATCAACTGCCTATTAAATATTTTTCTGAGAGTGGCAAATTACTTAAGCAAATGAATGCTACCACACTGGCTATGATCCCAAAGGTACCAAATCCAACTAAACCCAATGAGCGTAGACATATTGCTTATTGGAACATTGTTTACAAATGCATTACCAAGTTGACTTGTGAAAGACTTAAGAGAGTGATTTCTTACTTGGCGGATCAATCCCAAGGGGTATTATTCATACCTGGCAGGTCAATCCTACACAATATCATGATATGTGAGGATTTGATCAAGTTTTACCATAGGAAGAATGTTTCCTTAAGATGCATCATGAAAGTGAACGTGAAAAAGCCTATGATACTTTAAATTGGGGATTCATTACTGATTTATTGAATAGATATGGCTTTCCTGCAAAATTCACCAAATACATAATGACTTGCATATGTACAACCGACTTTTCAGTGAAAATAATTGGTAAGACTTATGGATACTTTCACAGCAAAAGAGGATTGAGACAAAGAGACCCGATGTCTCCCTTGATTTTTGTATTGGCAATGGAATACATCAATAGAGCACCCAAGATTGCTACAAACCAACCAGGTTTCAAATATCATCCTAAGTGCAAACAATTGAACTTATGCATGCTTAGCTTTGCAGATGACTTGCTTTTGTTCTGAAAGCTCACACATTTAGTGTCCAGTGTATCATGTGTGCTTTTTAACATTTTCCTGAAAGCTCAGGGCTGGAAGCCAATTTGAAAAATCACAAATTGTCTTTGCTGGAATTAAGGAGGATATGGTGCAAAAACTTCAATAAATCACAGGATTCAGTGTGGGATCATTGCCCTTTAAATATTTGTGAGTCTCTATGAAACCACAAAAACTCAGGAAGGTTGATTGCCAAATCCTGACAGATAGAATCACAAGAAGTGTCACAGCTTGGCCAACAAAGAAACTGTCTTATGCAGGGAAATACAATTAATAAATATTGTACTGCTAAGCATGAACACATATTAATAAATATTGGAGTCTCATGATAATATTTTCTTTGTTTGTGAATACGCAAACTTTGTATCCAAATAAACACTGCTGCCTGCAGTAGACAACAGGGAGTTGCAGGTTGCAGGTTGCCGGAAATTGGATAGATACAGTGATGCAATACCGAGATACCAGACAGAAAAAGGACCTATTACACTCAGCCATTACAGTGACTATATATTACTATTAGCAGGAGAGATACATGAGAATCTATGCAATAATACTAGTAGGGATGCAATTATATTGAGTATAGAATGCGGAAGGACAATTAGAAAAAGAATTAGAGGTGTAAGCCTATAACAAAGTTCCTTCTGTAAAAAGGTCCAGGGAATGCTCCGATGGTAATATTGTAGATGTCTGATTTGAAATACAATATTCCTAACATTTCTCCAAAAAAAAAAAAAAACGTTCCTTGAATGATGTTCAACAACAACCATGACCCGCCCAAACAAATACTCATATTTTGTCGAATTATACTCCGCGGTCCAACTAGCAGCTAATCTAAATAGAAGGGGATTACAAGAAAAATTCTAATTAACAAAACATTCCTAACCGTGAAAAATATAAGATTTTATATTTAAAAAAGCATTTTCAAATCAAAATATTATTAATATCATATTACAAATGATATTGATGTTTTGGAGGCTTACAAGACTTTATGTCGAATGTGATATAATTTCAAATCTACAATGAGGAAAAATAGATAATAACCTCTTTTATATATATATTTTAAAAAATTTTGTAACTTTTTTTCTTTTTTACGTAATACTTTCTGGAAGGATGATGTGAGAGAACAGTGAATTCCTTTGAATGCTGAGATCATCAGATACTTCCAGTAAAAGTTTATTGCCTTTTTTTTTCAAAGACGAGTGGAGAACAGTCAATTCATTGATTTGACTAAGCATGGGAGTTAATTACAATTAGCAACTTGTTCAGTATAAGACGGAAACTGCAGTACTGGAAAATGTGCTGCTAATTTATTTGGTAAATTAATCCGTATTGTTAACTTAAACACTTCATTCATTTTACCATACTTAGTTTTTGGATTACGAGAGAAAATCAAGGAAAATAAAATTCATGACACGATTTTTATTAAAAGATCAAGTTATCTTAAGATTTCATAAAAAATGAGGGAAATTAGTGAAAAAAAGAGAAAAAAGAGAATAAAATAGCAATTAATAAGTACGCCCTCCATTTCGAAATACATATGTCACCTTAAATAATTTTTTTTCATTTTATACGCCCTCTATTTCTAATGAAATCCTAGCACAACTTTGGTCTTTGAAGACAAATTGTGTCATAAACTTTGTGTTTCTTAGTATTCCCTATACCCTTAAAATGACAAATATTTTAAAACGAAGAGATTATTTAATATTAGTCATTAATAAATACTTTCAATGTTGAATTCATCACAGAAGTTCACATGGTCGATGATTCTTAATCCAAATTGGGGAGTCTCTCCCACGAAATATTAGAGAAATCTTGCCAATTTTGCCTTCTTTAGCTATTTTGGTATGGACCATTCTTCCCTTTTCTTGTGTTTTTATGCTTTGGTATTCAAATTTCGGACCATATATGGACTCGATCAGTTCGGCTTAAAATTATAACTAAGAAAATTGTCCTCTTTTTAATACCCACAAAAATCCTTCGATATCGAATATTTAATTTTGAGTATATTCTGACTAAAAACTTGTCATCCTTTTTAATACCCATAATAACATCCTTCGATATTGAATGTTTAATTTTAAGTATAATAATTTGAGAACCACTCATCCATAAATTATATATATGCTATATTATTATAATTCATGTTCATTTTTAATTTGTTATTTTACTGGGATTTCTCCTGGTGGGCATATACTATATATGATTTTAAGGGTAACATGGTATATATATATAACTTATTGTCCCGCCAAATACGGTTGGAATTTGGAAGTTGGAACACTAAATTAACTAAACACATGCGTGGATCTCCCCCCACCATAATTAAATTAAGTTTTATAAATTAAATAATTATAACATGCATATGCACCTGAATCAGAACAACTTAACTACACATGCAAACCCTACCAATCAATAATTATCAAACTTCACAATTATAATTTATATTTTATGTTAATTTAAGCCAAAATTAACGGTACTTAAGAAGTACCTTATCATAAGATATTTATCGTCACCACTTTTTAAGTATTCTCTAAATGGGCATTTCACTTTCATTACAAAATGGAAAAGAAAAGACGTATTTCACCTATATTCCAAAGATAGGAAAAACTTACGGGTAATTCATTTGTGTTTTTTACAAATCTTGTATTACCGAGACTGTAATTATACGTGTTATATACTTACTTTTTTAAAGTTGCGGTTGGTGAAGGATCACAAATCACAATAATACGTTTTCCATTTGGGATACTTTGATTTATGCAAGAGGAAATAGACAGAAAAATATACATGTCTCTATTATCTATTTATGTTGCACCCATTTTTCAATCATAGATCTGAAAAAAATGGTCTACATACACTGGTGCTGTTTGCCTCTTTTATCTTTTTTGTCACAATGGACATATGAAAAGACAAGGAATGAATCGGCTTTTTTTTTTTTTTATCATTTATAAATTGTATAAAATCATATTTTTATCTTTAAATTACGAGATTAAACACAAAATGTTTACACCAACTAACATATATAGTTGGTAACAATTTTCAAAGTTATTGTAAAAGTTTTGCATTCGAATCCCGACTATATTCGTATAGAAGAAGACATCAATCTTCTCCGCCACTTTCCGGTTTCCTTAATATAAGTAATAAAGAAAGACTACAAGTTGACTTAATAGCAGTCAACTCCAGACATTTCGCGCCGGAACGTCACCTGCAACGAAGATGGAAAATTCACATTTCATTTATTATCATCGCCGCCACTTCATTCATACCCGGCACAGTCCGCGTTCACTATAGGCCACCTTTCATACGACGTCGTTTTCAACTCCCCTCCCCTGCCCCCCACACTATACGTCAAGAAGGAAGCTTTCTCAATCCCATTAAACCCTCCTTTCAAAAAAAAAAAAATCCCATTATATCCCCCAAAAATGTGTATATAAAGCCTCTTGCCCTTCCCACTTTTCTTGCATACCAATACTTCTCTCTCTCTCTCTCTCTCTAAGATTTCCTGCAGAGCTCTAAGAAGAATTTGACTGATTCCAGAAAAAATGCAGGTAAGATGAGTTTTTTTAAAAAATTTTTTATCAGCTTGTTCTTATTGATCTATGGATTATGCATTGATGGGATATCCTCTTCGATAATTTTAGGAATTTTTAGGATTTTTAAACATAAATTTTAATATCCCGTGATACCTTTAACCATCAAATAGCTCCGCCACTGTTTGATTAACTTTTTTGTTTTTTGGTGCTACAGAAGGTGGTGCTGAGCTTGGACGTCCACAATGATGACAAATGCAAGAAAAGGGTCATGAAGATTGTTTCTTCTGTTTATGGTGAGAATTACATTGAATTTTTTCACCTTTTAATCACCTTTTATCATAATTAATTACCCATATTATCAGATGAAAGTATGGTAAATAATTTATTTACTGCAGGGGTGGATAATATCTCACTGGACGCAAAGGATCAGAAACTGACACTGATAGGAAGCATGGATATAGTGGATACTGTCAGCAAATTGAGGAAGGTTTTCCACACAACGGTTGTCACAGTCGGCCCAGCAAAGGAGCCCGAGAAGCCCAAGAAAGAAGAGCCCAAGCCTATCAAGCCCAACCCTGACATTGTCTACGTGGATCGTTGGCCCTGGCCCTGGCCCTGGCACTACGGCTAGTTTGTTTTATCGGATGTAGTCAGGGATTAGGGTTATGTTATCGGATGTCTTTGAAGAGACTGCTTCATGGTATAGAAGAAGTTTTGAATTTCATGAAGTTTTGAATTTGGTTTGGTTTAGAAACGTTAGTATTTTATATTGGATAAATTTTTTTCGTATCACGATTTTTTATTGGACGTATTGGTCTTGTTTTTTGTCCATGGGTAGGGAAATTTCTCCTTAATTTCAAACTATATTAAAAAAAAAAAAAAGAATGAGACTTTTTACTCCTATTGTATACTTTTTTTGTTTTTCCTTCTGCCTGCTCTTTTGGTGTGTAAATGGTGATGCGTTTTTTGACTTGGTGTACCGAAGTTTGTTCATCATTGATGAAATAAATATTCAAACAACTTTATCTAACTTTGATTACCAACAGTGATCACAATTTTGACATGGACATCAAGTTTGGATCTCTTATTTAAAGATGATTTGGGCATATTAACATGATATTAAACTAATTTAGTCATATCATTAAGAAATATTTAAAGACTTTTTCACAAGAATTGTAACTAAATTATCGTTTGTTAATGAAAGGGATTGTCTTACTCGTCATTCGGAGGCTCAAACAGAAGAAAATTCACGACAATTTTGTGGCCTTATCATTATTGCAATTTTATCTCTTTCTAGTTTGTTTGATTTTAGTACTTGGTCTCATGTTAAGAGACGGGATAACAAGGTTGCCCATGATTTATCTCATTGGCAACCATTTACTTTTGAAAATAGGGTGTGGATTAATGATGTTACGGATGCAATTGTAGCTCCGGTATCGGATTATATGTTATTGTTTGTGGATTCACACTTAATATAATCACCCCTACCCCTTTTGTATCAAATATATATATATATATATATCGTTTGTTAAGCTAGACAAGAGGGAGACGGAGAGCAATATCCCCAAGTGGCTGAGGAAAAAAATAGAATGTCCAAAATATGTCAATTAATTTGCTGCAAAATTTAATGAAAGTAAAGTATTGCAACGGTCCTTGCAGATGTTAACACAATGTGATTTATGCCAAGTGTTATGAATGTCAAAGAGAAAAATTTAACCAATTTGTAGGTGAGATTTTCTCATGCAACTCGATCATCAACCGCTGAAATAAACATGCACCACAAAATTATATGTTTTAAACTTCCTAGAATGTCTGTTCGAAAGTACTTAAAATACAAACAGAATTGAGTAACAAAAAATAGAAGAAATGAAAAGAAAACATTAATAGATGATTAGTTATACATAACTTTGAACAAACATCGATCGTATAATATTATGCCGTTTTAAGCTAGTGAAAGTATATTTTAAAGTTATGTGGTGCCCTAGAACACTATAAACAACAGTCCAAGCTAGAAGCTATAATATAATAATTTGTACATCATATTCAACACGTGTGTAATTTAAACCCTAATTTGAGAAAAATCATCCACCTAATACATTCGCCGCCACCAGTTAATAATACCCTTAAAAAGTTGTATGATCTGTCACCACCACACACCACCTACCACCTATATCATTAACAATTTGCGTAATCATATCCGATCAAAAGATATGCCTTTTTTTTTTTTTTTTGGTATTTTCTTTAATTAATATGGTTGCCTGTCAGGGAGGGAATTAATTAACAAGAAAAAGAAGACTAGCAGTTGACTTGAAAAAGTCATGCCCTCTCTAGTACAGTTTTACATGACATGGACTTTTTGTACATAATAATATTGACTCTAGCTAGAATTAGCGATTGTTTTACTTTATATGAAAACTAATATTTATTTATATTTTATATTTATTTATATTTGTTTATGTTAGCTTTATGTTTAGTTATATTTTTGTATGTTCATTCCTTATATTCGTTTTTGTTTTAAAACTTATTTTTTCGTTTATATTTGGTTATATTCGTTCATGTTCGTTTATTCTCTTTTACGTTTGTTTATATTTATATTTCTATTTATGTGTGTTTTGTATATAAGTTTAAACAGCACTCTAAAAATAGTATGATCCGATACAATAAATGATCAGAATCTTATTGAAAGTTATTATGAAAAATAAGAACAGAACTAATTTCGATTCCCTGTCAAGTTAATTCGATTATTGAATGTGTTGATCTGAACCGACCCAGCACCTTACTAGCTCTAAGTGCAACCCACTCTTCATCCAGTGCAGATCCCATTTCCTTACGTGGAGGCCAGGGTGACATGGACGTCATTTCAAGAAGGGCGACAATACGATGTCGTCTTAGTTCCACAGGTAGATTACCAACGAAGGAAGCTTTGAATAATGTTTAATTAATTGTTTAGATGACTAGATGCCCATTAATTCCATTAATCCCTTCCCCCATTCTTTTCCCAATGCCTATATAAATGCCAATAATCGTTTTTTCTTCCCCCTCTCTCTAATATTTCTCATTTGATCCATCATAAAATTTTCACTAAATCTTTTTTTTTTGCAAACTTGTACAAGAAACAATGCAGGTAAGATTTGGTTGTGTACTTGAGTTAATTCCTCCTCTTTTGCTCGAGAATTTATTGCTTTTTAACGCGCATATTTTTAATTTAATCGAACAGAAAGTGGTGGTCAGTATAGATGTCCACGATAACCAAAAATGCAAGCAAAGGGTCATGAAGATAGCTTCTTCGGTTTATGGTATGGAACGACTTTCACCTTCGACTGTCTTTTATCATATAATTAGGCATTAGATGAAGAAAATAAAGTAATTTTAAAAATAAATTACTGCAGGGGTGGATCAAATTTCACTAGAAACGAAGGATAGGAAATTGACTCTAGTAGGAAGCATGGATCCAGTGGAAGTGGTGAGCAAATTGAGGAAGGTTTATCACGCAATCGTAGTCACAGTTGGCCCAGCAAAAGAGTCCTAGAAGCCCAAGAATGAGCCCAACAAGGGAGAGCCCATGGACACGGCCCAACAGTATCCTCTGTATCTTCATTGGTACTACTACTGCTACTAGTAGTTTGTTCGAGGGAACAGGGGTAGAGTCAGGATGGAATATATTGTGATTTATGAATGTTGTAAAGGTTTATTATAAGGGTTACTTATGGTAGAAAGCTTGTTTCTAATAGGATTTCTATTCATTTTGTAACTACCAAAAGAACAATAATTAAACTAAGACTACTTTCCCCTCTTGTGTTCATTCCTTGTTCCATGTGTTGATTACTCGAAAAATATTGTGTGGAAAATCAAGTTTAAGCTCTGGCTCGGTTGGAGATATTTCCGTATATGTTTGTCGTAACACCTGATCCCATCTAACGAACATACGAATTTTAACCGGTTTTAATAATATTGCGACATTACCACTTGCCGCACCAAGTATAGGTAGAAAACGAAGCCGCAGACTTGGTAGTCAAGTCTTTATGTTCTTTTTACGTCACTTTCGTAGTACGGTTGACAAGTTCTCCAAGTCTTCACAGCAAGGACGATCATAAGTTGAGAATCATCAGCACTAAATAAATACAGCTAAATACAGCCAACTTGGACCATCCCTTATTGAATTTGGAATTTTGCGTATAGAATTAACACGATTATAAGTTCATTACAGCTCAATCATCAGCACCATCAAGCATCATATGTGGAGAATTTTTTTAATTTGGTAAACGGACTCACCCGCTTAGACCTCATATCTCGGGAAAGTCAAATGGACTGAGTGGACCGGAAAGAGAAACCGTGTCAAACCCCAAACTATCTCTACCTCACACAAATTTCTCAAAAAGGAAATTTGTGCCCCCAGATTCGACATATGTGGAGAATTGAGATTCATGTAGGGTTTGATAAAACTTCGAAAGGAAAACAAAAAAACAACTACTTCAAAATACCCCCACCCAAAAAAAAAAAAAAAAAACCCTTTGAAAAACATCCTGAAAGTTGAGTACTTTAGAAATGGCATGAGACGAGGTTATAGAAGAAAAGAAGACACGGAAAGAGATTAGGGACAATAATAGTAGTATCACCATTTGGTACCGCAAAAATTTCTATGTGCAGTAAAAACTTCAAACTTTTATCTTTAAGGTAATTACATCTGAAACTATAATAGGAACCTAGACAACGAAAACTTAGACCAGAAGTATTAGAAGCTATAATTCACCAATTGTCAATGTATACTTCACAGTTATAAGCACTACAACATGCGGTATATGAACGATCTTTCATCTCAAATTTACCCTACTCTTCATTCACTTCTAACCCTTTTTCTTTCTCTTCCGAGTTCTGTCCAGTACTTCTTTACTGCTCTTTACAATTTGTTTTTTTTTTCACAATCAAATTTCTGTTATGCCTAAGCTCCCACTTAGGTTCAATCTCTCTGTAATCTATACTATGACGATTTTCTGATTTTCAAGGCCACAGGTTTCTACATTCACAAACAGCCACATGCTCATTGAGACTCTAGTGCTACCCTTGAATAGGAAGGATGTCTTACAAGAACAAGCGGCTCACCGGTTTGCCATAAACTCTCTCATCAGCACCGGACACTGCATCAAGATTCATCTGCGCCAACCTCATTTGCATCTGGAGGAGATGACAGAATGCGGATTTGCTTCCCTCTTCACCGAGCAGACCTGAAAGAGAAATGGAACTTAGAGGTTTCTCAGCATTAGGGGCGATAGAGATAACAATTCATGTTTTAAGATCAAGATAATCTTTATTTCAGAAGTACCTCTCCTTCCAACATCCAGGGTCGGAGTTACATTTCTTTGATAAAGGAGAGCATGGCTTCTTAACGGGTTTGGCTCTGGTTGGCAATACGGGATTTGATGAGGCTGGTGATAGATAACAGGCTCAGGTGGGATGGTATTGCGTAGATGAGGATTGAAACTTTGAGCATGTCGCATTGTAGGTGTAAAGAAATGCTGAACTGACGGTTCATATATCGGTGGCTCCACTAGCAGCTCTCCAAAAGGATGGGAAACGAGATTAGGAGCAAATGGGTCATAACCATTGTGGTAAATCTTCCTTGGATCCTGGAATGTGCATTGAGCTCTGAGACGTGCTTGAGAATCTGAAGGATTGACAAATTGTTTCTGAGCATTCATCTGAGATTCTAGTGACCATGGATCTGGCAAACTCAGAATTTGGTGAAGGTTCTCTGATTCCAACAACTCAACAGAGCCAGATGATGAAGAAGCACTCCTTCCACCTTTCAAGGCGATAGGTTTTCGCTCGTCTTGCCGGAAGATGTAGGCGTCGTCGATGATCAAACTGTCCTCGTCATGCAGGAAGATAGTGAGATTCGAATCAGCTTCTTGACCACATTTGGGGGCAGAGTTGGTCTCGGACCTTTCTCTAATACGAAGAGGAAGAGAAGCTCCAGAAGCAGAGTCCAAACTTTTATCTCTTGTACTTTTATCCAACTGAGGCTCCCAAGAAGGATGACAATCATAACTGAAACCACTAGGAAAGCAGCTGTCTTGTAAAACAGGATACGAGCTTCCGTATTCTGCAATACTAGCCATCCTTGTGCTACTGAAAAGGGCTCCTGCAGCACATAACAGATTTTTGTCCTTCAATCCAGTAGCTTCTCCCCAAGCTTTCTTCCCAATTTTGTCATCACAAGGTGAGAGGTTACTAGCAACCTTTTCTAGAAAATGATAAGAAAGAAAATGTTCGTGACTGTTGGTTTCATATGTAAGCAACCTGTCAAACAAGCCAAGCTGGAAGAGATTGACTACATGATATGAAGACAAGGGCTATTGCATACCACAGGCTGCAAACCAGTTAAGAAACTTTGATTGAGATTTGAAATTGTCTCCTTCCACCATAGTATTTTTCTGCAAAAAGGAAATAGAAAATTGAAGGTTGAAAATTAATATAATGCCGAAAATGAAAATCTCAATTCAAAACTTGTTAGCATGCCTTGCAATCTTCTATCCTTTCGTTGTACCTATAGCATGGTGATTTGCTGCTAAGCAGCCATGACTACAGTGAAGTAGAAAGGTAAGCTTGTCAAACGAACGAGCTGTCAGGTCAATGAATAAATCTCTTTCCCTCGCTTCTAAGTTCTTATTAAGTTCTATTAAACCTGGAGGGAGTTTGACAACTTTTTGAAAAATGTAGCAGATCCACCAAAGCTGTTTTCTTTTTATTAAGAGCTTACTATAACCTACAGCAAGATAGCTAAATCATAGATAACTCCCTTCAATTAGTCAGCTCTTTGAGAGATCATGACAACTACAACTTTTGGAAGCAATCTTGAGGCACAGGATAATCTCCCCAAAGAGATTATCAAATCAATAGGAGTAGAAGAAACTGTCAAAGCATACCTCATCAGGAAAGATAGGACCAATGCTTTCTGAGTCTGCCAAATCAATGAGGGAAAATAATCCACTCCCCTCCAAAAGCTGCTCCTGTAGCTTCTCTTCATAACAGATCCCTCCAGGATCCTGTGCAGTCTGGCTCTTAGATGGCATCTCTTGCACCTGTGCAAGCTAAAAAACATTAAGTTGAACGGGAGCCATAGCCACATTATTATATTACCATTTATGTCATAAATCTTTTACCAGTTAGGGCATGCAGATTTTATTCCACCACAGTGGCATATATCAATTTCAGGAAAAAGCGCTCTGGTAATCATATAACTTCACAGCACTAGAATTTTCTAAAAGAATCACAGATAAGATTGAAACTAAAGGAAGCCCTGAAGTTTGAGAAATGAGTGATTAAGATCTATTTCTGAAAATGTCAGAGGAGACATTAAAAATCAGTGCTTTTTATGGAGCTAGTGTTTGAGAAACTTGCAGAACATTTACAATTATGGATAGCAACACGACTCACAGGACTGACTTGGATCGGATTCCATGGCACTATAATTTTCACTGTCAAACAAAAGATTTGGATTTTGTGTTTATTTATTGGAAGTCACCAAAATTGGACCAAACTGACCGATTGATCTAAAAAGGACAATATTCTGATCTAGTAAGACTAATCAGCTAGTTTAACTAATGAACCAGCCAAGATGTGATCGCACTGGGAATAGCACCTGGTTGCACCGACAGTTATGTCTGGCTAATTGGCTCCCACATTCTGTCCGGAAAAAACTTGCATATAATTAGGAGTAAGGTCAAACAAGAGCCTTTAAGATAGGTAATCCATGAGTAAATCTAGCCAGTTTAAACACCAAATTTTTCAAAATTATCTCATCTAGACCATAACAGTAAGAATGCTAGGTCATCACTTGTTTATATTTGCACTTGTAGTCTTGATTTATTATAAGATTATCCAATCGAAGACAAAGACAACATATTAACTCCTATTTACCTGTGCTAAATGGCTATGACTGGCAGATTCTGTCTTGAGATACATGTCAGCAGGTTCATAAGTACAATAGGAGGGTCCAACTGATACAGAAAGATACGTAGGCGCAGAAGCTTTGTTGCTTGCTAACACCGGCATATCAAAGTACTCCTGCAGTTCAGCGTGAGCATCAGCATCAGATTCTTCTATTTGATCATCTGGACTGGGATCCATATTGTCTTTAGTTTCTTTCAACTGCTGATTTCCTGCCAACTCACAAGAAACTGAAGAGGAAGTCTTAGTGCCAAACCACTAACTGGACCAGATATTATAGACACCACAACTGAACCATGCATAAGGCTGTGTCTCAAACCCAAGAGTCTGCAGAGAACATCAGAACCAAAGGTTAGATAGATACTACCTTTGCTTCGTCTTTCCTCTGTTGCTCTCTTGTTGCTAGGGTCTTCACCTCTATTAACTGTTTCATTGTCAGCGTTGTAATTCTGCCCCCTGAGTGGCTTGCTACCTGGGCCAAGCACAAAATTAACGTTATCTCGCATTTAGCAAAGATAGCAATATTCCACTGGAGCATTCTACTTGAATAGTACACAGGTATCAAGAATAACCACCTGCCTTTCTCCTTTATAATTTGGGGGAAGGGTTGGGGGGATGCTGCCTGGAGACAGACCTTATAAAAAGCTGGAGGACGATATGGTTCACTGCATCTACTCAACAGAGAAGGCCTAGCCCCTTGGAATTCTGAAGTGGACTCCTCAGAGCCATCTTCTAGTAGCTTTGAGCCAGACCAGCTTCCCAGAATACCATTATGTTGTTGAAAGGAACTTCTTAAATTCCCCGTATTTCCAGAATTTTGTGGTAGATGTTGAGATCTCCATCTTCCAGAATCTGTAAGATATCAGATGATTGAGTGTCCTATTCAATTTAGATTCAAATGGTAGTAGCACAAATGCCATCGTTGAGAAGATTTCATTCACATGCAATTCATGAAGCAAATTAAATGATTGGAAAGGATAATGCAGCAGAGGGACTTCTTGATTATTCATCCTAAAGGGGAGGGGCAAAAGTTTTCCTTTTTTTTTTTTTGTCGGGAGTGAAGGTGATGTTCATCAGAGGCATGTGGATCGCAGGTTAATTGCCTTTTAGAAAATAATGGGACTACATTCAGCAAAGCTACACAAAACAGGTGCCACTGTAGCATCCAAACTCCAAAGTATGAATTGGCCTACCAATTTCGGATGTACAGAAACTGTATGCAACCATCCAATAACAGCACGATTTCAACCTTCTATCTTATCATGTTACCTTCTATGGCAACGTTCGCAAAAGTTGTGTTTTACCATAAAGTGAGAGCATTAAATTGGACTGAAAATGATATGTTATGGATAGATACTCCCGATCTAAGATAAATGCTATGCAACTTTATCATGAACCTTCAACTCAACATCATAACCAGGCACGAATATCATTGGCATTGTTCATCAAAAGCCATTTTCTAAGGGGCAAAGACCGCAAAGCAACAAATTGCTAATTACAAAATCAAGAGGAAACTAATATCATTTGTACCTGCTGATATACTCTCCTTAGTCCTCAACTTACAGCTGTCCCATCTTTCTGCAGATTCTCCTGAAGAACTGCTTGATGTCCATCCACAAGAAGTAGGTGCTTTTCCTGGTAGTTGCTGCTGTTCAGGTGGGCTGCTGTAAGAAGCATGCAGCTCACTGATAAAAAACAGCACAAAAATAAGGAAGAGAACTTAAGATGTCGAAGCACAATAAATTCAAATACCGCAGGATCCGTATCTAAATTTATTTCCGAAAAATCTTACCATCATAGGCATACAAGGGGATAGAAAAGTTACAAATGTGGAAGATAGCAAGCGATCTCAGCCTTGATCAAGTAAAATCAAGTTCTACATAAAAGATACATGCATGCCAGCCTTATTATTTTCAGCTAAGAGAAAAATACTATAACCTTTGATGATCTCCATGAATTAATGTCTACACATCCAAATATACTAACACAAGATGCAGTTAAGTAAATGACTCAAAAGAGAGAAGTTCTACATGGCAGGTAAAAGCAGGCAGATAAACCTTACTGTAGACTAACAACTAAGCAATTGACTATAATCGGTAAGCAAACACACGAATCAGAAGAATGAATGGACTGCTTATGGTTGCCTAATCATGGATCATTTTACAAATAAAACCGAAACGCAAACAAAAACAAAAAGAAAGATTTCCAGAGCGTTTTTAGAACCAGCCATTTTGACATGATTACAACGGCAGAAACCACGCGTTGAATCTGCGGTCGTTCACATAAAATTATTTCTATCACATTCAAATCAAGATCAACAACAAAAACGCTATACATTGCATTTTAAAAGAAAAATACATTGAACATATCGAATCTTAAAGTGAGAAATGCGAGTCACCTGAGAATCGACTGATCAAATCCACCAGGCAACTCCTTGCAAGCATCTAATTTGTCCAGAGACATCAAGAATTCTCTCGTATACGAAATTATCGATTTTCTGCAACGTCCAAATTTCGTAAGATACAAGCATCAAAAGAATCCAAAACGTAAAACAGCAAAAATCCAGAGCACAACGGAAACAACGGAAAATTTTACGCACCGTAATTCTCCGCCGATTTCCTTCGAGTCCGAATCGACTTCACGACTGGATGATTCCTTCTCACAACTCATTCTTTTCCCCAAAGTTCCGTGTCTCTCACTACAAAATACTCTGAATTTCTAAAAGTCGATGAAACAACAAAAACAAGCTCTAAAAAACGAACGCAACTTCTACAAATTCGAACGAAGAAACTGATGATCAAAATGCTCGTATCATTTACCTAGAATTAAAATTCACAAATGCCGAAGCAAAATCAGAAGAACAACGAGAATGGAGCTTGATCCTGCACTGAAACGTAAGCGAATGAGTGTTGAAATTGAGTTGATCGCAAATGGAGGCCGAAACAGATAAAAAGTCGAGATTTATAAGGTTTTTTTAATCGAAAATTGCTTGCGGATGAAAAATTCGACAAATGTAGTAACGAAGCAGGGCAGAGACTGAGAGAGAGAGAGAGAGAGAGAGAGAGAGAGTGCTTCAGTACACCACCTGGTTTGCTTGACTATAGTAAGACTGGGACACGGCGGGAGTCGTTAATACGTAAATATAAATAAACCACGAAATTTCTCAAGTGCATACATACCAATTCTTTTTTTTTTTTTTCTTTTTTTTTCCTTTGGCTAATTGTTTCCTCTTTTTATCCGGAAGGTAGAAATTTTTACGCATCATTTCAATGGGAGATTTGTTTAAATTAGCGTTATGAAAATAACTACATGTAATTTGTTATTGAATAATTATGCAATCATACTGCATTGTTAAATATTTATTATCGAATTGAATGTTTATTAACTAATAATTAACGTATAATTTTTATTATATATAATCACGCTAGTTACTAATATTTACTAATTGCATATGAAAATTTCATACGAGTATAAGTAAAACAAGCTACTTATTTTATGAGCTATTGAATAATAATATTATGTGCTTCAAGTACAGTGGTGAATTATATGTATCATCATATTGCCCTGATTTAGGGAGAGTTTCATGTGAAACGTGTGTTTTTTAGTATATAATGTGAAATGGTTTATCAAGGTATAAAATGGTGAGATTTTATTTCCTTTAAAGCTTTGGTTTATGTCTCATATAGCATTAGTGTTGATCTTCTTCCTGAAGTATTCAACAAATTTAAACAAAGTAGCACTTTTTTGGGAACTCTCTGTCCTTCAATTTATATTTTTTTATATAAAAAAGCTCCTTATTTTAATATAATAAAATATTCCTTTATATTAAAAAAATAAAATGCCTATGTAAATCTTAATTGATTAAATAAATTAATCAAACAACTTTCTCATCAAAATTAAAGGACTACAATGTGCCATCTAACGTCACGGAGATATTGAGCATCCAACATATAGATGTACATATATGGACACATACATATATATTTATTCGTCAACAATTAATGAACAGAAGCTTCTAACTTCCTATCATAACATTATGGGAGCATAGTATAGTTAAATATGTTGTATATGGTTAAATGAAAGGCGAAAATGAGCGAGAGCATAGAGAATTTTTTAAAAAATTATAGTTCATATCTTATGGGACTATCTTGTTCGATAGTATCGGGATTATGATAGAATATTCATATGCTATGGACATATTATTAGTTTTTTTTTGGGCTTGAGACTGGGGAGAGGGTTTGCTTAATTATATTGGGCTGGGCTGTGTTAGGTGTAATAAACACTGAGACCCAAAAACGAAGCCCATAAAAAGCCCAACCCGAGAAGTCCGGAGGCGTAAATATAATGGGCGACCATTTTAGGGTTTGCCTACGCTCTTGCTGGAAGCTGCTTGAGAGAGTTGAGACCTTGACGCCTCTTCTGCCTCAGCTTCCTCTGCAATCTCAAGAGCAGCCATGGTGAGTCTCTCTCTCTGTCTCTCTCCTCCCCTGACTTCTCTTTCGACGTATCTTGCTCCTGTCTATAGCTTTTAACATTCTTTTGTTTCGCCATTGTCAGATTATCCCAGAGAAGAATCGCAAGGAGATTTGCAAGTACCTCTTCCAAGGTTCCTCTTTTTTCTCCCTCTAATCAATTTTTTGGTTCCGTTTTGTGTTGAAGCTTGAAAGATTAATGCTTTTCAGTTCTCTTTGTGCGGTTTATACATTCATTTGCTTGAATGAAGAGGCTTCTTTAGTTGAACATTTTGTTGGTATACTTTTTTCTGGAACAATACCCATTGTTAAGTATAGATGCAATGAAGATCGGTTATGGAGGTGAATTGGATCAAATAGAGCAACTTTATCCCCTTAAATGTCATTAGAATCATGTTGTAACCTTTTTAATCCTTGAAATCCCAATTTGAATTTGCTATTTTTTTTGTCTTGGTTTGAATATAGAACTGTTATTGGCTCGATTTGAGTGTTATTTGGTTCAAGGAATTATGATATCATCCTTTTTAGTTCATTGTTTCATATGCTTTAATGCCTTATGAAGCAGAGTTACAAAATCAACTCACATGTCTTAGGTGGAATTCATTAACTTTGTGCTCTTGATTGATGATGATGTGTCTGTCCTCCCGTGTATGCCATGAGTAAAGAATTTGTCTTTATATGAAAGGGCTCTACATGTTTATTTTTAATTATAAAGGGTATTAAACTATTGCTTGTTATGGTTAGTTGTTGATTAATATTGTGATTGCAGAGGGTGTTTGCTATGCCAAGAAGGACTATAACCTTGCAAAACATCCTGATATCGATGTCCCAAATCTGCAAGTGATTAAGCTCATGCAGAGCTTCAAGTCAAAGGAGTATGTCAGGGAGACATTTGCATGGATGCACTATTACTGGTACTTGACAAACGACGGTATTGAGTTTTTGAGGACTTACCTCAATCTGCCTTCTGAGATTGTGCCAGCTACCTTGAAGAAGCAGGTTAAGCCTGCTGGTCGCCCCATGGGTGGTCCTGGGGATCGTCCACGGTAGTGATAATGCTTCCTTTCACTTAATTGGAATCATTGCCAAGTTGCATTCTATCCTTTAGGTTTAATGTGCTGGTACTCTGTGTGATGAACAATTTTATATTTGTATGACTTTACAGAGGTCCTCCCGATTTGACGGTGACCGACCAAGATTTGGTGATCGTGATGGGTACCGTGGTGGTCCTCGTGGTCCACCTGGGGAATTTGGTGGCGAGAAGGGTGAAGCTCCAGCTGGCTACCAGCCATCATTCAGCGTAAGTTTCTTGAAGTCATAATTATTGTTAACTAAGAGTGCATGTAATATGGCTCCAGACGTAGGCAGGTGTCTGCTGTGAATATCCTATGGTAGACCGTTGAACTGTCTGGGAAATGAAAGTACGGGGAACTTTTAGGTTTCTCTTGAAAGTGTCCATCGTTGCCCTGTAGCACTCTTTTTTGCTGTTCAGGGTACAATTGGACTCTACATGTCTGTCTTTACTTTCGAATGTCCTTATCAAAAGATTGAATGTAATATCTAGTGGTAGATTTATTCTAATAGCCACAAAACGCTCTAAGCTATGCTATTCAAACTCATCCATAACCGTGTTGAAGTGTCAAGTGTACTACATGAGTGTTGGAAAATTTTCGTACATTTTTGTGTCCGTACCCATGTTTGAGTGTCAAGCGTTTGGCTCGTGTACTTGAGGAGAAAGGAATAGGCTAACTAACATATGCTCTAGGTTACCAAATCTCGTATTGGTTCTTGTCATATAAATGTGCATTGGTTATTTAGTAGCTTTCTTCACTATAGTTTCCGCCAAGTTATTTGCCCTTATGATTTGGTAAATTGTTTAAAGTGCTGTTGGAAAATTCAGAACATCAGATCTGTTTTTCTTTTGATTACATTTTTTCTTGAATTATCTACATGTATGTGAATTTGTGCTGTATTAAGTCTTTTTTGGTCATCTTAGATATATGATTATGCTCTTGAAGTTGGCGCAAGGTCTACATATACTTGCACATTGCAGTAATCCACTTATTCTTGCCTCTCTATTGTTTTCTGAAAACTAGGATTGTGAATAAACTGTTAATCCTATAGAGATGCATCACTAGCTTAGTAAAAGTGTTGTATCAGAATGGAAACTTTAGTCTTCGAAATGAAAAACCCTCCATCCTGGCATCATTTGATCTTTAGACTGGTAAACAGGCTAGTGTCACTTTTCTAATTTCATTGTGTAAAACCTTTTCAAGTATGCATACCAAGGACAGTGACCCACGCTTCCACTTTCAGTCTCCACTATTTGTGTCCTTCAGCATTTTCAAAGAATTGCATCTCTTTGAGACAGAAAATTATGTTTACATGTGAATATCTCCGTCACCACTGGATGTTATTATGTCACCTGTCTCCATATTTTTGTCTGTATTACCAGATCGTAAACGAATTCACTTGTATTCTGAATCTGCAGGGTGCGGGTAGAAGGCCAGGGTTTGGACGCGGTGCTGGAGGATTTGGCGGTGGACCTGCTGCATCCGGAGGAGGCTTTGCTTAGAGTATAGTACGTAAGAGGCTCATAATGAAATATGTGTATCAGCTCTGAGGTTCCGTCTTGATAGTGGCTTCCTTTATTTAGCTAAAAGTTATTGAGCCGTTTTTGAGATCATGCCTTTGTTTCTGTACCCCAGTCTTTGTCTTTAGAGCAACTGAAACAGTTGGTAGTAATTTTGACAATTAGCATTTTGCTTTCTGAAGTGTGAGAGATGTTCTGCAATTGTTTGTGTACTGTCACACAATTCATATGGTTTTATTTGACGATTTCTCTACTACAAATATTGATTTCCTTCAGAATTCATCACTTGAATTTTATATATCAAGTTCTAAAAACTACACAGTGCTAAGCTATTATGAAGTTTCAAAGTCTCATTTCAAAGTAGTATTATTGGGAAAGGATGAGATTTGGGTGTTCTCAACAGTATGCTCGGAAATCATTGTATTTGTAGTGATAAAGCAATGTTTTTCACCTACGTGTGATTCCATCCATCTCTTATCCACTGTCAATTTTTGGAAAAAAGAGAGTGAAAATATTTACTTTGTATAACTTTTTTGGGAAATTGTGGGATAATGAAGGTTGAAGATGAACGTATTCTACAAAAAATGTGAAAAGAGAAGTACCTTTACACCAATAAAATGTACACTAAAAGTACATCAATACATTATAATTGGTTAATTTTAATTTTAGTATTAAAATTTCTCTCTCTATGGTGATTTATTCCATCTAATAATATCTTATCATGATGTTAATTTCATATTCATCTCGTAAATGTATTTAGAATAATTGATGTGAAAATATATAATTGTTGGTCATGGTTTGACCTTGCTTCTTTAATTTATTAATGTGATTTTAGTCACCATACTGTCCTTTACCTTCATGTCAACAATTTATTTGTTGAGTCAACAATTTATTTGTTGATCCAAAAATCAAAGGCATTGCATCATCTGCTGAAGAACTAACATGCTTATTCTGAAGTTTTGTTACACAAACTGAGGGATCTAACCGAAAGGCAAAAATCCTCCAATTATAACTCTTTGAAAACCTGAACCCGACCACATATAGTTCCGGTAGTAGGGCATTACATAAGAAGGAGAGAGAGAGAGCACAGGCAAAGGTATAAAGAGAAACCAAGGATGTATTAAACATCGAGCTTGACCCAGTTTCTAAACAAACTACATTGACTCAATTTCAGGATGAAACAAGAACAAGAGATGTATAATGACCGACTCAAGACACAGAAAGACTAAGAAGAGGATTAGCTTCCCTCAATTAGTGACACACCCTTGGCTAAAACCCTCACGACTGAGTTCCTATCAAAACATACTCATATCGACAATGTTCACAGAAAAATGGTGGTATGTACTCCAAGGAAGACCACGCCCTTAATCAACCTCCTCCATCTTACTCTCCTCAGCACCACCCTCTTCGAGAGCAGGCATGTCCGCATCCTCAGCAGCTTCATCTTCCTCGTCGATGTTGAGCCCGAGCTTCAACATCCTGTGGATCCTGGCGGCAAAGGTGTTGGGGTCGTCTAGGCTGAAACCGGAGGTCAAGAGGGCAGTTTCGAAGAGCAGCATGACAAGGTCCTTGACTGACTTGTCGTTCTTGTCGGCCTCAGCCCTCTTCCTGAGCTCCTCCATGATTCCATTGTCCGGGTTGATTTCCATGGTCTTCTTGCTGGACATGTATGAGCTCATGCTGCTGTCCCTCAGTGCCTGAGCCTTCATAATTCTTTCCATGTTGGCTGTCCAGCCATATTCTCCGGTTACCAAACAACATGGTGAATCGACTATTCTGTCCGAGACCACAACCTTTTCGACTTTTTCGCCCAAGATATCCTTGATCACCTTGCAGAGGTTCTCAAAAGACTGCTTCTTCTCTTCTTTCTTTTTCTTCTCTTCCTCGGTCTCATCATCAAGCTTCAATCCTTCCTTGGTGGCAGAGACGAGTTTCTTGCCATCGTACTCCTTGAGCTGCCCAACGGCGTACTCATCAATGGCATCAACCATGAAGAGCACTTCGTAGCCCTTCTTCTTGAGCTTCTCCAAGAATGGGGAGTTCTCAACAGCCTTCTTGCTCTCACCAGTGATGTAGTAGATGTCCTTCTGTCCCTCCTTCATTCGAGTGACATAGTCCTTGAGACTTGTCATCTCTTCACCGCTCTTGGTTGAGTGGTATCGGAGAAGCTCAGCCAGTTTAGCCCTGTTCTGGCTGTCTTCATGGATGCCTAATTTGATGTTCTTGGCGAAGGCGTCGTAGAACTTGTTGTAATCCTCTTTGTTCTCAGCAATCTCATTGAACATCTCAATGCATTTTTCACCAGGTTCTTCCTGATCACCTTGAGGATCTTGTTTTGCTGAAGCATCTCACGAGAGATGTTGAGTGGCAGGTCATCAGAGTCGACAACACCCTTCACAAAACTGAGGTACTCTGGGATGAGCTCCTCACAGTTGTCCATGATGAAGACCCTTCTGACATAGAGCTTGATGTTGTTGAGCTTCTTCCGAGTGTCAAAGAGATCAAATGGTGCCCTCCTCGGGACAAAGAGGATGGCCTTGAATTCAAGCTGCCCCTCAACAGAGAAGTGCTTGACAGCAAGGTGGTCTTCCCAGTCATTGGTCAAGCTCTTGTAGAAGGAAGCATACTCTTCCTTGGTGATCTCTTCGGGTTTGCGCAACCAGATGGGTTTCTGTTTGTTGATGAGCTGCCACTCGTGAGAGACTTCCTTGATTTTCTTCTTTTTCTTCTTGTCCTTCTCCTTGTCCTCATCTACATCTTCGACATCACCCTCTTCTTCCTTTTTAGGCTCATCATCCTCATCATCGCTGATCTCCTTCTCAGTGGTCTTCTCAGTCCAGAGATAAATTGGGTAGCTAATGAATTCAGAGTGCTTCTTAACAAGGTCCTTGATCCTCCTTTCTTCCAAGTATTCCAACTGTGCACACAAAAGAGTATTCATCAGAAATCAAACTGCACCTAAGCTAAGCTAAAATCCACCACAATAAGCCATTGAAAGTATACTATACCTGGTCCTCTTTGAGGTACAGGGTAATCTTAGTACCCCTGCCTAGTTGCTCACCATTGACATCTCTTGTGACAGTGAAGGAACCTCCAGCCTGGGACTCCCAGATGTACTGCTCATCATCATTGTGCTTGGTGGTAACGACGACCTTCTCAGCAACCAAGTATGCAGAGTAGAAACCAACACCAAATTGCCCAATCATGCTAACATCTGCCCCAGCCTGCAATGCCTCCATGAATTCCTTGGTTCCGGAACGGGCAATGGTACCCAAGTTGTTCACCAAATCTGTAGGATTACAAGCACAATATTTAAGACAATGATCTTGAACATATATGAACACTACCGACAAGAATCACCATTTCTCATTAATTATTCTCGGCAAGACCAAAACGTAAACCATATCACAGATAAAAATGCAAGATGCACAACTAGGACAAATCCTATAACACAATGTCAATGGCGAGCAAAAATTCCAGCAATTTTGGCCCAAGAAACCTCAGCACCATCCATCGGTATTAGATGAATGTAGCATCACCAAGTGGGTTCTTACTGTTATGCAGAAACTTGGATCGACTACACCTCATAAAAATGAATACATCATCCTTGATTCATTGGCAAAAACAGGAACTTTAATTGAATAATGCAGGAAAAACCAGTTACCACTCACAAAAGTTCCTCAATCATTGATATTCATATGGTTCAATGGAATACTACAGAAAAAGTACAAGCACAAATCTTGCATTCACATTAACCTGGCTTCATATTAATCACTCATGACATTAGCAGACTCACACTCAGCTTCACTAATTTAAAATCCTAGTAGACCAAATTTCTATATCCTCAATGATCAAGCCAGTATTCATTAAATTACAATAAACCATAACATATATCTCCATTCGCTTGCAAATTATAATCACATTGCGACATTGCAAGCAACATAACTAATTTTTTTAATATAAAATGATAATAGCCATCAATGCCACCTTTAAACTAGACTCCTTGGGTTCTTAACCGAATTTCATATCAACATAGGCCACAAACTTTGTTCCTAGCATGAAATTCACCGTACTAGACATGAGAGACCGACAGTTAGAGTGGAAGGGAAAGATAAGATACCTGCTTTGGTCATACCAATACCACTGTCAATAATGGACAGGGTCTTGTTAGCCTTGTCAGGCACAAGCCTGATGAACAGCTCCGGCTGCGCATCCAGCTTGCTCTTGTCCGTCAAGCTCTCGAATCTGATCTTGTCCAATGCCTATCGACCGATCAATCAATCATTCAATAAATCAACCAGTCATCCACCAATCACATCCAAACATCAACGAAATCTATCAAAAATTCAACAAAATCAACCAATATACGTACATCAGAGGCATTGCTGATGAGCTCACGAAGGAAGATCTCCTTGTTGGAGTAGAAAGTGTTGATGATGAGACTCAGAAGCTGGTTGATCTCCGCCTGGAATGCGAAGGTCTCAGCCTCGCCCATCTGCACACCCGCCATTGATCCTTACACGAACCCTGGGACGAAAACTGATCGAAAAGACAGAGATGGAGAGAGAGAGAGAGAATTGACAATGCAGAGAATGTGCGTTTGGAATGGCTTGCAGAGAGAGAAAGCTTGAGGTCGTGAACGAGAGAGGAAATGGAGGGTCTTTTATAGCAACTGAGGAG
Source organism: Talinum fruticosum (assembly GCA_021018815.1). Taxonomy (NCBI): domain Eukaryota; kingdom Viridiplantae; phylum Streptophyta; class Magnoliopsida; order Caryophyllales; family Talinaceae; genus Talinum; species Talinum fruticosum. The sequence goes on along the minus strand of JAITYX010000089.1, from coordinate 1,162,536 downwards.
TAGACTTTCCTCCTTCTCCGGTTCCAGAGTCTTCTACTCCCCTCCAGAATTTCAGTTATTTTTGCGGGAGATTTTTCTCAGAAATTTTCAAATCAGAAACCAACACGACGTCGTACGAAAGCATATTGGCGTTTGAATTACATCAGAACGGTGAGTTGTGCGTTGTTTAACCTAATTATGAGGAGGGATCGAGAAGGTTCGGTTCAGGTGGTTGATCTGGAATGTTCGTTTGTTTTTAAATATTTGAACGTTAAAGCATGAGGAAAAGAGGGGCAGACCAAGACTCTCATAGGCTTCCACCCAGGTTCGACCAAGATTCTCGTAGGCTTCCCACCCGGGTTCGATCCTGGTGAGCACAAATTTATCAAGTTTGAGGATTTATGTGTTATAGGTATAATTAATTTTTGATATTCTTTCTATCGGTCCAGTCAGTCTTTTGAGTTTTTCTTGAGATAGGGGTTCAAACGGGTCTATTTATTCTTAAAAAAATTATATTTTAATTGCTAAATATATATAATTTTATTTTGCTTATGAATAATATAGCAATAAGACAACAAAAAATGATGAATTGAGATTTGTAACCTTTCAAATGTATGAAATCAATTGTAATGTGAAAATAATAAAAATTAATAATAATATTATTTCATTTTAAAAAAACACCTGATAAATCAATTTAATTGAAGCTTTCTAACAATTAAAAAATAGAAGAAACTCAAATATACCAAATACCAAGTTAGTTTTTGGGTCTAGCTTTGGATTCCTAATCACCTTTAGACCCAATAGTACTATTGCCCTAATAGATTGTCCAAGACACCTCAATCTCACACATTGTAATGGTTCCTAGTTATTTCCGCCCCATCAATAGAAATCCCACAAGCGGGGGATCGATGAATTTAATCAATCCATGATCAAGCCCATTTGTCGATCAATAAAAAGGTTTGACTTTGGAGAATGGATGTAAGAAGCTCAAGTTGTTGTTGATGGCGGGAGGTGGATCGCTTAGGAGGAAGAAGACTCAGCGATCCAACCCAGTTAGCCTCTCGCCCATGACTTCTCGATCCCCACTTCATCGTTACAAATGGGTCACTCGAGTCGTCTCTGTTGCGCTGGTTCTCTCGCTCCTGGTTCTCTTAGCCAATTCGTCCAAAACTTGGTTTGGATCCCCTCGTGATTCCCCGAAAACCCAGTTGCCTCAAGTTTATACAATTGAAGTTGTCAAGGAGTATCCACATGATCCAAAAGCGTTTACCCAGGTTGGTGTTTTGAAATTCAGATGGCTTTTGTGTTGAATTTGGTGAAGAATGGAAAATATTATATGGGTACTGAAATGTCATGATGAATCTTTTGGGAAAGATGGTTTCTTTACAAAATCGTATTAATTTTTAGTGACTGCGCAATTTTGTGGAGATAGGAGCTACAAGGTTTTGAGCAGTGATAAAAAATGTGGTTCTTTTGAATTGTGTTTAGAATTGCATCATGTGATTTTCACCATTCATTTACTGCTTGGGGCTATCTTTATGTTTTGGTAGCCCTTGGTTAAGTATAGACTAAGTAGATGTAAAATTCTGCGTTCTCGCAGTCTTTTGGCCTTGATAGAAGTTGGATTTCTGTGGTATACAGTAATGAAGTCAATGTAATCCAGTGATTGTGCAATATAAGGAATATTGAAAATTTGCGGCATTATTTTTAGATTTGGCCAGGATTTGGGATCTGATGCTCCGCAGGAGCTCTTATGTAATATATGAAGTTGAAGCGGGCTGACATAGAAATACCCCCCTCTCTTGATTTCTTTGTGGTGTGATAAGTTTTGGGCATTGAAGAGTATTTTTCTCCCCTGTCTGTCATGTTGAGTCACAAGAACTGAAGAGTATCAATAGTGTTTACGTTGTCTGGTTTCAAGTATTACCTTTGACATTTGAATTTAGATAGATAAGTAAAATGAGAGTCAAGAGCTTTCCTGGGCTATGGTCTGGCCTTTTCCACTAATTAAATGACTTTGCATTGGCTAGAGAATGACATGAGTTTATGCTTTGCTTTCAGGGTCTTCTCTATTGGGGAAATGATACTCTTTATGAATCAACTGGCCTTTATAAAAAGGTGAGGTGTTTATTTACTTATTTGTTTATTTTGGCCTTGTATATGCAATATCTAGGAATATAGGAACTTCCATGTGTTTTCTTCATCAATAAGCAACATTGGAAGATTTAATGGACTTCAATATATCTATCTTGAGGAGTAAATGCATAATTTGTGCAGTAGATGTCACTTGATGAGTTGATCATACTCTTATATGCTTTAATGCAAGGACAAGTAGAGATGGTGGCTTCCAATGATACAATTCAGAGAAGTTCATTTTGGCTTGCTGAACATCTGGCTCATCTCATTTGCTATTTTTCTGTTTCTTGACCAATATGACGATAGAGTTAATTTGGTTGATTTTACTACCCTAGGGACTCTTGCCACCTAAAATTTGGAGCTTTAGTACTTTCATAACTTGTATCTGATTAGCATATCATCGTTTTTGCAGTCAGCAGTCAGAAGAGTAGCCCTGCAAACTGGGAAGGTACATCATTCTGCATTTTGTGCCAGCAGATCTCATTTTTCGACTTTTCAGTCATTTCTTGTATTATCCAATCCTTTTCGTGAAGCAGGGACTCAAATTGCGAGCTTCAAGGATTATAGTTTTTTGTTCAGTGTATTGTTATCTGCCGGAGAACTTCATATTTCATTTTACTTCAGTCTCCTAAAACTTAAATGTCCTTGTTGTGATCATCCTACTAGGTGTCTTGATTTGTCCTTGTCACTTGGTCCTAGAATTCTGCACTTAACTTACTAGCAAGGTTAACTACACTAGTTCATAATGACAGTAGTAATTATGTTGAGGAAGATTTCGTTTTGTAATTTGAGTTATCATGTAGATTCTACTTGCGGGAAACTCACTCCTTCATCAGCTGCTATAGCTTTTATTCTCCTCTACTCTGTAAAATGAGCTTGATGCTGGATTTTCCTATGCAAAGAATGCTTCCTACCAAAATAATTTTCTTCTTAACTGACCTTCTGTTCACCTCTTTCCTTTCATCTTCTTTTCCTGGATTTATTAGGTTGAGGCTCAACAGAAGATGGATGATTCCGATTTTGGGGAAGGATTAACTCTTCTTGGTGAAAGGTTTGTATCATCTGTAGTTTTTAATAGATACACTACTTCCGTCCCATTATTTTCTTTGCCAATGGAAAAGCACGCTGTTTAAAAACTAAAATATTAACCAGTAAATGATAAGTTTAGTGGATGATGAAAGACAAATAGTTAAAATTGCATTTAATGAGCTTTTAGGAAGCCAATTTGGGAGAAAAGTTTGTTGTTTAGGAAAGGGGAAAGAAAAAACGGAGGGAGTAGTTCTGCTATCCACAATGTTATACATAGAGCTCCATTTTAATTTCTTGTGTAGCACTTTAAGAACCTGTGGAACCAACTTACCCAGCACTAAGTGGCTTACCTTTTGTATGAACTGAATAACAATTGGGAAACATCTGCATCAGGGGGTTTGATTTGACTTATGATGATGATTTTTCTTATATTGAGGATATTAATAATAGTCTTAGTATTACGTTATGAGACATAGGCTCTTTGTGTCTGCTAGTAGTTTGATCTTGAGCGCTCTTTGACGAAGAAGCTGTTTGGGCCACTGTTATCCTGTCTCTGTAGATATTGACTGGGTATAGGGTATTTTCTGGTAGAGAATTTGAATATTGTTATACATCATTGATGTGCATTGAGCATAGAACTATCCCTTTATTTTTATCTATTGAGCACATATGTACTAGGAAAAAGAGCTATTTAAGGCAATTTTTGCTTGATTAACAAAGAGTGAACTTATAGAATTAACAATTGATATTCTAGAGGACCTTGTTGCTGGTATGTTGTTAGAAATGTTGAACAACCAACTATTGATTGTATCCCTTAAAAGAAGATAACAGGAAGCAGCGTCTGCATAAAGTGAATAGATTTTGGAATTTCCTTAATTTAAGTATGCCTTTGAATAATCTTATTTGCTCCTATTTTCTTTCATTTATATATGTATGAGCCATGATGAAAACTATAGTACAATAATTAACACTTAATTCCTGATGCTTGAATGATATTTCTTCTGTAGGTTGTATCAAGTAACCTGGTTGAAGAAAACTGGTTTCATTTATGACAGAAATAATCTAAGCAAAGTCCGTATTTCACCTTTTATTCCTATGAAGTTATTTCGAATGTGCATGTTCTATTGCAAATCACTCTTCGATTTGTCATATACTGAGTTCTCAATATCTTGCTCATTTTCCCTGTGAAAATGGCATTAAATTTCTTTCATCTCTTAATAGTGGGTTCATTGTTGATCAAGTTGGACCAATTCTGTTCAATACTTAAATTACTTTGCATCACACCTTCTGGTGTGCTTCACTGTTTTGGTTTAGAAAGGCGTCATTTCTACTATGGCTTCTATTTATGGTCCTTTGTTGTGCTGTTGATCATTTCTAATATTGGACAGCTATCTTGCATGTATGCTTGTTGCAGCTAATGACGTTTACTCATGACATGAATGATGGCTGGGGACTAGCAACTGATGGGAAAATCATGTTTGGAAGTGATGGTTCTTCAACATTATATCAATTAGATCCCCAATCTATGAAAGGTACCTGTCTTAAGCCAATAATCATGTTCTCTAAAGTAAAAAGGCAGTTTGCCTTTTGTTTTGCTGCTTATTTACTTTCCCATTTCGTTTGCTGTTTACCTTCTTGCTTCCTTGGAGATAAATACAATTCTCATGGGCCTCAACACCCATATAAGACAAAGGGCTTTATTTTTTTCCTTTTTTGTTGCCTTATAGAAATGTTATAATATTTTTTTAACATGTGAATATTATCTCATTGATACAATTTTTTTTTATTTTAGAAAATTGTATAATTTTTAAAATACTCATTGTTTTAGGATGTACCAAAGTTTTCTAGTAACTTCATTTTCTTAATTTTGATAGACATTTAAGTATTATCATTTATTATCTATATCTTGTCTAACAACAATTTAACAAAACTCAATATATTTTAAACATGACAAATTATTTTTATCTTAGATATAAGTTATATTTTTGAATTTATTTTAAATATGAAATCTTCAATTATTCTAAATATACTAACAAAATGGATAATGAATATTTACTAACACAATCTATAGATGGAAGACATCATCTTAAATATAAGAGGATTTTGATTAATCAATTAAAATCCGATCAAAATGAGCCTATATATGTTTAGTATACTTTTTTGTGAGTAAGAAAAGAATTTTTATCTCAATTTCACAAACAAGATGCAAAAATAAGCTTAATTGGTTGATACAAGGGAAAGCTGTCTGAAGATCAAACGGTAGCGAAAGAGGAAATCAGCTGCCCCTTGAACACCTCTAAGGTGATTTTTTTATCAAACTACCCTCATTAGTTACCCTTAAATTAAAAAAAAACACTCTAAAGTAAGTGCTTTATCACCCTAAAACCTTTAAATTGTCATGCTCAAGGATTTCGTCTTACCCTAAATAATTAATCAATCACCGCTACAATTATTAAAAGTTGCCCTTAAAATACGCCCATCTCATGATGTTACTTAAGTAATATGATCTTATACAAAACCTTTTGTATATATTCTGTCAAAAGTTGCAAAGAAAATGTTACAAAGAATAACACAATACAATTATAACATAAACATAAAGGGATGAATCAAACTAGAGACATAAAGTACCAATAACCTAAATCTTTCTTTTTCTTGATAAAAGTCAATCAAACTCAATCATAAACACTATGTTAAATGAATATGTGTACTAAGTATTCTAAATGTTATCGGACATTAACAATGTTTTAATGTCTATTTTAATAATTATTTTTATTTTGTTTACTAAATTGCCCATACATGTTTAAATAATTTAATATAAATAATTGTACTTTATTTGAGAGAATATGATAAAAATGATTATATAAAAGTTACTCGTAACATATCATATCTTTTCATAAAAAACATAACATATCAAATCCTCATTGACAAAAGATAGCGTTGACAAAATTTGAATTCATCTGTCAACATCTTTAATTCGAACAAAATATTTTATCTAATACTCAATTTTTTTCAGCTCAAACAATTCAAACAAGTCTAAGTGGGTGTTTGGCCTAAATTTTAAAAGTGTTTTTAGATTTTAAAAACTAAAATTAGGCCAAACACTAGTTTTTAAAAAATTAAAACTGTTTTTCAAAAATAATTTTAGAGAAAAACTTTCCAAAAACAGAAACAACAAATAGTTGTTTCTGTTTCTAATTTCCGAAAAAACTCACTAACAACCACCCACAATTCTATTCTTTCTCTCTCTCCTCCCTTTCCACTTTATTTACTCTTCTCTCTCCTCTCCTCTATCTCTATCTCTCTTCTCTCTCCCTCATGTTTTATTTTATCTCTATTTTCTCTCTCCCTTTCAAAATTTTGGCAAAACAAATTAATTATTTAAAAAACATTATATAAAATTTAGGCCAAATATTTCAATTTTTCCTCCAAAAACAATTTTCAAAAAAATATTTTTAAAAAACAAAAACTACTTTTTTAAAACTAGGCCAAACATGCTCTAAATTCAGATAAAAAATGGGTTCAAAGAATAGAAGTAGGAAAATTTAGGTATTTGAATCAGAATCTAACAAAAGACAAACAAATATCACAAATTAATAAACAAAAAACCTAAAATAAAAATTAACTTTAATTATGGAATGGTCTACCAGTCCGTAGGACAGGCTCCAAAATTAGTATTGTCTTAAATTGAGTTTTACTTTTGTTTTTTGTACGTTTATATTTTATGCATATGATGACTTTCAGTTTATTATATAAAAATAATATTGATTAGTTCTCTCTTTATTAATGGTATGTCTTCCCCACTGGCCTATAATCTATTATACTTCTTTTCTGGTTTAATCATCTGCACCCCTGGAAAAATAGAAGTTAAAGGGGGGAGGTGGGGAACAAATGAGAAACATAGAAACAACAATACACTGATGACTTGTATACCTATTTGTGTATCATAGATGATATGCTTCAATGCACATTTGGCGCTCACTTGCTGTGAATATATGTCTTATCTTTTAGTTTTGAGAATCATTTGCTTCTTGGCTTCTTTCTTGTGTGTGATGATATACTTGAGCGCAAGTGAGTTTGGTGCTTTTGTGTGCAGTTATAAAAAGGATACAGTCAGATACAAAGGTCTTGAGGTACACAACCTAAACGAGCTAGAGTATGTGAATGGTGAAGTGTGGGCAAATGTCTGGCAGGTAATTATAGTGCAGATAGTAATATCGAGGGGTTTAGCAGCTTGAAACACTTTTTGGATTTTGAGTCATGCGAATTTGGACAAAGTAACTGCAATATGCCATCTAACACTTTGAAGCGTTCTTTTATGTGTAGATAATTTCTAGTATTCTTTTCTTCAAGACTAAACATAATCATCCTTTTTTTTTTTGTTTCTTTTTTTGGGTAAAGGATTCAAAGGCAGATAAGTTAGTACTTCAAAATCATGGTTTATGTTGATATATGGCAGATGCATTCATGCACACATAAAATTTTGTTCATTCTCTCTGGGCAGACTGACTGCATTGCAAGAATAGCGCCTGGAGATGGCACTGTGTCTGCATGGATTCTCCTTCCAAATTTAAGGTTCTGCATTCACACCATCTTTCTATTATTTGCAACCATTTCCTCCTGTTTTTATCAATTGGTTGACACTTGTTTGTTTTTTTCCTTTACAGAGAATCATTAATAGCAGCAGGTGAAAGAGTAAGTGTTAACCTTCACAAGTTGTTTTTCCCCCTTAGATCTACTTGCCAATGCTTTTCTCAAACAGTTCTTAAGTGGGCAATTTACCATGTTGTAGAGCTTTGATGTTCTGAATGGTATAGCATGGGATGCTGACAAACAGCGAATCTTTGGTAAGTGCTGCAAATCCGATGGTGATTATTCTGCAGCAAGTGTATGCCTTTCTGGAGACACCCTGAAGTCTATATCATGTTTAACTCAAAAATTGCATCTTCCTGTATGCCTGAAATGCATGACCATTCCTTTTCCTACCATCCTCTTAAATGACCTTTTGCAATGTTGTTAATTCATTCCATACTTGGATACTTGGGCCATGGTTCCCTCTATAATTGTAGAATAAGTGATGAATCAGCAGATCCATGATCATGTTCAAGTTTCGGATTTCTATCTATTGAGAATTCTATCCATGAGGCTATCGCGATTTTTGTGGTTGGATTTGGAACTTTCTTGATTGTGAAACGTTTCTTTGACGTGCTTTTTCTGTTTTTGCTGATATTTGGTTTGCGATGATGAGCCATGTTATAATTCACAATTTTGATTTCTTATCATCTGCAGTGACGGGTAAACTTTGGCCAAAGCTATATGAGATCAAGCTGCATCTGAAAAAGGATCATTCTCATGATGATATTCGGCAGCTTTGTATCCGCCCTGAATTTCACTTCTGAAGCCCCGCAGTTGCTCCCACGGTAACCGAATAGTTCTGTTAATTGTTGACACAAAGGAATGCTAGAGCCAAAAGGTTATATATTCTGTCTTTGACTACTTCATGACGCACCCCCCCAAAGAGCTCATGGCCCAGTGCTGGAGTTAGGAGATAGGAAACCATGTTCTAACGAAAAATGATTTTGTAGAATACGTTCAGAAATCTATAATCATACTGGTTTAATTTAAGCATTGAAATTCTTTGACATTGGAGATATCGTCTTGTCAAAGACAGTGAACCTCGTTCATTGCGTATATGAAAGTTAAATTTATAATGTTATTCCCTTAATTGTTGAAAACAGTTGTAATCACCTAATGTTTAGGGGCTCTGGCCTCAAACAGCAAATCTTCAACTTGAGATCATCAATAGGTAGTTTCCCAGTAGGGAAAGGACAAGCCAAAACTTTGCCAGGATTCTTATCAGGCAACAAATCACAAGCTTCTGGGGTAACCCCGCTAGTAACCCCTTGAATGTCAGTGCAATTCCACTGCACATTCCGAGGCTTCTCAGCCAAGGAAATAGTCACATTTGATATGCAAATCCCAGAGAACACATCGTTCTTGATCCCAGCAAGGTTTGCAGACATATGAACATCCTCAGCTATTATGTCTCTGTAGTTGATATTCCTCACAATAGGCAGTGCCTTGGGATCATAGCCCGGGTCAGGGTGCGACCCATAATTGCCCGTCATCCAAAACACATACTTCATAGTCTTAAGAGTCATGCCCTTGACAAATATGTCCTTAATAAAGGCACCCCTCCCTGCAGATGTCTTGATCCTGACTGCCGATTCTGTATTAATGGCTGTGATGTCCTCAGCCCTGACGTCTTGAATCCCACCCGACATTTCACTGCCTAGGGCAATCATGGCACTGGTTGGGGAAATGCAGGTCACTCTCTTTATTCTGACATGTTGGGTTGGCATTCCGAATCTAATCCCATATTGATCCCAGCCACTTTTTATTGCGATACAGTCGTCTCCTGAGACTATATAGCTATCTTCGATTCGAACATTTGTGCAAGAATCTGCATGAAATTGGAAAAAGTATCATTATTCTGCAGCATATTCTCTGAGTAAATCAGTACATGCAACATCAAACCACTTTGAGTAGATCGAATGTACCTGGGTTGATCCCATCCGTGTTAGGAGAATCAATGGGTGCGTTGATAGTTATGCCACTGATTACTATATTGCTGTGACCAAAAAAATTGCTGTTATTTAGGGACTGTTATTTAGGATTAGAGCTATCAAACTAGTTGTTGGGTCGGTTCTGAGTCAAGAAAGTTTCAGATGGCGTGATCACCAACTGAGAAAATACATATCTGAGCGAGTTGGTTTATATTTGATTATGAGTTTGGTCCAAGATACTTGACAATATGTACTTATCAGATTTCAATCTAGTTGTTCGGGTTGGGTGATCGAATACTGGTTAGTCCTGGACGAATTAGGAAATTCATATAATGCAGAAAAGAAGACAGTGATTTACGCGAATATGTATGAATAGAAGCTAACCTGGTGTAGACAGGATGTACATTCCAAGAAGGGGAGTTGAGCAAAGTGACATTAAAGATCTGAAGTTGATCAGAATACATAATCTCGATTAAATAAGGCCGCGTCAAGTTTAGCTCAGTCTTCTTGAACTTGTTCCACCAGTAAGCTCCCTGCCCATCAATAGTCCCATTGCCTCCTGTTCAATTTGTCAATCAAAATCAGTGAAATTACAAAAGTTACAGTATCTTGCTCACGTAATTAGCAGAGTAATTTGAAGAAAGATGAAGGATGATTAAGGTGTCGAAATTAATTACCAGTGATCACAACATCTGTAAGATTGGTGCCGAAGATAAGACTAGCATATCTCCCATCAGGAGCATCTCTGCCCTTTCCATAGGATGGCAATGGAGGAAGAACTGGCCATTCTGATTCATCCTGTTTTAATGTATTCCATCAAACACATACGTTTCACTCAATAAATATTTTCTTACTTCCAATTCTTGCTTTCATTATTTTCTAGCAGTACATAGTAAACTATTTTCGTATTATAAGAGTAAAACAGCTCATATATGATTAGTCCACAATAATTTGAACAAAAACAGACACCTTTGACTGACAGAAACCTAAGATTTCCAGATAGTTTTTGTTTCGTGAAACAATATATTAAATTTTACGATAAATAAACCGAATTGACGGAGATTCAGTTAGTAACCAAATAAAGATAAAACAGAATATGAGTAGAGTACACGAAATGCCTAACCAGTTAATGCAATATCTATCATGCTATGCTATACAATGCTTCTAGGGTTGAGGCTCTGTCCATAATCCAAGCTTTTGAGTCATATTCTTTATCATTTCGTTACACACCTTTCCACACCTTTCACCTATTTATTCTTGTTGATCTGATGACCAAAAGCTGAAAAAAGAGTCCCCTTTCTGTGATGGCGAGTCTACACAGGAAAAAAGAAACTACTGCATACTCCGGAAAATACAACCAAAAATGCATGCAATTCCTTTAGTTGATGGTTAACCAGCTGGCTGAGCCAAGGTGAGTCAGAAGTCAGAACCGGGTCCATTATTGACCCAACTCAAAATTACGGGCTGATATAAGATTTTAACCTTATGATGTCAATTTACATATGTTTATATTTCCGACTCACCAAGGTAAAAATACAATATATAATCAATCCCTGAAGTAAAGACCGTTTTATTTAGGAGATATTTATGTGAGGGAGAGAGGGAGATGAGAATACCTGAGAAGCAATAAGAAGGGCATCCTTGTGAAGGTAGAGTGTGAAGTGGCTGGTGAGATTGAAGCTACCCGTCAACCACTTCCCTGGAGGCACGTAAAGTTCCGCGCCACCGTCTTCCGCCACTTTGCTAAGGTTGGCGACGGCAGCTCGAAAAGCCTTGGTGTTGGATGTCTTGCCATCTGCTACGCCTCCAAAATCCGTCAAATACGCCCTATGTTTTCTACACCCGCTTGCTCGTTCTGAGGTTCCCGACTCTTTGATTCCACGGCATTCTACTAAGTTAGCCTCGAGTACTACTGCCACTATCAACAGTAATAGGACTAAAAACACCTGTTTCAAAATCAAAGCCAAGTTAAAATGCTATGCACAACCATGAAACAAACCCAGACATCGAAGATTTGAATTTGAATCCTGCCTTCATCTTAAGTTTACAGTAAAAATGGGGGTGTGGGAGGGATGTGAGACCGAGAGAGAGAGAAAGAGAGAGAGAGAGAGAGAGGAGGGTGTTCATCTATGGGTCTTACATGAGGTGCATGGGATCTCAGAGACAAGGCCATTGGTACTGCACAAAGTCTTACACTCCCTGCAATGTAAGGATAGAATTATGATATAGAGGAGGGGGATTTTATAGAGAGGAGACAATCAGGGGAAATTATGTTAAAGGAAAATTGAGATCAGTGCAATCTAGATTATGTAATTTGGGGTTTTTTTTGGGGGGTGGATTCTTTTTTCTTTTTTTCTTTTGGTAATTTGAGGAAGGCATTTGATACTATTTATCGTAATAGATATTCTTGGTTTAATTTGTATCCTGTATTCTCTACTTAATACGGGGTATATGAAAAATATGTTACTATTTAAATTTGACTAATTTATAACTATATATATCAAACACATTTTAAAACTAAAATATTGATACAAATTGAAAACAATTTTATTTAATTTAGACCTTATTGTACTCTTATATTAGTAAATAAAAGATAGTAAAAATCACACACATAAACTTATAAATATAGTAACGGAAAGAAATATGGATCTCTCATGGAGAAATCTCAAGTTGGACAAAAATCATGGCAGATCATCCCACGTCTTTTCTCATTCCTTTGCACTTCGAGAAAGATTGAAACTTTCCTAATTTTGCGAATGCCTTTGAGAAAGGTGAATTGCAAGACATTGACATTTTTTCCTTCTTTTTGTGACGTCAATATAAATTAATTAATTATTATAGGCCATGTTTTAAATTTAACTTAGATAATTGATCATTAATCTGATCAAAATGTATTACACATAATATTTGATGATTCAATCGAAAAATCGATCTAATTTTCCACAGTAAAATATAACTCTCATAAAAAGCGCCCTTTTCATTAACTTTTTCTGAGGCAACGTATTGTACGTACCTATAACTTAGCATATATCGTCATCTCAACACAGGATGACATTGATCATTAAAATCTCCAAACTTACTTTATATCTTTATGACTCTATTTCTTCGATAAATCAAGACCTAAACATCTCAATTCGGTACATTAAGTACACGAAATAGAAATTGCACGGAACACACAAAGACAAACTCGCGAGTCCAACCCCATACATTATTACTTGTGAAGGGAAGGAGCCAAGCAAGATCTAAGTTGCACATTCTCAATAGGCAACTTATCCTCCGGGAAGGGGCACTCCACTGCCTCCTTCTCCCTCAACGACCCGCAAGCCCGGGGCGTGACCCGGCTAGTCACCCCCTCGATGTCGGTGCAGTTCCACTGGATCTCCTTGGGCTTCTTGCTCAACCCAATTTTCACATTCGATATACAAACGCCCTTAAAAGCATCCCCCTTGATTCCTTCCAAATTGGCCGCCATGGTCACATTATCCGCCACCATGTCCCGGTAGTTGATGTTCTCCACCGTGGGGAGCGCCCGCGGGTTGAAGTTATTATCCGGGTCGGACCCGTAATGCCCGGTCATCCAAAACACGTACTTCATTGTTTTCATTGTCATGTGCCTTACGAAGATGTCCTTCACAAAGGCTCCCCGCCCAGGGGAGGTCTTGATGCGGACCCCAGACTCGGTGTTGATGGCGGTAATGTGCTCAGCCCGCACGTCCCGGATTCCACCCGACATCTCGCTGCCGAGGGCGATGGTGGCGCTGGTGGGGAGATGCACGTGAGGTGGCGGATGATCACGTGCTGGGTTGGCATGTTGAATTTGATCCCGTACTCGTCCCACCCACTCTTGATCGCTATGCAGTCGTCTCCTGAGACTATGTAGTTGTTCTCTATCCATACGTTTGAGCATGAATCTGCAAAAACAACATACCAGTAGAATCAATATCCGTAGATAAACAATGACAAGTGAAAGTACGTGCTCTTAGGTGTATGATTTCGACCCAATCAGTCCGAAAGAAATTAAATCAGGTAGCAAATGAATTACCTGGATCGATCCCGTCGGTGTTCTTAGAATCAGTAGGTGCAAGGATGGTCAGTCCATGGATGATTAGATCGCTGCAAACATGTTTAACAAAGGATTAATTACTTCAGTGAATCGTTACTCAACGTCGGAGGTGCTAATTAGTAGTCTCACTTGGAGATTAATTTCAAGGTGATGTGTAACAATGAAAGTAAAACAGAATTACCTGCAGTAAACAGGATGAACGTTCCAATTAGGGGAATCACGCAAGGTGATATTGGTGATTTGGACATTGTTTGAGTACATAAGCTCAATCAAGTATGGCCTGGTCTCTGTAAACTCCTTGGCTTTGTATTTTTCCCACCACCATTTACCTTGTCCGTCGATCGTCCCGTTATTCCCTATAATCACCAAATCATTGTTTATAGACTCGAGTTTCTTTTCCCTCTTACATGAACAAAATTATTACGGAAAATTTATTTATATATAAATTTTTAGATGAGACATTCTCACAACAAATATGCAACAAATTATTGATGGTGTTACCTGTGATGACAACATCGGTAAGATTGGTTCCGAAGATGAGGCTGGCATAACGCCCGGCCGGGGCATCTCTTCCCTTGCCGTAAGAAGGCAATGGCACAAGCACTGGATATTCCTTCACATCCTGTCCACTCAATCAGAACTTGTCAGGTCAATACTTTCCTGAATTATATGCCCTTGTTTTTTCATCAGCAAACGATATCAATGAAAAATGTGGCAGTAACTGGGCCGGCTTACCAATGCTAATTACTCGCTAACAAAAGGGAAATAACAAGTTTATCCAAGCCCTGTTCTCTTTAACTTATTTTATGAAAACAAGTTCATATAGTTGAGACTAGATCAAGCAATCGGGTTATTTGAGTTGATTTCGGTTGGGTTAGTTTAGTTCCGGTCATATTCGGTCATTACGATTTGGTTGAGTTTTGGATTGAATTCGGGTATCTCAAATTGGTTTTTTAACTGTCGGGTCGGGTCCAGTTCGATTCGAATTTCAGGTCATTGATTGGAGGCGGGTCACTTTCGCCCGTTCTAGCTGAAACTAGAGGCAAGAAAGCTGTGTAACTTGATCTTTATGTCTTTTCCTTTTGTATGCTAGTGTAGCTTTCTCTGTTGCGAATCTTGATCAAATTTCTCTGTCTCCAAAGTTGAGCATTATTTAAAGGGCATAAGGCCATACTGCGCTGATCTCATTGTATTCTCGAAAAGCATAAAGCTTCACTATGCTTAAAAGTGAGGTATCTAAATACGTGCCCTAACCGTAGCGTTCATCAGCACTATAGACTAGATTATCATGCATGGCATGGCATGGCATGGCAAAACATTTGGTCTTTTCGTGCTTTACACTTGATGTCAAATTTGGCTTCTTTCTTCCTTCTTCTTGGGAACCAAGAATAAATTTTTCGAAATACTTTCCTTATATTTAGATTCTCAGATCCCGTAAAATTGAAACCCACACAAATTAAGGAGGTCGTATGTAGATGCCATAGGTGACAGTTGACAGTACAGTAGGGTTATTTATGGAGCAAACAGAGGTAGGTAATACTTATAGTTGTTTACCTTGTTAGGTTACCAAATTGAAGGAGTTGAGGAGTAGATACGATGGACCCTACTCTAACCTAATAAGCAAGTAAATGGTCCTTTCACTCTTTAAGTCCTACACTAGCCTACTAAACTACCTCGCAGGGGTCAAAATTAATATCAAAAACCTCATCCACTGCTTGAATTCGTGTCACCAATAATCAACTTTTGACTTCAATTTGTTATGTTAATCCTACTATAGTTTGTGTTCTTCTTCCCGAATTCATATTGACATGACAATTTCGATGCCGTATGATCATATTTGTACTTTACTATATCGATTAACACATTTTATACTCAGTTTGTGAATTTAGATAATTCTAATTTCTTACAGTTTTTCCGTGTCACGGAAAGGTTAATAATAACTTTTTTTTAACTAGTAAATTTATTGAAAAATTGGATTTTTACAAATTGGGAAAATCAGTCCTTGGACATCCCAACAAGTAACAGCCCATATTTCATATTTGTAACTTATTTTTCAAATGTCCAATTAAGGAATTTTATCTAAATACAGTGACACCCTCCCTATTAGAAGAAAATAATGCAAGAGAGAGGGGGGCGCTATTTTTGTCATTATCACATATTCAAATAATTTGTTTTATTTAATAAAAGGTTCGATTTTTTCCCTCTCTAATTATTTGATAGACACATACTGTAATTTTTTCAAGAGTTGGACCCACCACCCACATTCACAGAGCTTTCAGTAGTGCATGTTAATGATAGCAGAGAACCCGTAGAAGCTAGAAACTAATCAATAAACAACACTTGACGTTGAGTGGTTAACACAAATAATTGAGCCCCTCCAAAAAAAAAAAAAAAAAAAACTCAGAGATAATATATCCAGTGACACGACGTAATTTGGAAGAAAATTTATCGGCGATATATTCTATAAAATATAATAACTTGTGTCTATAAATTTGAAATTATGATATGATTTATATCCCGATTTTCTTTTATTTTGGTGAAAACATGACCACAAAAAAACCTTTGGCACGCAGAGTCATGGGCCTACAACTTAAACATGCGCATAAACAGAAACAATGATTCTGCATGGAAGTTATTGATGTTGCCCATCTCTACCCTCATTGAATTTTTCATCTTACACTATCCTGTTAGCTTTGAATCCCTGCCAATACCTTATCCTCCATGGGAAAAATTTGGGGAAAAAATGTAGATTTCTTCATAAAAATGGTGCCATTTAGTTCAATGTTAAATTATCGCGAAATTATTTCGGAATATTTAAGTTTGAGTTCCGTCTATAAATATTATTTACCAGCGTAAGTTATATCATAGTCTCGGGGCCATAAACATAGTAGTCTAACTGGCAACATCGTTTATAAAGAAGGAAATTAAAGAAAACTACTAAGAGGGGTGAAAGGAAAGGAAATACAGACCTGAGGAGCAAGAAGAACAGCATCCTTGTGGAGGAAAAGAGTGAAGTGGCTGATGAGAGAGAAACTGCCAGTCAAATACCTCCCCGGCGGGACAACCAGCTGAGCTCCTCCGTCGGGGGCCAGCTTGCTGAGGTGGCTGATGGCGGATTTGAAGGCATTTGTGTTCAAGGTCTTTCCATCTCCTTTTGCTCCAAAATCAGTCACAAATGCACTGTGTTTTCTGCAGTTCACCGCTCGGTATTCCACATTTACCGAACTTTCGCCACCAATTTGCCGCCCTTCGACGGTTTTACAGAGAAAGAGGAGTAACCCTATTGCCAAAACATAGAGCTCTTTCTCTCTCACCTGTTTTCACAAAACAAAGGAAAAAAGATGAGAAATTTAAGAGAAAAATGGGGGAGGAGGAGAAAAAACAGGGGAAAGGGGTTTACAGGAGATGATGATCTGGGTTTTCTGAGATGTCGCAGCATTTTTGAGGAATTTTGATTTTGATTTGATTTTTTTTTGGTGTGGTTGGCAGGGGGGAGGAGTCCACCTTTGAGGGTGGGCTTCGTGGAGGGAAGCAGAGTGAGGGGAAGCAATGAAACGGGCGGATTTATAGAGGGATGACAGAGAGATGAAGATGGTATATGGATAAGTCTATGGAAGCAGGTGAAAACTGTTTTTTTTTTTTAAATAAAAAATAGAAAAAAAGAAAATTTAAAATAAGAATCTAGGAAAGGAAAGAAAAGAAAAGAAAAAGAAGAAAAAGAAAAAGGAATCATAAAATAAGCGGAATTTGAGGGGGAAAGTGGGGTCATTATTTGGTGTAGTCCATTAGGAGCAGTCCAAAAGTGCTGCGATTAAGGGGAGGCTCAATGAAAAACAAGGATTAGGGTTAGTTAATCAGTTTTTGAAATTTGATAATTAGCATTAAAATTTCACCATCATTTGATCTGTACTACCCACAGCCCACATTTCATTTCTGCTCAACTTTTATCGTTATAGTAAGTGGGATAAGAAGGAAGTCTTTTTAAGAGACCCACCATCAAAAAATGTATTTTTTCAAAATTAATAATTAAAATAAAGAGACCGAAAAAGAAAATAATGTATGAACCGAAAGCAACGATGACATAAACTAGAAATATAAAGTGGTTTGACACTTAGGCGCGTTCGGCAACGGCGTTTGGAGTAACTTTTGGAAGTGTTCGATAAAATTAGTCTGTTTTAGTAGTGGTTAGTCTGTTTTAGTAGTTGTTAGTCTGTTTTATTAGCGATTAGCTATTAATGACTAATGGTTAGTGGTTAGATGTTCAACTAGTGATTTGAGATAAGTATGTTCGGTAGTAGTAGACTGTTTAAGTAGCAAATTTGTATAAAATGACTTAAAAGGAGAATTGTGGAAATTATGTGCAAACACTAGTTAGTGTTTTTGAAAACGTTACTTTAAATAGCATTTCGAAAACACTACCTAAAACTCTAATTACTTTGTCAAACACTACTTTGCCAAACACTTACATTTTTAGATAAGTAGTGTTTTACTTCCTCCAAAACACTAATCACTACCTCCAAAGTTACTTGCCGAACACACCCTTTAGCATTTTGACCAAGTCAAAACACTAATCAACCAAATATCGGCGTTCGGTAAGGTAGTGTTTTAACTAGCGTTTGCGGTAACTTGTAACGTTTCAAGTAGTGTTTACGAAAAGTTAAGAATATTAGCTTTTCACATTTGAAAGTAGTGTTTCATATTTTTTGACAAAAAAATCCCTTCATTAATTTATATTTGACAAATTATTTATATCCTTTTACGTCAATTTACAATAATAAGCTAACTTAACGACTAAATTTACCGAACACATTTATTCAACCGCTCAATGGAACAGCTTATCCGCTAACGGCTAAAATTTAACAACTATCAACTACATAAACAGCTATCAGCTATACAAACAACTATCCGCTATCGAAACGACTTCATTTTGTCGAACAGGGCCTTATTCTCCTTAAACAAGATATCGGATTTCGGGTTCAAATCTTATGAGCAGTATGTATAGAAAATATTTCAACAATATTGTTGTAAGCTTTGAAATTATGATTTGATACTACTTTAGCCACTTGAAAGAGAAAGATGTCCGAAGTAATATCAGAAGGACTTTTTTAGATGAATAAAGAGGGTGACATTAACAAGCTAAGTAGACGAGGCGTAGAAGTTAGGCCAAAAATCTCAGCGGCTGCAAAATTAAGTCATGCCGTAACTTCCGCTAACTACCCCCAACGTCCACCCGCTCTGCCCGTAGGGCCCAAAAGGCCCAGTGGGCTATAGGTATACTTGGGCTGAGTAATCCTACCCTAAAAATACTCTTCGAGCTACAACATTGGATTTGTCTTGGCATCCTTAAATGGACTTGGGAGACCCAATAAGAATATTGATTCTGTTTCAAACCGATCTCACAATAAATCACAATTGAATTTCCTAGGAAGTATAACTAGATAAGAAGAAATGTACAAAATATTTTTAGAGTGAAAAATAGTACCATTTAAAAGATATATGGAGAGACTCGCATAACTTTATTATTAGAAATGTAAGATGAGGAGGAATATGAATAAAAAAAAAGATTGAGCCGAAATGGCAATGATAAAATTAAAATTTTTACGAAAGATTTTATTCTAGATTAACCAAGAAAAAATCCAGTAAAAAAATTTAAAAAAACCGAAATCCGCTGCCCCCAAACTCACTTTAAAAAAAACCGCTCGTACTCACAAATGTAGTAAAACCACAGTTGGGGTTATGGAAGATTAACTTTGATGGAGCAAATATAGAAAGTTAGGATTATGGTTGGGGAGCAGTCGTGCGTGATTGTATGGGGGTGGTACAACTGAGCGGTGTTTGCCAAGGACCAGGTTTTCTTGGAGCGGAAATGGTAGAAGCAAGGACGTGTGTGTTCGGGTTGAAGATAGCTGTGGAGCATGGATTTTCGTCCCCTGGTGGTTGGGGGTGACTGGGCCTCATTAATCTCGAAGATCAACAATAGATCTGGTTTGAGTTCTAATTTGGGACTTTTATTTATGATAGTCTTAAACTATGTAATAATTTTAAATTATGTTCTTTTTCACTCTTGGAGGGGTAATTCGAGTAGCACACTCAATCGCCTATTTTCAACCTTATGCCAACTCTATTAGGTCATGCGTTGGAATAACTCCAATTTGATTATTGAATTGACTGCTCAAAATTTGTCTTTATTTGAGATCGTGAATTAATATACCCCACCTTTTCAATTAAAAAAAATTGTAGTAAAACCCCTGTAGGCTATTAGAGGGGAACCCAAATAAAGGGCAAATTAATTTGCACAATGGGTGTGATTTTCACAATTTGAACACATCGTCTCCAATTCTTTTTGCTTGTTCATGGGGGTGGGATGTTTCTTGTTTTTGTGCAGGGGATGTTTCTTTTTCTTAACATCTGAAATCAGGACTTTTTTTTTTTTTTTTTACTGGGTAAATAGAAAAGTAAGACAAATTTAGGCAATTCTTTTTATAAGGAATCTGCCTAAATTATCATATGAAAGCGAGACTTGGATGAATGTTCTAGGTAGACATTTAAGTCTTGAGGTCGGTCAATACAAACAAAGTACTGAATGAGGCTCTGGTCAGGAAGAATCATCAAAATTTCTAGTCTAACGTCTCAGTTAGGTCCACTTCCTAAGTATAAAATTCCCATGCATTAGCCAACAAATATCAGAATAAACTCATCAGTCTTCTTATTAGAATGTCACATAACTAATGAATATTACGATTTCACAATTGATAATTAATTATAACTGTTCCAATTTAATAATTTTAAGATGTAAATATTAGACTAAGATAAAATAATTTTAAAACGTCTTACTGTAAGACATATATTGAAATAGACATATATTGAAATAGACAAAGTGAATATCTACAATTTAAAAAAGGAAACTTAGAAAGTCAAAGTAAACGGCAAAGAAATTTGAGCCAAGTAAAGTCTATCTTTCTTTTTCTCACGTTCTGTTTTTTTACTTTGTTGCAATTTCAGAAGGAAAAATTAGGCGATAAAAAAAGTAAGATTAGAAAGTCAAGGTAAACAAGAACGAAATTTGAGTTTAATGACCATAATTTGTAAAAGAAAATGTCTCCTCCAAAATTTAAACTCTGTTGGAAAAAGTCAAAGTAAACGAGAACGAAAAATGACCATAATTTGTAAAAAAATTGTCACTAATTTATCTTAAAGTCAACTTTAACTTTATATTTCTTCAATAGCTTAAAGCGACAAATAAATTGAAATGAAAGGAGTATATATAACATTGGATTTTTCAAGCAACTCATCAAATGGAGTTATTGCTGTAATATACTCTCCGGCATTCTAGAAAGTTTATCCTATTTACAAATAATTAAATTTTTTAAGGGATAATATTTATATGTATTATTTTCAATTGATTTTAAAAGATAGAAGAGTTTTTGCACAAACCAAACATAAAGCCTGTAAACTCGATATCTAAAATTATTATCAAGATATGCTTTCAGACACCCAACCAAATATCACGTCAATACTCGATGCAGTATGTAGTCTCGTACAAGATTTATCATTTTTGTTATCTTTAAAAGTAGGATTATAATAACAAAGCCATCTTCATCAAGGGCAGATTTATATGAGAAGTACCAAAGGTCCTCGGCACCCTTTAGCCGGGAAAAATTTTGAGACATTTTTGTATAAAATTTATTCAAAATTTTTAACATACACATCCATAAAAATTAATTGATATAATCTAATTTTAGAAATTTTAAAAAATGAACGTTATAGTATTAAATAATTTAAATCTGTCATTGGTTTTTATAGATACCGCGTTCTAAAGGGTGATGTAGCTTTTTTAAAAATAAAACAAAAAAAAAATCTTTGATGGTGAATGAGAAATTTACACACGACACAATTATTACAAGACTGGAAATATCAGTCCACTGTCTCACTCACTATATATGCTAAGTAACGTATTAGAGAGGGTGGAAAAAAAAAAAAAAATTTCTCCCCTACGCTCTACTGTATTGTATATATAACCTCTCATGTATTAATTACTGAATGAATGTAGAATTGAAATACCCATAAAATGAAACTTGATCTCCATTAGCACCATTTATACTCCTCCATTTTCATATTTTATTGAGTTTCGCTAGAAATGAAGAGTTCCTCCTCCTACCCTTACTTTGTCTTTCTGTTTACTTGGTTTTTAATATCCTGCCTCAGTTGTTCTTCCATGATGCAGTGTATCGGAGAGGAGAGACAAGCCTTGCTCCGATTCAAACAGGGTATTCGATATGACTGTTGTGGATTGCTTTCTTCTTGGGATGGCCAATCCGACTGCTGCCAGTGGGGCGGCATCCGCTGTGATAATCTTACCAATCATGTCATCGGCCTTCATCTTCGTGGGAAGGGTTTTGGAGACCCCTGTCTGGAAGGTAAAATAAGTCCTTCACTCCTTGTGCTAAAACATCTGAAATATTTGGAGGCTTCGAATGGGAAGTTGTAATCTTTCTCCATCAATTCCCTCCTCACTTGTGTACACTAATGCCTCAACCACTTTGCATCTCCTCGATCTTGCTGGAAACAAATTCAACGATAGAGGGATATTCCAATGGTTGTTCAACTTCACTAGACTCACTCCTAACCTTATATACCTTGACCTCTCTCGTAACGGGATCGGTGGCCCCATTCCTAGCGCCATAGGGAACATACAGTCCCTTTCCTATCTCTCCCTTTCAGGTAATGAATTTGAAGGTCCCCTTCCCAAATCAATTTCAAACCTAAAATTTCTTGAGCACCTTGATCTCTCAAGCAACTTTCAATGGAGCAGCTGGAATTTTCAAATCCTTGGGAATTTATGCAGATTACGTGAACTAGACTTGAGCTGGAATAACATAACTCATGAACTCTCTGCCGTAATCCAAACTTTATCTCAATCATGCACACATGAGTCACTAGTGTCTCTGGACATAGGTTACAATAGTCATTGGGGTTCCATACCTGATGACATCTGCACATTTTCATCGCTGCGTGCATTACGTCTTTCTTCTAACCAACTGAATGGCACCATTAGCCCCTGTTTGGGACAACTTTCCACGCTTGAGACGTTGGATCTTTCGATCAATTTCTTGAAAGGTACACTCTCGGAGCAACACTTGTCAAATCTTTCAAGGTTAAGCTACTTGGACATGTCTGATAATCCAGAACTCGTGGTTAATATTAGTTCTAAGTGGGCTCCTCCATTCCAATTAGATTATATTCGTCTGCGTTCCTGCAAGTTGGGCCCTTATTTCCAAACTGGATTCTCACGCAAATGAATTTCAGGTCTCTTGATATATCACAAGCAGGAATTTCTGACACTATTCCTCTTTCCTTTTGGAATTCATTGCCATCCAATATTTTATACATGGATATTTCCAACAATAAGTTTCGTGGAATCCTTCCGGAAGTGTCTGTTGTCTTTGATTGTTCTTCTAGTTCCATAGACTTGAGTTCAAACTTGTTTACGGGTGCAATACCATCATTTCTTGGAAATGCTTGGCTATTGAGCCTCAATGACAACCTATTCTCTGAGGTGACATCTTTTTTTGTCCCAAAACTCAAGTGAGGCTCTCCTATGTTGATCTCTCAAACAACCTGTTGTAAAGGGAGCTTCCAAATTGTTGGGGCTACTTTAATCAATTGGTAGCCCTCCGCTTGGAAAACAATAATCTTTCTGGAAATTTACCAGTCTCTATCGGTGTATTGACGAAGCTCGAAGCACTTTATTTCCGCAACAATAGCATTTCTGGAAAGTTTCCTATGGCCCTGCAGAACTGTACATCTTTGAGATTCCTGGATCTTTCATACAATTCTCTGGCAGGACATATACCTCACTGGATTGGGAATCATTTTAGTAGCCTAAATATTCTTAACTTGCAAAGCAACAGTTTTATTGGGGTTCTACCATTAAGCCTTTGTGAATTGTCTCAACTCTTTTTCTTGGATCTCTCATCTAATCACTTGTCTGGGTTCCTTCCAAGTTGCATTTACAATCTTACAGCAATGACCAACCTCCCACTTTTTTCATCAACCAGTCGGATTATATATACACATCCAGGCTCTGGAGGCGCTTTGACCCCTATGATGTTTCTACTTGGATTATGTGGAAAAGAAAGGCAAGGAGCTTGGGGGAATTTTTGGAACAAGTTAAGGCTATTGATATTTCAAACAATGAGTTGGAAGGTCCAATTCCTGATCATGTTTCAAGTCTCACTGGTCTGGTATTCTTAAACTTGTCAAGAAACAGATTGAATGGAAGCATTACACCAAAAATCGGTAAGCTCAGATCTCTACAGTTTCTAGATTTGTCAAGCAACAAACTTTGTGGTGAGATTCCAACAAGCCTATCCAGTGTGAGTTGTTTGGAAATCTTGGACTTGTCAAACAACAACTTATCTGGAAGAATCCCCCTCGGTACTCAACTACAGAGTTTTGATCCTTCATCATACATGGGAAACCCTGGACTTTGTGGAGACCCACTCCCGAAGTGTCCTGGAGATCAACCGCCCACTGACAAGCCAAAGGAAGGTAATACAACCCATGAAGATGAAAATGAGGATGACGATATCTTTCTAGGGTTGTACATAAGTGTGGTGCTCGGGTTTATAGTAGGATTTTGGGGAGTTTGCGGAACATTAGTGATCAAAAGATCTTGGAGACATGCCTATTTCCGGTTTGTCGAGCGCATAAAAGACAGGCTTTATGTGATGGTTGCTGTGAACATAACAAGAATTTGGAGGAACACTTGAAGTTATCAATGCAGGTAATTCTTTCATCACTATTTCCTCATTTTTGATTAGCATACATCTCTGATTCTTGTGGAGATATTGTTTACTTTAGAAAACTGCATGGATTCGGTATGTGTATTGACATCATTACATGCTGATATTAAAGAGACTAAATCAAGATGAAGTACATACTAAGTGGTGTCATTATACTGCTAAAATGGAGTATTTACTAACAGAGTTTCGTGACGATAATCGTTCCTTAGGGAGGACATAAAGAAGCTGAACAGGACAGTGGTGGCTGAAAGTGAGAAACCTAAATACAAATCTAGCCTATGTATTTGTATTTGTAAGATGGCAAACAAAATGTGTCAATTTTCGATTTCGATGTTTATTTTTGTGTCGAATTTCATCCAATAAGCCTAACTATGAATGTAAGAGCTATTTTGTATGAAGAATGTCTGTGTGAATGTAAAAGCTATTTCTAACATTAAATTGCTTACCGAAAATTTCGTGTTTGGGTTTACCGAAAATTTGCTAAAATACTCGTATTTCTAATATTAATTTGCTTATATTTGAATGAATCGAACAAAGCTAAATTTGGGTTAGATCAGGTCTAGACAATATAGTTTGGAAGAACATCTAACAATAATCCATTGGTGATTGCTTCATTATCATTTCCTTATTTTTTTGTAAGCCTAATCTCATTTGTAGTAATAGGATTTAACTCATTAACCTTATCGGTATAGAGGAAGTAGACCCATTTCCCTCTTGGTGTAATTTTAAGATGGTCAATAAAATTATGTAAAATATAATAGATGAAGACACATAAAATTTTTACTTGAAAAACCCTCCAAGACGAAGGGAACAACCACGGGATCGTAGATTCGAAAAATGTATTTCTAGTTTGCTCTAGTTTTGTTGTTTTTGATGTTGAAGCGGTTTTTCTTTATCCATGGCCAATGAGTTTCGATGTATTGGATGTACATATATTTATAGAAGCTTTAATTTTTATACTTATCTTAATTATTGGTTTAGTTTATGCATGGTGAAAAGGGGCATTAGAATGGTCTTAATCACTCAATATTCTGACAATAAAATAAAAAGAAAAAAATAAGAAGATTGAAACAGTTATTTGAACAGTAAAATTACCATAATATCTCAGTCTAAATAAATTATAGCATACACATTCAACAACTTACCCATTCGAGATAGAATGCAAAATTATTCTCACCCAATTTCGGTGGAATTTTCTAGCATAATTTGGTTGTATACACACTAATTACTATCCACTTTACTAGCAAGTGTCTCTTGTTTTTATTTATTAATTTTGAAACTACCAAATCACTTCTAATTTTTAGAACTCAAATTACTCTGGCGGGCCGTGCAAATCCTTGCCAAAGCAATCCATCCCAACACCCTTTGTCAATACAATTAATTGTGAGGAAGAAAATCGTGGTGTACCAATGTAATATCTTGGAAATTTTTTTCACCCAGGCTTAGGCATGGCAAGCACAAGAAGACTGTTATTTCTTTTTTTTTTTTATAAATATAAAAAACATTAAATAACCTTTTTTAAAAAATATTACCTATTTTATCACTAATAAGTAAACATAAATTCAGAGCAACAATAACATTGATTGATTTTAATTAATTAATTAATTAATTATATAGGTCCCACCAATTATGGAGGGAACCCAACAGAATGTAATCTTCTCTTTTGATTTTTCTTCGATGGTGGGTTTCAAGGTTTAGAAATTTCCCCACAACGAAGACTGGAAAGTAATATCAGGGGTGGGAATGAAGTCCACGGTCACTAAATATGCAAGAAACGTATTAGAGGGGTTGCAAGAATATCAAAATTTCTCCCCGGCAGTTTTCCATATAAAGACTCGCATATTTTACTGAAGAAGATCAAACTTGATCTCCGTTCATTATGTGTTCAGTTTCACAACAAATGAAATGATATTAACAAAACAGAAGCATCAATCTCCACTGTTAAACACCTTTATTAAGGATAGAGTCAAGAACAAAGGTAGAGGGGAAGAAAAAGGTTAAAGAACACAAATAATAGCAAGAATATAGCACTAATCATCTTCATTAAAGTGAATTTCCTTCTTCTCGCACCGTATACTACTTTCCAATCAAAATGAATTTCGTAAGTGTGCTTGTGGACCAACTTTGAATGCTTAAAACTTTAAGAAATTGATGCATGCATGTGTTCTTGGAGTGACTCGTTGATATAAATATATTAGGAGATGTTAGAAGGAAAAGGCAGTAGAAACATGATCATCATCATCTACTTGGTTGAGCTTCTCTCTTTGTTGTTATAATTTCATGCATGAATATGAAGGTGTACTAACCATATTTAGATCTTTGTGAAGTTATAATTTTGATTGAGGTTTGAAATATGCTATTGAATATACTTGGTGTAGTGCTATTAGGAATGAGTGGTCGGAAATATTAACTCGAGTTTGTCCAAATTTTGGTTGGGAATTAATTGCCTTGCATATATGTTTTAATGGGTTTTATTAAGCTAATGTGATACTTAGAATACTGGAAAATTTATAAAACAAACCTTCCATAGATATCTTATAAAGACAAAATGCATAGAAGAAAAGAAAATGGAGTTTGGAAGCTACTGCCACCAACCATGGGTGCCCCCACAACCTGTGGGATAGGCCGTGGTGGCCAGCAGCAACTTAAATAACCTTAAACACCCACCACCCACAGGCCACGGGGTAGCTCGCAGTGGCCACCAAAAGTCCCCACCAACCATTGGAGAGGCCCATGATGAAAAAGTCCCCACCAACCATTGGAGAGGCCCATGATGACCTCTAAAGCCAACCATTGGCCTCCACCAGCCGTGCGGAGGCCCGTGGTGGCCTCCAAAGAAATTTTGGACTCCTATAGCCCGAGGGCCTTGTCCCAGGATGTTTGTAAGTTTTGTATTTATATTGAGAAGCCAGTTTAAGCTTTTAAAGTATGGTCTTAAGCCTCATCAAGTAATCTATATATATAAGGAACGAGAGAGATAGAAACCATAAAGTGAATTGAGAAGTTGATTTCTTAGGCTTGAGCATTTTACCGGTACAAAGTCTAACGTATTCCGGCCCACAGATAGTGGCTTTCACTCCTATATCATGAGTCCTTCCGAGTAGTAAACTTGAGTACACAAGTGAGTGGTTCTGAATCCTTGTACCGTGGTACATTGGGTCGACTCACAGGTGTTAAAATACAAGATTTAGGAAGGTGACTTATTCCAGCCTGAGGGCAGCGACTTTCACTCCTATATTACGAGTCATCTCGGATAGGAAACTTGAGTATACGCGTAAGTGGTTTTGAATCCCTATACCGTGGTACGTTGGGTCGGCTCATTGGCGTCAAAATACGAGATTTAGAAAGATGACTTATTAGGGCCTGAGGGCAGCGACTTTCACTCGTAGATTACGATTCCTCCCCAAATAGGAAACTTTGCACACACATCAGTGGTTTCAAATCTCAGTAGCGTGGTATATGTACGGTATTGAAAAAATATGGCATAAATTTAACGTGAAAGTACTAAATGAAAAATACGATAGGAGAAACTATATGTACGATATTGAGTATTAAAAATTAATATAGTTTTCGAATCTCTTTTCCAATATATAAAATAAAATAAAGATTTAATAATGTAAATTAATGAACATGTAACGATAATAAAATTTTCGCGTAAGTTAAAAGTAGCAGATAAAAAGTTCAGCACAAGAGATTACACTATATTGACATTTTTTAATAGAAAAAAACTAATCTATCTAATCGTACTAATCCAATCATATAAATAAAATGTGTAATTGGGTAACTATTACGTCCTTCATTTTAAATTATTTACTGTTTTAACCAATTTTTTATATTTAAAAAGAAAAAATTAATATTTTTATTCTATAATATTTTTTACTTTTAGTGACATATTAATTGCTACGTTATCAAACTTATTCTTAATCCCTCAATATTCTGACAATAAAATGAAGAAAGGAAATAAAAGAAAGAAGATTGAAACAGTTATTTAAATAATAAAATTATAATAATATCTCATCTAAATAAACTATAGGATATACATTTAATAACTCACCCACTCGGGCTAGAGTGTAAAATTAATCTAACCTAATTTCGGTGGAATTCTCTCGCCTAATTTAGTGGTTTACACTCACTAATTACTAGCCGCTTTATACCCGTAAGTGTCTTTCGTTTTTGTGGATTGATTTTAAAACTAGCAAATCACCTCTAATTTTTAGAACTCAAATTTTTCTTCATCTAGGCTTAGGCATGACAGGCACACAAGATGACTTTTATCATTTTTTTAAATGACAAGTACAAAGAACATTAAATAACCCATTTTTAAAGATTTTATCTATTTTATCATCAGTAAATATAAATGAATTGGGACGCAACAATAATGTTAATTGATTTTAATTTATTTATTATATGGATGGGACTATGGAGGGACCCAACAGAACTTTATCTTGTCTTTTGATTTTTCTTCGGTGGGAAGTTTGCTGGTGGAGTATGAAATTTCAAGGTTTAGAAATTTCCACACAATGAAGATTGGAAAGTAATATCAGGGGTGGGAATGAAGTCCACGGTCACTACATATGCAAAATAACGTATTAGAGGGGTTGGAAGAATATCAAAATTTCTCCCCTGCAGTTTTGCATGTAAAGTTGAAATGCCCATAAGATCAAACTTGGTGTCCATTAGGACGACTTAGATGCCTCTTATTTCTTCTCCATTTGATGAACAGATATATGCCGTTTGTTCAGTTTCACAAGAAATGAAGTGTTCCTCCTACCCGTACTTTGTCTTTGTGTTTCCCTGGTTTTTAATATCCTACCTCAGTTGTTCTGCCATGATGCAGTGTATCGGGGAGGAGAGACAAGCCTTGCTCCAACTCAAACAGGGGATTTCAGTTGACAATTGTGGGTTGCTTGCCTCTTGGGATGGCAGATCCGACTGCTGCCAGTGGGACGGCATCCGCTGTGATAATCATACCAATCATGTCATCAGCCTTCATCTTAGTGGGACGGGTTTTGATCACCCCTGTCTGGAAGGTAAATTAAGTCCTTCACTCCTTGTGCTAAAACATCTGAAATATTTGGACCTCAGCTTGAATATTCTCGAACCCATCCCCAGCTTCATCGGTTCCCTCCATAGTTTGAAGTACCTCAATCTCTCCAATTGTTGTTCTTTGGGGAAATTCCTCAACAGTTAGCAAATCTTTCAAGCTTAACAACTCTTGATCTTACTCAAACTGGGTATTCCAAAAGCTTGTGTTGGCTTTCCCATCTAACTTTGTTGAGGGACATCAACTTGGGGGCGTTGATCTTAGTCGAGCCACAGACTGGATGCATGTTGTTAACAACCTCCCTCTTTTAAGAAGCCTTCAAATGGATGGATGTAGTCTTTCTCCATCAATTCCCTCCTCCCTTGTCTACACAAATTCATCAACCACTTTGCGTGTTCTCAGTCTTGCTAACAACAATTTCAATGACAGAGGGATATTAATCCAATGGTTGTTCAACTTCACCGGACTCAGTTCAAAACTTGTATACCTTGACCTCTCTGGTAATCACATCCATGGCAACATTCCTAGCGCTTTAGGGACCATGCTATCTCTTTCCTATGTCGACCTTTCAAATAATGGATTTGAAGATCCCTTTCCTGAATCTATTTCCAACCTAAAATTTCTTGAGCATCTTGATCTTTCCACAAACAACTTTCAAGGGAGCAAGTTGAATCCACAAATCCTTGGAGATTTATGCAGCTTACGTCAACTAGACTTAAGCTATAATAACATAACTAATGAGCTTTCTATCATAATCCAAGCTTTATCTCAATCATGTACACACAAGTCACTAATGTCTCTGGACATAAGTTTCAATCGCCTTTGGGGTTCCATACCTGATACGATCTGTACATTTTCTTCGCTGCGTGTATTACATCTTTGGTTTAACCAACTAAATGGCACCATTAGCCCCTGTTTAGGACAACTTTTCAACCTTGAGGATTTGGGTCTTGGTATCAATTCCTTGAAAGGTACATTCTCGAACCACCACTTGTCAAATCTTTCAAGGTTGGGTTCCTTGGACTTGTCTGATAACCCGGAGCTCGTGGTTGATATTAGTGTCAATTGGGTTCCTCCTTTTCAGTTAGATACTATTAGTCTAAGGTCCTGTAGGTTGGGCCCTTATTTCCCACAATGGCTCCTTACACAAATGAATTTTTCTGTCCTAGATATATCTCATACAGGAGTTTCTGACACTATCCCCTTTTCTTTTTGGAATTCATTGCCAGCCAATATTCAGTTCCTGAATATTTCCAATAATAAGTTTCGTGGAATCGTTCCAGATGTGTTGGTTGATTTTGATGAATCTCCTCTGATAGACTTGAGTTCAAACTTGTTTAAAGGAGCAGTACCATCATTTCTTGGAAAATTTTCTATATTGTGGCTAAATGACAATATGTTCTCAGATGTGGCCTCCTTTTTTGTCCCCAAACCAAAGTGGTGATCTTCTACCTTGACCTCTCAAACAACTTGGTGTCAGGGAGCTTCCAAATTATTGGGGCTACTTTGATCAATTAATTTCCCTCCGATTGGATAACAATAATTTTTCTGGAAATTTACCGGACTCCCTTGGTGCGTTAACACAACTCCAAGCACTCCATTTGCGGAACAATAGCTTTTCTGGAGAATTGCCGATTTCCTTAAAGAATTGTACATCTTTGGTTACCCTTGATTTTTCATATAATGATCTAACTGGGCAGCTACCCCAATGGATTGGAGACCGTTTTAATAGCACCCTTGTCATTCTTAGCCTGCAGAGCAATAATTTTGTTGGAGTTGTACCTTCAAGCCTTTGTCGATTATCAAAGCTCCATATTTTGGATCTGTCAAGTAATCACTTCTTTGGACATATTCCAAACTGCATTGACAATTTGAGAGCAATGATGTACACTCCATCTCTCCCATTTGCTGATGATACCGTAGAAATTATTTTTCCTCCTTTGAGTAGTTGGGCTTCCTTCTCTGATGCCTCCTGGATTATGTGGAAAAGAAAAGAATGGAGCTTTAAGAATTATCTCGGACAAGTTATAGCTATTGATATTTCAGACAATGAGTTGGAAGGGCCGATTCCTGACGGAATTTCAAGTCTGACAGGCATGGTATTCTTGAACTTATCAAGAAACAGATTGAACGGAAACATTACACCAAAAATTGGGAAGCTCACATCTCTACAGTTTCTTGATCTGTCAGGCAACCAACTTTGTGGCGAGATTCCAGAAAGCCTATCCAGTTTGTATTCTTTGGAAATTTTGGACTTGTCCAACAACAACTTGTCTGGAAGAATTCCTCCAGGAACTCAACTACAGAGTTTTAATCCTTCATCATACATGGGGAATCCTCGACTTTGTGGGGAGCCACTCCCAAAATGTCCTGGAGATCAACCGTCCACTGACATGCCAAAGGACACCAACACAGCCCTTGAAGATGACAATGAGAAGGACGATGATGATAATATTTTTCCTGGGTTGTACATAAGTGTGGTGCTTGGGTTTATTGTAGGATTTTGGGTCATTTGTGGAACTTTGGTGATCAACAGATCTTGGAGACATGCTTATTTCCGATTCGTCGACAACATACAAAACAGGCTCTATGTGATGGTTGTTGTCAACATAGCCAGAGTTTGGAGGAACACCTAGAAATAATCCGTTGGTGATTGCTTCATCATCGTTTTCTTTCTTTGTGTAATTTTAAGATGGTTAATAAAAATATGCAGAATATAATAGATGGAGAAACATGAACTTTTACGTGGAAAAGCCTCCGAAATGATATGGAAAAATTACGGGACCATATGCTCAAAAAATATACTTATACTATTTGAATAGTAAAATTACATAAATATTTCTCATAAATAAATTAGAGGGTATACACGCAATAACTCACTTATTTGAAATAGAATACAAAATTATCTCACAATGGAATTTCCTCACCTAATTTGGTGGTGACTAATTTGTATCGACTTTACTAGCAAGTGCCTCTCGTTTGTGTGACCTCTAATTTATATAACTTGATAAGCTGGCAAATTGCTCTTGTCATTTATTTAGGAGTGCAGATTAAAAAGTAAATCAAGTATTAATGATGTCATTATATATGTAGATGGATACAATTACTGACATAAACTTTATAATCACAATTTTGACTTAGGGAAGATCACTAAGAACCTGAGCACGATCGTGATGGCTGAGAGCAAAGTGCAAGACTAGGCTCTATTTAACTCTAGAAAAATTAGAAACAACGAAAAAATATGAAAAATGAATTTGTTTTCGTTGTTTGAATTGAAGAAAAAGGAGAGAAAAAAAGTTTGCTTGGAAAAAATCATTAAAAATTTTGTCAATTTGATCAATGATATACCGTAACTTTAATTAATCAAGGTTATCGAGAATTTTTTTCTCTCCTTTCCATAGCAAAGATGGACGGACAAGATGTTAGAAAGAGATTATAATTTTTTCCCGTCTTTTTTTTTATTGAACCAAACACGAGAAAAAAAAAATTTCTCTTACATTTTTTCTTCCTCACTTTTTTCCATTTAAATTTTCTTTCCCACTTATTTTTTAAAATCAAATAGAACCACAAATTTGTAGTCGTAAAATGGCAAATAGAAAAAAATGAATGGTTTGAAATAGACGGTCCATTTGGCCAAATCCAATGTTTATCATTTTGAATATATTACTCATTTTGTGGAGTATAATTGAATAAAGGTGTGGAAGAAAAAAATATCCGGAAGAAAAAAAAGTGAATTTTGGGAGTCACTGCCACCCATCACGTTGCCCCCACAGCTGTAGGGAAGGCCGTGTGGACAGCAGTGATTTTATCAATGAGAAACACCAACCACGGATGATCTCACAGGCCGTGGGCCTGTCCGTGGTGGTCATCAGAAATCCCCATGGCTAAATGGCCTCTAGAGCCAACACCATTTAACCCCACTGGCGTCGGGAGGTCCATGATGACCTCCAAAGTAATTTTGAACCCTCACAATCCGAGGGTCTTATCTCGGGATGCTTGTATGAAGGTTTATTCTTGGAGAGAGTTAGTCACCCTAAATGGGGGTAACTAGGATGATGAGGAATTTTAAACAAAGAATAGAAGATTAAAGTCTGAAACTGACTTTAAGGTAATATGAGTCTAGATTGGACTCATAAAAGTGTTAACTCAGAAAATACGTAGAAACCTTCTTGGGGCAGAAAATCACGGTCAGTGCTAATCTAAGCACCAAGTCAAATCCACTATTTTAAATCCACAAAATACAGTAGAAAGACTCAACTAGAATTGCTCCCTTAGACAATTCCTTACAAGATTTTTCTAAACTCAGAAATTCCCTTATCTGATCTAGTACTTCCTAACTGAGGTAACCTTTATAGTTAGGGACAGCTGAGTTGAGATAACCCTTACAACTCAGTCAAGGGACCTTACTCAGAAAGTAAGAATAAGAGTCTGAGACTGATTACAAGACCTTACAACTTAAAAAGATGTTAAACTCAGAGTTGGAGTTGTAAGTAGAAGATTGAGTATAAATACAAAGACTTTTGCATAAGTGCGTGTATTGACAATTGGTTCAGCAATTTCGTCGTTTTGTGAAGTGACTTGTATTTATAGATAACCAAGCAAATTAGCCGTTGTGACTATCTTCTAATTAGAAGTCCTTTGTGACCGTTGAAGCGGTTTTCTGAGTGACTCAGAAAATATCCGTTGAGATGTGAACGTTGTGCAACGGCTCTTGACTCTTTGGGCTGTCCCAATTCACTGGTGGTGTCTGAAAAGTAAGGTGGAAACCACCGTTGAGCTTAGCGTTAAATATTTTCAGTTTTGGAAACAGACAACCCAGCACACGATGTCCGGGCCTTGGTTAGAAGTAAAAAGCTTTGTCTGCTAGTGATTGACAACTTGAAGTCGGTTACTTTTGTATTTCAAAAATAGGATAACCTCGTTTAGATAACCTACAAAAGTAAATCAATTTGCTTCTCAAAGTATAAAATACTTTGGTCCAAGATTAGACACAGATAATAATTTAATTAAGATAATTAAGTGCATAATTATCTGAGTCTTGGAAAAGTGGAATTTTCTGAGTCTAATATTCATTATACTCAAATTACATCTGAGTCAGTCTACAAGTAAATCAAGTTAGATAAAGAATATCAGAGTAGTAAAACTTGATCTAGACAGGCATAGTTCAAACAAAATATAATGACTTAGAAAGATGAATTAACAATGAAATTCACTTAGGACATAGAGTGTGAAGTCAGACCTGAGTTTATACATGTTAGAGCAAATGTTTGAACATGCAATAAGTCTGAGTGGTGTTTGAGTGACTCAGAACTATGTGTGATAAAAGATAAGCAAGAGTATGCTTTCTGAGTCAGTCAGAATCAAATGAAAACTAATGTAATAGTTTCTGTAACACTCAGAAAAGATTCTATATCACTCAAAAAGTTTCTAAAACACTTAGAATGACTTGTAATCAAAACTTACAAGAGATGAAGTCTGGACTTGATTCCTTGATGGTACTCAGAATGGTATACATGCAAAGTATGAGTCTTCATTGTAAGTTTTGTATTTTGTATCGAGAAGCGAGTTTAAGCTTTTAAATTGTGGTGTCATGCCTCATCGATCAATTTAATTAATATACATACAAACGAATAAGAGAGAGAATAACCATAATGCGAATTGAGAAGTTAATTCTTAGGAAGGTGACATATTTTTGCTTATTTCACTCCTATATCATGAGTCTTTCCGAGTAGTAAACTTTTATATACGCATGATTGATTCCGAATCCCTATACCGTGGTACGTTGGATCGGCTCACAGGCATCGAAATACAAAATCTAGGAAGGTGACATATTCCGGCCTACAAGTAGCGACTTTCACTCCTAGATCATGAGTTTTTCTGGGTATTAAACTTGTGTATATGCGTGAGTGGTTCCGAATTTCAGCACCGTGATAAGTTGCGTCGGCTCACATGCGTCAAAATACAAAAATCTAGGAAGGTGACTTATTTCGGCCTGAGGACATCGGCTTTCACTCCTAGATTACAGTTCTCCCGGATAGGAAACTTATGCATACGTATGAATGGTTCCAAATCCCTATACTGTGGTACATTGGGTCGGCTCACAGGCATCAATTAAGTAATAGGATACTAGCTTTTGCCTCAAAGAAATTTAAGATAATAACAGGCCAGATTTATATGAGAACCTTTTAAAATTTTTGACACATTTTTGCATAAAATTTATTCAAAATTTTTAATATACACATCCACAAAAATTAATTAATATCATCTAATTTTATAAATTTTAAAAAATGGAGACTATAGTATTAAATAATTTAAATCTGCCATTGGTTTTTATAG
The DNA here is from genome assembly GCA_021018815.1 of Talinum fruticosum. Lineage (NCBI taxonomy): Eukaryota > Viridiplantae > Streptophyta > Magnoliopsida > Caryophyllales > Talinaceae > Talinum > Talinum fruticosum. The sequence continues at coordinate 1,126,581 of JAITYX010000089.1, read as the reverse complement.
ACACCGCGTTCTGAAGGGTGAGAAATTTACACGCGTTCTGCAGGTTTTGATCCTTCATCATATGAGGGGAAACCTGGACTTTGTGGGGATCCACTCCGGAGATGTCCAGGAGATCAACCGTCCCCTAACATGCCAAAGGACAACCCATGAAGATGAGAATGAGGATGATGATGATGATATTTTTCCTGGGTTGTACATCAGTGTGATGCTTGCATTTATCATAGGATTCTGGGAAGTTTCTAGAATGTTAGTGACCAAAAGATCTTGGAGACACGCTTATTTCCGATTTGTTGAAGAGATAAAAGACAGGCTTTATGTGATGGGTATGAGTCACTTGTGGATGCTCATAATAATATCAAAAGTCAAGCTTGCAGAAACAATTAACCAGTTCGAGATCGATGGACAACAGAACAGACTCGGTCACAGAATAATTTTTGATGAGTACCAGTCAGTATTACCATCACAGCCTGATGATGACTAAACAAAGCAAAACTAAGATATAGTGGTACGTTTTATTTTCATTTACATGGACACATATGGTTATTCACAAATTCCTTTTATGACAGTTCTTAGAAAGGATCATGGATCAGAGGTGCTTAGCAGGACAGTTGTGGCTGAAAGGGATGAATTCAAAATCTAAATACAAATATTATGTATCTATAATTGTAAGACAGGAAATGTCCTTTTTCTTTCCCGGGTATGTTTATGTTCTTACTGAATGTTGGTCTACTGAGCTACCCCAGGATTAGCTGAATTACCTTCAGAAGTAGTTTTGAACAGCATAAGGGGTATGGATTGATCAATGTCCTGATGAACATTAATATAGTACTACAGTTTCACACTGCAGGTGGGAAAAATTTTAAAAATAATCATATTTTGCTACAAGATACTTCTTTTAGTTTAAAATTATATATACTAGTAAATTTAAAAGGAATAGTATAATTGAATAAAGGTGTTACTACTCATAAATTGTATGTAGTCATATTTTTATTTATAATTGTTCACAATAATAAAATTACGTACATGATAATATGTTTTCTTAGATAAGATTCATCTAATTAGAATATCATTTGTATTGATAGACATAGCTGCCAAATGTTGCTGTAAGACATATATTTATTGAAATAAACAAAGCTAATAACTGCAATTTCAAAAAGTAAAATTAGAAAGTCAAAAAGTAAAGTCTATATTTCTTTTCTCACGTTTTGTTTTCTTTATTTGTTGCAATTTCAAAGGCAAATTAGAAAGTCAAAGTAAACGGCAGAGAAATTTGAGTCAACTGAAGCCTTTCGTTTCTCACGTTTTGCTTGTTTTCTCTATTTGTTGGCCTTGTTCGTGCAAAATGAGTCTGTTTGAGTAAGCGGATAATTGTTTGTGTAGTTGATAGTCTGTTTAGGTAGTGATAGCATGTTAGATTTTAGTCTGTTAGCGGATAGCTATTCAATTCAGCAGTTGAATAAAAGTGTTCGGTAAATTTAGCGGTTGAGTTAGCTGATTATTATAAATTGACGTAAAAGGATATAAATATTTGTCAAATATAAATGAATGAAGGGTTTTTTTGTTAAAAAATATGAAACGCTACTTTCAAATGTGAAAAGCTAATATTCTTAGCTTTTCGTAAACACTACTTGAAACGCTAAAAGCTATCGCTAACGCTAGTTAAAACACTACCTTATCGAACGTTAATATTTGGTTGATTAGTGTTTTGACTTGGTCAAAACGCTAAAAGCTACTTAAAACGCTGTTGCCGAACAAGGTCGTTGTCATCTCACTTTGCATCTCCAGGTGATAAGATATTCCATTTTAATTTATTTATTATTTTAATTATTTTTTTATTTAATGATATTCATATTTTTATAATTATACATTACAATTATACATTAATAATTAATTTATTAATTTTATTTTATTATTTTTTTATCCTGACTTTCTTCATTTCCGATAAAATCTTTGAAACATTTTGGCATCTTAGTCACTAATTTATTTTGAATTCAACTTCACCTTTATATTGTCTCAATAACTCAAAGCGACAAATAAATTAAAATAGAGAAGTATATATATATAACTTGGATTTTTCAAGCAACTCATCGATCGAAGTTATGTGCTATGATATACTCTCCTTGTTCTAAAAAGATTATCTTATTTACAAAAATTAAAATTTTTTAGAGGATAATATTTATATGTAGTATTTTCAATTGATTTTAAAAGATAGAAGATTTTTGCTCCAATCAAACATAAAATATATAGATATAGTTAAAAGTAGTATCAAGTTTTGCTTTCAGACACTGAACCAAACATCTTTAGCCTGGAAAAATTGACACATTTTTGTATAAAATTTATTCAAAATTTTTAATATACACATCCATAAAACTTAATTGATATCATCTAAAATTTTAAAATAATTTAAATCTGTCATTGATTTTTATAAACACCGCGTTCTGAAGAGTGATGTAGCTTTTTTAAAAAAGAAAACAAAAAAAAAAAAATCTTTGATGGTGAATGAGAAATTTACACACAACACAATTATTGGGAGTTTGGAGGCAATTGCAATGGCGGGAATGAAGTCCACTGTCTCACTATATATGCAAAGTAAACGTATTAGAGGAGGTGGAAGAAAAATCAAAATTTCTCCCCTACGCTCTTCTGTATTCTATATATAGCCTCTCATGTATTAATTATTGAATGAATGTAGAATTGAAATACCCATAAAATGAAACTTGATCTCCATTAGCACCATTTATACTCCTCCATTTCATATTTTATTGAGTTTCACTAGAAATGAAGAGTTCCTCCTCCTACCCTTACTTTGTCTTTTTGTTTACTTGGTTTTTAATATCCTGTCTCAGTTGTTCTTCCATGATGCAGTGTATCGGGGAGGAGGGACAGGCCTTGCTCCTATTCAAACAGGGGATTGATATTGACAGTTGTGGGCTGCTTGATTCTTGGGATGGCCAATCCGACTGCTGCCAGTGGGGTGGCATCCGCTGTGATAATCTTACCAATCATGTCATCAGCCTTCATCTTAGTGGGAATGATTTTGGACACCACTGTCTGAAAGGTAAAATAAGTCCTTCACTCCTTGTGCTAAAACATTTGAAATATTTGGACCTCAGCTACAATGACTTGGGACAGACCATCCCCAGCTTTATTGGTTCCCTCCTCAATTTACAATACCTCAATCTCTCCTGGAACCATTTTCATGAGGAAATTCCTCATCAATTGGCAAACCTTTCAAGCTTAACCTCTCTTGATCTTAGTTATAATTATCTCAATGATCTTGGTCGTGGCCTTTATGTCAAAAGCTTGGGGTGGCTTTCCCATCTAACTTTGTTGAGGGACATCAACTTGAATGTCGTTGAACTTAGTCGAGCCACAGACTGGATGCAAGTTGTTAACAACCTCCCTCTTTTGAAGAGCCTTCAAATGTATAGATGTAGTCTTTCTCCATCTATTCCCTCCTCCCTCGTCTACACAAATTCATCAACCACTTTGCGTGTTCTCAGTCTTGCTAACAACAATTTCAATGACAGAGGCATATTCCAATGGTTGTTCAACCTCACTGGGCCCAGTCCCCACCTTGTGCACCTTGACCTCTCTTGTAACGGGATCAGTGGCCCCATTCCTAGCGCCATAGGGAACATACACTCCCTTTCCTATCTCTCCCTTTCAGATAATGAATTTGAAGGTCCCCCTCCCGAATCAATTTCAAACCTAAAATTTCTTGAGCACCTTGATCTCTCCTCAAGCAACTTTCAATGGAGCAGCTGGAATCTTCAGATCCTTGGGAATTTATGCAGATTACGTGAACTACACTTAAGCGGGAATGACATAACTAATGAACTCTCTGCCGTAATCCAAACTTTATCTCAATTATGTACAAAAGAGTCACTAGTGTCTCTGGACATAGGTAACAATAGTCTTTGGGGTTCCATACCTGATGAGATCTGCACATTTTCTTCGCTGCGTGTATTACATCTTTATTCTAACCAACTGAATGGCACCATTAGCCCCTGTTTGGGACAACTTTCGACGCTTGAGGAGTTGGTTCTTTCGGACAATTTCTTGAAAGGTACACTTTCGGAGCAACACTTGTCAAATCTTTCAAGGTTGAGGATTTTGGACATGTCCGATAATCCAGAACTCGTGATTAATATTAGTGCCAAGTGGCCTCCTCCATTCCAATTGGATGATATTGGTCTCGGTTCCTGCAAGTTGGGCCCATATTTCCCAAACTGGATTCTCACGCAAATGAATTTCTCGTCCCTTGATATGTCACGAGCAGGAATTTCTGACACTATTCCTCTTTCTTTTTGGAAATTATTGCCATCCAATTATTTCTACATGAATATTTCCAACAATAAGTTTCGTGGAATCCTTCCGGAAGTGTCCGTTGTCTTCAATGAATATTTTAGTACCCTAGACTTGAGTTCAAACTTGTTTACGGGTGCAATACCATCATTTCTTGGAAATGCTGGGCTATTGAGCCTCAATGACAACCTATTCTCTGAGGTGACATCTTTTTTTGTCCCAAAACTCAAGTGAGGCTCTCCTATGTTGATCTCTCAAACAACCTGTTGTCAGGGGAGCTTCCAAATTGTTGGGGCTACTTTAATCAATTGACAGCCCTCCGCTTGGATAACAATAATCTTTCTGGAAATTTACCAGTCTCTATCGGTGTATTGACGAAGCTCCAAGCACTTCATTTGCGCAACAATAGCATTTCTGGAATGCTGCCTATGGCTCTGCAAAATTGTACATCTTTGAGAGTCCTAGATCTTTCATACAATTCTCTGACAGGACATATACCTCACTGGATTGGGAATCATTTTAGTAGCCTAAATATTCTTAATTTGCGGAGCAACAGTTTTCTTGGGGTTCTACCATTAAGCCTTTGTGAATTGTCTCAACTACTTACCTTGGATCTCTCATCTAATCACTTGTCTGAGTTCCTTCCAAACTGCATTTACAATCTTACAGCAATGACCAACCTCCCACTTTCTTCATCAATCAGTCTGAATATAGATGACATTTTATCCTATGATGATTCTGCTTGGATTATGTGGAAAAGAAGGGAATGGAGTTTTATGGGATCTTTGGGACAAGTTATATCTATTGATATTTCAAACAATGAGTTGGACGGTCCAATTCCTGATCAAATTTCAAGTCTCACTGGTCTGAAATCCTTAAACTTGTCAAGAAACAGATTGAATGGAAGCATTACACCAAAAATTGGTCAGCTCAGATCTTTAGAATCTCTGGATTTGTCAAGCAACCAACTTTGCGGCGAGATTCCAACAAGCCTATCCGGTGTGAGTTCTTTAGCAATCTTGAACTTGTCAAACAACAACTTATCTGGAAGAATCCCCCTCGGTACTCAACTACAGACTTTTGATCCTTCATCATACATGGGAAACCCTGGACTTTGTGGGGATCCACTCCCAAAATGTCCTGGAGATCGTCAACCGCCCACTGACTTGCCAAGGGAAGGCAATAGAACCCATGAAGATGAAAATGAGGATGATGATATCTTTCTAGGGTTGTACGTAAGTGTGGTGCTGGGGTTTATAGTAGGATTTTGGGGAGTTTGCGGAACATTAGTGATCAAAAGATCTTGGAGACATGCCTATTTCAGATTTGTCGAGGACATAAAAGACAGGCTTTATGTGATGGTTGCTGTGAGCATAACAAGAATTTGGAGGAACACTTGAAGTTATCAATAGGTAATTCCCTTCATCACCATTTCCTCATTTTTGATTAGCATACATCACTGATTCTTGTGGAGTCATTACATGCTGATATTAAAGAGACTGATTCAGGATGAAGTACGTACTAAGTGGTGTCATTATACAGCTAAAATGGAGTATTTACTAACAGAGTTTCGTGACGATAATCATTCCTTAGGGAGGAGCATAAAGAAGCTGAGCAGGACAGTGGTAGTTGAAACCGAGAAACCTGAACACAAATGTAGCCAATGTATTTGTATTTGTAAGATGGCAAACAAAAAGTGTCAATTTTCTATTTAGAGGTTTATTTTTGTGTCGAATTTCATCCAATAAGCCGAACTATGAGTTAGCTGTTCTGGGTGAAGAATGTAAGAGCTATTTTGTATGAAGAATGTCTGTGTGAAGTCCCTGCCTTTGCATTTGTTGAGAAACCTTATGATCTTTAATATACTTGTCAGTTTTAAGTGCATTAATTATACTCGTATTTCTAACATTAAATTGCTTACCGAAAATTTCGTATCTGGGTTTATCAAAAATTTGCTAAAATACTCGTATTTCTAATATTAATTTGCTTATATTTGAATGAATCAAACAAAGTTAAATTTGGGTTGGATCAGGTCCAGACAATATAATTTAGAAGAACAACTAAAAATAATCGATTGGCGATTGCTTCGTCATCATTTCCTTATTTTACAAAATAATCTCATTTGTAGTAATAGGATTTAACTCATTAACCTTATCGGTGAAGAAACGATTATATATATAGTTTTTCAATTAACGGAAATTGTTAGATAGTACAATGATTTTACAAATATATGAGAAGTAATATTTTATAATTTGCAATAATATTTAGGTGTAATTAAAGGCGGTTGTTTTAAAAAATATAGTACGAGATTACACATACCTTTAATTATCAGTTTTCTTATCTTGAAGAGGATTATATTAACAGTCATTTTCGTAGACACCACACTTTGAACATAACGTATTGGGAAAAGGCGGGTCGTTATAGAGGAATGTAAAGCCCTAAAAAAATATTTGATTAATATATATGATTTATTCTCTAACCAACTTAATTTAATAATTATTTAAAAAAAGAATTTCATATGTTGCGCTAGTTAGTAAGCTTAGAAAATATACTTTTGGCTTGCTAGTTGCTTGGCTCAAATAATCTCAAAGCATGACTATTCTCCTAAGGTCTAAACATCCAAAATTTACTTCTTCCTTACCAAAACCTCAGTATTTAGGCCAAGAGTTTGATTGCTTGTCCATTTTTTCTTTCCTACTATTGCAACGTACATCTCTATCCTCCTATCTCCAACTCTCCATGCCTCACAATCATTATGCTTCTTCAAATCTGCTGCACCATCTCTCCACATCATGCCTCAACCATCATTACAACACCACTCACTCCTCCCAATCTAATACACTCGACCTCTACTCCATACTCCAAATAATTATTACCACCATTCCAAATCTGCTTCATAAATCAAGTGGATGCTTGAATCAGAAAGGGTTGCTCATTTTCTCATGCAAAACCCATCAATTCTAAAGGAGAGGGAGAGAGAGGGAAAAACTAAGGGGGCTCATTTTCTCAGGAAAGGAAAATCCAGTAATTCCAAATAGAGAGAGGAGGAGAGAGAGAGACGGGAAAAGCAAAGGAAACATCAAGCTTCATCCTCCCTTATTACAAGGATTAACCTCCATCCTTGAGCACATGTACTAAGGATAAAGTTAAGAACAAAGGTAGAGGGGAAGAAGGAAGGTTAAAGAACACAAAGAATAGAAAGAACTTAGCACTAATCATCTTCATCAAGGTGGGTTTCCTTCTCCTCCCCACTGTATATTATTTTTCAACTAAAATGAATTTCATAAGTGTGCTTGTAGACCAACTTTGAATGCCCAAAACTTCAAGAGATTGTTGCATGCATGTGTTTTTGGAGTGGTTCATTGATATAAATATGCTAAGAGGATGTTAGAAAGGAAAAAGGAGTAGAAACATGATCATCATTATGTACTTGGTTAACCTTCTCTTTTGTTGTTATAATTTCATGCATGAAGATGGAAGTGTAACAACCATGTTTAAATCTTTGTGAAATCATGGTTTTGTTGAGGTTTGGGTTTAACATTTATTAGAAAATATATTTGGTATAATGCTCGTGTGGATCAATGATCGGAAATGTGGGTTTGCCCAAAACTTGGTATGAGAAATATGTACCTTGCATGTGTGTTTTAATGCGTTTAATTCAGTTAATATGATACTTAAAATGCTAGAAAATTTATAAAATAAATATTTCATAGATATCCCACAAAGACAAAATATGTAGAAGATAAGAAAATGGAGTTTGGGAGTAACTGCCACCCACCACGTGTGTCCGCACAGCCTGTGGGGAGGACCGTGGTGACCAGCAGTGGCCAAAATCAATGAGAAACCCCCACCACGGGTGCTCCCACAGGCCGTGAGTTAGCCCTTGTTGGCCACCAGATCCCATTGGCTGTGAGAAGGCCTGTGATGACCTTTTAAGCCAATCTTTTGACCCCCACTAGCAGTGGGGAGGTCCGTGGTGACCTCCAAAGCGATGATGGACTCTTACAACTTGAGGGCCTTGTTCGGGAATGCTTGTAAGCTTTGTATTTTGTGTTGAAAAGCGAGTTAAAGCCCTTAAAGTATGGCATCGGGCCTCATGGACCAATTGAATTAATATACATATAAAGGAATGAGAGAGATAATAACCATAATACAATTTGAGAAGTTAATTCCTTCAGATTGAGCAATTTACCGGTACAAAATTTAGGAAGATGACATGAGATATATTCCGGCCTACGGGTAGCGGCTTTTCAGTCCTAAATCATGGGTCCTTTCGGGTAGTAAACTTGAGTATACGCTTGAGTTGTTCCGAATCCCAATACCGTGGTACGTTAGGTCGGATCACAGGTGTCAAAATAGGAAAATCTAGGAAGGTGACTTATTACGGCCTACGGACAGTGGCTTTCACTCCTAGATTACGAGTTCTCCCGGATCGGAAATTTAAATATATGCGTGAGTGGTTGCGAATCCCTGTACCGTGGTACGATGGTTGGCTTACAAGCGCCGAAATACAAAATCTAGGGATGTGACGTATTCCGGCTCAAGGGTAGCGGTTTTCACTCCTAGATCATGAGTCCTTCCAGGCAATAAACTTGAGTATAAGCGTGAGTGGTTTTGAATCCCTATACTATGGTACGTTAGGTCGGCTCATGCATCAAAATACAAAATCAAGTAAGGTGACCTAATCCGGCTGAGGGCAGCAGCTTTCACTCTTAGATTACAAGTCCTCCCGGATAGGAAACTTATGCACACACGTGAGTGGTTCCGAATCTCAGTACCGTGGTACGTTGGGTCGGCTCACAGGCTTCAGTTGAGTACCAGGGTACTAGTTTTGCCCCAAAGAAATTTAATATAATAAAATTAAGCTAAGTTCCAAGTTGAGAAATGATTTGGTCACATTGATGAAGGAAACGTGGGATCACTTGAGTTCTATTGTATTATGTTTTTCTCATCCGATTAAGAGAGGAGCATGGTAAGATTTACCTTCTTGATGCTACTTAATTATTAATATTATTAATTATTAGCTTAACTGTAATTATTATTATATACATGTAAAGTTATTTTTGTTTTTAGGAGGAGAAGGAATCCCATTGAGCGGTGGTTGCTCATTCCCCTACTTTTACATCTTTTCAGATCAAGAGTAAGAGTAGATTTTTGGCAAGCTTTACCATTTTGGAGGCTGTTTGGATGTTCTTTTAGTTACAAGAAACTTGATATGCGTGGGTTACTTATGTTTGTAACTAGATGTACATTGGCATTTATAAATGCTCTGAATCGGCCTCAGTGGCCCCCACCAAGACTCTGTTATCATTATACTCTATTTTATAGTGTAGGGTTGTGTGAACCCACCAGTCTAACATTTGAAGCTATGTGGGTTCAAAGCTCATCATAACTTCTCTCTCTCAAAAAAAAAAAAAATTGTTAGCTCGACTTCCAGTAGTTTAAAAAAATGTTACGTTTGTCAAATTATTCCTTAGATTAGCATTAAGGATTTTCGATAAGGTCCTGATGATGTGACGTATCTATCTGAAGGTCGGAGCGTTACAATTCCTGACAGAATTTCAATTCTGACAGGCATGGTACTCTTGAACTTATCAAGAAACAGATTGAACAGAAATTACACCGAAAATTGGGCAGCTCACATCTCTACAATTTCTTGATCTGTCAAGCAACCAACTTTGTAGTGGGATTCCAGAAAGCCTTCCCAGTCTGTATTATTTGGAAATTTTGGACTTGTACAGCAACGACTTGTCTGGAAGAATTCCTCGAGGAACTCAACTACAAAGTTTTAAGCCTTCATCGTACATGGGAAATCCTCGACTTTGTGGGGAGCCACTCCCAAAATGTCCTGGAGATCAACCGTACACTAACATGCCAAAGGACACCAATACAGCCCTTGAAGATGAGAATGAGGAGGAAGATGATGATGATATTGTTCCTGGGCTGTACATAAATGTGGTGCTTGGGTTTATTGTAGGATTTTGGGTCATTTGTGGAACTTTGGTGATCAAAAGATCTGGGAGACATGTAATAGAGTATTAGAGATATTATTGTAAATAAAATAATTGTAAATTATTTTTCTGTATTATCTTCTATATATATAGAATGTCAGACTCCCATATTGGGTGAGTCATTCCGCCATTATCTTTCACATGGTATCAGGCCAAAGACTCGATTTAAAATTTTAGTGCAACCCTAGTAGCCGCCTCTGTCACCAAAAAAAAAAAAAAAACCCTTGTTGCTACTGTTCACGGCAGCCACAACCAAACCCTAACCCTAGCTTTCTCTCTCTGCCATGGCTGTTGTTGAGAGAAATAATACAGCAAGTGCACGGTGTAACTGTAGCTAGGAACCGGCAAGTACGGGTCGTGTCCACAAGGAACTCGTTTTCAAATACTAAATCCACCTAAAAACTCTAATCTAGGTAAAAACTCAGTTCGACGATGATTTGGTTTTTGGATCAACTAATAACAAAATAACTAAGAGAAACCAATGAATTAAAAAGCCTTAGATTGGGATTAATCACACTAATATGCCTGAAACTAGAATCGAATACAACTTGAGATTTGCCTATGCTAGTAGTTTAGAAGAGGGAGACACCAATTAAGCCTATCTTTGCCTACTTTCGAAGGTCAAAGACTAATCTTGCACAATCCAATCACATATTTTCATGGGATTAATAAAGGCAAAATTACAATGAATGCATCTCACAACCCCCAATTAAAACCTTAATTATTTTCATATCAAAATTCTAATCGTTCACAACGTCATTCTAGGTAAGTTTTCATCTTTCGATGTTCCACAAAACCCTAATAAAAGCATATGAGTCCTCTCTCGAGGCAATCAATGAAAGAGTGATGAACGAAGTGAATTCTAACCTAAAAAGCATAGAACAACCCAATTGGTGCTCAATTCATGATTATCAAGGTATAATAGGGATCAATCCCAACCTAAGTAAAGAAATTAGCCCCTAAACATGATACTAAACAATTGACAAAGATTGGAGAAGATAGCCATAGCGAAACAAAGAGAAATTGTGAAGAAAAGATAAAGAGGAGAAATTATGATTACCGAATAAAAAGTTTGATGCGATTCAATCATAAAAACTTCAAGTAGAATAACAATAATGGGTGTTCTTGATTCTCCTCTCAGAGCTGCCCACGAAACCCTAGCTAAAAATCTCAAATTATGGAAAAAGAATCCCTCAACAAATACAATTAGGAAACTTAAATAATCGCCGAAATAGTAGTCGCACGGCCGTGCGAAAGTCGCACGGGGTACCATGCGAAATTGCTTCGCTCTCTGGTCGCTTCGCACGGCTGTGCGAAATGTGCACAGGGTACCGTGCGAAAAATCTGCCGCGTTCTGTGCTCTCTGCCTGTTTCGCACGGCCGTGCAGATTCTGCACGGGGTACCGTGCGCGTCTTCAATCTTCCGTAACTTGTCGCACGGCCGTGCGAGATGTGCACAGGGGGCCGTGCGGCCTTCCTTCACTTCGGGCCTCTCGCCTGATGATCTGCACGGCTGTGCAGCTTCGCACAGGGGCTGTGCGACTTCTCTTGATATGTTTTAGGCTTCTTTCTTGCCTCCTCTTGGGCCCGAACTCTTCTCTTCATCGCTTTTCATCAAATTTACTTCGAATCTCTCAAATTTAAGCCCAAAAACCTGTAATAAAGAGATTTACGAACTTAGGTAACGATAAAGAGAAAATGAGCAAAATCTAACCCAAAACTAAATAAATATCATTCAAATCATCATGGAATTGAGCTAAATAATGCCTTAAAAACCGGCAAAAACGAGGTCTAACAGCTGCCCTGCTCCCTGACTCGCCGCCGGCCACCTCTGCTGCTTCCGCCGCCGTCGTTCCGGTCGCCGGCCCTGCCCCTCCAGTCGGTGCTCCCCCGTGCACTCCTCGCCGGCGTCCTTACTCTTTTCTTCTCCCGCGTTTCGGCCCCTATTTCGATTTTTCCAGGCGCGGGCTCCGTCGTCCCTGCAGCTTCCTTCTCGGCGTTTGCCTTCCCGCAGCCGCCACCTCTGCCTCTACCGAACGCTGGGCTCCAGCCGCCTCCTTCGGCGCCTTTCACCGGTGCTCCTGTCTGGAGCATGACATCTCCAACGATGACTCCTGACTTCCTCGCCTCGCCTGCGTTTTCCGCCGCCGCCCTAGCCACGGTCGTCCTTCGGCGTTTGCCTTTGGTTCCCTACCAACTTTGGAGAAACTAACTCTCTTTTGTTTCCCAAGAACACAACTCTCACAAAGTTCCAGTTTAACATCAACCAATCCCGGCAAAACACCCTTAGCAGCCATAACTTTCATTCCCTTTTCACTCATGTGTCCAAGTCTATTATGCCACAGAATTGAACTAAAGGACTTGTTATTGACAGTAGCAAGCAAGTTTGTACAACCAGAAGTAGAATACAATGACCCGGATTTAACCCCTTTAGCAATTACCAATGCCCCTTTCACAATTTTCCAATGCCCGTTCCCAAAATGAGTGAAATAGCCCGTTTCATCCAATTGACTTACAGAAATTAAATTCTTAGCCAATCCCGGTATGTACCGTACATCCTCTAATTTCCAATAACCCCTATTAGAGAACTTGATGTTTACATCACCTCTCCCCAAGATTTCCAAACACTCATCATCAGCAAGATAAACTTTACCAAAGTGTCCACTCTCAAAGGTATGGAAAAATTCTCTACATGAAGTAGAGTGAAACGAGGCACCTGAGTCTACTATCCAAGACTCAATAGGACTATCTACACTCAAAATATGGGCATCACCAATGTCCTCAGCAGAATTAACGGAATCTCGGTCATCATAGTTATTGCCCCTTCCCTTATTCTTAGGTTTAGGACAGTTCTTCTTAAAATGACCTTTTTCATCACAGCCCCAACACACAGTTTCCTTGGGGTTTTGAGATTTACCCCTAGCCTTTGATTTAGACCGACCCCTAGACTTGTTCTGTTCTTTTTGTTTCCCTCTACCTCTAACATGCAAAGCATTTCCAGATTCACCCGAGTCCTTTTTGCGAATACTTTCACTTAAAATGACATCACGGATTTCATAAATTTCAAAGCATTTGAACCTCTAGCACTACTCACAGCAGAACCAATAGTGTCCCAAGATTCAGGTAGAGAAGACAATAAAATTAAAGCTTTCACTTCATCCTCAAAATTGATATTAACCGAAGCAAGCTTAGAAATGCACATATTGAAGTCGTTTATGTGGTCGGTGTTCGGTACAAATATTATGTCATTTATACCCTTATTTACTTAGTTTTTGACTTGTAAAATAATTTAATTTTAGGATTTTTACTTGTTTTTCTTACTTTTGTAGGTAATAAATCAAATCGAGACAATAGCAAAAAGTTTGAGCCAAAAAGGAAGCAAAACGAGCAAGATAATGGTGTGCACAGGGGAAGTGCAACTTCTGCACAGCTGTGCAGAAGTCGCACAGGAGGCAGTGCAGAAGTCGCACAGCTGTGCGAACTGACCAGAAGCTATTCAGAAGTCGCACGGTGTCCCGTGCAGAACCTGCACGGCCGTGCAACTTCCCAGTTTCGATTTTTCTCGCTTTTTACATGTTATAAAAGGATAATTTTTGTTCTAATTCCGGAGAGGCTGCGTTTTTAGGGTTTTTAGGGACCTCTTAGGGTTCTTACTTAGCCAAAATAAAACCCGATTAGAGGGAGATTAGTGTAGAGATTTGTATAAGATTTTGGGATTCAAGCTTTCAATTTCAATTCAAGCATAAGTTTTCTCTTTCTCTCTTCTCCTTTACTTCTATTTTAATACTTTGATTGATTAATTTAGTTTCAAGATTCAATTTTTATTAGTCTAGATATTAATTATAGTTAGATTTATTACTTGTTTTCATGCTTGAGTTTAATTATCTAATTTATGTTTTTGTTCAAGTCAGTTTATGTTAGTTTATTCTTTAGTGTAGTTTTTATTTTTGTTTCATGTTTTAATGTCAATTAGTTGTTAAAGTTGATTGCTTTGGTTGTGGTTAGCCTTCCTAATGGATAATTAATCTTGTTTAGGCCTTAACCCAACTAGTTTATGCTTGTTGTTTGGGATTGTTTCTTATGCCCACCACGTGTTCGATGAAATGCCTAAAAGGGATTTTCATCTTGATTTTTGGGTAATTGGTCTATCACTGAAAGGTGGAGTCAATTTACTAGCGTGGGTAAAGAGGATAGTCGGGATTTTGGCATGAAAATAGCCCGAATCCTAGCTAGGTCCATAGGTTGCTTCTCTTGTAGTCGAATTGGATTAACCCCACGAAAGTAGGTGGTTAGAACAATTAGATTAGCTCATGACCCTCGAAAGTGTGGCTTGAGTGGCCTTTGATGGTGCAACCGACGACTCCTAAATGCTTGCATAGACTTGGTTAGGTGTAGGCTTGTCTTGATTAGTTAGTTTATTAAGTGGTAAAATCACAACCTGAGTATTTTATTTTTGTTACTTTCTAGATTAGTTTAATCACCATATCTACCTCATCTGTGTTGATTCGCCTAGATAGAAAGTTTAGGTTAGCTTTGGTATTTGAAACACAACTCTCTGTGGACATGACCCGTGCTTGCCGGTTAGCTACAACTACGCCGTGCACTTGCGGTATTATTTCTCTCAACAGTCGGCTACACTAGTGGAATCATGCATCTTTAGATCAAACAAACGGCGCATAAGGTATACCTTGTTCATTGCCGATGGTTTCTCATACATGTTGGACAGCGCTTCCAACAATGACTTTGCCGTTGTTAGACCTCGTTTTTGCCGGTTTTTAAGGCATTATTTAGCCCAATTCCGTGATGATTTCAATGATATTTATTATGTTTTGGGTTGGATTTTGCTTAATTTCTCTTTATCGTCACCTAAGCTCGTGAATCTCTTATTTTCAGGTTTTTGGGCTTAAATTAGAGAGATTCGAGGTAAATTTGATGAAAAGCGATGAAGAGAAGAGTTCGGGCACAAGAGGAGGCAAAAAGAAGCCTACAACACATCAAGAGAAGTCGCACAGCCCCCTGTGCGAAGCCGCACAGCCCCTGTGCGAAGCTGCACAGCCGTGCAGATCATCAGGCGAAAGGCCCGAAGTGAAGGAAGGCCGCACGGCCCCCTGTGCACATCTTGCACGGCCGTGCGACAAGTTACGGAAGATTGAAGACGCGCACGACCGTGCAAAACAGGCAGAGAGCATAGAACTACGGCAGATTTTCGCACGGTACCCCGTGCGACTTTCGCACGACCGTGCGATTACTGTTTCGGCGATTATTTAAGTTTCCTAATTGTATTTGTTGAGGGATTCTATTCCATAATTTAGAGATTTAGCTAGGGTTTTCGAGAGGAGCTCTGAGAGGAGACTCAAGAACACTCTTTATTGTTCATCTACTTCAAGTTTTTATGATTGAATCGCATCAAGTTTTTCATTCAGTAATCGTAATTTCTTCTCTTTATCTTTTCTTCACAATTTCTCTTTGTTTCTCTATGGCTATTTTCCCCAATCTTTGTCAATTGTTTAGTATCATGTTTAGGGGTTAATTTCTCTACTTAGGTTGGGATTGATCCCTATTATGCCTTGATAATCGTGAATTGAGTACCAATTGAGTTGTTCCATACTTGTTAGGTTAGAATTCGCTTCGTTCATCACTTTTTCATTGATTGCCTCGAGAGAGGACTCGTATACTTTTGTTAGGGTTTTGTGAACATCGAAAGATGAAAACTTACCTAGAATGACGTTGTGAACGTTTAGAATTTTGATATGAAAATAATTAAGGTTTTAATCGGGGTTGTGAGATGCATTCATTGTAATTTTGCCCTTTATTAATCCCATGAAAATAGGTGATTGGATTGTGCAAGATTAGTCTTTGACCTTCGAAAGTAGGCGAAGATAAGCTTAATTGGTGTCTCCCTCTTCTAAACTACTAGCATAGGCAAATCTCAAACGGTATTCGATTCTGGTTTCAGGCATATTAGTGTGATTAATCCCAATCTAAGGCTTTTTATTCATCGGTTTCTCTTAGTTATTTTGTTATTAGTTGATCCAAAAACCAAATCATTGTCGAACTGAGTTTTTACCTAGATTAGAGTTTTTAGGTAGATTTAGTATTTGAAAGCGAGTTCCTTGTGGACACGACCCGTACTTGCCGGTTCCTAGCTACAGCTACACCGTGCACTTGCGGTATAATATTTCTCTCAACAATCGTCTTTTTCTCCATGACGTTGAAAGCAACATTCTTTGCCAACGTCAACCGGATGGTCCCAAGTGCTTGACGATCGAGCACGTCCCAGTCCTTTTGTGCCATCTCTGCCGGCTTCTCTCCAAGAGGCTTATAAAGATCCTTTTGGTACAGTAAATCCTCAATTTGCATTTTCCAAAATGCAAAGTCTCTTCTATCAAACCTCTCGATCTTTGCCTTTCCATCCTCCATTTTGTTGTGACTACTAACCTTAACTTTGATACCAGTTGTTAGGAATTGGAGTCACAACAACCAATAGAAATAAAGGTAAAAAGAAAGAGAGAAAAACGAGACACAAGTTTTAACGTGGAAAACCCAAAACCGGAAAAACCACAAACAATCCACTAGATGATTTGGATTACAAAGAAACTTTTGTGTTTTTGTGGGATGATATCCATGGAGGTCTGCAACCTCCATTATATAGCCATAGCTCACGTACAATACATTAATACAGCATTAACCGAGCATTAACTAACGGAAAATGGCCCGAAAACAGCGAATCTCAAAGGTTGACACCCGGCACGGCCCGTGCCAAGGCAGCACGGTCTGCCCGTGCTGCCAGCACGGCCCGTGTCCTTGGACACGGGCAAGCTGTGCAGGCTGCTGGAAGTTCCAGCTTCGGTTCTTGCGGTGAGCACTGCCTGTGCTCATTGAAACCAGCCCGTTTTGCTGCAAACGCTTGCGATAGGTGATTCCGAGCCTTGACATTGATTGATCTTCACTCCTAACATTAACTAAAGGTGTTATTACTCATAAATTGTGTACATTTACATTTTTATTTATAATTATTTATAATTTTAAAATTATGTACATAACAATATGTCTTTTTAGATAAGATTGATCTTATTAGAACAATTTTAAAATTATGTTTCTTTTTCTTTTTCTCACGTTTTGTTTTCTTTATTTGTTGCAATTTCAAAAGGCAAAATTAGGTGAATAAAAAAAGAAAAATTAGAAAGTCAAAGTAAACGGCGGCGATATTTGAGTCAAATCAAGTGAAGCCTTTCGTTTCTCACGTTTTGTTTGTGTTTGTCTATTTTTTGTTGTCTCACTTTGCATCTTTGTTATCTAAAAAGGGATCTATCATTTTTGTTATCTAAATGTAATACCACATTCCGCTTTCAAACATTCAATCAAACATCCCCTTAATAGTCAGTGCACGTATGTAATTTTGTACGAGATGTATCATTTTTGTTATCTTAAAAGTAGGATTATATTAATAAAGTCATCTTCATCAAGGGCGGATTTATGTAAGAAATACCAAAGATCCTCAGCAACCTGGAAAAAACAAAAATTGACACATTTTTATATAAAATTTATTCAAATTTTTTAATATACTCAAGCATGAAAATTAATGGAGATTATCAAATTTTACAAATTTTAAAAAATGGACACTATAATACTAATTAAATTTTTTAAAAATCTGTCACTATTTACATAGAAATGGGTGATATAGCCTTTTTTTAAAAAAATAAAAGAAAATTCTTTGATGGTGATTGAGAAATTTACACGCAACACAATTACAGGGAATTTGGAGGCATTTGCAAGACTGGAAATATCAGTGGTGGGAATGAAACTTGTGGTCAACACATATGCAAGGGGGTTCTCCACATTCAAAATTTCTTTTCTCCCCTACACTCTTGTGTATATAACCCCTCATGTATTATTGAATGAATAAAAAATTGAAATACCCACAAAATAAAACTTGATCTCCATTAGCAGATTTTCATATTCTCCTTCATTTTCATATTTTATTGAGTTTCACAAGAAATGAACAGTTCCTCCTCCTACCCTTTCTTTGTCTTTCTGTTTACTTGGTTTTTAGTATCCTGCCTCAGTTGCTCTTCCATGATGCAGTGTATCAGGGAGGAGAGAGATGCCTTGCTCCAATTCAAACAGGGGATTCGACATGACGGTTGTGGCTGCTTGCTTCTTGGGACGGCCCATCCGACTGCTGCCAGTGGGGCGGCATCCGCTGTGATAATCTTACCAATCATGTCATCAGCCTTGAACTTCGTGGGAGGGAGTTTCTTAAGTCCTGTCTTGAAGCTAAAATAAGTTCTTCACTCCTGGAGCTAAAACATTTGGAATATTTGGACCTCAGCTCGAATTTTTTAATAACCCCCAAACCATCCCCAGCTTCATTGGTTCCTTCCATAGTTTGAAGTACCTCAATCTCTCCAATGGTGGTTTCTTTGGCGAAATTCCTCATCAGTTGGCAAACCTTTCAAGCTTAACCTCTGTTGATCTTAGTCGTAATATCAATCTACATCTTCAGCGTCGGCCTTTATGTCAAAAGCTTGGGGTGGCTTTCCCATCTAACTTTGTTAAGGGACATCAATTTGAGTTGGGTTAATCTTAGTCTGGCCACTGACTGGATGCAAGTTGTTAACAACCTCCCTCTTTTAAGGAGCCTTCAAATGGAACTTTGTAATCTTTCTCCATCAATTCCTTCCTCACTTGTGCACACCAATGCCTCAACCACTTTGCGTCTCCTTGATCTTGCTGGAAACGAATTCAACGATAGAGGGATATTCCAGTGGTTGTTTAACCTCACTGGGCTCAATCCTCACCTTGTCCACCTTGACCTCCGTTATAACGGGATTAGTGGTCCCATTCCTAGCGCCATAGGGAACATACAGTCCCTTTCCTATCTCGACCTTTCGTATAACCATTTCAATGACATAGGGATATTCCAATGGTTGTTCAACCTCACTAGGCCAAGTCCTAACCTTGTCCACCTTGACCTCTCTTATAACTGGATCAGTGGCCCCGTTCCTAGTGCCATAGGGAACATACAGTCCCTTTCCTATCTCTCCCTTTCAGGTAATGAATTTGAAGGTCCCCTTCCCGAATCAGTTTCAAACCTAAAATTTCTTGAGCACCTTGGTCTCTCCTCAAGCAACTTTCAATGGAGGAGTTGGAATCTTCAAATCCTTGGGAATTTATGCAGATTACGTGAACTACACTTGAGCAGGAATAACATAACTCATGAACTCTCTACCGTAATCCTAACTTTATCTCAATTATGTACACATGAGTCACTAGTGTCTCTCGAAATAGGAGGCAATAGTCTTTGGGGTTCCATACCTGATGAGATCTGCACATTTCCATCGTTGCGTGTATTACGTCTTTCTTCTAACCAACTGAATGGCACCATTAGCCGCTGTTTGGGACAACTTTCGACGCTTGAGGAGTTGGATCTTTCGGACAATTTCTTGAAAGGTACACTTTCGGAGCAACACTTGTCAAATCTTTCAAGGTTGAGGATTTTGGACATGTCCGATAATCCAGAACTCGTGATTAATATTAGTGCCAAGTGGCCTCCTCCATTCTATATTCCTGCAAGTTGGGCCCTTATTTCCCAAACTGGATTCTCACGGAAATGAATTTTAGGTTCCCGGATATATCACAAGCAGGAATTTCTGACACTATTCCTCTTTCCTTTTGGAATTTTTCGCCATCTTATACCTTTTACATGAATATTTCCAACAACAAGTTTCGTGGAATCCTTCCGGAAGTGTCCGTTGTCTTCAATGAATATTTTAGTACCCTAGACTTGAGTTCAAACTTGTTTACGGGTGCAATACCATCATTTCTTGGAACTGCTTGGTCATTGAGGCTAAATGACAACCTATTCTCTGAGGTGGCATCTTTTTTTGTCCCAAAACTCAAGTGAGGCTCTCCTATGTTGACCTCTCAAACAACCTGTTGTCAGGGAGCTTCCAAATTGTTGGGGTTACTTTAATCAATTGGCAGCCCTCCGCTTGGAAAACAATAATCTCTCTGGAAATTTACCGGTCACTATTGGTGTATTGACGAAGCTCAAAGCACTTCATTTGCAAAACAATAGCATTTCTGGAAAGCTGCCTATGACCCTGCAGAATTGTACATCTTTGAAAGTCTTGGATCTTTCATATAATTCTCTGACAGGACATATACCCCACTGCATTGGGAATCATTTTAGTAGCCTAAATATTCTTAACTTAAGGAGCAACAGTTTTCATGGGGTTCTACCATCAAGCCTTTGCAAATTGTCTCAACTACTTATCTTGGATCTCTCATCTAATCACTTGTCTGGGTTCGTTCCAAATTGCCTTCACAATCTTACAGCAATGACCAATCCTCCACATTTTTCATCAACCAGTCTGACTATAGATGTTGGTTATCTAGACTACTCTGGAGACTTTTATACAACCTATGCTGATTCTGCTTGGATTATGCGGAAAAGAAAGGAGAGGACCTTTAGGGAATTTTTGGGACAAGTTAAAGAGATTGATATTTCAAACAATGAGTTGGAAGGTCCAATTCCTGATCAAATTTCAAGTCTCACTGGTCTGAAATCCTTAAACTTGTCAAAAAACAGATCGAACGGAAGCATTACACCAAAAATTGGTCAGCTCAGATCTTTAGAATCTGTGGATTTGTTAAGCAACCAACTTTGCGGTGAGATTCCAACAAGCCTATCCGGTGTGAGTTATTTGGCAATCTTGAACTTGTCAAACAACAACTTGTCTGGAAGAATTCCTCGGGGTACACAACTACAGGGCTTTGATCCTTCATTTTACATGGGAAACCGCGGACTTTGTGGAGATCCACTCCCAAAATGTCCTGGAGATCTACCACCCACTGACTTGCCAAAGGAAGGCAATACAACCCATGAAGATGAAAATGACGATGATGATATCTTTCCTGGGTTGTACATAAGTGTGGTGCTCGGGTTTATAGTAGGATTTTGGGGAGTATTCGGAACATTAGTGATCAAAAGATCGTGGAGACATGCCTATTTCAGATTTGTCGAGGACATAAAAACAGGCTTTATGTGATGGTTGCTGTGAGCATGGCCAGAGCTCGGAGTCGGAGGAACACTTGATGCTACTCCATTGGTAATTCCTTCATTATTATTCATTTCTGTCTTTGGGTTAAACAGCAGATCACCCTGTACAACTCATGCGCGGTTCCCATTCAATCTGAAGTTACTTTATGATCACAACTGTTACTTCTAGGCGAGACTGAGGACAAAGGGTTGAGAAGGAGGCAGAACCATGGTGGCCCAAATTGAGAATCTAGATATGTGAAAATAAAAATTGATGAATTTATTCCTGTAATATTGCAAGAAGTTTCTTATTTCTCCTATTATTTTCTGTCATAATTTTTTTACATAAATTTGTATGCTTGTTGCCCCATATGCTCAAACCTATCCCGCCAAAATAAATAAATAAATAAATAAAAGTACGGTGAACATGATTTTTTTATAATTGGTAAAAATCTGTAAAAATATATGACGCAACTGACGCATAAAAGTACACTCCACTCTAATATATTGAATAAATTTTAATTAAGATGATCATGATGGCAGTCTAAATATGTTAATTTTTAAATATGGTTTATTAAAATAAAGCCTTTTACCAAGAAAACTATACAGGATCTCGTTGTCAATGTATGTATTTATCGAGAGGCAGGTCAAAAACTTTTGTATAATGATGTAATTTAATAATACTGATCGATTTTAATAAATGTTCATGTCAAAATTTTGAAAGAATTTTATACAAAAATTTATTTTATTTTATTTTTTTCAACTAGACACTGTTTTTTTTTTTTTATCATGTAGACTGCCTATATATGGATGTATTATGACGCAATCAAAGACTTAGTGAAAACAAAATATTTTTTTATTTTAGTCTCATTTGAATATACATTATACATACCTATCACTTTTGATTAAACCCTTTCTTTATTTTATTTTTTAAAAATGCACCAATTCAATTTTTCCTTTTTGCAAATGGTAAAAGAGAGAATACAGAAAGTTTAGGGAACCATTTTCACAAGAGTTCTATCTAAATTATCGAAGTCAAAATAGACGACATGAAAGGTGATGGGTTATGCTCCCAAAGCATATGAGAAGGTAGCCTATGCCCAAAAATGTGCTAATCAGTCCACTAAATATATGGTTGATGGTGCACGAAGGGAGGTTTCTCATTAGTGACATAATATCTCTAATAATGAAGTCCACCTGCCATGGTGGTCGGATAATACCTTTAACTGCATCAACAATAACTTTGTTGTCCCCTTTATGTGAATATTCTGAATGTTAACTTTAAGCGTTTCCTGAATCCCTAACCTAAGGGGCATGGCCTCAAATAAAACCAATTCAATTAGTTTTATGCAAGCTATTATCATCAAAGTTTGGATCATATGCTGAGAATTATGCCTGTTAAACACTATTTTATGCAAGGATTAAGTAGCGCTAACACACTTTTATGAATCAGTCAACCAATCAAAACATTGACAACCTCAATAATTTTTTGTCCTTTTCTGTGAAAGGTTAGTTACCATAATTAATTTATACAACAAACGTGCATGCAATTATTAGAAAAAAGAAAAAGTTGTCGAACCAAAAAAAATGTCAACTCTGCTTGCGACATAGGGACAGTTTTGTACTTCCTCCTACAAAAAAATTAAACAAATAAAATAAAAGAAACAAAAGGTGGATAGTCGGCAGCAAATATTGTTTCACAATATAGATCACTTTAATTAATTTTTTTATTTTATTAATTTACCAAAATTTTAGGGCAGCTTGATTTTTTAATACAAATTTTGTTATAAATTTTTTGTCTCTTTAGTATTCTTTACAGCCTAAAAATGACAACTATTATAAAACAGAAGGAGTATATATTTTGTTTTAAATTATGGGATGAAAAAATCCCATAAATATCTCTTGTTATTGTATATTAATACATCCTAGTATAATTAAATATAATTAAAATACATGCTTAAGATCATTGACCTATCTATTATGAATATGCTGGATACTCTCCTAATATTCCCAAATAGATAGGGGAGACTTGTATATTTTTAACTATTAATTCCACAAAAAAATATAATTAGTCAATGTAACCTTATAAACACCAATTATAAGACGTGCAAGTATGGGTCTTTTTTTTTTTTTTTTAATTCTAAAGAGCTTCAAGGGAGGAGATTGGATTTCAGGATTAAGTTGGTAATTAATCTCACTAATTCAGATATGCTTTAATTTTCTTGTTCTGTTTTTTCACAATAATTTTTTTGGGGGTTTGGAGTTGTAATTAATGCATTATTATTCTTGAAATGCTTTAATTTCAGTGATTAATTAAAAGTGTCAAGAAAAAAATGGAGGAAAAAGATGTGGGAGAGGGTGGAGGTGGGGGAGGAGTGACAGTTGCTGTGGGGCTTACGGGAGGGCGCAGAAGCAAGGACGTTCTCAAGTGGGCTCTGGACAAGTTTCTTCCTGATGACAATGCCAATGTCTCCTTCAGGCTTTTGCATGTCTACCCTAAAATCACTTCTGTTCCTACTCCAAGTGAGCTAATCATCAATCTACTTGTAAAATGTTCCTTCTTTTTTGCAGGGACGGAGCTAAGTGTAGTCCAATGGTGTCCTGGAACACCTGTAGTTTTTAAATTCCTAACTCCGCCGCTTGTGTCTTATAAACAGATAGTTCAGATAAAGTTAATGTTTGTTTTAGTTTACGAAAGGTTTATTTCTGATCTTGTTGTATTCAAATTGGATTGTTTATAATGTAGATAATGTAGATAATGTTGGTATTTTACAGCATTGTGGAACTTGTAGATCTAGTGTTATTAATATGAGCTTTCTAAACAATGGTTTCAGTGGGAAATTGGGTACCAATAGCACAGGTTCGAGATGATGTAGCAGCAAAGTTTAGAGAGGAAGTTGAGTGGAAAAAAAGAAGGTTCTCCTTCCGTTTCAGCAAGCCTTGAAGGCAAAAAGGTCCTGATTGGAATCGTTTTGGTCATCAACATAAAATTTCTTCAGAAATTCTCAAGTTATGTGATAACTCTCAGCATTTGAAACGTCAATTCTTATAATGCAGGTAAAATCAGACATTGTAATGCTTGAATCAGATGATATTGCAATGGCAATATTGTTGGAGATTGAAAGACTTTCAATAAGACATCTCATTGTAGGAATTTCATCTACTGGCATCTTCTCAAGGTACTAAACTTTTCTAACTTATGTGGACAAAACTGATGCCTATCCAATCTTTATCGAGTTAGAATAATCCGAGTATTTTCTTGACTAACACACTGGATAACCAAACACCCACTCCATCAATCGACCTTAATCCAACCACATGAGAACAAGCATAAATACACATTTGCCAAAACGATTCATGCATGAAGTTGAAATATTATGATACAGTCCATGGATGTTATCAACAAGAAGGCTTTTGCAGGAAGGGCCTGTCACTGAGGAAGCTATTGGGAGAGAACCAGAACATATCAGTGGCTATAACAGAAGCCGCTCCAGATTTTTGCACAGTGTATGTCATTTCTGATGGAACGTTGCAGCATATGCGCCCAGCAGAGACAGAACAGCCAACTGTGATCACTGTAGATGACATGAGTGGTTTGTCTACCGTGTCAACAGATAGTCCTCAGAGATCTTCTTCCCTCACAATAGGTGAATTTTCCAATACTACATATTTGTCCCAACACATATCACATAGTCTAATTAATTCTTTTCAGATGAAAGAGAATGAAGCAAAAGACTTCCCTCTTTTTGCTTAATTTGCTGAATCTCTCTGTTTATCGAATGCAGGTCGTCTGTTGAGTACAACTTCATCATCAATACGTAAGTTTATACAAGTTAACAATAAAGAGTTATAATAGCTAGTTTAACCTAATTTCATGCTACAACTTGTTACAGATGCACGCTCAGCCAGTTCAACCAAAGGTGCCCAACAGAAACAACTCGAATACCATCCAATAAATAAGTCTGAATCTAAAAGATTACTGAGGGAGTCAGGTGAACTCAGATACCGTACTTATTCGGATATCAAGGTAGATGAGATTGTTGCTAATGCCAGTTATGCTAGCCAAGGTTCCAGCAGTTCCGGGTCGTCGGCCCCAGATAGAACTTCCCTTGAAGGTTCTTTCGTGGGCACTCCACCCACCACAAGTTCTTTTGCAAGCACTGCACCCACAGGTTCATTTGTGAGCACTCCTTCCACAGGGGGCTCTTTCATAGGCACCTTCCCCTTGGGTTATTTTGTGGGCATTCCCCCACGGGTGGCTCTTTCATAGGCACTCCTCCCTCAGGTTATTTCATGGGAGCTCCTACCATGAGATCAGCAGGAAATCCATCGTCAGGTTCACCAACAGGCACCTCACAAAGCCAGGTTTATCATCAAATAGTTATGCGCAGTATTTTTTTCCCCTTCTGTTGTGTGTGTGTGCACGCTCTTCTGGTGGATTAATTTGAACAAAAAACATGCAGCTGGCGCAGCTTGGGCAGCTAAGAGTTGAATTAAGGAATATTGAACGGATGTATGAGCTTGCTCAAGATATTGACACCAATCAAAGGGTAAGCTCTTGACACTATTGAACTTGAAATGTTTTATTTTTATTATTAAACCAAAACCGACATCCTGAAATCCTGCCTGTGGTGGAGGGGGTCATAGTATGCAACATCTCAAGCAGAATGCAGTGACAGCATTAGATGTTTCTTATTGTGATTCTTATAACAATTGATATTCAATTTATCTTACCCATCCCAAAAAAACACCAGAAGAAAAAGGTGGGCTTCCTACCTTAGCCCTTGAGCCTGCAGGGGGCTTGGTCTAGCCCAGAGTATTATCATATATCCTCCACACTTCTGTGTTATTTTCACCTTTATAATTTCTATTTCCACTTAACCAGCTAGATGATTTGAGCAAGCAAAAACTAGAAGAAGCAATCCAGCTGAAGGAGGAGAAGGCCAAAGAATTAGCAAGCTCAGACAACAACAAACCCAAAGTTGCACAAACTGAAGTTTCAGACTTAGGAAGACAAGCTCCTCAGAACATAACAGAGACTATTTCTGTTCCCGAGGCAGAAGCCAAGGAAAAAAGCCAAAGCAGTTGCTCGGAAGTTCAGTTAGTCACTACCAGAAATTCACCTGGGAGGAGGTCATCATGGCTACATCTTCCTTCTCCGAAGAATTCAAGATTGGAATGGGTGCATTTGGGACAGTCTACAAATGCAAATTGCATCACACCACTGTGGCAGTAAAGGTCCTCCACTCTAAAGACAGTGCCACTAACAAGCAATTCCTTCAGGAGGTATGACAACTTATTTCGAGGAAATGCCAAGGGTTTAGACATGTCAATACAAACTAGCTAGGTCTGAAAAAACTGATTACTGAAAACCAAAATTTACTTAAACCAATATTAATTGTATTTTCCAGACAATCTTATTGGACAAATTGCAAGTAAGCCGAGTACAACCGAATCCTCTGAAAAGCTCTAATTGAACCCAAGTAGATCAATTATTTCGCCCAATTTGAAATATCTACTTAGAGGAACATATTAGCTAGGTCTATAGATGGAATTTTCTAAATAACTAGCTCCATAAAATGGAAACTAGAAGTGATCACAGAGAGATTCATGAATTGATTGCTTTCTCATATTTGAATTACAGCTAGAAATATTGAGCTCCATTCGTCATCCACACTTGCTGCTACTCCTTGGTGCTGTTCCTGAAGAGAGTTCTTTAATCTACGAGTACATGGAAAACGGTAGCCTTGATGACAGGCTCTTCCAAAAGAATGACACACCTCCACTCCCATGGTATGACAGGTTTAGAATCTGCTGGGAGGTGGCATCTGCCCTTGCGTTTCTCCACAGCACAAAGCCAAACCCTATCATCCACCGTGATCTGAAACCTGCAAACATCTTGCTCGATCAAAACCTAGTCAGCAAGATCGGTGATGCTGGTCTCGGGACGATGATCAATGTGGAGCCCACATCTGTGTCAATCAAGACCCTCTACAAGGAAACTAGTCCTGTTGGTACTCTATGCTACATTGACCCTGAATATCAAAGGACTGGGAGGGTTTCAACTAAATCAGACATATATGCTCTAGGGGTGGTAATCTTGCAGTTGCTGACAGCAAAGCCTGCAGTAGGCATAGCCTACCTAGTTGAGGATGCCATAGATGAAGGTAATTTGATAGAAGTCTTGGATCCAGAAGCCGGGCAATGGCCAGAGAAGGAGACACTTGAACTGGCTTTATTAGGACTGCAATGTGCCGAGCTTAGAGGTAGAGATCGGCCTGACCTAAGAGAGAAAGTCCTCCCTGCCCTCGAGAGATTGAAAGAATTAGCTGACAATGCCAAAGGATCAGCTTCAATAGGCTCTATGGCAATGCCAGCTCACTTCATCTGCCCTATTCTCAAGGTATACCTCTTTTGCAGTATCTTTTTAGATCTTTGTTTGTTTTCCGAATTGTAGAAGTCTTGTATTCAGAGTCTAAATTCTAGGATATACCTTGATTTGCACAACAGGATACTATGGACGACCCATATGTAGCAGCAGATGGATATACATATGAACGCAGGGCAATAGAGCAGTGGCTGGCAGAGAATGACACATCACCTACAACAAACGCCCCAATTCCTCACAAATTTATAATGCCAAACTACACTCTTCTTCAAGCTATCAAACAATGGAAGGACAAAATACCAATGAAATCATGATACAGCATATCAAGGTCAATACAGACTATGGAGATCTTCTACTTTGTTTCAGACTTTATGTCAGGGGGAACGAGGGGTCACATGGCCTTTAGCATACTACTTAACTTTGGTGAGCAACTAGATTGAATATCGTCCGGGGCAAGATTGGTCATTACTATTTTAGCATTTTTTATTTCATGCTACAATCTTCTCTAGCAGAACTAATAGGTAAACCATTTCTTATCCAAGAGTCAAGTCAAGTCAAATCACATATTAGCGATGTACACCAGCATAAAACAGAGTGTTGGTTGATGCCGAGGAGAGTACATACGATATTTCAGGCTTGGCTTCATTTTGGCCGAACAATTGATCAGGGTGCCAATCATGAACAACAACTCCCAATATAAATTCGTTTTTGTGGGGCATGGAGACTTCCAGATGTACGATACGTTCAAATTAATTCTCTTTTCAATAAACTTTCACCATATGTATCTGAATTCAACGAACCAATTGCTGGGTTTTAAGGTTCTATGCAAGTAGTGAAGATGAGATGATATGCTGGGAATTATGCTAGTGAAAACAGTAACTTAGTAGTACCACTTAAAGGAGGAGATGAAAGAGTCATCCAATCAAAATGTTTTGACCAACACCTCTACATTTCGTATTTGTCCATTTCTATGAATTGAAGGACACAACGAACGTGCATACATGCAATTATAGGAAAATAAAAATATTGAATTTAAAACATTGTATTTCACCGAAAAAAAAATTGAAAACATTGTCAAAGTTCAGATTTTGTGTTTCATTTGCCTCTTATTAATAATAAACAAATATCTCACACCGGCCGTCCCAATAAACAAAAACCAGATTGTTGGTTGCAAGTCTTACACACTAATTGGTATCATTTTTGAAACCATATTATGGGAATTCATCCTTCACACTCTGTTTTTTTCGTCAATGAAATTATTTTTTTGGAGGAATTAATTTAGTATATCTATGCTAAATGATGATGTATGTAATATTATAAGTTTATTTTAAGATATAATTTGAGCATACACAAGAGGCAGCAGCAAGAGATGTTATACAATATAAAATAACTATATTCATATAATTATGCACACAAGTTTAAGTTTTCTGTCACTTATTTCCCTTAAATAAAGTATGAATTTATCGAGTCGTTAATGGAGAAGATGTGCATTAGGAATTGGAGAACGCTAATATTTATGTATCGATAGTAGATCAGCTCCAGCTAGCTAAAGATCAAGGATGACAACCGGCCCCCGCCCCCGCCCCCCAAAAAAAGGAAAGTATTATTATGTCAGGCTTCAGATATTTCACCAATGAACCTTTTTATATGAATATATTGGATTCTCCAAATAATTCCAATTAGGAGAGACCTGGCTGAATATATATTGAATTCTTGGCTGCAAAATATAAATATTTTGTCAACCCTTAAAAGGACCTTTGTATGCTTCCAACATTTGGGTGTTGAACCCTGTAAGACGTGCAACTGTGGGTCCTTTAATTTCTTTTTCTAATTCTCATTTTGTACAACTTTATGACTACTTGTCGAAGGGAGACTATTTAGTTGAGAGAGAGAGAAAGAGAGATTGTAGAAAGCACAGAGACGCCACATTTAGTCTCATCTTGCAAATAAGAAGCTGAAAGATTTTTGATTTCAGGATTAAGTTGGTAAGTTTACTGATTAATCTGACATGCTTTTTCTCTGTATCTTTCTAATTTTATCAGATGTCTTTGAAAAAAGACATCTTTGACAGGTTTTTCTTATTTGTTTGTTGTCAACATATAGTTTCATATTTTGGGCATTGCAATGCTTCTGTTATCGACCTTTTTCAGAAGCAGTTCATGCATTGACAAAAGTTATGGATAAATGCTATTCAATACCAAGCCATTCAATGCTTATATATCTTTGATATTTGCAGGGTGTCCTAAGACTGTCATTAGATTGGCTTACAGGATCAAGAAATGGAGGAGAAAGAAGCGAGCGAGGGTGGAGAAGGACTCATCGTAGCAGTGGCGCTATCAGGGGGCGTAAAAGCAAGTACATACTCAGATGGGCCATGGACAAATTTCTTCCTGAGGGCAATGGCATTGTCACCTTCAAGCTGCTACATGTCTACCCCAAAATTACTTCTGTCCCTACACCAAGTCAGTCTATCAAATATAACTTTGCTGCTTCCCCCTCCCCCCCAACCCTTCTTTTTTTGGTTGGGGAGATTGTATGTGTTGGGTGGGTTTGTCGAATCCTATCAATTGCTTCATATTTGGTTATCCAAGGATGACTCTGTATACAATCTATTACATCATAAATAGGATGTTCAAATCTGGTTAATATCTTGTAGGGTAAAAGAAGTCTTCTAGCTTGTTCAATCAAAACCGAAACGAGCTCCTAAAGGGATTAAATTTCACTTAGATGACATTCACCTTGTGCAATGTTCTGGGTAGGCCAAGGCTTGAATTTTGTCGATATAAGGTTTCAGTATATGTTGAATAAGGTTTTCTGATAATCTCTGTCGAAACAAGCTAGAACTAGATGGATGGATCTAAGTCAAACTGATCTTTCTGTACATTATCATCTGCTTAAACCAACCTCTTGTCCTACCTCTTTTTATCAAGTTATTTTCGGTTTAGCTTGCAATTTGATATTTCAGGTTTATTAAACTAAATGAGATAAAATATGATCAAGATTCAACCATTCAGTTAAGTAATTAAGATGTAACATTAGATGTAGAATTTAGGATTGTTACTGATTTTAGCCTTTAAACATGGTTTTCAGTGGGAAATTGGCTACCAATAGCACAAGTTCGAGACGACGTTGCAGCAGGTTTCAGGCAAGAAGTTGAGTGGAAGAAAAAGAAGAACCTCCTTCCTTATCAGCAAGCCTTGAAAGCCCAAGGGGTACGAAATTCTCACCATTTCTGGAATCAAATTTTAAATTGAGACATCTAAAGGTTACAGTTGTGTGATGGTTTTATTTTTCAGCATTTAAAACTCAGTTTTTCTCTTAATGAAGGTAAAATCAGAGATTGTGATGCTTGAATCAGACGATATTGCAATGGCAATATCATTGGAGGTAGAAAGACTTTCAATAAGACATCTCGTTATAGGGGTTTCATCTACTAGCATCTTCTCAAGGTACTAAATTTTTCTAATTTCTGCGGATAAAACTGACCCCTATCTTAATTACCACATTTTGGATAATCCGACCCAAATTTCAGATAAAAGTAAACTGATCATAACCTGATGCTAATTGAGGTATATGTTGAAGAAACATACTAAATAAAACAACAGGATGCCCAAACCCAGCTCGAAGCTGACAAAACATCAATCCATTCTCACACAATCCGATCAAGACCCATCTAAATGACCGATATGCCAAATCGATTCATGCATGAATTTGACGAGTTCCCATATTACTCTGTGGATATTAGTAACAAAGAAGGTTTCTGCAGGAAAAACCTTACACTGAGGAAGATGTTGGGAGAGAACCAGAACCTATCAGCTGTTATATCAGAAACTGCTCCAGATTTTTGTTCAGTCTACGTTATTTCAGATGGAAAGTTGCAGCATGTGCGCGCAGCAGATTCAGAACAACCAACTGTGATCACCGTAGATGATATAAGTGGCTTATCGACTGTATCCACCGATAGTTCTCAGAGCACTTCTTCACTCACTATAGGTGAATTTGCCACTGCAACAGATCTGCCCCAGCACCTAACACTCAATCTAATTTCTCTAGATGATAAGTAAAAAGGAATAGCCTTACTCTTATTGCATTTACTGAATCTATATGTTCAACTGCAGGTCGACTGTTGAAGATAGGAGTTTCATCACCAATATGTAAGTATTCCACAAACCAAATGTCCAAACCTCAAGAAATATAACTATCAGCTCTTATTTCATGCTACCCCTATTGGCATTTATCTAATGCACTGGCTTGTTGACAGACACCCCAGCTACTTCAAAATCCTCGACTTCCACTGCCCAACAGAACCAGCCCGAATTTCGACCAGTAAATAAGTCTGAATCTAAAAGATTGCCAAGGGAGTCAAGTGAACTCCGGCATCATACCTATATAGATAGGAAGGTGGATGAGAATGCTGCAAACACCAGTTTTGCTAGTCACGGTTCTAGCAGCTCAGGGTCATGGGTTTCAGATCGAACATCCCCTGGATGCTCTTTTGTGAGTACTCCACCCACGAGTTCTTTTGTGAGCACTCCACCCACAAGTTCATTTGCGAGCACTCCTCCTTCAAGTTCTTTTGTGGGCACCCCTCCCTTGGGTTCTTTTGCAGACACTCCCCCACAGGTGGCTCTTTTGTAGGCACTCCTCCCTCAGGTTCTTTCATCGGCACTCCTCCCACTAGATCATTTGTGGGAACAACAGATTCTTTAGTGGGTTCTCCATCCCAGCGCCAGCTGCCTGGAGGTGGTGCTTCACCAACCCAGGTATGACACCATCTTCTAATAGTTCTGAATGCTACTCTCTTTTTTTCTTTGGGAGGCGGAGGTTGTATGTGTACTGTGTATGCAACTACTTCTGGTGGACTAATTCTCAGACGTAAACTGCAGATTTCCCAGCTTGAGAAGCTAAGGATTGAATTAAAGCATATCGAACAGATGTATGAGCTTGCTCAAAATAATGGCATCAATGAAAAGGTAAGCTCTTAGCTCTAAGGAAATAGATGTGCTTATTAAGACAATTAAACCAAAATAAACCCCAATGAGCATCGCCCCAAAGTCCTACGTAGGATAAATGAGATATATTAAGCAACCTCCCCACACGCAAGACACATAAGATCATTAGATTTTCCTGCTGTAATTCTTGTAACAGTCCATATTTGATCAATCGATTACCCATGAACCCCGCCAACACCCGGAAAAAGAAAAAGAAAAAGAAAAAGAAAAAGGGGTTATCATATGTCCTCTATAACCCACTTCCATTTTTCTTCACCGTTGTAGTTTCTGCTTGCACTTGACCAGCTTGATGACTTGAGCAAGCAGACTCTGGAAGGAGCAATAAAACTGAAGGAGGAGAAGGCCAAAGAATTAGAAAGCTTGGAAAAAGCAAACCTGCAACTGCACAGAGTGGAGCTTCGGATTTAGGAAGACGTGCTCCCGGGAACAAAGCAGATAGCAAGGCTGCTCGTGAAGCAAAGGAGAATAACGCGAAGCAATTCCTTCTAGGTCCAATTAGTCAGTACCAGAAGTTCACCTGGGAGGAGATAGTGGCAGCGACCTCTTCCTTTTCTGAAGAATTCAAGATTGGAATCGGTGCATTTGGGACTGTCTATAAGTGCAAGTTGCATCACACTACTGTGGCAGTAAAGGTCCTCCACTCCAAAGACAGTGCCACCAACAAGCAATTCCTTCAGGAGGTACAAGAACTCAATTTCAAGAAATTAAGAACTCATTTCGAGATATTGCTATGTGATTTAGACAACATCCGGACAAATTCATTAAACCTCACAAAACTAGTCAGTCCCATCAACCAACCTAAAATTTGCCTTCCCAACATGCATCATGTGTTTCATGACAACCTTAATGGACAGCACAACCCAAGTATTCAATCAATTTGTTTGACCCAATCCAAAATCAAACCAGGAACTCTTTTTCCAGGTTAAATATGGATTCCCCAGATAATTGACTATGTAGAAGATAAATGGAAACTGGAAGTAATCACTAAGAGATCCATGAGTAATTGCTTTCTCCCACTTGAATTTACAGTTGGAAATATTGAGCTCAATTCGTCATCCACACTTGCTCCTACTACTTGGAGCTGTTCCTGAAGAGAGTTCTCTAGTCTATGAGTACATGGAAAATGGTAGCCTCGATCACAGACTCTTCCGGAGAGAGAATACACCTCCTCTCCTGTGGTATGACAGGTTTCGGATCTGCTGGGAGGTGGCTTCTGCCCTTGCATTTCTCCACAGCACAAAGCCGAGCCCTATCATCCACCGTGATCTAAAGCCGGCAAACATCTTGCTTGATCAAAACCTAGTAAGCAAGATTGGTGATGCTGGTCTTGGTACAATGATCAATGTGGAGCCCTCATCTGTGTCAATGAAGACCCTCTATAAGGAAACTAGTCCAGTTGGCACCCTCTGCTACATTGACCCTGAATATCAAAGGACTGGAAGGGTTTCAACTAAATCAGACATATATGCCTTAGGGGTGGTGATCCTGCAGATGCTTACAGCAAAACCTGCAGTAGGCATAGCATATTTGGTTGAGGATGCCATAGACGAAGGCAATTTGATGGAGATCTTGGATCCAGAAGCCGGGCAATGGCCAGAGAAGGAGACACTCGAACTGGCTTCATTAGGACTACAATGCGCAGAGCTTAGAGGTAGAGACCGACCAGACCTAAGAGAGAAAGTGCTTCCAGCCCTTGAGAGATTGAAAGAAGTAGCTGACAGCGCTAAAGGATCAGCTTTAAGTGGACCTACAGTACTGCCAGATCACTTCATCTGCCCCATTCTCAAGGTATCCCTCCTTAGCAGTATCTTTTTAAAAATTTGCTTGTTTTCTGAATTCTAGGATTCACAACCTAAAATCCGGCTTGATTTGCACAACAGAATGTCATGGAGGACCCATATGTAGCAGCAGATGGATACACGTATGAACGCAGGGCAATAGAGCAGTGGCTGATGGAGAATGACACATCGCCTACAACGAATGCCCCACTTCCTCACAAATTTATAATGCCGAACTACACTCTCCTTGAAGCTATCAAGCAATGGAAGGAAAAATACAAATGAAATGACGATGCATATGAATGACAATACAGACCCTTTTTTCTCTTTACCACCCTATGGAGATCTATTTTGTTTTGGACTTTGTGGGGGAATGACGGATCACAGGGCCTTTAGCATAGTATTTAATTTAGATGAGCGCATTTCCACCCGCCTTTTATAGGCAAGATTGATTATTACTACGTACTATTTTTATGTCATACAACAATCTTCTCAAGCCAATGTACTGATCAAACTATGATTTCCAATTAGTGGATCAAATAAAATTTTAGCCATGTACACTGCAATAGTAAACAATATTGGCTGATGCTGAGGAGTGTATCCGCGATATTTCTGGCTTGGTTTCTTTTTGGCCGAATAACTAAGCAGGGTGACAATCATGGAAGAAGCATAGTAATAACGGTATAGAAGAATAGTAACAAACTATAGATCATGGATTCAAAAAAAAAAAAATGGAAAACCCCCATGGCTGCAGATGTATGTATAATCATTGAATTCAGATCAGCAAAAATTGTACCACTAATATTTTCAATACGAAGGGACTAAAACATTAAGCAAAAGAAGAAACATGCATGTATGCTACATAGAAAAACAAGGAAGCAAGCCTTGGGAAGGTCCTGTTCAAGCCAAGCACTCAGAAACGGAAGACGCATGACCGATTCCTTTCATGTCAAGGAACAAGCGTTGAACCAAAACATACAGGTCACACAAAAACAAGCAAGAGAGCCGGATCTGTTAGAGTAGGATCACACCAAAAAGGGAGAGATGAAACCTTAGTCCTGAATAACCGAAACCACAGTACTAGTGGTGTAGACCGCAAAGAACACCTACCTTTTAACAGTTTAACTTCAGCAATTCCTTCAAATGTTGACCCTTCTCCTTTTAAGACTTGGATGATGGACAGAAAATTCCACAGAGTCTAATTAACATCCTCTTTTATATATATATATATATATTTGTGCTCTACATACATCCTAGTATAATTAAGATATAATTGGGGCATACATAAACAACAGCAGGAAGGGGTGTTATAATGATAACATAAAATAGCCCATGTCTGTATCACACTCGATCCAGATCATTCATCAAACTTTGATAGGAAGATATAAATATATATTGGATACTCCTAATATTCTCCAGCTAGCTAGCTAGAAGAGACCTTTATATATATATATAAATGCATACGTGTAAAAGATTTTTCAAACCTTATAATCGATTGTCACCTGGAACCTTTTCCAGCATTTGTGTATTGAATTCAGAAAGACGTGCAACTATGGGTCCTTTCTTTTTCCAACTCTATTTTTAATACTTCATGATAAATGACTAGTTGTACGCTGAAGAGACTATTTAGCTGATGAGAGAGACAAAGATTGTAGCGAGCTGCAAGCACAGAGACTCTTACAGAACCATTTTTCCAGAACCAGCCAAGAAGCTCAAGACGATCAGATTTCAGAATTAAGTAGGCAATTTCACTGTACTCTTTTCCTTGTATAGTTATTGTATCTTCGAGATTGGGTTTGTATGAGACATGTTATTGGCTTGGCTTGTAGGGTCAAGACATGGAAGAGAAAGAAGCAAGTGAAGGTGGGGAAGGACTAATAGTAGCAGTAGGGATAACAGGAGGGCGTAAAAGCAAGTACATTCTCAGATGGGCCATGGACAAGTTTCTTCCCAAGGGCAACGGCGATGGCAATGTCACCTTCAAGCTCTTGCATATCTACCCCAAAATTACATCCGTCCCTACACCCAGTGAGTCCATCATAATTCTATTTGCATTGATTCTCCAGATCTCACAACCAGATTGTTTAGATGAGTTTAATATGTTCTTAGTTTCAAAGTAATCCTTGTTTTGTTCCTTTAAAATCAAAATTCAGGCTTCGGATGAGATTATTTTGGCACTTAGATGACATTCATGTTTTGCAATGTTTTGGGTTGCATGAGGCAATAATCATGCATTAATAAGTCAATAAGATCCATGGAGCCAGCCCTGGTAGATGTCTGCGGCCCAGAGAGGGGTTCTGGGCATTTACGTGTGGTATCATGCATTAACAAGACGGGCAAGCTAACTGAGATATTTGGATAATCATTATCGACACAGGTTAAGCTTGAAGTTATTTTAGGTTAAGTTGAAGTTATGTTAGTACTAGCTAGATTGGATTGATCCAAGTTCAGTGACTTTTCCACGCATCGCCATAAAGTCAAACCAGCCTCTTATTGATACGATTTTCAATCAAATTATTTTAGGTTAAGCTTGAAGTTGGATACCTTTGATTGCGTTAAAATATGATCCAAATTCAATTATTCAGATCAAGTAATTGATAAGGATTTCTTCATTGTAATGTTAGATGTAGGATTTAGATATACTACTAATTTTAGCCTTTTAAACTTGATTTCAGTGGGAAATTGGCTACCAATAGCACAGGTTCAAGACGATATAGCAGCAAGCTATAGGCAAGAAGTGGAGTGGAAGAAAAGAAGAACCTCCTTCCCTACCGGCAAGCCCTGAAAGCCAGAAGGGTACAGATTGATTACTCCCAGTTGGCATATCAAATTATCAACTGATAATAGCTCTACCTGTGTCACGATTACATTCTCATTGAATTCTCAATTTTTTCAATAAAGGTAAAATCAGACATTGTGATGCTCGAATCAGACGATATTGCTATGGCTATATCGTTGGAGGTTGAAAAACTTTCAATAAGACATCTCGTTATTGGGGTTTCAACTACTGGTCTCTTCTCAAGGTACTTTATGGTGACAGCAAAACTCCCTCTATCTTGGCAAAATTGATTCGTCCATATATGACCTCACCCAAACTTAATATAGTAGCCCTCTTGTACCCTCGGATCCTAATTGAGGATGATAACGATACACTGAATAAAACAATAATATGCCCAGACCTTGCATCAATTCATTCACACACAACCCAATCAAGACCTATACAAATGATCCATTTGTCAAATCGAACACGCATGAAGTTGACAACTCCATGAAGATAGTAACTAGAAGCGCTTTGCAGGAAAAACCTGTCACTGAGGAACATGTTGGGAGAGAACCAGAACCTATCAACAGTTATATCAGAAACAGCTCCAGATTTTTGTTCAGTCTATGTAATTTCTGATGGAAATTTGCAGCACGTACGCCCAGCAGATTCACAAGAACCAACAGTGATCACCATAGACGATATACGTAGTTTATCGACGGTATCCACAGACAGTTCTCAGAGCTCTTCTCCACTCACCATAGGTGAATTGGGCACTCCAACAGATTTGCCCTAACACCCAACACAGAATCTAATTTTTATGAAAAGTAAAAATCTATATAGCCTCACTCTTTTTGCTAAATTTGCTGAATCTTCTACTTTTCAACTGCAGGTCAACTGCTGAAGATCACAGCTTCATCATCAATATGTAAGTATACCACAAGCTAAATGTCCAAACTTGAGAAATGTAACTATAAGAATTATTTCAAGCTACAATTATTGAGCATTTACTTAAGGCGGTGGCTTATTGACAGACACACCAGCAGCTTCAAAATCATCAACTTCTACTGCGCAGCAGCAGCACCGCAAATTTCAACCAGTAAATAAGTCAGAATTTAAAAGATTACCAAGGGAGTTGAGTGAACTCAGGCATCATACCTATACAGATAGGAAATTAGATCAGAAGTTAAATGAGAATGCTACAAGCACCATATTTGCCAGTCAAGGTTCTCGCAGCTCAGGGTCATGGGTTTCAGATCTAACATCCCCTGGAGGCTCTTTTGTGGGTACTCCACCCACAGGATCTTTTGTGAGTATTCCACCCATAGGTTCATTTTATAGCAGTCCTTCAAGTTCTTTTGTGGCCACTCCTCCCTCGGGTTCTTTTGCGGGCACTCCTCCAACAGGTGGCTCTTTCATAGGCACTCTTACCTCCGGTTCTTTTATAGGAACTCCTCCTATGAGATCTTTCATGGGAGATCCACCAACAGATTCTTTCGTGGGTTCTCCATCTCAAAACCACCAGCCTGAAAGTTCAGCAATATGTGCTTCACTTGCCCAGGTACGATATCATGTTCCAACAGATGTGTACACACACTCTTCTATTTTCTAAAACAGATGTGTACACACACTCTTCTTTTTCCTTTCTTTTGGGGGGGTGGGGGTGGGGGAGGGGTGCATATTTACATGTGTCTGCAGCTACTTTCTGGTGGATTAATTCTCAGACATAATCCGCAGATTTCCCGACTTGAGAAGCTAAGGATGGAATTAAGGCATATCGAACAGATGTATGAGATTTCTCAAAATAGTGACATCAATGAAAAGGTAAGCTTTCAGTAGACAATTAACCATAAGAAACCAACTGAGCATCGTCCTAGTGTTCTGCATAAGGATAGATTGGATCATATTATGCAACCTCCTTACATGCAAGGCCAATAAGATCTTAGTTATTCCTACTACGATTCTCGTAGCAGTCTAAATTTGATCAATCGATTTCCCGATCCCACCACCATCACCTGGAAAAATAAGAAAGAAAAAAGGGTTATCATATGTCCTCCATGCCCACTCATGGTTTTTTTTTTTTACCTTTGTGGTTTCTGCTTGCAATTGGGCAGCTTGAAGACTTGAGCAAGCAGACTCTGAGAGAAGCAATAAAACTGAAGGAGAAGAAGGCCAAAGAAATAGGAAGCTTAGAGAAGAGCAAACCTAAAAACGCACAAACTGCAGCTTCTGATTTAGGAAGAGACGCTCCTCAGAACAAAGCAAAGAGTAATGCTACCCATGAGGCAGAAGAGAATGAAAATAAGGAGAAGCAGTTCCTTCCGGGTCCAATTAGTCAGTACCAAAAGTTCACCTGGGAGGAGATAGTGGCGGCCACATCTTCATTTTCTGAAGAATTTAAGATAGGAATGGGTGCATTTGGGACGGTCTACAAATGCAAGTTGCATCACACCTCCGTGGCAGTAAAGGTCCTCCGCTCCAAAGACAATGCCACCAACAAGCAATTCCTTCAAGAGGTACACGAGCCCATTTCAAGACAATCCTATGTGATTTAAGCATATCAAGACAGATTCATTAAACCTCACAAAACTAGTGAGTTTGCCTTACCAATATGCATAATGCATTTCCCTGACAAACTTAATGGACAAACGGATAGCAGAGCTAAATATGAGTAGACTAGAAACAAGCTCCAACCCAACTGTTTGACACAATCCAAAACTAAACTGACAACCCATTTCCAACGTCTAAACGCGGCATTCCCTAAACAACTTACTTTATAAATAGGAAGCCAGAAGTAACCGCTAAAAGATCCATGACCAGTTGTTTTTCCCACTTGAATTTACAGCTGGAAATATTGAGCTCAATTCGTCATCCACACCTGCTGCTACTGCTTGGTGCTGTTCCTGAAGAGCGTTCTCTAGTCTACGAGTACATGGAAAATGGTAGCCTCGATGACAGGCTCTTCCGGAGGGATAACACACCTCCTCTCCTGTGGTATGACAGGTTTAGGATCTGCTGGGAGGTGGCATCTGCCCTCGCATTTCTCCACAGCACAAAGCCAAATCCTATCATCCACCGTGATTTAAAGCCAGCGAACATCTTGCTTGATCAAAACCTCGTCAGCAAGATTGGCGATGCTGGTCTTAGTACAATGATCAATGTGGAGCTCACACCCATGGCAATCAAGACCCTCTATAAGAAAACTAGTCCTGTTGGTACCTTCTGCTACATGGATCCTGAATATCAAAGAACTGGGAGGGTTTCAACTAAATCAGACATATATGCCCTAGGAGTGGTGATCCTGCAATTACTGACAGCGAAGCCTGCAGTAGGCATAGCCTATATGGTCGAGAATGCCATAGATGAAGGCACTTTTACGGAAATTCTGGATCCAGATGCCGGGCAATGGCCAGAGAAGGAGGCGCTCAAACTCGCTCTATTAGGACTACAATGTGCAGAGCTTAGGGGTAGAGACCGGCCTAATCTAAGAGAGAAAGTAATTCCTGCCCTTGAGAAATTGAAAGAAATAGCTGACGGTGCCAAAGGATCAGCTTCAAGTGGCTCCACAGTACCGCCAGATCCCTACATCTGCCCTATTCTCAAGGTATCCCTTAGCAGTATCTTTTCAAATATTTGCTTGTTTTGTGAATAGAAATCAAAAGCTAAAATCCAGCTTGGTTTCTACAACAGAATATCATGGAGGACCCATATGTAGCAGCAGATGGATACACATATGAACGCAGGGCAATAGAGCAGTGGTTGTCAGATAATGACACATCCCCTACGACAAACATCCCACTTCCTCACAAAATTATAATGCCAAACTACACCCTTCTTGAAGCGATCAAGCAATGGAAAGACAAAATACAAAAGAAATAATGATGCACATCAAGGTCAATACAGACCCTTTTCTGCATTTCTTTACCAAACTATGGAAATCTTATTTGCTTCGACTTTTTGATGGTGGGAAAGATGGATCACATGGCCTTTAGCATACTATTTAACTTAGATGAACACAATTCCCACCCCCTCAACAGGAGTATTGCACAGGAAAGAACGATTATTACTATTTTTGTATCATACTACAATCTTCTCTAACAAATGTAAAGGGTACACTATTATTTCTTATCAGAGGGTCCAATGACATCTTTTGCCATGCAAACTGGCCCAGTTCACAGTACTGGTTGATGCCGAGGAGAGAAGTTGCAATATTTTTGGCTTGGTTTCTTTTTGGCCAAACGACTGTGGAGTATGCCAAATACCAATCATGAAGGAAGCAGAAGCAGTAAAAAGGGGAAAGAAGAACAGTAACTATAGAACATGGATGAAAGAAAAAACAGGAAAAACTCCCATGGCTGCCAATGTATAATCATCGAACTCAGATCAGCAACAGTTGTACCACTAATACTTCACTATGAAGGGACTACAAACGTTGAACAAAAAGGAAGCATGCACATACGCTACATAGAAAAACAAGGTCGAAAGCCTAAGAAAGGTCCTGATCAACCCTAGCACTTAGAAACAAAAGATGTGTTGAGTGATTCCGGAAACAGCCAAAAGATATAGGTCACAAAAACAAGCAAGAGAACCAGAGCCTTTAGAGTT
This sequence comes from Talinum fruticosum, assembly GCA_021018815.1. Taxonomy (NCBI): domain Eukaryota; kingdom Viridiplantae; phylum Streptophyta; class Magnoliopsida; order Caryophyllales; family Talinaceae; genus Talinum; species Talinum fruticosum. The sequence goes on along the minus strand of JAITYX010000089.1, from coordinate 1,084,674 downwards.
AGATCACACAAAAAAAGTGAGAGATGAACCCCCAGTCCTGAAAATAACTGAAATTACAGTACTATTGTAAACTGCAGATAATAGCTACCCATTAACTTCTGTAAATCCTTGATAAGTTGTAAACTTAGGTCCTTAATCCTGTATCTTGAATCTTTCACTGAAGATAGCTTCCTCGTATTATACTGAGGTCAAACCATTCGATGCTGTCTAATGAGTATAATGCATAAACCTCAATCACCATCATCGCCATCATGGTAGACTAATATGTAAACAAGTATGACAACACACTAGCGCAAAAACCCAGTAGCCCCTGAAATCACTAACATCTTAGGGAATGCATAACTACTCCCAAGAGGATCAAGGACTGCAAATATCAAGCCCTTCATTACTACCTGTAACATGTTTCCCAGGTTTCAAAGGCAAAGCTAATCATAGCTTGAGTTCCAACAGCCAAGTACCCTAAGTTACATCATAGTAATAAGCCTTTTCATGAGTATATATAACCCATAATCCGAACACTGTCATTGCAATCAGAAACTGGTCTATCCTAACCTTGACCAAAAAGGAATTTGTAAAATGAGTACAGCTTTGCTGAAACAGTTCATGTCCTATGGACTCTTGTACAATTATTCCCTCATATCCACTACTATACCCTAAGTTTTATCCACCATTCCAAGTTCCTACCCTAGGCCTTAAGGCTATTCCTCAGAATACTAATCTACTAGAAAAAGCTGGGTGGCAATTTATTTATTTATTTTTCCCTACAATAGCTCATTATCTTTGTATTCTTACCACATCCAAATGACAAAACTACAAGGCACATCTCAATAGAGAATGTAGCACTACAAAACCATTGATCATATTTTCTCAAACACTCTGTTTCCTACATACGCAGAATGAAGCACTACAAAACCATTGATCAAATGTTCTCAAACACTCTGTCTCCTACCACTTCTACATCAGCTTTCTTAAAGAGGTAATGCCTCCAATTCCTTCAGAAAAGGCAATTTAAATGTTCTGAACAAGTTGCAATTTTTTACAAAGTACGTATGATTTCTTTAGAAGTCATACCATTTAGCACATTATCAGCAAAGGATAGCAAACCCTGAAATTAACGATCCAATAATCCACAAACAAAAACTAGACATTCACAGCAACAAGTTAACCGCAGAAACAGAACTTCTCTACATACAAATCAACTCAAGGTCAGGTTTCAAGATGCTATACTCAAAAGCAAGAAATATTGCATAAGGAAATCTCCAAGGTTCTCTTTGTCATTTCAGAATGCGCTGACTCACATCCACTAAACCAAATTAGCAGGCTAAGTCATAAAGATTATTAAGAAACAATAACTCAAATGAGTAAAAAGATAGACATACAGGGGAAGGCGCCAGGAATTCATTTCCCGCACTTATAAAGAAACAGTACTCCAACAATCTAAAAATCAGATACACAAGATTGCATTGAATTAATGCAACATAAAGCTTGGACATAGCCACAGAACAAGTATCTCAAGTGCACTTTCAATAATTGTCTAACTAATTGATGAAGAAAGACCAAGAACCAGTGCCAAAATTTCAAAGAAACAAAAAATTACCTAGACATTTGTACACATAAGCCTTGATGCATCCTCCTATCCAACAGTTACTCCCACAGGAACCCCAAAATTAAACTGCTTGAAATTCACCGCTCCACTGGCAAACATTCATGCATTCAACAACTCATCCTCCAAAGAAAGAGAAAAACCCGCGTTTCTTGGGCTGCTCCTCGACCATCACAGCAGTCATACTATCCTGCTCCACAAGCCTCCAAGCGGCCTGCTCGAAAGCCAACCCTGCCAAAGTAGGAGGCTTGTTCAAAACCAAAGGGTACCCACGATTTGTGCTTCGAATAACCTCTGTATCCTCAGGAATCACACCCAACAAAGCCAACCCCAGCATCTCCTGAACATCCAACACAGACATCATATCCTCCCCCTTGATCATATCCGTCCTAACCCTATTCACCATCATCTTAATATCCTTAATCCCATCACATTCCAACAACCCTGTGACCCTATCAGCATCTCTCAAGCTCGTAATATCCGGGGTAGTAACCAAAACCGCCTCATTGGCCGGAGTAATTGCAGTGATGAATCCAGCATCGATCCCAGCTGGGCAATCAATGATTATGAAATCTGGGCAACCCTCATTGCGGTGTTTGAGGGCATCAACTAGCCAAACGAGTGCTTTTCCGCCGAAACCAAGTGGGAGTTTCGACCTGGGTTTGGAAATACAGAGAAGCTCGAAGTGAGACCATCGTTTGTCGCGAACTAGGGCTTGGTCGAGGCGGCAATCGCCATTGAGGACCTCGAGAGCAGTGTAATTGACACGATTCTCTAAACCCAGAAGAAGGTCAAGGTTGCGGAGCCCAACATCGGCGTCAATGGCAACGACGGAAAAGCCATGGCGAGCGAGGGAGATGCCGATGTTGGCGGTGGTGGTAGTCTTTCCGACGCCTCCCTTGCCGGAGGTGATAACCACCACTCTCGGGGTGGTTCCGGCGAGCTGAGGTTTGCGGTTGTATTGGAGAATTGACTTGATGATGGGGACAGATGAGGGTTTTGAGCTTGGGGACTGGTAGGGTTTATGGAGGGGTTTGAACGGAAGTGGGGTTGGGTTGGAGGAGGCGAGAAAAGAGAAAGATGTGAGCTTGGGGGTTGGGATGGGAGAGAGGGGCCGAAGGGTGAGCATTGCTGCAAAGTGGGGGATAGGAGAATGGAGGAAAGAGAAGCAGCAGATTTGGGACTACAAATGGAGGATTACTGGTGTCATTCTTTATGATGCGAAAGAAACAGAGTATACAGAAATCAAAATGGCCGTGGAGAGAGAACTGGTGAAATAAAGTTTCTATCTACATCACCCAACCTGTCAAAGAGCATAGAGAAACTCCAATTCAATCTGGGATCTCTATCTCATCAGAAATATCCTCTTTCAGCCTTTAATCTATTTTATTCAGACCCTTTCATCTTCTCTTTAATATGTCTTCTCTGACTTCATTATGAGGAGCGCATCTGGTTCATTTGTAGAGATTTTTTAAAACATTAAAGGTAATAAGTCATGTAATAATCATGGTACGATATAAAAAATGATAAGTTAAAGGTTCAGTATTTGTAAGATAAATCAGTTTACAAATATTATTTGGAACTATCAAAAATAATATATCATTTATTGATCCAACACTTCAAGCCTAAATTTATATAAATTCAAAACTTCATCGAAGGTATCGAAATGATATATAGAATCGATTTATCTTTCGATGAGAATGTACATTCCAATAATCACTTCCCTTTAAGAATGTTGAACATGATTCCTATTATTCGAGACGATATTGTTTGCTACTTTCACTAAATTCGAAAGACATGACAATTATAAAATTATTGTATAAATTGTTTTGTGTCATATTTAATTCTTTACGCTTGTATCTAATATTCAAAAAGCTAATGATTAAAAAAATGGAGTTTCTTTCTTCAGAAACTTCAGCTTTTAACACAAATTAATTTTTACTCTCACACACTACAAATGTAAATAGTTTGCATTGTTACCAAATTTTTAACGAGTGTAACCAAACCTCTAAACATTTTTCAACTAGATCAGGCAATTTAACCGGACAATATTTAGCATATTCGTCCGAGAATATCTTCATATAATCCTACATTTGTTTCTAGTTAAACAAATTTCAAAAGAAGTGAAACATTTACAACAGATGGGAATGATGGGCATTTTGAAAACATGACTGATGTAACGCTTAAACTTATTGAACATGTATATTGTCTCCCATTGGGATATTTTGTGAATAAATACATTTTTTGTGAACTAAACATAACAAAGTTCACAATGAACAATCTACTTATCTACATAAACATATCTGTAACAACTCAAACATCTTCCACGCTGCAACTGAAAATCGCGATGATGAAGCTCCAAAGGCTGATGGAGCTGGTTATGAAATTAGGTGACAGTACACATGAAATGGTTCCAAATTCCAATGCTTAGGTAATGGAGAGTAGCTTGCAACTTTCACATGAGAGCCTACAAAGAAAGACCCGTCCGCTGCCTTTCATCAATGATCAACCAATAGTGTATCCCCTAGAACAGGAAAAAAGAGAACTCCGAGAACTATTTGAGGAACAAGAGGGATTAGATAGAGTACTGACCTCACTGAAGTCAGAACATTTCAGGGTTGGAGGGATCAGCATTCAAACAAGTGATGTCAACAGAGTTTTTGGGGGGGCTTCGACTGGGAGCTCGAGAATGATCTACCCCCAAGGCCAAGAAGCTCAGAGAAGTTGAAAAACAAAGATATCTTAATCAGAGTGTCTGCTCAGACAGCCAAGGTTTGTCTTCAAACCAAAAAAATTCAGAAACTCTAGTCCACTCTTAGCTTCATCAATGCAGCACACAAGGAAGAGGGGTTCCATTAGAATGCAGATGAGACAAAAGAGGGGTCAAAGTTCTTTTGAACACAAAGCAGTCGACTATATGAAACTAGGGATTATAAGCACGGAAGAGCCTGCAGTTAAAGAGACGTCTTAATCGAGGTTGGACAATCAAATATCACAAAGGCTATAGCACGCTTAGCGGCCATCTTTTAAAAAAGATGAAAGTTCAAGATTGACATGTGTGTGGCATTTCCAGGATCAAATAACATAGAAAGTTAAGTCATAAATCAGGATAAACCACATAACAATAGATTTTATCTTGCGCCCGAGCCATTGTGCCAGGAGGAACGGTTTTATCCCCCAGAATTGGTAATGGGCGCCAATGCATTATGTTGTCTTATCACTATTCAAACTTAAAAGCGAGGGGGAGAACTTCACCACTCAACAAGTGATTCATTTTGCTCTCAGGAACATTTGCAATACAGTAAAATATAACAAGGAAAGGAGAATCTCTGCGCTCAGTGGAAGGAGAAGTCGTAATAAGGAGGGCTCACGGCAAGACCAACAGATCCTGTCCACTGCCCATACAACACCTCAGTGTTTGCATCTCATCATCGCATTCGATCCCGCCCAGAACTTATCAAACCTAGGAGGGGAGGGGAGTTGCACGGTGCATTGAAAATTCTTTCAAAGAAACAAAATTATTCAAAAATCAGATGCAATAATACAAAACACAGTACAAAGAATGAGGAAACAAGTGTTGGGGGCTTCAGTGTGTATAACAATCAGATCATGGGTCATTGTGACCTCACTGAAATTCCCCGCTGAAAGATTGTGTTTTTTTTCATATAATGGAAGAAGAATCGGACTTATATGTAATCCAAAAGATTGAGAGAAACCCCTAAAATCAAAACTACAAAATTGGGGAAACAGAAAAGCTTGTATCTTTATGCTCAAACACCCAAGGGTTTGTCTTCGAACCTGAAGATCAGAAACTCTAGTCCACACTAAGCTTCATCACTGCAACTTTTATACAAAAGAGCCCCAATCACCATTAAACCAAACAGACAAACAAGATTTTAAGAAGAGAGAAAAAGAATTGAAAACAGGGGGTTGGGGGGGAACCCTTCTTTTCCGAATTTCCGTGAGAAACTACCAGAACAGAAAGGGCTGCTTAACGCCTTGCATGAGGGAGGGCAGGGCTCGGGTTAGGGTTTTATATACAGAGGATGGCCCGGTGAGGTGGTTAGGTTTTTCAGGGGAACGACATTGCGAGGATCTTCAGCAGATTTTTGAACTTTTAAAGTATTTTTTTATTAAAGATAAACAACAATATTGGCAACCTTGAAGAGAAAATTTATTTTAATTAGATTTCAACCTAACAAAAAGGTTGTTTGGTTTGGGCACAAATTGAGTTAAATTTGCATCAGTTTATGTTTTGAGTCAATTAACTTGGGCACAAATTAAGTTAATTTTGAATCAATTTAAATCAGTTTATATTTTGAGTCAATTAACTTAGGGCACAAATTGAGTTAAATTTGAAACAGTATGTTTTGAGTCGATGATATTTATGTTGGAGTGGGGTTTCAAGGCCTGTGATTTTCTGTTTGGACAGGGGTCAATTTCACTCGTATCAGCTGAGTAAACATTCACCAGTTACCCCCAACCCCACCCCTTGAAACAGCACAAAAAGGGGAGGAGGAGAACAAAGGAAAAAAGAAACAGAAGGGAGAGCGATCAGAAGTAAAACCGCAAAGAGAGAACAAATGGCTTCTCAACTTGGTTGAGAGAATTTAAACATAATACATTTCACAAATTCACATTGAACTTCATATAATTGGAGACAGTGAGCTAGTTCCAAAGAGAGAGGTAAGAGGGTGAGAATTTTACAAGCATACACAACCAATTCACTAGCCAATATCTTCTAGATTCTCTCATCTACTTAGAAACACGCATGAAATCTTTCCATCAAGTATCATGATGATCGATTGGTCGCAGAAGAACTTCTTCTCCATCATCATCTCGTTTTTGCTGCTGCTGTCGCCGAATTAGCTCTTGATCCGGCTCTTCAAGAACTGAACTAGTGGATGGTTTGTCACCAACAGAGAGAAGATTCTTAAACCACGAAACTTGAAACCTAGGGGAAGATGACCTGTTGGCACTTGGGCTCTCTGGAGCTACCTGTGAGTTGGAGTTCGTAGCAATCCCGGCAAGGAATCTGTAAGCCACCTTGCTGGCTGAGACAATCTCTGTCTTGGCTTGCTTCAGCTGCAGCGACATTGGAAGTTAGCCAGAGGACAACCCAGTACAGAATACAGTGTCCCATTAAATTATTGATCAAAGAAGAAGAAAGAATGGCCAACCCTCCCCTCCCCCCCAAACGGTAAATTAAGGATGTCCAGGGAGGAGGTCAGCAAAATTAGCCACCAAGACTAATTGCATTGCACACAGATTGGACTACTGTAGTAAATTAAGGATGATCCAAGCATTCTGTCCCTCCGCCTTCCAGCAAACCCAACCTGAGGCCCTCCATACTATCACAAAGCTGAAAGAAAAGTCAAGGCGACCGGGTCCAGACTTAGGGGCAACAAGAAGCAAAAAAATTCATAAGAGGGGAAAGGACATTTCTCGACTTTTTTTTGGGGGGGTGTATGACTGTTAAAATGCTTGTGTGGAACCAAACAGCAAGTCTTACACGAACTGCAGTGTTTCCAGCAATTTCAACGGCAGCATCACCAGCATTAGCAAAACGATTAACCCAACCTGCAAGAAACAGAGAGTTTAAGAGTTTCATCAACAATTTAATAGGCACAACAGACGGATATATCACTGATCAGTACACCAAATCATTAACCGTAAATCCTGAGCAGCATGAACTGAAGGCAGGATACTTTGTCCCACCCACCCCCCAAAAAAATAAAAAGGAACAGAAAAAAGGAAAAAGGAAAAAAGGTGTCCCTATTTTTGACCCTTCCACCTTCCAAAAGCACAATGAAAGATGGAAAAGGGCCCTCCACTTTCAGAGCACGATCCACTCTGACGATTACTTATCCAGAAAAAGAAGAGGGGAGGGGGCAGCTGGAGAAATAGATCCTAAAGAGTTACAGGTGACTTGCGTAGAAAAAAAAAGCTGGGGAAGTCAGTCATCGACAGAAACAGAAACTGCACAAATGATTATATGAACTTGCTATGGAGATCCATAATTAAGGAACTTAATCTTGAGACTGCAATACTCATACTCCATCAGTATGGTTGTAGATCATATAGATTTGGGCTTGCTATGCTAAGGAAGTTTATGTAATTTTTGGTTTAATTTGATATATCCAGTGACTGATATCATAACAGTGAGTAAATGAGTGAGACTCGAATACTTTGATTACATTGAGAACTGCAAGAACCAAAGTCTTGAAACATACTGAATTATGATCATATGAGATACATCATAACATGCTTGCAACGCAGACACATTTCGGACCTTGAAACTAGTTTCTTCTATTCATATAGGTTTCTTGCTTCTCATAAAAGCCGTCAAATTTAATATCTACCTTATTTTAAATCAGCCAATAAGTAAATACCCAAGCCCCCACAGCATGTTAAATGTCACTCATGGATAATGAAAGAGGATTTGGATTTTGCAGTGATGACATACCTGGAAGTTTTTGAACACCCAGTCTTTCACATAACTCATCACAGAAGTGGTTGCAGTTTCTGGACAGCAAGTCATAAGTAAATCCAGGCCATTCTCTACTGAGTTCCCTCAAAATCTGATTGACCTTGGAGATCGAAAGGTTTGTTTGCCCGAGGACAATTCTTTCGCGGTATGTATACATAGGGTTTTTACCAGAAGGGCAGCTAAAGACTCCGGTCCCTTGTTCACAGAACCCAAATGACCACTCATCCTCTCCATAAATCTGTTCATCATAACAAGAAATTTGCAATCACTGTACTAATCTTTAAATTCAATTAACAACAGTAGAGTAACCATCAGCAAAAATTGATGCAACTATGCAAGTACACAAATGCTGTCAAATGGACTGGCTAGCACAATCACCACAAAATTTGACATCAAATTGAACCAAACAAAAAATGAAAACACAAAAATGTGAAATTTCATAAACAAACAAAGAGAAAATTCATCTCTTTTTTCCATCCACAAGACCTTCAAACTAAAGCCCAACTCTCCAAAAGGCCACTTCTTGAGAAGGAAATTTTGAAGATTACTAGTGAAATTCAACATAAAGATAGTACAAAATGAACCCAACAACCCAGTAAACACACGGAGAAACAAAAATTAAAGAACTATAAAGCCTAGATCTTGCTCATACAAAATTCAGAAGTGCTTTACCCCTAACTGAAGAAAGGAAGAAGAGGAGAGAGAGAAGCAGAAGAAGACCTGAATGGCACTGTGAAAAATACCACCTAAGCCGATACCATCTTTGAAGATCTTGTTGATCTGTAAGATAGTATTGTTCGTCTTCTCCGACCCGCTATTCGTCACATCATACATATGCAGTACCACATCCGTCATCTCTCTTTTCTCTCTGCTCTATCAAAAAACCCAACTCAAAAATCCTAATTCAACCCCTTTCACTCTCTCTAAACTGATGAATCCACCGAAAAAACGCAGGAAATCACTCCCAGATGGGAACAAACACTGCTTCTTTCTCCTTTTTCTTAGCGGCTCTGCTTCTCCACGCAATCCCCCCTCCGAGCTGTAGATTCTCTCTCCTCTCTCTCTCTCTCTCTCTGTTTTTCTCTCTCCAGCAGACGGAACTTTGTGGCGGAGTGTTGTGTAATCTTCTTCTTCTTCTAATCCTGAGTTGCTCTGCTTCAATGGTTTTCTAAAACCGACATGGAATGATGGAAGATCTACTTGTCTTTTCGTCTGTGCGAAGTGAAACTTCAAATAAACATTAAAATTAATCCTCTGGTATTTTGACAATTTTAATTCATTTTTCTTTTCCACCAAAAGCGAAAGGAGTAACGGTGGTATCAGAATGACCAAAGCAGCCTTTGGAAATCAGAGCTGGCAAAATTTTTCCGACCCAAACATCCGAATTTATCCGAAGCACAAAAAATCGGATATAATCATCTATATTTATCTTAATGTTTAAATTTAAATAAATTTTTTTAATTTATGTTGCCTGAATCTAATTTTTACACGAATATACCGAATATCCGACAGACATTAATCAATGTATCCGACTGAATTTGATCCAAACTCAACATTTGCTAACTCCAGGAAGCCACAATGAGTAAACTAATATGGGTGCTCTTTTAGCTTTCATAAAATATTTAGAAATTATTATTATATTTTTTTATATTTAAATCGTGTATACATTGGTCTTAATTTATGAACCTTTAATAATTCGTGGATTGATATATTAAAGGGATAACAGATGTGAAATAATTCGTAATTTGTCATTGACAAATTACTCATGTAAAATATTGGTATTTTTTATATTGTTTAAAGGATAAAGTAATTTTTTAATGTCCACATGTATACCAGATCATAAAGATCGAATAATAAAGGTTAATCGGTTAGACTTCTTAAAATGTTCAAATTTAGTTTATTATTAGTTTTTTTTTTATAGGAGACATCTATTTATTAAAAGTTTCATAAATTTGCTTATTTGATTTAAATGGTTTGAATCGACCATTTTACTAATGTAATTCAATATTTTCTAATTTTTTTGGACTATGTATATATACTTTATATTTTCATATCAAAAAGTAGTTAATTAAATACCAATTCGTTTGGTTAGATCTACCCACATATAACGAACTATTGCTGACATAAAATGTCTTAATCATCCAGAACGGAGGTTGTTATGTGATAAGTCAAGAACTTTAGTTCGGTACAATCGATCCACACATCATATGCAAGTTTATTCCAAAATACTAAATTACAACAACAAACTTGTGTTTGTGCCTAAAATTTTACAATATTTTTTGGGTACATGAAACATATGATATTTAAGCTTAATTATTAATATGTGGTATACATCAACTACCCAAAATAAAATATTTGAACACCTTATATTATATTAAGAAGTAGTTATCGCATAATGTTTGGTAGATTAATTATTAATTTCAACCTCATGAGCTAATGATTATATCCAAAAAGAATTGCAAATAAAAAAGGGAATAATTATTTGCCATGATTTGGCCTTGTGGGAGGACACTAGTAGTATGATTTGGGGGCCAACCAAGTCCAATCACTTAGGCCACCGTCTCTATCATCCCTCATTTGTCACATTTCATGTTACTGTTTGGGTCCATACCTTGTTCCCACATACTTCATGAAAAAACAATACAAAAAATCATATTATAATTTGGGTGTTTCGTAGATCAGCACCTGTTCATTCTAACTGTTAAAATTAGCGGTTAATAGTTAACGCTTCTTAGTGATTAAAATTAGTAGTTAGTGGTTATTAATATTATAGTGTTAATAACAATTATAGTTAGCGAGCATTAATAGTAATGATTACGTTAGAGGCTTTTGATGATTACTAACGATTACGAGTTAAAGGTTAACGGTTATCAATTGTTAATGGTTGTAAACACTAGTATCACATCTAAAATGAACCGACCCTAAGTGAAATTTCATTAAACTTATGATTATGTAAGATTATGGATTTGTATGTAAGCATGAATATCAAATCTAAAAACTTGTAACAAATTGAAATTTACACATCTATATAGCCAAATTGAAAAATTTATAACAAAATAATTAACAAAGGATTAAATTTAAGTAGACGACAGTAGAATTAAGTGTCTATGATACAACAATTATTCATATCTTTCGAAATTCAAAAAGTATTGGATTCAAACCAAAAACAAATCATGAATGTTTGAATAGGATCCCAATTAGATGAACCGTATATGTATACGATAGTGGAAAATAACTCGATAAAGTTTATAGGGTTTCATACCCGATACGATGTTTATGGGCCTCTTAGGAAATGAGCCGACAATAACAAATGATACTCTGAGACAAACCCCAATTACGCCAATTAGGTAAGCCCAATTATTTGAGAAAGGGCCCAGGACCAGGCCCATTTTGGTCCAGGTATTAATGGGCCAATCTCAACTCAAGGTCCAATAAAAATGGGCTTTATTTCATTTTTGAGAATTTTAGTCGGTTTATGAAATTAATTATTTTATATTTTTTAATTTAAAAAAAAGTAGAAAAGAGGCGGTCATAAAGTGTGAGCCTCAAGAAACCACACGCTCATCATCAACGACTTGTACTCCTTGGCCTCCAAGTCTCCTCTTAATTTAATTTTACTTTTCTCTTTTCTTTGAAAAAGTGTGATTTATTTATAAATCTTTTTCTTTTTTTTTTTCTGGCTGCCCGGACTATAAATTACGGACGCCTCTCATTTCTGCGTCTGAGCATTTGCCCCTTCATCAGGGTTTTCTCTCTCCAGTAAGACTCCGTGAACTTCTCCACGCGAACCTCAAAAGAGAGAGAGAAGAGAGAGTTTCTATCTAAAAGGTTACAGAGAGAGAAAGAAGGAGAGGAGAGGAACAAAGAAGCCATTATCATTTGTCTTACTGTTCAGGTTGGTAGATTTTTCTTATCTTTGTTTTCTTTTTTTTTCGCTCAAATTTGATTTCTTGCTTTATCGAATTGAATAGAGTAAGATTGAAAATTTTGGGGTTCTTCCATTTCGATCTGTCCTTCATTTATTGTGCCATTATGGTTTTCTTGTTGTTCTCTTTTTGGGATTGGGTGATTTCCGTTTATTTTTCTGGCGTTGGGTTGCGGTGTCATGAAAAATTCTTCTGTTTAGGGTTCTTTTAGGCTTGGTTTGTTTCACCAACCTGTTTGAATTTCTGGATTTCTGATTAATTATGGAATTATTGCTTTTTTCAGACTATAAGAAGCAAGGGTTTGTGAATTTGTACATATCCCATTTTTGATCGCGGGTGTTATTGTTGATTGGGAGTTTTTGTTTGTGGTATCTTTTTCGAATTATGAGTTCTCAACCTCTGGTTGATCGTAGAAATCGGGCGAGATTTACTGGCCAAAATGGCCGCCAACAGTGGGTACCTCGGGGTCCCGGGGTTATGAATGAACCGCCACAGAATTCAACCGAGAACCCAAATGGAAATGGCGGTGACTTGAATGGTAGGCAAGAGCAAATGGATAGGAGCAATAGAGGGCTTCGAGGGGGTAGTGGCGGTGGTGGTCGAAGCCATGTGGGGCGGCCTCAGAATTATAGGAGGGAACGAACAGAACTGAGAGAGGGTGTAGGAGTGAGGGGAGGAGAGAGGGGAAGCAATGATAAGGAGAGGAGTTATTGGAGGAAGGGGGTAATGCTGTGGATTCCGATTTGCCTCAACTAGTGCAAGAGATTCAGGACAAGCTTACAAAAGGTATCGTGGAATGTATGATTTGTTATGATATGGTTAAGAGGTCGGCGCCTGTTTGGTCGTGTTCGAGTTGCTATTCCATTTTCCATTTGAATTGCATCAAGAAATGGGCTCGTGCACCCACCTCTATTGACACTTCTGCTGAGAAGAGCCAGGGCTTTAATTGGAGGTGTCCTGGGTGTCAATCTGTGCAGCTGACAGCATCCAAGGATATTCGTTATGTTTGCTTTTGTGGGAAGAGGCAAGATCCACCTTCGGATTTGTACCTGACTCCGCACTCCTGTGGTGAACCATGTGGGAAGCCACTGGAGAGGGAAGTCCCTGGGACTAGTTTAAGTAAGGAGGATCTCTGCCCCCATGTTTGTGTGTTGCAATGCCATCCTGGTCCATGCCCCCATGCAAGGCTTTTGCCCCCCACGGCCCTGCCCTTGTGGAAAGCAAGTAATTACCACAAGATGCTCTGATCGGAAGTCTGTGCAAACATGTGGTCAGCTTTGTGATAAGCTCCTTGATTGTGGGCGTCACCGGTGTGCTCGGCTTTGTCATTTAGGTCCTTGTGAACCTTGCAAGGTTCTTATAAATGCTTCTTGCTTTTGCAAGAAGAAGAGTGAGGTGCTTCTTTGTGGAGATATGCCTGTGAAGGGTGAGATGAAGGCAGATAATGGTCTCTTCCCTTGCAATTCGACATGTGGAAAGAAACTAAGGTGTGGGAATCATCATTGTGTTGAAACTTGCCATCCAGGCCCTTGTGGGGAGTGTGAATTGTTACCTAGCAAAGTAAAGACTTGTTGTTGTGGAAAGACAGCCTTACAGGATCAAAGAAGAAGTTGTCTAGATCCAATTCCAACATGTTCGGGAAATTGTGGCAAGCTTCTTCCTTGTGGTATGCATCGATGCAAGGAGAAGTGTCATTCTGGGTCTTGTCCTCGTTGCTATGAGCTTGTCACTCAGAAATGCCGTTGTGGATCTACCACTCGCACTGTGGAGTGCTATAAGACAACGTCTATTGATGAGGAATTTGTTTGTGATCGGCCGTGTGGACGTAAGAAGAATTGTGGAAGGCATCGCTGCAGTGAGCGTTGTTGCCCACTCTCTGGTTCCAACAATACTGTCTCTGAAGGCTGGAACCCTCATTTCTGCTCGATGCCCTGTGGGAAGAAGTTGAGATGTGGGCAGCATTCATGTGAATCATTCTGTCACAGTGGCCATTGTCCTCCTTGCCTGGAGACTATTTTTACAGACCTCATGTGTGCATGTGGAAGAACTTCAATCCCACCACCTCTACCTTGTGGTACACCTCCCCCTTCATGCCAGTATCCTTGCTCGATTCCTCAGCCTTGTGGTCATCAGTCTACTCACAGCTGCCACTTTGGTGATTGCCCACCATGTTCAATCCCCATAGCAAAGGAATGCATTGGTGGTCATGTTGTTTTGCGCAATATTCCTTGTGGGTCAAAGGACATTAGGTGTAACAAATTATGTGGGAAGACCAGACGATGTGGACTACACGCCTGTGCAAGGACTTGCCATCCAGCACCATGTGATCCATCCAGTGGTCCTTCAGATTCAGGTTTGAGAGCTTCATGTGGACAAACATGCGGTGCACCACGGAGAGATTGCAGGCACACATGTACAGCTCTTTGCCATCCAGGTTCTCCCTGTCCTGATTTAAGATGTGAATTTCCTGTGGCAATCACGTGCTCCTGTGGTCGGATTTCTGCAACGGTACCCTGTGATGCTGGGGGTAGTAGTTCGGAATTTAATGCTGATAATGTGCTAGAAGCCTCTATTCTACAGAAGCTGCCTGTGCCACTTCAGCCTGTGGAGGCAAATGAAAAGAGAGTTCCACTTGGGCAGAGGAAGATTATGTGTGATGATGAGTGTGCCAAGCTTGAGAGGAAGCGTGTTCTTGCAGATGCTTTTGATATTAATCCTCCTAGTTTGGATGCTCTTCATTTTGGTGAGAACCCTGCTGTTTCACAAATGCTGTCGGAATTACTAAGGCGTGACCCAAAGTGGGTGCTAGCAGTGGAGGAGAGATGCAAATACTTGGTTCTTGGAAAAATAGAGGAAGTACAAGTAGTCTTAGGACTCATGTCTTTTGTCCAATGCTGAAGGACAAGCGGGATGCAGTCACAGTTATAGCGGAGAGATGGAAGCTCTCCATCAGTTCTGCTGGTAGGGAGCCAAAGCGGTTCATAGTGGTCCACGCTACTCCAAAATCCAAAGCCCCACCCCGGATTTTGGGTCCTAAGGGGGCAGCCATAGTGGGTGCATATCATCCCCCGCTTTTTGATCCTTTGGTGGATATGGATCCCAGGCTTGTTGTTGCCCTGCTCGATCTCCCAAGTGATGCGGGCATTAGCACATTGGTCCTTAGGTTTGGTGGTGAATGTGAACTTGTTTGGTTGAATGACAAGAATGCATTGGCGGTGTTCAGTGATCCTGTTCGAGCAGCAACTGCCATGAGAAGGTTGGACAATGGATCTGTGTACCAAGGAGCATCTGTGGTTCAACAGACGGGCAGTGCCGGGCGGCTGCAGCATCAGGTGCAAATCCATGGGGTGGAGGGGCATCTGCTGCTTCTGCTCTCAAGGGAAACCCATGGAGAAAAGCAGTTGTGAAGGAATCTAATTGGATCGAAGATTCATGGGGCGATGAAGAATGGTCTACTGGTTCTGGGGATGTGGGTCCCTCGGCTTGGAAAGGTCGGGGGAGGTCCCACTCACTGATACTGTAAACCGTTGGACTGTTCTGAACCCTGACTCGTCATCTACATCAGCAGGAGGCTCATTAAACAGAGTTGTGGACCTGGGAAGACAGAAGGCTGCTCAGCCCATCTCTGAAAAGGAATTGAGGAATGAGGGTTTGTCTGGCACTCAATCTGCTCCTGTTGCAGATAATGCTCCTCATGACAGCGCAGATGTCGTGGATGACTGGGAAAAAGCTTTCGAGTGAGGACAATTTCTTTTTTTTTTTTTTTTTTTTCGGTTGTGGATGTTAACTGCTGATACAAGAACCATGTTTGTTTTTTTCCCCTTTTTCTGTCTTTTCCCCATGCGTACTTTGTATCTCTTCTTACAGAGCAAAATTTTGACAAATATCTGGTGTATTTCTGGCAGTCTGGCGTACTTTTCTTGGCAATATGGAAATATGACATTTGCATTTTTTATGAATATATGAAAAATATCATGAATTTTAGGCTGCTTTTTGCTTCCGGAGTTGTAGGAACTAGGATGTACATGTCAGTTTACTGCTGTTGATGTTCGTGGGTGTGTTTTGGAATGGAACAATTTCCAGTTGCTGGACCCTGTGGAAGTTAGGGGCACGCAATGAAAATGAATTTTGCTCAGATGGTGGTGAATTCAGACAGCACTTGTTCAGTTGTTCTCGGATAATTTGATAGCAAAAACAAAGGCCAGGTTCCCCTTTCTCAATGACTTAGGACTGGCTAAATCTTTCGTGGCAGGAAGGAACAAGAACCTGCCCCCCCAAAAAAAAAAAACTGCGCAAGTTTTGAATACGAGTTCTTTAGCGTTTGATCACATCTCTAGAGGCCTATTTTGTGGGAATTACTGCTGGTTGCGAAAGCGCAAGTTCTAGAAGTTTTCTTAAGGTGTTAGACAACAATGGCTAACAATTGTGGCCTGGAGCAGATCAGACATCAATCAACGGTTTACTCTGGTTTTGAAAGAACAGCTACTTCAGTTCTGAACGTTTTTATATATATCTCACGGTAGACTATATTGATTTTACAGAACTATGGAAGTATGTATGCAGATCAGACGTTTGGGATGCCCATAGAATTGCTGCTAGTGATATCATGTGCTATAGGTAATAGATTGATGTATTATTTGTTCTAAGGAAAAAAAAAAAGACAAATGAGACATTCTATGTAGTAACCTTAGGCCATAATAAAAAATGAAAATAGTCCAAATTTATTAAAAGTAAAGTGTGTCGGCAGGGAGTCAACCCCGGAGCTATGGACTACTGAACATAAAATGGGTGTGTCTTGGTCTAAGATGTGATGCAAAGAGCATCTTCAATGAGTTGGGATTTTGATTGGTTGGAACCACCATCAATGCAAATACAATCAGACTTTCCCTACCTTGTGGTTAGATACAGTAGAAGACGCTGTCCATTTGTTGCACACGAACCCCGCCATTTGGGTGACTCAAATTTGTTCGTTTCAGATTCTTATGATGGATAAACCATTCTACTTTTGCAGTTGAACTACAACGAGCATTCTGGCTTTGTTGCAGATGCTTTTTAACCAGAGCTGTGGACGTCATGCTATTGTATGGCTGTACTGATGCAGCTATGCTGAACTGGTCAGTACATTACAGAAACAGTAGTATGGCAGCTATGGAGAATGGCTAGGATCAAATGCAATTGCTGAGTCAAACTGGGATGACTACATCAGTTTTCTGGCTAATGGTTTAAATGTATGCAGTCAGGTATGTAAACTCTGTTTTCTTTCAGAAGTTTCACTCTGCTAAGTATTTATGTTTTGTGAATACATTTCAAACCTGCAAATTTACTGAATCCAGATTGACCTGAATGAATATCAGAATAATTTATAGCGTGCTCTCTGATGATCATAGCCAAGTACAAGCAGTAGTGCAAGGAAGCAAAGCAATTGGATATAATTCACATTATGATTATTATTCGGATTGTAGAATGTTTAACTTAGGGCTAACCGAAAACAAACCAAGACCAGTATGAACAAAGAGAGATAAATCTAGTTGTATGAGTGTATCGATGTGTTCCCATTGTTACAAAGGTTTGAGTATAATTATCCATTTACTATACAATGATGAGCAACTTTTTCAAGCAGAGTTATCTGCCATCACTGGAAATCAACTGAGAAAAACTTCACTAGTTGGCATGCCTAAATTCTCGTCGCTTGTATCCCCAATGCCTCTAACACTCATAGGGCCATGTGAGACAACTCTGGTTGTCGAAATCTCAGAAGTGAAAGTTCCGCTGGATTCATTTGTATCAGTTCGACCCTCCTGAAGCTGCAATGCATACTCCAAATTCCAAAGAACATCACCTATAGTCGGCCTATCCACACCATACTCTGCTAAACATTTTTGTGCTGTGTCTCCGAACTTCTTCAATGAGTTGGGCTGTATTTCACCCTTGAGAAGGGGGTCGATGATTTCTTCTAGAAGACCTCTCTTTTGAAACCTTAGTGCCCATTCAGCTAAGTTCACCTGCTCCCTTGCAAGTAAGGGATCCACAGCAGGCCTAGCACAAAGAACCTCGAGCATCACAACACCAAATGAGTAGACATCTGATTTATCAGTAAGCTGCTGCCTTCTGAAATACTCGGGATCTAGATAACCAAAACTGCCTTTCACACCGGTGCTTACATGGGTCTGGTCAAGAGGGGGCCGGATTTTGAAAGCCCAAAATCTGCTACTTTTGCAACATAATTTTCATCAAGCAAAATGTTTGTAGATTTGATGTCACGATGGATTATTCCCTGGTTAAAACCTGTATGAAGGTAGTGGAGACCTCTAGCAGCCCCAATGCAAATTTCAAGCCTTTGCTTCCAAGATAATGGTGGCAATCCTGAGCCATATAGATGGTTTTTCAGAGGCCCTTTCTCCATGTATTCATATGCTAGGATCATCTCTGACTGCTCCTCACAATAGCCAACCATTGAAACAAGATGGCGATGCCGGATTTTTGATAGAACTGATATTTCAGTTTGGAACTCAGGAAGCCCCTGCCGAGATCCTGGCATACCTCTTTTAACAGCAATAGTGGTACCATCTCTAAGAACCCCTTTGTATACCATTCCGAACCCACCAGAACCAATCACTAAACATTTATCGAAGTTGTTTGTTGCAAATTGTATTTCCTCGAAAGGGATTTTCAAATTCAGTCTAGGGGAAGCACTTGTTTCTGTTACTCTACTGTATAAACTTCCAGTGGGGGCACGTATAGGAGTCCACCCTACACTGTCCACTCGTTCTGGTTTCTTCTTGCGTTTCAGTCCAAGCAAAATACCAACTATCACCAAACTCAAAAGAGCAAGGCCACCAAGGATGGAACCCAGCACAATCCACATTTCCTTTCTTTTTGGTGAGGTGTCAATAGTCTTGCTGTTCACTACCTTCATGATCTCTACTCCGTTCAAAATAGCATTTTTTTTGAAGTAGTACTCAAAGCAGGGGGCCAACACTAATCTGGATAGGTCCAGAATGGTCCATGCTCACTAAAAATCCACATAGACAGGTGATGCAAGTGTAAAGACTGTAAGGGTTGACAAATCAATTTCTTTGGCCATCAACCCATTGATATATACATTGAAATAGAGCTGCTTAAGCACATCACTAACAATATCACAGAAATGTAACCTCACAAGATACTGAGCATGATCCATGACCGGGAAATTCCAGGTTAGGTTGAATTCGGCAAAGACGGTCACTTTATCCATATCCATCTCTTGTGCTGTCATGTAAACATTATCCGGTGCAATCTCCCTACTAGCACCACTAGGTTTGTAACGAGGTGTATGGGTAATGTTAACTTTTTTAGCTGCTGATTTTAGAAGCAGGTAATCATCATCTGGTATCCAAGTTCTCCATAGGGTATCATTAAAAGGGGTTATCTTCGAACCACCCACATTAATCCTATGAACACTCTCCAAAATTTGGGATGAAAGATTTTTGTACTCTTTCACGCCATGAGGACCAACAGACATAACCCCATAATCAAGAATCAAGTTATCTGGAGCTGAGATCACCTCTATTGCATTGATAAACCCAAAACACATTTCACCCTCAGGGCTAAAAACAATTTCAAGCTTGTCAGTAACTACTTGTAGGATGAACTCTCTTAATAACAATTTAGAGGCACTAAACCGATGAAACAGCGAATTCCCATTAACAGAAACACTAAAAACTGCAGAGCTAAGGTTGTAATTCTGAGAATTGAAAGGCCAAAAGTGGAGACGTACCAAGTGAATGCCCAAATTTCTGATGCTGAACCCATATGTAGCAGAAGCACCACTTGGAAACACCCTAGCTGTGTTGTAAATTTTGGGTGAATTCTGAGATGGGTTAGGGTTAGAAACTGAAAGTGGTGAAGATTTTGGAGAGGAATCTAGAGAGAGAAAGCTGGGTTTTGTTAAATCCCCAACAAACTCGCGGTTGTCAACTTTGATGCTAGTGTTGGAGCCACAGTTTATGAGGTAATTATCAGCTGGGGTGAATGAAGAATCAGAAAAGGAAGTCATCAGAAGACAGAGCAACATCAGAGGACTGAGAAAGTCGAAAACTTGAATCTCCATTTTTTCTGGGTTCCTCTGGAAATGTGTCAATTAGCATAACATCATTTCATTCACTACATCATACTAGAGAACACAGAGAGAGAGAGAGAGAATGTGGTTTAAAGTGTTGTCCAACCTAACTCCATAGTGGAAATTTAATTTGAAATGAACAAAAATAGCAATTTTCTAGTTTAACAATTGGGTACATTCATACCACGAGCATCAAATGGATCAAAGGATATGTATTATTGCATTAGCCCCTCTCTCTCTCTCTAGTGCGCTGCAAAATGTGTTACTTTTCTGAAAGTGGGACGGTGGGAAGGAATAGTTAATGCAATATTTTGGGACATCCAGTTGGGAAAACGCGTGTTAAGATCCCAATAGCCTTTTTGACAAAGAAAAAGGAGAAAAAGCCACTACATCGTTTATGAGTGTTTGTAGTGTGGAAAACATGATCATTGTCCATTGCCAAGGGAACACAAGAAAATACTCCGTTTGGTATAAATTTTGAAGGGATTTGGTACTCAAAAGGTCATGATAAAACATTGATTCAAACATTTCAAAGGAAAATTCAGTTATCATGGAAAATTTAAACATTTAATTAAGATATTAATTTTTATTTAAAGTTCATACTTTTAAAGAAGGTAATCGAGCAGCAAATTGGCTTGCCTAGTATAGTGATAACATATCAAATTCATAATTGTGCGAAATGTTGTATCCTAATAGGAATTACTTTCTATTATATGTGATAATATCACTTGGTAAAACCCTTAAAAAAGGGCTATCTAAATCATATTACTTATCTTTCATTAAAAAATTCCTAATATAAAATTCATAATGGAAACCAAGGAAGTACGTCATCCTTGTTTCTCCTTTGTGTGAGATTGGATTATTGTTTGGTTAATGAAAACTGGAAACTTCGAATGACCTTAGTTTTTTTTTTTTTTTTTTTGTGAAGAATGATCTTAATTTTAATTATCTAAGAAAACGAAAACAGTAATTAAGTAGATGAATTAAATTAATTTTGAAAGAAAAATATAGCAATTATGTAGCATCTCGTCAGTTTTAAATTATCTAAAGCAAAGTTACAAGTGAGTTATATTATCTTTTGAATTTATCGAAGTGTTCATTTTAATTGTTATTACTAATTTGTGTCCGTACTTTGTATGAGATACTCTAAAATTAAGATAAAAACATAATGTTATGTTTAGTTTTTGTTTTAAACTCCATTTAATTCTAAGAAAATTAGAAGGAAAGAAAAAAATGTGGAAAATGAATTTTTTTCCTTGTTTGAATTGAAGAAAAAGGAAAGAAAAAAAGTTTGATGGAAAAACTCATAGAAAATTTTGTCAATAATATTTTCCTTCCGAAATTGAGAGAAAAATGGAAGAAAAATTCAAAAAGAGAGAGAAATGGGGAAAAGATAGAGACTTTTATTAAAAAAATCCATTAAGAATTTTCTCTCTTCTCTCAATTAATCTATACTATTGAGTATTTTCTCTCTATTCTCCATGATAATATGGTGGATGGGTAAGAGGTTGGAAAATAATCATAATTTTTTCCCTTTATTTTTCCTTGAGCTAAACACAAGAAAAAAATCAATTTCCTCTTTAACTTTTTTTCCGTTTTAACTTTTTTTCCTCTAAACTTTTTTTCCATTTAAATTTTCTTTCCAACTTATTTTCTTATAATTAAATAGAGCCTTAATGAATTTAACTACTAAGCAATGATATTTATAGTACACGATCATATATATATATATATATATATATATATATATATATATATATATATATATATATATATATATGTATGTATGTATGTATGTATTTATATGTATATATCAGAAGGAAGCTGCAAGGCAAAAGTGCTGAGCAATTTGATATAAATGATTAAACATTCCCGCAAACTCCAATAGCTTCGCTGCTCTTCTCTTCTCTTCACTTCTCATCCTCTCAGAAACTCTAGTTTCTGTTCTTGAGCACATAAAATTAAGGAGGAATCAAGACCACTGTTAGTGGTGACAAGCCCCAATTTCCTTGTTTTTGGTGTGTCTAGATGAGCCACGTAGCGCCGTATAGTACAATGGGAAAGAGGGAAACCGAACTTAATACCTAATGTAACCAGAATTTTAGTTTTGACCACGGAGCTCCTTTAAACACATTTGTATCAAATTTGTAATGCATATCTATTCTAAAATAGTCAATGCTTGACACTTGAATCGTGTTCATATTGAGCATGAGTACCTCAAACTTTAGTCTTCCGTCTACATATATAGTCTGCAGTAATTGACTATTCGGATGTTTTTTCCTGATCTTGTTTTTTCTTTTGTTAGACAGATTTCCTCGCACAAATTAGAGTAATCGGTTTAGAAAAGTCACTCCTCGTCAACAGTTATGCTTCCTATCATTCACACAAATTCTATGAATAATGAACCTGCTAGAGACTCCCATACTTGAGCGAATTCTATAAATAATAGGTATAATCAAATGTGGTCTTCACTAAAACAAATTCGTGTTTTTCTTTTTCCATTTGCTTTCAGAGAGGAGGAAAATATAAAAAGTTCCATTTTTATCATCAAATAATAATAAAAAGAAAGGAAAGGATTACTTGAGAATGAAGGGGCAGTATTGCATGAGAAGAGTCCCTCAGTACTTGTTTCTGCTTGCTTGTCTGATTACAGCGTCCATCAAGCTTGGTGTTAGTGGGATCGGCCTTGTCACCCCCAGTAACACAATCAAGTGTATTGTCAAGGAGAGAGAAGCCCTGCTCCAATTCAAACACGGGATCCAAGTTGATCGTTGTGGGTTGCTCACTTCTTGGGATGCCCATGAAGATTGCTGCCAGTGGCAGGGCATTCGCTGTGACAACCGCACCGGTCACGTCATCAGGCTTCAACTTCCCGGTGATATTATTGATGATGGTTGTCTGGAAGGTAAAATAAGTCCTTCAATCGTTGAGCTCAAACATTTGAAATATTTGGACCTAAGCTACAATGCTTTGGAACAGACCATTCCCAGCTTTATTGGTTCCCTCCTCAATTTACAATACCTCAATCTCTCCTATAATCATTTCTCTGGTGAAATTCCTCATCAGTTTGCAAAGCTTTCAAGCTTAATCTCTCTTGATCTTAGTTGCAGTATTTATTATCATGAACTTTATGCCAAAAGCTTGCGGTGGATTTCCCGTCTTACTTTGTTGACAGACATCAACTTGAGTTTTGTTAATCTTAGTCTGGCCACAGACTGGATGCAAGTTGTTAACAACTTCACTTTTTTAAGGAGCCTTCAAATGGATGAGTGTAGTCTTTCTCCTCCAATTCCCTCCTCACTTGAGTACACAAATTCCTCAACCACTTTGCGTGTCCTTAGTCTTAAAGGCAATTTTTTGAAGGACTCTTCGATTCTTCAGTGGCTGTCCAACTTGACCAAGATTAGTACTAGCCTTGAATATCTAGACCTCTCTTTCAATGCGATTCCAAGTCCTATCCCTAGTACTTTTGGGAATATGCATTCCCTTTTGCATCTTGATCTCTCTTGGAGTGAACTTCAAGGTCCCATCCCTTCTACTTTCGGGAATTTGCATTCCCTTTTGCATCTTGATCTCTCTTCAAATGAACTTGAAGGTCTCATCCCTACCACAATTGGGAATATGAGTTCAATTTCATATCTCGATCTCTCTAAAAATGAACTTCAAGGTTCCATCCCTAATACTTTTGGGAATATGCATTTCCTGTAACTTCTTGATCTCTCTATAATTCCCTTGAAGGTCTAGTTCCTGGATCAATTTTTGAACTGAAGTTGCTTAATAATCTTCGTCTCTTTAATAACAACTTTCAAGGGATCAAACTTTCACATTCCTCAGGTAACTTGTGTAGCTTACAAGAGCTGGACTTGTCAAATAACAAGATAGTGAGCGATGTTGCAAGCATCATTGAAACTCTAGGAGGGTGTGCAAACACGTCACTGGTTTATTTGGATCTGAGCAACAATAGTTTTTGGGGCTCCATTCCAAATATGATTGGTGCATTTTCTTCACGGGAAGAATTGTATGTTTATAATAACCAGCTGAATGGAACAATCAGTCCAAGTTTGGGACAACTTTCCGAGCTTGAAATGTTGGATTTGTCTTCCAATTCTTTGAGAGGTACATTCTCAAGCCAACACTTGTTGTCAAGATTATATTTTTGGAGTTATACAATAACCCTGGACTTATGATTAACATTAGTGCCGATTGGGTTCCTCCATTCCAATTATATAAAATCCATTTGGAATTCTGCAACATCCCTTACTTCCCAAAGTGGCTACTTAATCCGTCGAACTTATCAGAAATTTTTATATCCAACGCTGGAATATCTGACACCATTCTCCCTTCTCTTTGGAACTCCTTATCGTCCAACTTGGAGTATTTGGATTTGTCTAACAATAAGATTCATGGAGCGCTCCCAGATATGTCAGCAACCATTAACTCTTCTCCAGTAATAGATTTGAGTTCAAACCACATAGAGGGTGCTATACCGTCATTTCTCGGAAATGCTTCTGAATTGTTCCTAAATGACAACAGGTTTTCTGGCTCCATCGCTTCTTTTTGTCCAAAATCTGAAGCGCAAGTAAAAGCTCTTGACATCTCAAACAACTTGCTCTCTGGGGAGCTTCCAGATTGTTGGCTGACTTTCAAATTTTTGCGAGCTATTTGCCTAGATTACAATAATTTTACCGGAAAACTACCACCTTCAATGCTTGCCATCGATAAACTTCGGTATTTGTCCCTGCGCAATAATAGCTTCAACGGGAATTTGCAAATACAAGAACGGAATTGGAGGAACTTGAGTGTTCTTGATGTTGGGTATAATTCTTTCACCGGGCATATCCCAGCAGGCATCGGGAACAAATTGGATGCTATCAAAATCCTGAACCTAAGAAATAACAAGTTTTTTGGCAAATTGCCTTTAAGCCTTTGCAGACTAAGTGACCTTCAAATTTTGGATCTTTCATATAACCAAATAAGTGGGACCATCCCAGAATGCATTTGCCATCTTCAAGGAATGACAAATTCTACACATGACCAAGACACAAGTGGATTTTTAAATATTACCAAAGGATATATTGTAGAAAAAATTATCTCCGAAATGATTATGTGGAAGCGAAAAGAGCAGAGGTTTGTGGATAACTGGGAACGAGTAGCATTCATGGCTATTTCGGACAATCAGCTGCAAGGACATATTCCCAGTGGAATTTCGTGCCTCAGAGGTCTGGATTCATTGGACTTTGAAGGAAACAATTTAACAGGATCTATTCCACCAAATATTGGTGAGCTGACATCTTTGGAATTCCTTGATCTATCGAGAAATCATCTTTCTGGTCAGATCCCATCAAGCCTTGCTAATTTGAATTTCTTGGGCACATTGGATTTGTCGTAGAACAATTTATCTGGGAAAATTCCAACTGGTACTCAGCTGCAACGCTTGGATCCGGCAGCATATGTGGGAAATGCTGGACTTTGTGGACCTCCTTTTCAAGAATGTACTAGAGATCCAGCGCTCGGCAACAACAAGCCCGAGGGGGATGTTACCCCTCAAGAAGAGAATGATGGTAACGATATGTTTCCTGGGTTGTATATAAGTGTGGTGCTTGGTTTCATAGTCGGATTCTGGGGAGTCTGTGGAACTTTGGTGATCAAAAGGTCTTGGAGGCATACCTATTTCCTATATGTTGAAGACATGTATGACAGACTCCATGTGATGGTTGTTGTGACTATTGCTCGTGTTTGGAGGAGGCCATGAGGTTAGTTGGCAATCCCTCCATTGTCACTGCTAGTTATCATCTTATGTGAACATTTTGGAGTTCAATGTTAATTTAGTCATTGAGTCACTTCTCTGAGAAAATATCACGATAATACATCCTTATTAAGATATGGCTACTAAAAACTTGTTTCTATCATTGATGTTCTATTTTTACAGGTGCTTGTTCATCCATGATGCTACTTTTAAGCTCAACGTTCAAGATACGCACACTTTGCCTTTTAGGTAAACTTGCTAGTTCTCTTCAGACTTGAGAGTTCTTTATCTATTTTGTATATGTTTCTATATTTCCATTTCTCTTATTTTTCTTCCCTGTTCTCCATTAGTCTATGAAGAATATTCTGTGTAAAACTCTGTCAAAGTTAAATGTGAACGTTGATGTAATTTGTTGTTATTTCTTATGATTTATCCCTGTGTTTAAATAGAATATGTTCAATTATGAATGGTTACTCTGACCATTTGGAGTGTTTTGATAACCTTGTGTGACATGTCAGGTGTCGTGGTTGTTCTGGAGCCATTGCTTTTCTCTGGCTATTGTTTTTCTAGTCGCCAGCAATTTCCGGGGTTTCTTTGAATTTGGGTAAATATTTATGGCAAGGGGGCAGCAGTAAAAGAATTTGCATATCTCAGTCAGTTGGATAATTAAACAAGAACCTGACAGGGACATAAAATTTCACCTTCTCAAAGCCTCGCTAATGCATCAGCTCTATTTCTTTAGTTCTCTGTTTCTTCATCTGATCACACCCTCATTCGTAATGCTATTGATCACTAGCTCTGAACTGTCAGGAGTTTGTTCTTTTTGTTGCTTTTTTCGTGATAATTCAATTGATAAAATTAATGAACTTATATATTAATACTTTAGCAAGTAATGCTCAAGTTAAAGTGAATGTAATTACCCTGTGCAACAAGATTCCTATTCTACAGTCCTCAACTACTATCAGAGCTGTCATTTGATGATATGCGAATGGCAGAATTTCTCGTACCAAATTTATGTCATGGAATTCAAGGCAGTAGACGACCTGTAATACCATCTCTTCTGGTGGAGCACGCTATGAATGATCATGTTCCTCATGCGGGTACTTTTTCATTCTGGTTAGTGTGCATGTATTGTAAAAGAGAAAAAATGTTGAACTGCAAAGTGCTACTTCAGCAATGTTTTTTCACACTCCGAGAGTTGCTGAGGAAAATTCTCCTTGGAATATTGTTTCCACACAAGCTCAGAAAGAGTATCGAATTCCTCAAAAAGGTGAAAGAGGTGGAGTGATTTGCTGTCTGTAATTGCAGGAAAACTTTAGATTTCTTGTCATAGGCAAGTTTTCTTATATCCGCTCTAGTCACTTAACAAAAAAAATGTCTTCAACAGGTGGTTCTGCTCGTTCTCTTCACTTCAAATAGCATATCGAAGGACCTACAATGGTCCTACACATTAGGAGAAGCAGCTGTAGCCGAGGCTCGGGAGGCTAAAGGGAGACTCAGAGATCATTAGTGTCAGCAAGTAGAATTTGGCCGGGCAGAGCTAAAGGGAGACTCTTCAACGTGAAAACTCTGAAATTTCAAACTCATCAAAGCCTCTGTAAGTACTGAATTTAAAAAGTATTGTTGATGTGAGGGCTCAACTTAATTAATTTCATGTATTCGCTTGACATGAGAAGGGCAGAAAAAGTCTTGGTTGGTGTATTTGATCTCATAAATGGGATGTTGATGGCACTGCAATTCCTCTGCATTTTCCCCCGTCTTCTGCAGCATATTTCAAGCTTTCAGTATCACAGGAGAAGTTTGCAAACAACACAATCTAGGTCTTTGGTTTACGTAGGTCCCAAGGAATTCAATACTATTTACTACCAGGTGTTGGGTATGTGGAGCCTAATGGGTGCTTTAGGTGTGAGAACATCGTGTTACGAGGCAAGGACCGGCGAGCACGGGTCAAGTACATTGAAAACGGGACGTTTTGGACGCAAAGGCGAAGAGTCACCTTGTAGCAGCCAACACGATTTGGACGTTTCAGCCGGCACGGCTCGTGCAGGATGCCTAGCTCCTTGTCTCTTCGGTTTTGGCCATTTTTCTTCGGTTTTGAAGTGTTTATTGCCTGGATTAATGCGTGCAAATGCTTATTTTGGCTATATAATGTTGTATGATCCTCCATTGCTGTACGAGAGTAGTAAGAGAAAGGTGTAAACTAGGTAAAAGCTTAAGTGTAAATTTCTTGTAAACTATTTGGTTTCTAGTGCATCGGTTCATGGTTTTTTCCGGTTTGAGTTTTTTCACGTTAAAAATCTTGTGCCCCACTTTTGTTATTTTGTTTGTTCCTTGTTTATTGTTTGAGTGAGCTCCCGATCCTAACACCGTGTTTCCTCTCTTTGTCAAAGTTAAAGGTGAATGTTGATGTAATTTGTTGTTATTTACCAACCAATTATAAAAAAAAAAATACTGAACAAAATACCAAAATACCCCTCTCTCCTTTTTAAGTCAAATACTGAATTTAAACCCCTAAATAAAGTATAAATCATTTTCAAGTTAGGGAATCTTCAATTTAATGAAAGCTAAAGTGACTGCAAAAATCCTCTCTGATCTTTCTAAAGCTGGTAACAGAGGGTAGTTGGACAGTATTCACATCCATTTGCATGTGAAAATTGGTTCTAAGCGAACTCGTAAGAATATGGGAAAAATTGAAATGAGGACAGGTATTTGTCTTATGAAGTTTCCCAAAAGATTTTGTTTGAATAATTTGATTGTATAATTATCCTGAAATATGGACTTGAAATTGAAGAGCTAAGGCCCTGTTTTCTTAAAAAAGGATTTTAAAAATAATTTATGTTTAATTTAACAAAAGTAAATTTTATTCAGCGGAAATAAGTTTAGGTCATCTTAGATAATTTAGTTTTTATAAATTCAACATAAATAAGTTGTAAAGCAAGAGACCTGAGGTCAATATTGAAGCCTTCAAGATTTACTGTTCAATCTTAGAACCTCAAAATTTCCAAGTCTAGCATTCAGGACATCATTTCTTAAGGGGTACGTTGGAAAAGTCTTAGTCCTTCTGATACGCCCAGAAATTGACCCACCCACAGTCTTCTTTTCTGATACAAGGCAAATTCTATAAATAAATGGTCATAATAAACCTTAAAATCTATATCTTCATTAGTGATATAATTTTGCTTTTCATCTACTCTCCAAAAAACAAAGAGCCTTTATTTTCCAAACTAGGATAAATTGTTAATGAAGTGGTATCCTCGCATGGAAACATGCAGTTATTTGTTGTTTCTGCTTGCTTGGTCGATATCATCGTCCTCCAAGTATATGGGCAATATTGCTAGTGGAATTAGCCTTGGCACCCATCCCCGCAGTAGCATCCAGTGTATCGACGAGGAGAGAGAAGCTCTGCTTCAGTTCAAACAGGGGATTGAAGCTGATCAATGCGGATTGCTCACTTCTTGGGCCGGTCAAGAATGTTGTCATTGGCGTGGTATACATTGCAGTAACCGCTCTGGTCATGTCACCAGCCTCGATCTTAGAGGCTATGCTCAGTCTGGACTCGTGCGATATTGTCTAAATGGTACCATGAGTACATCCCTAGTTATGCTGAAGCATTTGAAATATTTGGACCTCAGCTTCAATTTTTTGACAGCAGTGAATCCATCCCCCTCTTCATTGGTTCCCTCCGTAGTTTGAACTACCTGAATCTCTCCTTCACTGGTTTTCAAGGAGAAATTCCTCAACAGCTGGCAAACCTTTCCAGATTAACTTCTCTCTCTTGATCTTACATATTATGGTTACCTTCATTCCAAAAGCCTGGGTTGGCTTTCCCATCTAACATTGTTGAGGGACATCAACTTGAATAGCGTTAATCTTAGTCTAGCCACAGACTGGATGCAAACTCTAAACAACCTCCCTTTTTAAGAAGCATTCAAATTGAAAGTTGTAATCTTCCTCCACCATTTCCCTCCTCACTTGTGTACACAAATTCCTCAACCACTTTGCGTCTCCTTAGTCTTTCACACAACTTATTAGATGACTCTTCAGTTCTCCCGTGGGTGTCCAACTTGACTATGATTAGCACTAGCCTCGAATATCTAGACCTCTCTTATAATCAGCTTTCAGGTCCCATCCCTAATGCTTTTGAGAATTTGCATTCCCTTTTGGTGCTCAATCTCCATCTCAATGAATTTCAAGGTCTGATACCTACTGCACTTGGTAATATGCGTTCGATTTCATATCTCGATCTCAGTGATAATCGGTTTCAAGTTTTCATACCTAGCGCTATTGGGTATCTCCACTCCCTTTCACATCTCGATCTCTCTTATAATTCCCTTGAAGGTCTAGTTCCTGGATCAATTTTTGAACTAAAGCTTCTTGAATATCTTGGTCTCTCTGATAACAACTTTCAAGGGATCAAATTTTCAAATTCCCTAGGTAATTTGTGTAGCTTGAAAGAACTGGACTTGAGGAATAACAATATAGTCAATGATTTTGCAAGCATCATCCAAACTTTTTCTGGATGTGCAAACAACTCGCTGGTTGTCTTGCATATGAGCAACAATAGTTTCTGGGGGTCCATTCCAAATAAGATTGGTGCATTTTCTTCATTGGAAGAATTGTATCTTGATAGTAACCGGTTGAATGGAACAGTCAGTCCAAGTTTGGGACATCTTTCTGGGCTTAGGGTGTTGGATTTCTCTTCCAATTCTTTGAGAGGTACATTCTCAAGCCAACACTTGTCAAATATGTCAAGATTAACCTCTGTGGACTTGCATGATAACCCTGAACTTATGATTAACATTAGTGCCAAGTGGGTTCCTCCATTCCAGTTACAGTCTATAAGTTTGAGATCCTGCAAGAGCCTTTATTTCCCAAAGTGGTTACTTACCCAAACAAACCTATTCAGCATCGATATATCTAGCACTGGAATCTCTGACAACCTTCCTTCTACTTTCTGGGAGTCTTTTTTGTTCAGCGTGGAGTATTTGAATTTGTCTAATAATCATATTCACGGACTGCTCCCGTATCTGCCACCAGCCACTAACCCAAGTTTTGAAAGCAATGTTGTCTTTGGCATCACAATAGATTTGAGTTTCAATCGTGTAGAGGGTGCTATACCATGGTTTCTTGGAAATACTACCGAATTTTTCCTAAATGACAACAGGTTGTCCGGCTCCATTGAGTCATTTTGTCCAAAGTCTGAAGCATATGTACAAGTTCTTGACCTCTCTAACAACTTGTTGTCCGGGAAGCTTCCAGATTGTTGGCAGGCTTTTGAGTCTTTGACTGCTCTTCACCTCAATAACAATAATTTTATGGGAGAACTACCGCCTTCTATGGGTGCCTTGAAGCAACTTATGTATTTTTCCATGCGCAATAATGGCTTTAACAGGGAACTGCAACAAGTACAGAATTTGACATACTTAGTTGGACTTGATCTTGGGTATAATCTTTCACAGGGCATATCCCCGTAGGCTTTGGGAGCATTCTTAATCAAATCCAAATCCTGAACCTACGAAGTAACAAGATTTCTGGCAACTTGCCTTTAAGCCTTTGTCGACTAAGTAAGCTTCAAATTTTGGATCTTTCATTCAACCAAATATCAGGAACCATCCCTGAATGCATTTGCCATCTTCGAGGAATGACAAATTCTATATCTGACCAACAAACAACTAGTATTCAATACTATGCTGGTAAACGTAATCGTTTCGATGTGTATAATATCTCCGAAATGATTATGTGGAAGAGAAAAGAACAGAGCTTTGCACGTACTTCGGGATTAGTGAAATACATGGCTATTTCTGACAATCAGCTGCAAGGACAAATTCCTAGTGGAATTTTGTGTCTCATAGGTTTGAACTCCTTGGACTTGGCACGAAACAACTTAACAGGATCTATTCCATCAAAAGTTGGTCAGATGACATCTTTGGAAATCCTTGATCTATCCAGCAATTATCTTTCTGGTGAGATCCCATTGAATCTTGCTAATTTGAATTTTTGGACATTCTGAATTTGTCATACAACAAACTTTATGGGAAGATTCCAATAGGCACTCAGCTACAACGCTTGGATCCATCGGCATATATGGGAAATCCAGGACTTTGCGGGCCTCCACTCTTGGAATGTGCTCAAGATCCAGTACCTGGCAACATGCCCAAGGGGCAGCGTCTCACTCCAGAAGAAGATTATGGTGGCAATGATGTCTTCCCAGGGTTGTACATAAGTGTGGTGCTCGGGTTCATAGTTGGATGCTGGGGAGTCTGTGGAGTTCTGGTCATGAAAAGGTCTTGGAGACACGCCTATTTCCGATTTGTTGAGGATATTTATGAGAGACTCCATGTGATGATTGCTGTCAGTACTGCTCGTGTTTGGAGGAGGCCATGAGTTTAGTCAGCAATTCCTCCATTTCGGAGTTAAATGTTGATTTGCTCATTTATTTAGTCACCTCTCTGAGAAATTATTCATGATAATACATCTTTATTGAAATACAACATCGTATGCATGATCTTCTATCTTACTTTTTACAAATAATTATTATTTTTTCATTTGTGAGTGTCTCCGTATCCTCTTTTTAATCTCATATAATCTCTCACTTTTGAAATAATTTTATCTGTTTTTTTCACAATATTATATTTGAATTGTTAATTAATTGTCATATTAGTATATAACAAGTAACAATTCTTCGAACTCGAACTATTACAATAATTGAATGGAAAAAGGAATGTTTAGAAAGTTTCAATTAATTTTTTAAATTAAAATATTTATTTTGTCATTTTAGTGATGAATAAATTTGAATTTAATTTCTATGGTAGCTGCCGTGTACCCCAATTAATAAAATCCAAAGATTATTCCCAAAAAAAGCTTTAAGCTTTTTATACATAAAAGAAAAAAAATTAAATATTTCAAGGAACATATATGGGCATTTCTTTTCTCATTCACATTTTTTCCCAGATCACAACTGCACTGCAATATTCGAAAACCTAATCCAGAAATCCAGCTCTTTCGTTGCTTCAATCGTAAGAATTAAGAGCATAGTTGCGATCTTCACTGAATTTGGAGCGCAACAATCCCTAAGGTTGGGAAAATTGCTCTCAAACAAGAATTCCTAGCTCTGATCAAATAGCAGTGATCGATGAATTCATCTTCTTCTCTGTTTCAATAGCCGCTATTAACTTTAGAGTTACAATCCGACACGAATTCGCATGAGCATTTCCCAAGTTTGCAGCGAAGAGGAGGATATCAATTTCATAATAACAAAACAATGGATGCCATAACAACAAGAGAGAATACCATAACGAGAAGAATCAAGAACAGTTTTTTTCCAATTTAGAACGATGAATGTGAGTACAATAGCAGTAATCTTTTCGGTAAGTGCGGAGTTATTTTTTTCTCTTTATTTTTTGCATTTCTTTGGCCAAAAACAGGGGATATAAATTTCAGAATTCTTTGCCCAGGAACAGGGGATATGCAAGGGTGGAAGCTCCATCAGCATTGGTGCTATTGATACAGGTACGTAAACTGAAGTCCCAACTACTTGATATAGTCATAATTTTGACACTAGGAGTACACACTCTGCCGTAAACTGAAGCAGTTGAAGCACCAACTTTGATTAATAGAGAGAGCTAGAAACCAAGACTTTACAGTCTTTCATATATTAAACCCCAACACAAAGGGAAAGGGCCAAGGACTTGCTGCAGAGGGCTCCCTTGCACTGAAAAGTCTTTGGTTTACGTACATATATAGGTCCCAAGGAATTGATTACTGGGGTATTTTTTTCTTTTTGTACGTTTGGGAATTATTGACTTGCAACCTACCTCTTCATTAACACAATTTTTTGCCTTTTGTTTGCTCTCAAGAAAGAGAAGAATAAATAAAAGAAAAAGGAGATAGATCTTTTGTTTTTTGCTGGTTGATAGTAATGAAGAGGTATCCTTGCATGAAAACAGGCCCTTGCTTGCTCTTTCTGCTTGCTTGGCTGATACCATCGCCCTTCAAGTATGCTGCTGCTGGAATTAGCCTAATTGGCACCCACAATAACACGATCCGGTGTATTGGCAAGGAGAGAGAAGCCCTCCTCCAGTTCAAACAGGAGATTGGATCCGATTATTGTGGATTGTTCACTTGGTGGGATGACAGAGAAGATGGCCAATCAGATTGCTGCAAGTGGCCTGGTATTGGCTGCGACAAACTCACCGGTCATGTCATCAGTCTTGAACCTCAGGGGATTAATCATGATGGCTACTATTGTAATCTTCAAGGTAAAATAAGTCCATCACTCGTTGAATTAGAACATTTGAAATATTTGGACCTGAGCTACAATGGTTTGGACCAGACCATCCCCGGATTTATTGGTTCCCTCCCCAATTTACAGTACCTCAATCTCTCTGGTAACCATTTCTATGGGAAAGTTCCTTATCAGTTGGCAAACCTTTCTAGCTTAATCTCTCTTGATCTTAGTTCCAATGATTATCATGGACTTTATGCTAAAAGCTTGTGGTGGCTTTCCCGTCTTACTTTGTTGACGGACATCAACTTGAGTGTCGTCAATCTTAGTCTAGCCACAAACTGGCTGCAAATTATTAATGGCCTCCCTTTCTTAAGAAGCCTTCATTTGGATGATTGTAGTCTTCCTCCAACTATTCCATCATTGCTTTCGTATAAGAATTCCTCAACTACTTTGCGTGTCCTTTCTCTTACTCAAAACACTTTGAATAGTTCTCCACTACTTCAGTGGTTGTCCAACTTGACTGGATCTAGTACTGGCCTTGAATATCTAGACCTCTCTACTAATGGGATTCTAAGCCCCATTCCTAGTGCTTTTGGTAGGAACATGCATTTCCTTTCATTTCTTGATCTCTCTTTCAATCAACTTCAAGGTCCCATTCCTAGTGCTCTTGGAAGTCTTCGCTTCCTTTCATATCTTGATCTCTCTTCTAATAGACTTGAAGGTCAAATTCCTGGATCAGTTTTCGAACTAAAGCATCTTGAATATCTTTCTCTCTTTGATAATAATTTTCAGGGGATTCAATTGCCAAATTCCCTGGATGGTTTGTGTAGCTTAGAGAGACTAGACTTGGGAAATAACAATATAACCAATGATTTTTCAAGCCTTATCAACCTTTTTTCTGGATGTGCAAATAACTCGCTGGTTTTCTTGGATCTGAGAAATAATAGCTTTTGGGGTTCAATTCCAAGTATGATTGGCACATTTTCCTCGTTGGAGACATTATCTCTTGGTATTAACCAGCTAAATGGCACAATCAGTTCAAGTTTGGGGCGACTTTCAAAGCTTGAGTCATTGGATCTCTCTTCGAATTCTTGGAGATGTACTCTCTCAAACCACCATTTGTCTAATCTTTCAAGACTAAGTCTATTAGCATTGTACGACAACTCAGAATTGGTGGTTAACTTTAGCACCCATTGGGTTCCTCCATTCCAATTAGATCTTGTATTTTTGAGTTCCTGCAAGTTGGGCCCCTACTTCCCAAAGTGGCTTCTTACCCAGACGAAATTCATTGTACTTGATATTTCCAATACTAGAATTCATGATGTGATTCCTGATTCATTTTGGAAGTCCTTACCGTCCAGTCTGTGGCAATTGAATTTGTCTCATAATGAGATTTCTGGAGTGCTCCCAAATCTGTCAATAAGTTTTCATATTATATTGGATTTGAGTTCAAACCACATTGAGGGTGCAATACCATCATTTCTTGGGGGTGCTACCATGTTGCTCCTAAATGATAACAGGTTTTCTGGCTCCATTGCTCCCTTGTGTCCGAAAATGAAAGGGGTTTTACAGATTCTTGACCTCTCAAACAACTTGTTGTCCGGGGAGCTTCCAGATTGTTGGGAGGATTTGGAGGAAACAGTAGTTTTGCGCTTAGATGACAATAAATTTACCGGAAAACTACCACCTTCTATAGGTGCCTTAAATTATCTATCGCTGCTGTCGATGCGTAATAATAGCTTCAATGGGGAACTGCAGCGAATTTCATTTGAGAATTGGACATCCTTGTCCATCCTTGACCTTGGGTATAACTCGTTCACGGGGTTTATCTCGGAGGGCATTGGGAAGACACTTAAAAGCATCCAAGTTCTTGACCTACGGAGAAACAACCTTGTTGGACGGTTGCCTTTCAGCCTTTGTCAGCTGACTTCCCTCCAAATTTTGGATCTTTCATCCAACCACATCTCAGGAGCTCTTCCAGAATGCATTTGCAATCTTCTAGCAATGACCAATTCTGCAAATAACATGTCACTTACTAGAGGGACTGGAGCCCTTTACAACGACGTCATGTACTACCTTATTCCTCAAGTGATTATGTGGAAAAGAAAAGAGCAGATTTTCATTTCCAACTTGGGATTAGTGAGATCCATTGCGATTTCTGATAATGGGTTGGAAGGACAGATACCCAGTGAAATTTCATGCCTTAGGAGTCTGACATCGTTGGACTTGGCAAGAAACAACTTGACAGGATCTATTCCACCAAAAATTGGTGAGCTCGCATCTTTGGAATTCCTCGATCTATCACGAAACCATCTTTCTGGGCAAATCCCATTATCCCTTGCTAATATAAATTTTTTGGGCACTCTAGATTTGTCACACAACAATTTACACGGGAAAATTCCCATGGGCACTCAGCTGCAATGTTTTGAACCATCAGCATACATGGGTAATCCTGGACTTTGCGGGCCTCCACTCCCAGAATGTACTGGAGATTCATCCTCTAGTATCATGCCTCTTATCACTCAAGAAGAAGAGAATGGTGGCAGCGATATCTTTCCAGGGATGTATATAAGTGTGGTGCTTGGGTTCATTGTGGGATTCTGGGGAGTGTGTGGAACTCTGGTGATCAAGAGGTCTTGGAGACATTCCTATTTCCGTTTTGTTGAGGACATCAACAACAAACTCCATGAGATGGTTGCCGCGACTATTGATCGGGTTTGGAGGAGGCCATGAGGGAGGTTAGCACTTCCTTCATCATCACTGTTAGTTCTGTTGTTGTGTGAACATTCTGGATTTTCAGTCTTTATTTACTATTTAGACACCTCCTTATAACGACATGTGTGGCATAATCTTTGATAGAGGACAATGAAACTACATCATTATGCTTGTCCTGTAAGACATTTGTCTGAGTATCAAACTTAGCTCTCTGTATTCTTCGAGGAATTTTGTGTATGTTTTAGCCTAATCTGAAGCATACTGGGATCGTACTAATATCTGAGTGTCGTGACAAACAGCTCGAGGCATTACGAATGCAGTGGAGCAAAATTCATCAAATTGGTCTTGAAATTTTCTCCCTGTAGGAGTTCTCTCTTTGTAGGCTCCTACATGGATTACCATGTATCACGTCTGAGTCTTGAAAAATATGCTGGTTGTGGTCCAAGGTAATCTCTAAGCTACTTGCCCTCTGAATTACGTCACTACCTTTAATTCAACACAAGCTTATTTGCTTTCAAATTTGTAAATTGGGATCAAATGACATGACGGCAAGAAAAATCCCAACACGACAGTAAGAGAAAAAAATCTTTATGACGACATTATTACATGTAGAACCTTTGAGAGAAGGACTACTTAAATTGTATTACTTACCTTTCATTAGAAAAAGAAGACTTTAGATGAGTACTCGTTAACAAGCAATGTGCATCTTTGATTTATTATTGTTTTGATACTAACAGCTATAGAAACTCGCTCAGGACTCCCTTGTGTAGAAAGAGCCTTTGGTTTATATTTGTACTTTACATACATGGGTCTTGAGGAATTGATTATTAGGAAGTTTCTTCCTTTTCTTTTTCCTTCTTTCTCGAGGCAATTATTGACTTGCTGGAGTTTGCCTAGCTCTTTCACATACAATGATACAAAATTCTATAAATAAAAACAAATCTTGCTTTTCCATTCTTTTTTCAGCTTTCTGCATGAAAATTGTAAATGGGCTTCTGTTCTTAGAAAATTTTAAAGCAAATGATTGAGAAAATTCTATAAATAATAGGTATAATCAAACGTGGTCTTCACTAACACAAATTCGTGTTTTCCTTTTTCCATTTGCTTTCAGAGAGGGGGAAAATATAGAAAAAATTCCATTTTTTTCATCAAACAATAATATCCGAGAGGGAAAAAAAAAGGAAAAAGAAAGGAAAGGATTACTTGAGAATGAAGGGGCAGTGTTGCATGAGAAGAGTCCCTCAGTACTTGTTTCTGCTTGCTTGGCTGATTGCAGCGTCCATCAAGTTTGGAGTTGGTGGGATCAGTGTTGTCACCCCAAATAACACAATTAAGTGTATTGTCAAGGAGAGAGAAGTCCTGCTCCAATTCAAACAGGGGATCCAATTTGATCGTTGTGGTTTGCTCACTTCTTGGAATGTCCATCAAGATTGCTGCCAGTGGCAGGGCATTCGCTGTGACAACCGCACCGGTCACGTCATCAGGCTTCAACTTCGCGGGACTGAATTTGACTCCTACTACCGTTGTCTGGAAGGTAAAATAAGTCCTTCAATCGTTGAGCTCAAACATTTGAAATATTTGGACCTAAGTTACAATGATTTGGGAGGTACCATTCCCATCTTTATTGGTTCCCTCCTCAATTTACAGTACCTCAATCTCTCCCATAATCATTTCTCTGGTGAAATTCCTCATCATTTTGCAAACCTTTCAAGCTTAATGTCTCTTGATCTTACTTCCAATGATTATCATGGACTTTATGCCAAAAGCTTGTGGTGGCTTTCCCGTCTTACTTTGTTAACAGACATCAACTTGAGTGATGTTTATCTTAGTCTGGCCACAGGCTGGATGCAAATTGTTAACAACTTCCCTTTTTAAGGAGCCTTCTAATGGATGCGTGTAGTCTTTCTCCACCAATTCCCTCCTCCCTTGTGTACACAAATTCCTCAACCACTTTGCGTGTCCTTAGTCTTTCAAACAACTTATCGAATGACTCTTCAATTCTCTGGTGGGTGTCCAACTTGACCAAGATTAGCATTAGTCTTGAATATCTAGACCTCTCTATCAATGCGATTCCAGGTCCTATCCCTAGTGCTTTTGGGAATATGCATTCCCTTTTGCATCTTGATCTCTCTGAAAATAAACTTCAAGGTCTCCTCCCTACCACAGTTGGGAATATGAATTCACTTTCATATCTCGATCTCTCTAATAATGAACTTCAAGGTTCCATCCCTACTACTTTTGGGAATATGCATTCCCTGTCACTTTTGATCTCTCGTATAATTCCCTTGAAGGTCTAGTTCCTTGATCAATTTTTGAACTGAAGCTGCTTAAAAATCTTCATCTCTCTAATAACAACTTTCAAGGGATCAAAATTTCAAATTCCTCAGGTACTTTGTGTAGCTTACATGAACTGGACTTGTATAATAACAAGATAGTGAACGATGTTGCAAGCATCATTGAAACTCTTGGAGGGTGTGCAAACACGTCACTGGGTATTTTTAGGGGTCCATTCCAAATATGATTGGTGCATTTTCTTCACTGGAAGAATTGCATCTTGATAATAACCAGCTGAATGGAACAATCAGTCCAAGTTTGGGACAACTTTCCAAGCTTGAGGACTTGGACTTGGCTTCCAATTCTTGGAGAGGTACATTTTCAAGCCACCACTTATCAAATATGTCAAGATTATATTCTTTGGATTTACACAATAACTCTGAACTTATGATCAACATTAGTGCCGATTGGGTGCCTCCATACCAATTAGATACAATCAATTTGGCATTCTGCAAGTTGGGCCCTTACTTCCCCGAAGTGGCTACTTAACCAGTCGAACTTATCAGAAATTTATATATCCAACGCTGGAATATCTGACACCATTCCCCCAGTCTTTTTGGAACTCCCTATCGTCCAACTTGAATTATTTGAATTTGTCTAACAATGAGATTCATGGAGTGCTCCCGGATATGCCAGCAACCTTTAACTCTTTTTGGCTCCATCGCTTCTCTGATCCTATAATAGATTTGAGTTCTAACCACATTGAGGGTGCTATACCGTCGTTTCTAAGAAATGCTTCTAAATTGTTCCTAAATGACAACAGGTTTTCCGGCTCCATCGCTTCTTTCTGTCCAAAATCGGAAGCGCGAGTTGAAGTTATTGACTTCTCAAACAACTCGATCTCTGGGGAGCTTCCAGATTGTTGGCTGGATTTCAAATATTTGCAAATTATTCGCCTAGATTACAATAATTTTACCGGAAAACTACCACCTTCTATTGGTGCGCTGGATGAACTTGAGTATTTGTTCCTGCGCAATAATGGCTTGAACGGGAAACTACAAATACCAGAACAAAATTGGAGCAACTTGATTGTTCTTGATGTCGGGTATAATTCTTTCACCGGGCATATCCCAGCAGCCATCGGGAACAAATTGGATGCTATCAAAATCCTGAACCTACGAAATAACAAGTTTTTGGCAAGTTGCCTTTAAGCCTTTGCAGACTAAGTGACCTTCAAATTTTGGATCTTTCACATAACCAAATAAGTGGGACCATCCCAGAATGCATTTTCGATCTTCAAGGAATGACAAATTCTACACACCACCCAGACCGAGGCACAACTGAGTTTCTCTATTACTCAATAAATGGATATTTTGTAGAAAAAATTATCTACGAAATGATTATGTGGAAGAGAAAACAGCAGAGGTTTCTGGATAATTGGGAACGAGTGACATCCATGGCTATTTCAGACAATCAGCTGCAAGGACAAATTCCCACTGCAATTTCGTGCCTCAGAGGTCTGGATTCATTGGACTTTGCAGGAAACAATTTAACAGGATCTATTCCACCAAATATTGGTGAGCTGACATCTCTGGAATTCCTTGATCTATCAAGAAATCATCTTTCTGGTCAGATCCCATCAAGCCTCGCTAATTTGAATTTCTTGGGC
Organism: Talinum fruticosum; assembly: GCA_021018815.1. NCBI lineage: Eukaryota > Viridiplantae > Streptophyta > Magnoliopsida > Caryophyllales > Talinaceae > Talinum > Talinum fruticosum. The sequence goes on along the minus strand of JAITYX010000089.1, from coordinate 1,043,926 downwards.
ACACTGAATTTGTCATACAACTGCTTATCTGGGAAGATTCCAACGAGCACTCAACTACAGAGCATGGAACCAACAACATATATGGGGAACCCTGGACTTTGCGGACCTCCACTTCCACAATGTACTAGAGATCCGGCATCAAACAACAAGAAGCCCGAGGGGGATGCTATATCTCAAGAAGAGACTTTGCGGACCTCGCTAATTTGAATTTCCAGGTTTGTATATAAGTGTGGTGCTCGGTTTCATAATCGGATTCTGGGAGTCTGTGGAACTTTGGTGATCAAAAGGTCTTGGAGGCACACCTATTTCCGATTCGTTGAAGACATGTATGATCGACTCCATGTAATGGTTGTTGTGACTATTGCTCGTGTTTGGAGGAGGACATGAGGTTAGTTAGCAATCCCTCCGTTGTCATTACTAGTTCTCCTTATATGTGAACATTTTGGAGAAAGTCAAAAGCCTTTTTGTTCACTCAGTGCCACGATATGTTCATGATGGTTCTATTTTTACAGATACTTGTTCATCCTTAATGCCGTCTTTAGGGGTCAAGTTAAAGATCATCACAATTTGGCTTATAGGTAAAGTAGTTAGTTTTCCTCCGCCTTAATAACACTCCTCTTTTTCTATTTAGTACTAGCTTGTATATACACGCAATGCGTGCAACAATTGTAATTATAAAAGATGGACGATCATGTTGATAATTTTACATAATTAATAATTAATAGTAAACATGAATAAAAATATAGTAATTTAAAATTCATTCTTTTAAAATCAGTTTTAATTTACACGCAATGTATACGAATAAAAAAATAACCAAATAAAATTCATGCATTATAAAATGATTAAAATCATTAGTAGTGTTACAGTATATAAGTGGCCTGAAAATTAAGAGTATATAAGATACATAACTATGTAAGTAATTATTATGAGTATTTTTCATCAATCGATCAATAAAAATAATAATCACTAACAAAACTCACATAATGGGGACAAAAATAATAAAATAAAATAAAAATATGTTCAAACATTAAAAACTCCAAACACTTGAATAATAGCAATCGCGATAATAACCTTACTAAAATTATACAACTAACCAACCTATAAACATATAATCAATTAATAAAATAAATGATTAAAAAAATTATAAAATCACAAAAGAGTAATTGATCTTATGTGGGTCATAAATCACAATGACACTAATAATCTATAGTTTAACTAAGTAAAAAGTTACATTGGATAGAAAATGGAGAAATGGAGTAAAAAGGAGATAATTTCAGAGTAATTCGAAAAGGAATGATGGTATATTCCTAAATGTAAAAAGATTTGTTAAATTTTTTAATTTTATTTTATAACTTTTAAATGTGAGGCTGTAGCTGGTTATGAGAGAAAAAATTTAAGATTTGGGATAATTTTTATAAGATCATTATCACAATTAGTCATTGTTCAAGTGTATGAAATTTTTTTAATGTTTAAGTATATTTTTATGAATTTATTATTTTTCTTCCCATTATGTGAATTGTGTCTTTTATAATTACAATTGTTAGAAAATTAATTATAATAAATAGTTGAATAATATTTACTACTTAAAATAATAAAATTTATAAACTATATATTAAATAAAAACTCTTAATAATTAGAAGTATTAGAGGGCTATCAAAAAAAAAAAGAAATATTAAAGGACCCATATAACTTATAAGTGTAATTTTCAAGTGAAGGCTTTGATTATGTACGAAGTAAGAAACATTAGAATTATAAATTCTAATTGGATTAATATCTGTATATCGTTTTTCTTTTCAATCATTCATCGAATGATAAATCACTCCTCCCCCCTTCATTCATGGCATGAGACTTGATTCCCCGCATGGCAGCTGGCTTCAAGTTGCAAAGAACACATACTTTCCGGTTCTGCAAATAAAGATGAGCATAATCCTTCATCAGCAAGGGTATTCTCAAGAAGAGGCCAGAAGAGGGGCAGGGGGCACCATCTAGACGATACTGACCTGCATTTCTTCAATCGGTATGTAATTGACAAGGCCACTGACAACAGTTCTAGGTGCTGCTTCACCAACATCGATCTCTTCAACATAGAGGGGATCTGCATCAGGATGCTTCTGAACTTTTGTGATTAGGCCAACATGAATATCAAGTCTAGAAATTGTAACTTCGGCTTCAGAAGTAGGCTTATTTTTGGATGAAGTAGCCGGCTTTTGTTGCCTTCTTTTTCTTCTCACTTCCATCTGCAAACCAACATTTCTAATATCAAAAGCCAATCCCATGAAATATGAGATGACACTTGGCTAAAACATTCTAAATGAGCCAGCACTTCCATGATTAAGATTTAAAGAAAAAAACATCTCAAGTCCATAAAGATCGGGATTCAAAGATTAACATCCAAGGGAAGATGTGATCTGAAGACCCAGGAAACTGCTACAGACATATGAGAAAAAAGATGCCAAAACAAAGCATTGCAAGATCACTATAAACAAACTGCTAAACAGGCTTCTGCCAGGTTCTCTTGAACACAAGCCAACACAAGTTTAACTTCACTAGACTACGGCCACCTTTATTCTAGCTATAAGAAGTAGTAAGGCTTTACGTTTTAAGCAACCACAAGGAGCTAAAAATAGTTGCAACTTTAGTTGTAAAAGTGTTAAGGAACTGTAAAATGTTATAAGAACTCTAAGAAGTTGTAAAAAACTGTAAGGAGCGAGAAGAGCTCCAAGAAGTTGTAAGGCTCTAAACTAAAGCGAAAAAGAATATGGCCTAAAACGAATTTCTTTTTTCAAAGAGGTAATGTCTAAATCAACTCAAAAAAAAAACCTGTAAAGTCTAAATCAAGAAAACATCCACATGGGCCATGTTTCAAAACATAGACATAGAAAAACAAGAAATTTGTACAAGGTTAAAACCTCGTCTGCAACTATCTCCAACATATCCACACAAACTCTTCATGCTCTCACCATGTCCTATGCTGAACAAAGGTTCTGTGCACTAGAAAAATATTGACTACTTGCTGCGTCAGTTTTCTTCATATTCTCTTCAACAAAGGAACAACATCCCCCATAAGCTTAGAGAAAGAAATGTGATTCTCTAACCATGTTTCTCCAGAGATCTAACTTTCAACAGGCAGTTAATTACTACAGTAACTGCTCAAAGAAGAAGCAAGTTATTTCTTAACTCAGAACTTCCCTAAACAACCCTGGAAGGGGCTGCACTATTGGCTACCAGCTTTGTGACATATCATGGAGTAGGGTCTAGTCCAACCTACATCTCCACATTCGACAAGTATAACTAAAAGATTTTTTTTAAAAGTTCTTTCTCTTTTTAAAAGATATCACAACATTCAAGATATCACAACACGGCAAACAAGAACTAAACTCGAACAGGTGCAGTAACAAATAAAAGTCAGTCTATTAAAGCACCATGGTAATCACATTTTTGCAGCCATCAAGTCCGTTGACTCATTGCTGTGACATATCATCTCTTATTTTCTTAAGGTCTCAGTTCCATAAGTATTGGTTCCTCTTCTCAACCTAGTCTAGTGGATTCTGTTTCTAGTTGCTATTCTTTCCCTATGTTGTAAAACAATGAAGTTTCTGGCACTCAAAGCAATTCTTATTTATGAATGTTAGCCGCAAACTTTTAAGAAACAGGCAAAGGCTTCAAAATGATGACAAGATCTCAATCTATCACAGAAACAATATACTCCAACGAAAAATTTCTGAAATGTATAACCATTGTTAGGCAACAGAATACACCATAATAATTACACCCAAGGATAAAAATGAAACCTGAAACTTTTGTTTTCTTCAACTCATCAGCAGCTTTCTCTGCAGCAGCTTTGACAGCTCTGTCAGCTTGACTGCCAGCAAATTTCTCCCGATAAAACTCCCTTTCATCATCTTTCTGAAAGGCAACAAACCGACCATGTGATCCAAAAATCAATCAGACAAATGACTAAATGCTGTGTTTCTTGCCTTCGTAAAATTGAAGGCAGAAGGCACTTAAAACATGTGTTTTGTCAAGAAATTTACAAGAAGCACAACGTGAATTCCAACAAAGCAAGCTGTTCGAAGGTCAATACGCATGCAGCATTAACAAGCAGATACAGTTTCAAACCAACCCTTGTATCTTATGGAAAGCGATAAAATGATAATGTAAAGGCTACAGTCATATGCATACCAGTTCCTTGAACAATGGTTCTGGCCTCCCTAGTTTGTGACCAGCTGGTAAAACCTGCCAGAGTTTCTTGATCTTTTCAATCTCTCCATTCTCATCAGACAGTGATGCTTGAATCTGGGGCATATTAAGCTGCTTAAGTACCTGTAATTGTCACAGAAATACGAGTCAAGTATGTGTCAATACAACAAGACTCGTGTAAATCATGCTGCAATCTACATCAGTTACCTCAAGAGAGAAAGATGGCATGAAAGGCTCTAGCAAACAAGCCAGAAGATATACTAGTCCGGCTGAAGTCCTCATGACAATAGCACACGCAGATGGGTCCTCTTTATAAAGCTTCCAGAATTGACTCTCCTAAACAGCACAGAATGGCACCATTGCACACAAATATGTCAAAATCATAGTGCGGTATCCTCCAGTTTCAGCCCACCATTAAACATAGCATGAATCACAGGTCCAAGGCACTACAGAAATCAGAATTACAAAATAGCTCTCTGCTAAACGGAAGCTTACTTACCTGCAGATATGCATTTCCTTCACTAGAAATGGTCATTGCCGTCTTCAATCCCTGCTTTAACTTGACCTGAGTCCAAAAGGAGGGGGGTTCAAAATCAACAAGAATTGCAAGAGAAATGAGGGAAACCATTAGTCAGATGTCCAGCCAACAACATGTCACCTTCTCCATAGCCGACACATATTGTCCTACAAGCTCTCCTACTTTTTCTGCTAATTTTTGAGATAAAGAATGTGATTCAGCCCCTGGAGCATCAGGAATGATAGAACCATAACCCAGACCTGCCACAAGTGCCAAACCTTGTAAGATTTCAGACACACATATCCACAAAAACTAAAGAAAATTTAGGTCTGAGAATGTCATCTGAACTCAAAAATAAAGGAAAAAACCACCCCCTGCCAAAGTGTGGAACAGCTGACGGAAGGTCACTAAGATCCCAATATAGGCAACCTTATCCCCTTCACGTAGAACGATTTTTTGCAACAGACCAAAAGGAAGGAAAAACTTTGACCAGGTTAAAATCTTTTTGACAAAAAACATTGTGAAGTGGTCAGAGTGAGAGGGCAATGAGACAAAATAAAATAAAAATGCACGCGCTATTAAACTAACCAATACCCAAAACAAAGGTTGATCCCTGAATAGGTAACAAGGATAAGAAAGGCCCTAGAATAATTTTTTTCTTTTTTTCTTTGGGGAGGAGGAGTTGGGTTTCTATACTCGCTCCATCATAAGGGAGTACAGACCCTAACTTCCAAAGTTGGATCTGCTGGATGTGAGGTCACCAACATGGCATTGAGGTAGAAGCCATATATCCAAAACCAACAAACATGAATAAAATCCCACCCATCCATCTTCAACCAAAATCTAAGTGAGAGCCGGCGCAGCACAATAACATATCTAGACTGCAGTATTTAACCAACCAGAGTTGTAACTTAATCCATTGACTCAGAAAATATATGAACAACCACAATGCTCAACTACAATGACCTCCATGCATTAGTTCCATTGATAGTATAGTCAGGTGATTGGCTCTGTTCATTTCATTTTCCAGGAAAATATCTGAGCATGCAAAATGAACCTGGCTATCAAGAGCAAGGAGAGCGAACAATCACATGCTCTGTTCTGAGTTTCTACTTGCATCATTGATTAATCATAACAAAGAAAAGCAGAAAATCTACCAGCAAGTCTCATCAGAACACAAAGTACAGCTCCACATTACTTCCCCAAATGAACAGAATGTCTTTTCCTTTTTAGTAAGACCACAATTTGCCCAGCATGAAATGAATTCCAAAGGAAATTTCAATCAATTTCAAGCATCTGCTTACCTGAAGGCTTAGCGATAAAGCTCAAGACACGATTTACAAAATTGCCCAGATTACTCAGCAGTTCACTATTTAATTTTGATTGCAGATCTGTCCAAGAAAATGTCGTGTCTGAAACCTATCCATGGCGACTCTCCCAGATTAGCAAATCTACACTCACATGAACAGAAATAATCATAAGATAAAGTTTACAGTTCACAGATTTCTCAATTGAGTACCTCTGGCCTGTTAGTCAGCAAATAGTATCTCCAGACTTCAAGAGGAATCTTAGTGTCCTTTGCATCATTCCCAAAAACTCCAATGCCTTTACTTTTAGAAAACTTCCCTGCAAAATGAAAGAGAAACTGTTACGCTTGAAATATTTAGGCCTAAACAGAAACAAGTATATGGTGAATAAAACAATTCGGTGTTTCTCCAGCAACATCAAGATATTATTGGACAGGAAGAACTGAAGGCAATTACTAGCAACAGACCTGCACAATGAAAGCCAAAAACAAGTAAAAAACTACCCCTTGTGCATGTAACGGCAATTATCTTACCATCTTCATAGTTCAAATACTCTGTAACACTAATACTCTTCATCAGAGTCCAGCTTTCACCAGTACCAAGAAGTGTGCATGGAAACATCACCTGTAAAAGCCACAAACTCAAAATCACCCAAGCAACACACTACAATAAATATCCTCCACAATTCTTTACTAACTTCAAAATCAACCAATTAAATCAGAACATTTTTGTAACAGGAAAGTCAATAAGATATGTTCGAGAAACCAAAATAAATGGATGCTAATTGTGCATCCATGAATGAAGCTAATTACACTTGCAGAAAGGCTATCAGCAGAATGAGCAACATCAAGCAAAAACACAATTCCTCCTCCAAGAAGTCTTAACCACTCATTCTTAATGCACTCTGAAGTAGCTCCGTCAAGAACTCTCCTATTCCCTCAGTCCAAACAATCCCCTGATGATGACTACCTGGTTGACTTTTCTGAAAGCAAACTCCCAGCCATAAAATGTTGATTAATATATTTAGCCACCATCCATGGAAGCTCAAATATCAAAAAGCTAACCCAAAACAGCTCTAGTGAACAGACAATGAAGAAATGAATGATCAACAGAATCCAAGTCTTCCTTTCTACATGAAGCACCTATTGGCCAAGATTCTCCCCTGTGGAAGACTATAGCAGGGAAAGATGCTGTTTTGAGACAAAAGGCGACATTTCCATAGGAAAGGTAGAATTCCAAAGGAATCAATTATCTGAGAATGGTGGAGTTGTGGGGTGGAGAGAGGAGAAAAGCTCTTAAATTCAAAATCAATTTCCAAGAGGAACTGATATTCCATCTAGACTTGTCATAAGGAGTCCTTGGAAGAATCCCAGCCAAGCTAACCAAAGAAACAAGCAACACAATCCAAGCCCAGAGAGGTATCATCAGAAAGAAATAGGGACCAGACCCAAAACTAGAACTCTGTTCATAATAATCAGAAACATTTTTTGTCTCTTTCTTCCGCAAGTGCATAGAATAGAGGGGAGCATTCTGGCAAAGGAATGCCATCACACCATCCATTGTCCTAGAAAAGATCAAGGTGCCACATCTAGCCTCTTAGCAAGTATAAAGGTCAAAGTGATAGCACCCTTTACTCACAAATCCCCAAAGACTCACAGCCTGAAACCACACATGCCATCTACAAAATACAACATGCTTAATAAGAGAATAATTTTCCTTTGAAAAGTAAGGAAGAAAATATATTTTGACCACATATAAGTCATACATAGATCTCACGAGTTATTTTTAATCCTCTTCCCTTTTCTTAGGTTAAATTAACGGGGATTTATCAGGTTAAATGAAAGAAACATACGGAATAAACCTGCTGCAGTAGCCGTATCAGCACATTTTACCCTTTTCTTCCCCCCTTTTTTTGCAGCTCAGATCTTCAACAATCAGTATGCCATTAATCAATCACTTACAGTATGAAATGGGACATTATCCTTGCCCATAAATTGGTATAGCTCAACATTTTCGGGATTTTTCCACCACTTCTCCCACTCTAGTGTGTAGCATGCTGTAATTGAGACATATCCAATTGGTGCATCAAACCAAACATAGAACACCTACACGTCATTAAAAAGAACACAATTTACTTGTCTATGGAGAAAAATTATCACCTTTTGTTGGGATGTAAATGACTTACAAACACAGAGCAAGGCTAAGTTAGGGAAGCTAGAACCCATAGAAACATCTAACCTTATCGCTAAATTTCTCATGCGGGACGGGAACACCCCATTTCAAATCTCTAGTGATACACCTAGGTCGCAATCCTTCTTTTAGCCATGCACTTGTTACTTGAATCGCATTCTGGCTCCAAGATCCAGCTTCTGACATCTTGCTGACGTATTCCTCCAACTTGTCCTTGAGCAAAGGAAGCTCGAGAAACAAATGATTTGTGTCACGGATGTGAGGTGTGGATTGGCACATCTGTCCATATAGAAATGTCTCAACTAAGCCAACAGGATTTTAAGTGGACATTGCAAAAAGCATCCAGATAAAAATGTCAGACGACTCCGAACTACTATCTGATAAGCAAAGCATCTTTTTCAAGAGGGAACTTAGGCTGAATAAATTTGAGAGCTTGGGTTTAATTTGAAATGGACTCATCCAACCCACCTAACGAATGCCAGCATTTGAGACATAGATACATGCCCTCTGCACTCACTAGTTACCCATGTGTTTACCATGCTTAGTAACCTTACAGAACCTAAGCATGCACAAAAATAATTGGCTGAAACACCATAAAGAAAAGGAGGGGGGTGTTCAAGTAATCAAACCCAAATAAAGTGGATATTTTTGTTATTTGAGAAGCACTAAGTCAATAGAGAATCTTTTTATAGTGTCTCCCCATGTAGGGCCACAATTGAAGGCAGCAGGAAATCAACTAAATGGAAGCTTTGATGACCTTCTCTAACAAACCATAAAAAGAAAAAAAAAACAGAAAAGTGTGCTGGATTACATACATAACTCCATATGAGACTACTGGTAACTTACATGCTAATTTGGAGATACAAATGTATAGACGCACTTGTGCACATATAGACACAAAATAGGGGGCAGAGAGAGAAGCATACTTTGCATTTGGGATCCTTCAAGTCAGTTGGATTCAAGAGTTTTCCGCACTTCTCACACTGATCTCCTCGAGCAGACTCATAATTGCAACCAGGTGTTGGGCAAACCCCTCGACAAGCCGATCAGCTAAAAATTTTTGCATGTATCACAGTAAAGCTTCATTGAACAAGTTCAAAAGTTCAGGAAGTTGACAACATAATGCAGCAAGATGAGAAAAAGAAAACGAACTAGTATGACAAGGTAGAATATGCCCCTATCATAGAAGGAAAAGCAACAACCTGTAGCATAGTGTTTTCAGAAAGCCAATTGTTCTCCATCAGTTTCTTGAAAATAGCTTGGCAAACTTCAGTTTGCAGGGGAGTTGATGTGCGTCCAAATTTATCAAAACTTATGTTGAACCATTCATAGACTTCCTTATGGATGGCATGGTACCTACAAAATGACAACACAATCACATTTAGCACATCTGAAGCTACTCACAAGAATTCATTTCAACTGTTTATTGGGAGTGTTGCGGAGAGCAATAACCAATCCTAAGTTCTAACCTAAATTATGAACGGTTCGGGTACATGAATTTCATGCCATGCAAGCATACATCCCATTTTAGCATATAGTAAAGTTACAGTTGTAGAAACTGATTTCCGTGTGAACTTCATTACAAAGGTGGACCTGTTAGGGAGTTTCATGGCCCGACCACAAAGGGTTGTTTTTCGTTTTTGTTATTGCATGCAAAAGTCCCTCACACACATGATATATGTGTAGCAAGTAGCAATTGCAAAACTATCAAAAGGGACCCAACAATTGAGTTCTTGAAGCTGAATTAGAAGCAAAGATGCAAATAAATTATCCCATGATCCAGTAGAGAATACAGGGGAAAAGGGAGTAAGTTACTTGTCACAAATCTCTTTAGGGGTGCACTTCTCCTCCATAGCTTTAGTTTCAGTAGCAGTGCCATACTCGTCAGTTCCGCAAATATAAATGGTGTTGTAACCTCGAAGCCTGCAGTACCTCGCAAAAACATCCGCACTCAAAACACCTGCAAATCCAATCCCCAAAACTATTCAGTTCAAATACAATACGACCTAATCACAATCATCCAATCGAAAAAGAATCACTTACAGCCAATGATGTTGCCAAGATGGGGAACGTTGTTAACGTAAGGCAGAGCGCTAGTGATGAGGACGTTCCGCTTCCCAGGAACGGGGAGTATGGGGCTCTTACCGCCGGGGCCATTGCTCAGATCCGCCATCGTCTCTCTCTCTCTCTCTCTCTCTCTCTCTCTCCCCGGCGGTGATAGGGTTTCAGAATCAAAAATTTGATGCCAGCGCCTGACCTGAACGAGAGAGGGAGGAGAGAGAGGGAGAAAGGAGGGAACTGGTTTTTCCAGGCTATCGTGGTAATAGAATAGAATGGGCCTAATCCTATAGATATTGCGCGGATAAGCTCAATTATTTTGAAATGTAAAAACGATTGTTACCAAATTAATTATTACAGGTTAAAAATATCATTAATAAAATTTTATTTGTACACATGTTACTTGATTAATGGTGTGGGAACGGATAAAATAAGGTATAATGATATTTCTAACCCATAATCATTAGTTCAGTTGCAATCGTTTATCATCAAATTAATTATTAGCATTTTTGACATTCTGAAATAATTTAGTGATATTTTAATCCGAACACTCTCCTATAAATATCCCCTTCCCTAGTTTAGGGGTTTAGCATTTACCATAACAATTCTTCATTATTTATTTTTTGTTTGTTTGGGGTTTTTCATTCCCTGGCTTGAGCTATTATTGATTATCTTAGACGTATTATCTAATAAGTTATTTTTTATTTAAGAATTAACGGTTGTTGTTTTCTCTTTCTATGGTTTGCATGTCGAAATATATTCAAATATATTAAAACCACCAATCCAACACAATCGGGTTTGAATCTACATATTTAATCCCCCAACTCTCCAATAGTGTTAGTTACAGCTATTGTTTGTGCACTTTCATCTTTCTCATAAAAATCATTTCTCAACTCAAACTGTCAAATCACTAAATAACTTACTTACAATCAAACAACCGAATCTTTAGAACAAAAAAATTTACCCTTAGACACTCATCCTCTTTAGGCTTTGAGAAGAATAAATACTTGTTGCAATGGACGTATGATACCATTTATAAACTGTGCGTTGATTTCTCAATATGGGATATAATATATTGTTTTCTCAACGTTTTAAAGAGTTAATATTAGTTAGACTACTAAACCAAATACTAACCCTAACGGCCCATTACCCTTACTTTATATCTGAAAAGGATTAAGTATTGATTGTTCACGAGGGTTTTTTATTTATTTTATATATGAAACTTACTACTTTATTGTTACGATGGTCTCTTGATATCATATGCAGGATATGGTTATCCTAAATACTTAGCATAATCAAATTTAGTTTCATTCTAACTAAAAACTTATGCAACCAATAATATTCATTAAAAAAATAAACGAGTTCAATTAATAATGCTTTATAATTATTACATTTTACAAAAACATGTATCAGAACACAAATAAAACAAGCTATGTTGGTATTATTATTTGTTAATGTTGTCTCAACTATTTTGGTCTCTTGTTTATTGAGTGTATAAAAGCAAATGATAGGATTACAAGAAAACTAATTTATGATCAAATTTTGTTGGTGGATTTAGAGAGTTGGTTGAATGTATCTGCAATTAGATCAGCTGTAGGTTCAGGTATAGTATAAGCTACAAATGGACTCCCTTGATGAACAATATCATCTAGACGGTAACTTCCCGACGTCCTAAGTATTAACCACACCTTTCATGATCATTGTCTTGTGTGTCCCGCCTATTAGCTCTTCACAATCTGTATCTCCAGTTTCTCCCAGAAAAACATACATGTTTGCTACATTTAGCCCCCATCGAACAAATAGGTACCTTAGAGCTTGTGAACGAGAAGCTAAAAGAGGAACAACTTGCATTCTCGTCGAGTTTCTGCAATACACGGGATGACACCGCAACCCTCTCATTCGAAGCTTTTGCCTTAGATCATCCACTTTTCTTGCCTGTGCATTACATTTGAACAGCAACAAATTATTTTGGAGTTTAATTTGGTCATACAATAAGATGTATTTGCTGCAGAATAGTGATATAAACTACCTTAGTAGGATCCTTGATAAAGTAAGAGATGCAATGAGAATTTCCTGACTTGTTGTCTTCCTCAGATTGATTCGTATGCTGTTGTCCCCCACCATCTTGGCTGCCCAACAATTTCCACATGGTTTTCTTCAAACCATCACAACCCCATCTATAATCAATATGACGTGCATAATCAGGATCTGGATAAAGTTTGCCGGATTCATCTCTGTAGGTTCCAGGGTAATAAAGTTCACTATCACTCGAGCAAATCAAAGCGTCAAATTCAGACTGCTGAATTTTTCCCATCTTTAAAAACTCTAAAACCTCTGATACAGGCATAGCTGTTGATAATGCAAACCCTGTAAATCTTGCAATATGAGGGTCCAATTTTGCAGCTTTGAATATCTCATGCATCACTGGGAGCATCTTTTTATCAGGAGCTCCTTTTGAATCATAACAATCCAGAGCCACAACAACCATTCTTCTACGGCTCTTTAACATGGGATATTTACTAGCAGAGTTATCAGAAAGCTTTTTGCTTCCGCGTTATTATTGGGTTCTCGGCATGCGGCTTCTTAATCTTACTTAAAACACGATTAACTTGGTCTTGCAAGGCAAGGTCTTCAGCAGTAAATGAAGAATTGCGATCAACGGATCCGCTAAGAGAAACCTTTTCAGCATCAATTGAGAGTCTAAAAGACGTATTTTGAACATCTGTGAGGGAGTATTAAGGCTCTATTGATTCTGAAAAAATAGGTTGGAAAGAAAATTTAAATGAAAAAAATGACGAGGAAAAAAGTTAAGGGGAAATTTTTTTTTTTCTTGTGTTTGGTTCAAGAAAAATAGAGGGAAAAAAATTATTACATTTTTTAACATCTTACTCATCCACCACATTATCGTGGAGATGAAAGACAAAATACTCAATAACATTGATTGATTAACGGAGAGAGAAAATTCTTAATGACCTTTCTTAATAAAATTGTCCCTCTTTTTCTATTTCTCTCTCTTTGTGAATTTTTTCTTCCATTTTCCTCTCAATTTTAGAAGGAAATATCATTGACTAAATTGACAAAATTTTCCATCAGTTTTTCATCAAACTTTTTTATCCCCTTTTTTCTCAAATTCAAATAAGGGAAAGAAATTCATTTTCCACATTTTTTTTCTTTCCTTCTAATTTTCTTAGAATCAAATACAGCCTAAATAATTTATTATTCGCCACTTAGTATTCTGGGATGTCAATTTGCTGCAACCCTGGTCAAGTAGGTTCGACAATGTTCGGGCCATGAGTAAAGGTGAATATTCTTCCAGCCATTCTTCCTACAATTAGTACACAAATTCTTATCTGACGCTAATTTCAGCAGTGCGACAGATATGGCGTTTTGGTCGTGTGGATCTACAAGAAGTCCATTCTGCAATGCCTGATAATAAACACAAGGAAAAAAGACAGAAAATTTTCATAGGATCATCTATCAATCCAACATAGAGCCATGAAAGTTAATTACAACAATGGAATGGTTAGTGAATAGGCGCATTACTTGCTGAATGTCAACTAGGCTGCCATTTTTAGTGGCCACTGTTGGGAGACAATGAGCCGCTGCCTACAAAGCAAAATGTATCAAGGTACTAAATGAAAAGGTTTAAGTTAGAAATCTATGATGAAATTGAGATTCATTCATTATGTATAAACTGACCTCAAGTAAGGTAAGCCCAAATGGTTCAACTAAAGCTGGATTTATGAAAACCCCTATAATAATAATATGTAAAACGTTTAGCAAAATAAGCATAAAAATAGTTCAAAGCAGTTCAAAATTAGTTATAGTAGTAAAAACCTTGGTCTTGGCTGCGAGCCGATAAATTTCAGGAACATCATATTGATTGTGATGTTTGGGGTATGCTACTAGTCCATAAAAATCATACTTATCAATTAATTTTAGAACCGTAGTAAGCACACTTGCATTTCCCTGTTCCCCATTATCAAAGTCTATGGCCAAAAACGAATTAATTTTTTTTTTTTTGTATCAGTAAACATACGATACTTGAGTTGAAAAAAGCTTACATACAAGATTCGCGAGCTCTCTCAACGATCGACATTCCCCAAAGGCTTTCAATAGACTAGTAATGTTCTTTTTGGGATCTGCTCTTGATAGAGTTAAAATCATTGGCTTATGAGGATTCGTCAGGAAACGCATCACCTATCAAAATGTGTTGATATTAGTAAATTAAATGGGATGCAATGTTGAGAGTATATGGTTATCTGAATTGAAACACATACTTTTGACCATATTGGCGGTAATGCCTGTGGAGAAGAGCCATCAGTACTATTAACAAGTGAGGCGATCTCATCTACGTTCGTGTGTTTCTTCTTGCGCCACCAAATTGCTGAAGTCCATGCCAGGAGGAATGACCTAAAAACAAAGTCATCGTATTATGGACAACTTCAAAGAGGGATTTGGATAATATCTTACTTACCACCATTCATGGCGTGAACCTGGGATGGCAGTTGACTCCACGCCGAGCACAAGCTCGCAGGACTTTATCAAGCTTGACATCAAAACCATCGTACAATCCCCACTGTTGGTCGATTTCCTGCTTAGTACTTGTAATGACGAGTTCAGCAGCATCAAGGGAAAGCTCTTCGGCCACTATCCTTCTCATAATCTTGTAAGTGGAGTTGATATCCTCTTTTGATTGTCTTCCTTGTTTGTGAAGTTGCTCGAGCTTGTTTCGCCCAAGGGAATGCCCAGTCAGAACCATTGGGACATTCAAAGCACTCCCCTGCATCGGCATAGTGACCGTGAATTAAATATGGCCAAATGGGCAAAACAAAAGTTATACAGCCATAAAAAGGTCTTGGCTTTATATATAACATAGATATGTTGTGGCGTTTCCATTTCTCTGACTTTTTCTTCCTGCCGTGTACAGTGTATGTTAAACTTTGAGTACCCAATGAAGAAAGCGATTGTCATTAATTAGCACTATGCATGGTACCTCACCGTGAATTTAGATTTCAATTTCTTCCTGTAAAACAAGAAAAAAAAAGTGTTATTTGTTGTATTATCGTCAGCAATCTATGAGGAAGTAATGTGGTAAAACTTTTGTTAAGTTAGAAGCCAATGTTCATGTAGTTGTTTGTCACTTCTTATATATATATGTACCTATGCTTTCCTATCTTCCATAAAAAAGCCTGAATATCGTGTTTGAAGAGTTTCAACTTCTGAAAAGCATTGCAATTAGATGACAGTTTCCTAGAGAATCAGCACTCAGAGCGAGCATTATTTTTTGCCACTCAGATCGTTGCTCAGATTTCTGAAGTCATTGGCCTCTAAATTTTCTATTGAATAAACACAATAATATGATTTAAACCATATACTAATATCATGATCATGTAAACTGCACGAAAAGTAAAATGCAGAACAGGATACATACATAGCTAATTTTCACTTGAATATACAATTACAGAAACCAAAAATAAAATGACAAGAATATTAAACTTCAAATATGATTTCTGTCATTAAAATTGGGGTGAGGCAACAATCTGACAGAGGAGAGCATCGAATGGCGTGATCCTGGGATTTGTCATTTGTTTTATGATTATGATTCTGAGGAGTTTACAGGAATCGATTGGAATAGAATTGGTCAGTAATTCCTTCATAACTTTTAAGTTTTCTGTTTTCTTACACTAAATCTTTAGATAGACAGCTCTACCTCTGGATTCATGATATATTTTCTTACTGAATTAGATGTCGTAACTTGAGTGTCCTAGTTCACTCAGCAACAGAACCAGCTGTACTTAGTGTTGCCCCGGAAGAGAGAAGGGGGGCGGGGGGTTACATTTATAACTATATACTTGACTAATCCTCTGAGTTGATATTGAATGCATAGGCAAATCAAGTTCTGTACATAGTGAGAAATACCGCTGCATTCCTAAACCAACTGAACTTAGTCTGTGGAATTGAACTTTTGCTCTGAATTTATTGCTTTAGGTCCTTTTGTTGGGTGTTGTTAAGGTAAGGTAGCAATCTAAGTGTGCACAGTGAAGGAGGCATGAGGGACAGACAGTTGGAATTGACAAGGGTAGGGTACAACCAGAGAACTCACCATGCCTCTAGTTGGATCTAAAGCCAACTTCGATACATGGTAGTAGTCGGGTGGCTATCCTTGGATCCTTATAGACACGATCTTCTGCCGAAATTGTAGAACATTTTTTAAAATTTTAATCTACTGTGGCAAGTTGATGAACTTAATGTCGATGGAACCTGCACGGTTGCATCACAGGACAAAGCAAAGTAGTTAAGACGTGCTGTAGCAGTTGAAGGACCAACGTAATAGAAACAACAAAGACTCGCGAAGTAGTCAACTAAAGCACTGTCTAGTTTATGCGTTTGTTCTGGGCCTCTTCATCAAATCGGTCTCTAAGTTCAGGAGAAAACTATGAGTTTAATTTTAATTGCATGACTAGACTACACACAGATATACTTGTATATCTTTCCCTGCCTCAGTACCCTGTCTGATTGGTTAGCTCTAAGTCCCAACTACTTGATATAAATTTGACACTGGGGAGTACACAAAATCGCCAGAGTTACATATCTTCCACACCACATTAAGGGTCATTCGTTTTCGATGCGTAAAAAGGATCAAAAACCCCAACACAAACGACAAGGGAGAATGAGTTGCAGGTGAGTCAAAAAGCAGTTTGCTTCCTTCATTTTTCATTTTGATATGACGCTATGTAGAGAAACTGCCCCAACCAAGGAGTCAGCAAAGCAAAGTAGTCAAGACGTGCCATACACTGAAGCAGTTGAAGGACCAACTTAATGAAAGCAGCAATAAACAAAGACTTAACAAAGACTGAAGAAATAAAAAATTTAAAAGTGTTGGATAATATATGCTAGTAGGGTTATGCCACACTAATAAAGTAGGGGGCCTTGAACATGTTTATAAGTTAATGAGTTACTTTATATATCATCAATTGATTCTCGATTAGACCTCATCCGACTTGTATGCATAGATCATTAGTTGAGACACAATTTATAAAAGATTTGACAAGAAACCTACACTTTGAAATTTGTAAATTGGGATTAAACAACAAGCATCTTCCATATGTTATTATTTTGATGCGACAGTTACAGAAACTGCCCCAGCCCAGCAGCCATAACTCAGGATGTTTCTTCTATTTTTACATCTGCATTAAAACCACTTGAATTTATGCATATATATGTATATTATATGCATGTGTGTGTATATGCAGGTATTTACGGAAATAACCCATATACGCTAAAGTGAATAATTCATTACTAGGATATATGTTTCTTCTTTTTCTTGTTTTTTTTTTCTTGCGGGAATTATTATTATTATTATTATTATTATTATTATTATTATTATTATTATTATTATTATTATTATTATTATTATTATTCCTTTTGATGGAGTTGTGGGAATTATCGACTTGCTCTTGTTCTTGTACATGCAAAATTCTATAAATAAATAGTCATGATCAATCAAGGTTTTCAATTTCATTAATACAAATCTTGTTTTTCCGTTGCTCTCAATGGCAAAAAAGGAACTTCAATTGTCACACTAGATTATCTTTAATCAAATGGAAGCGAGATTTATACCTTGAAACAAACAGCTAGTAATAAAGGAAGACTTTCTTTTTGGATCATTAATAAGCTTCAAGAAACTCGAAACAGATACAATAATCTGGCTAAGTTGATGGTAATAATTAGCCAATCTAATACCTCATATCTCCTATCGAAAAACCACCAAAGCTAGCTAATTAACTATCCACCACCTAAGAAAGGAACATTGACATCTATTCAAACAAAAAATCAATGAAAAAGAAAGACTTATCATCAAGTCAGCAGAGATATATCTCTTTTTCTAAAAAAATTTGAAGGCAATAATTGAGAAACTCTTATACTTGAGCAGTCTATAAATAACAGGTATAATCAAATGTGGTCTTCACTAACACAAATTCGTTTTTTCCTTTTCCATTTGCTTTCAGAGAAGTGGAAAAATATTGAAAAAATTCCAATTTTTTCATCAAACAATAATATCCGAGAATGAAGGGGCAGTGTTGCATGAGAAGAGTCCCACAGTACTTGTTTCTGCTTGCTTGGCTGATTTCTGTGTCCATCAAGTTTGGTGTTAGTGGGATCAGCCTTGTCACCCCCAATAACACAATCAAGTGTATTAGCAAGGAGAGAGAAGCCCTGCTCCAATTCAAACACGGGATCCAAGTTGATCGTTGTGGGTTGCTCACTTCTTGGGATGCCCATCAAGATTGTTGCCAGTGGCAGGGCATTCGCTGTGACAACCGCAACGGTCACGTCATCAGGCTTCAACTTCGCGTGACTGATTTTTATTGTTCTCTGGGAGGTAAAATAAGTCCTTCAATAGTCGAGCTCAAACATTTGAAATATTTGGACCTAAGCTACAATGCTTTCGCACAAACCATCCCCAGCTTTATTGGTTCCCTCCTCAATTTACAGTACCTCAATCTCTCCAATAGTGATTTCTACGGTGAAATTCCTAGTCAGTTTGCAAATCTTTCAAGCTTAATCTCTCTTGATCTTAGTTCCAATGATTATAATGTTCTTGATGTCAAAAGCTTGAGGTGGCTTTCCCATCTAACTTTGTTGAGGGACATCAACTTGAGTGATGTTGATCTTACTCTAGCCACAGACTGGATGCAAGTTGTTAACAACCTCCCTTTTTTAAGGAGCCTTAAAATGGATAGGTGTTATCTTTTTCCACCAACTCCCTCCTCACTTGTGTACACAAATTCCTCAACCACTTTTCGTGTCCTTAGTCTTTCAAACAACTTATTGGATGACTCTTCAATCCTCCGGTGGGTGTCCAACTTGACCAGGATCAGCATTAGCCTTGAATATCTAGACCTCTCTGACAATGAGATTTCAGGTGCTATCCCTAGTACTTTTGGGAATATGCATTCCCTTTTGCACCTTGATCTCTCTGCAAATGAATTTCAAGGACCTATCCCTAATATTTTTGGGAATATGCTTTCCCTTTTGTACCTTGATCTATGTTGTAATGAATTTCAAGGTCCCATCCCTAGTGCTTTTGGGAAAATGCATTCCCTTTCGTATCTTTATCTCTATTCGAATAGACTTCAAGGTCCCCTCCCTAATACTTTTGGGAATATACATTCCCTTTTGCATCTTGATCTCTCTTGGAATGAACTTCAAGGTCTCATCCCTAGTGCTTTTGGGAAAATGCATTCGCTTTCATATCTCGACCTTTCTTCTAATGTCTTTGAAGGTCTAGTTCCTGGATCAATTTTTAATCTAAATCTTCTAAAACATCTTAATCTCTCTAATAACAACTTTCAAGGGATCAAACTTTCAAATTCCTCAGGTAACTTGTGTAGTTTACAACAACTGGACTTGAGTAATAACAAGATAGTCAACGATGTTGCAAGCATCATTGAAACTCTTGGAGGGTGTGCAAACACGTCACTGGTTGTCTTGGATCTGAGCAACAATAGTTTTGGGGGTCCATTCCAAATATGATTGGTGCATTTTCTTCACTGAAAAAACTGTATCTTGATAATAACCACCTGAATGGCACAATCAGTCTAAGTTTGGGACAACTTTCCAAGCTTAAAGTGTTGGATTTCTATTCCAATTCTTTGAGAGGGACACTCTCAAGCCGCCACTTATCAAATATGTCAAGATTACATTCTTTGGATTTACACAATAACCCTCAACTTATGATTAACATTGGTGCCGATTGGGTTCCTCCGTACCAGTTACACACAATCAATTTGGCATTCTGCAACATCCCTTGCTTCCCAAAGTGGCTACTTAACCCGTCGAACTTATCAAACATTAATATATCCAACTCTGGAATTTTTGACTCCATTCCCCCTTCTTTTTGGAACTCCTTTTCGTCCAAGTTGCCGTATTTGAATTTGGATTTCTCTCACAATGAGATTCATGGAGTGCTCCCGGATATGCCACCAACCTTTAACTCTTTAAGTATAATAGATTTGAGTTCAAACCGCATAGAGGGTTCTATACCGTCGTTTCTCGGAGATGCTTCTGCATTGTTCCTTAATGACAACAGGTTTTCTGGCTCCATCGCTTCTTTTTGTCCAACATCTGAAGCGCGAGTACAAGTTCTTGACTTCTCAAACAACTCGCTCTCTGGGGAGCTTCCGGATTGTTGGCTGGGTTTCAAATTTTTGCAAATTATTCTCCTAGATTACAATAATCTTACTGGAAAACTACCACCTTCTATGGGTGCCCTAGATGAACTCGAGTATTTGTCCCTGCGCAATAATAGCTTGAACGGGAAACTGCAAATACCAGAACGGAATTGGAGCAACTTGATTGTTCTTGATGTTGGGTATAATTCTTTCACTGGGCATATCGCAGCAGGCATCGGGAATAAATTGGATGCTATAAAAATCCTGAACCTACGAAATAACAAGTTTTTGGCAAGTTGCCTTTAAGCCTTTGCAGACTAAGTGACCTTCAAATTTTGGATTTTTCACATAACCAAATAAGTGGGACCATCCCAGAATGCATTTGTGATCTTCAAGGAATGACAAATTCTACACACGACCGAAACGCAACTAAGTTTGTATTTACCTCATTAGATGGATATTATGTAGAAGCATCTATCCCTGAAATGATTATGTGGAAGAAAAAAGAGCAGAGGTTTGCGGATAATTGGAAACTACTGACATACATGGCTATTTCGGACAATCAGCTGCAAGGACAAATTCCCACTGCAATTTCGTGCCTCAGAGGTCTGGATTCACTGGACTTTGCAGGAAACAATTTAACAGGATCTATTCCACCAAATATTGGTGAGCTGACATATCTGGAATTCCTTGATCTATCAAGAAATCATCTTTCTGGTCAGATCCCATCAAGCCTCGCTAATTTGAATTTCTTGGGCACACTGAATTTGTCATACAACTGCTTATCTGGGAAGATTCCAACGGGCACTCAACTACAGAGCATGGAACCAACAACATATATGGGGAACCCTGGACTTTGCGGACCTCCACTTCCACAATGTACTAGAGATCCGGCATCAAACAACAACAAGCCCGAGGGGGATGCTATCCCTCAAAAAGAGAATGATGGTAACGATATGTTTCCAGGTTTGTATATAAGTGTCGTGCTCGGTTTCATAGTCGGATTCTGGGGAGTTTGTGGAACTTTGGTGATCAAAAGGTCTTGGAGGCACACCTATTTCCGATATGTTGAGGACATGTATGACAGACTCCATGTGATGGTTGTTGTGACTATTGCTCGTGTTTGGAGGAGGTGATGAGGTTAGTCAGCGATTCCACATTTATCACTACCAGTTCTCTTCTTGTGCAAGCATTTTGGAGTCAAATGTTAACTTATTCATTTAGTCACATCTCTGAGAAATTAATCATTCACTGCCAATATATTCTCGTGATGCTACTATTTTTACAGATGCTGGTTCATCCTTGATGCTGTAGCCTTTAGGTAAAGTTTGTGATTTCACCTTTTAACTTTTAGGTAAAGTTGCAAGTTGTTTTCACCGTGATAGTCTTTCTTTCTCTTCAGCATATGTTCCAACATTTTCATTTCTCTAACTTTTTCTTCCCTCCCTTGTGCAGTTTGTGTTAAGTTTTCAGAACCCAAGAAAGAAGGTGATCTTGAATTGGCAAGCCCTCATTGTGAACTATTGTACCTTGTGAACTGGGTTTGCTTTATAGATTTCAATTTCTGCTAGGAAGACCAAAAATGCGGCTTCGTGTTGTTTTACTACTAGTGTATGAAGCATGTAATCTGTAAAATTCCTGTCATGTTAAAAATGAATGTTGTCTTGATTAAAAAAAATGAACGTTGATGTAGTAGTTTTTGCTTCTTATGCTTTGTGCTTGTGTTTGATAGAGTACTATTGAATTACGAATTGTTACTATGACCCTAGAAAAATAAAATTCTTCAATGATTAGTTTTAAATACAATGACACAAACAGAAAATTTATTCAAAATTTTTGCTAAACAATTATGTATTTTGAGGAATAGATATGCAACAAGTTGTAAGCAAGACGCTAATGATTTGTGGGATGTCATTTTGACAATTAATACCCGAAACTCACAGTGGCATATTTCACCTTCTCAATCCCTTCAAGCTGCTGATGTATTACCTCAATTGTTTGAATACCTGATGTACGTGTGTTTCGATGTTCAGCCTAGATGCTTATGTGTACAGGACAGGATTTCATTGAAGCTTGATGCAATTTGTTGCTGGTTCTTATGATTTGTCCCCGTGTTTCAATAGAATATGTTGATTATGAATGGTTACTCTGAGTATCTAACCATTGGAGTGTTTTGATAACCCTGTGCAATAAGATTCTGTGCTAAAGTGGGTTTTCGACTGCTCATAGAGTGTTAGTTGGTGATATGCAATGGGAAAGCTCTATTAGAAAATGTGTTTTCTCCATGTATTTTCCAGTATATGGTGAGTTTCCAGTACCAAAGGAGTAGTATGCCAATTGCCAGCACTATAATAACTTTGTGATAGTTTTGGGAATATTATTGATGATTGTTGTCTGGAAGGTAAAATAAGTCCGTCACTCCTAAACATTTACAATACCTCAATCTCTCCTGGAACAATTTCTCAGGGAAATTACTCATCAGTTGGCAAACCTTTCAAGCTTAACCTCTCTTGGTCTTAGTGCCAATGCCTTGTATGTGACAAGCTTGGATTGGCTTTCCCATCTTATTTTGTTGAGAGACCTCAACTTCAGTTGTGTTATTATTAGTCTAGCCAGAGACTGGATGCAGAACATTCACAATCTTCCTTTGTTAAGAGTCCTTCACATGAAAAGGTGTGGGATTTCTCGACCACTTGTGTACATGAATATCTCAATTGGTTTATGTGTCCTTGATCTCGCTGACAACAATTTCAATGACACTTCAGTATTCCAGTGGGTCTTCAACTTGACTGAGATGGGTGTTGGCCTTGAACATCTCGACCTCTCTGGTAATAGAATCCAAGGTCCTATTCCCGAAGCCATTTTGAACTTCATGCTTCTTAAATTTTTGGATCTCTCAGAGAACAATTTCCAAGGGAACATTCCAAAGAGTATTGGTAAGTTATGTAGCTTACAAACGTTGAACCTACAGCGCATCAATCTGAATGAAGAACTTTCCAGCATCATGCACTCCTTATCTGGATGTGCTCACAAGTCACTCTCGTCTTTGGATTTGGGTATGAATCAGGCATGGGGTCCTATTCCTGACACAATCAGCATGTTTTCTTCATTGAGAGATCTGCGCCTTGAGTACAACAAGCTTAATGGCACCATAGGTGAAAGTTTGGCACTGCTTTCCATGCTTGAGGTGTTGGAGGTCTCTTCCAATTCTTTAGAAGGTACCAGTTCAAAAGACCACTTGTCAAATCTTTCAAGCTTACTTTATTTGTCCTTTGGTGATAACCCACAATTGGTGTTTAACATTAGTGCCAATTGGATTCCACCATTCCAACTCAAATTCATATACCTGAGATCCTGCAAGTTGGGCACTAATTTTCCAAACTGGCTTCTGACCCTGAAGAATGTCTTCTGGCTCGATATATCTAACACAGGGATTGCGGACACTCTTCCTCTCTCTTTTTGGAATTCATTCTCACCTGATCTTTATTATTTGAATGTATCTCACAATAACATTTACGGAGCATTCCCAAGTCTGTCGATAACCTTTCACATCAGCTTCATCAATTATAGTATCATAGATTTCAGTTCAAACCAAATTGAGGGCGCAACACCATCATTTCTTGGAAATTTTAGCATGGTATTCTTGAACAACATGTTTGCGGCATCTTGAACAACCTGTTTTCTGGGCAACTTCCAGATTGTTGGAAGGATTTTGACTACTATCAATTCTACGCCTTGAGAACAATCATTTTACCGGCAAATTACCAACTTCTATTGGTGCTTTGAAGTCCGTCAAGGCATTGTACCTGCAGAACAATAGCTTTACTGGAGAATTACCGAAATCAATTGAGAATAGTACATCTTTGCTCCTTCTGGATCTTGCATATAATTCATTAACTGGGTATTTGCCTCTTTGGATAGGCAGTTTAAAAAGCCTAAGCATTCTTGTTCTACAAAGCAATAAATTGAACGGGCCTCTACCTCTAAGCCTTTGCCATCTATCTGATCTCCAAATCCTGGATCTCTCATTTAATAGTATCTCTGGTACCATTCAAAATGCATACATAATCTTATGGCCATGGTGAATGCAACAGTCCTCTTGCCAATGCTTGAGATTCTTCTAGAGGATGATGGCCCCTATGGTAATTACTATGACAGTGCAATGATCATGTGGAAAGGAAAAGAACGGAGCTTTAGGCACACTTTGGGACTAGTGAAATACATAGCCATTTCAGACAATCAACTCGAAGGACCAATTCCTAGTGAAATTTCATTTCTCAGAGGCCTGGGATCCTTAGATCTGGCAAGAAACAATTTGATGGGAACTATTCCCTCGAGTATTGGTCAGCTTTCATATTTACAGCTCCTCAGTCTATCAAGCAATCATCTATCTGGTAAGATCCCGACAAGCCTCATCGATGTCAGCTCTTTGGAAATCCTAGATTTGTCAAACAATGACTTGTCTGGAAGAATTCTACAAGGCACTCAGCTACGAGGCTTTGATCCTGAGGCTTATACAGGGAATCCAGGACTTTGTGGGCCTCCCCTCACTAAATGTCCTGAGGATGTACCATCCACTAGTCCCCGGAGGGAGATGATATCATCAAAAAGAAGGAAATGAGAGTAATGATATTCTTCTAGGATTCTACATAAGTTCCTGGGATTTATAGTAGGATTCTGGGGAGTTTGCGGAAGTCTAGTGTTCAAAAGATCCGGGAGACATGCCTATTTCCGATCTTGATGAGATGAAAGACAGGCTTCGTGTGATGGTTGTTGTGAATATTGTAAGAATTTGGAGAGAGCCATGATGTTGGACTGGTAACTATTTCCTCTGCACTCTAAGTTTAGATCTTGTCATTAAATGTGAAAGTCCGGACTTTTCAATCTTTCGTTTTGGTCGGCTCCCAAGAAATCAGCCATGATTATGCATCATATGCAATTGAATGGCCTTTCATTCTCCTGCTTCTATTTGACAAAAAGAAGTTCTGTTTCATATTTACCAAGTTTCAAACCTTATGTCCCGGGACGATAATTCACTCAAACTGGATTCCCGTGCGGATAATTCACTCGAACTGGATTCCCGTGCGGCGCTAGCAAACTATACCCGAGAATCTTCTTAGAGTTGGCCAGTAAGCCTTAATGATGCTTGACTTAAGCTTGAGAGAGCTAAGTAAGCAAGGACACTTAGAGAAAGAGAGAGTTTTGGAGAATGCTTCGTGTATTGAACTCTTGGAATGAATGGTTGGATCTCTCATTGATGATTTACAAATGAACCCTTGGGGGTATTTATACTTCTCTACTTCCTCAATGGACGGTGGAGATCTATTTAATCCTACGCCCTAGATCTATCCTCTAGAACCTTCTTCACTAATATCTAAGTTCCATACAATTATAGAACATTATAGAAAATTATGGAGGATTAGGGAATAATGGAGAGAAATCTACAAAATTCCGGAATGTTTCGGGCGGCCCGTGACACTTAGTACTCAAATTGCAGTTTTCGTGAGATTCATTTCATGTTGCATAGGTGCTTATTCATTGGTGCTGTAGAAATTTCATGTTGAAGATCCTCTCACTTTGCCTTACTGGTAAAATTATAAAGTTAGTGACACTGACATTCAGCCTTCTATGGTTAGGCTATAAGATAATTAACATTTCCTCTGCTTTTTCCCTGTCTTCTGCTGCATATATTGAGCTTTCAGTACCATAGAAGAAGTTTGCGAAAAGCATAATACGAGCTTCGCTTGACTTTGTGTTTGCTACACTTCTCGTTGTCTTTTTCTATTTCTTTATAATTTTTAAAAAAAATATAAAGAAAGAAAGAAAGGGAGTAGCTACTTGAGTAGTATATTAGATTTAGATGTGCCAAATGTAATGTGGGAAACCCTTTGAAGCATGCCGATGAATGTGTAATACTATATTAGATAATTTATATTAGCATTGTTGGCCAGTATTAGCAAGTGGTAGTTCAGAAATACTTCACAGAATTTTGCTTCTGATGATCCTACTTTTGTTTGTATTGGTATATAATGTAACAAAAATGTTGAATCAGGAATTGATGAAAAATGGAAATGATATACTCTGCCGTCAACTGTTTTGTGCATCATAAATCCTTTGGATGAAGTTAGCCACTCCTAAGCCAGAGTTGCTGCTCTGAGAACAGAATGTGTGCACATTCTGTCATAGTCCACCAGAGGATGCTAACCACTTGTTTTTGACATGTGAGGTTTCCAGGTTGATCCAGAGTCATCGGTGGCCTCAACACGAGGACGGCTGCAGTCATCAAATGTCAGCAGGCTTAATTGTGAGCATCTTTAGTTGGGGGGTAAGACTTTGATGATCCTTTGTCTTCTGAGTAACAAGTGAATGTCGGACATTATATTACTAGTACTGTTGCATTCAATTGCAAGTAGTAGACGGTAAAATTTCATGGATTTATGCTAATACTTCGACAATTCAATGCTTAAGTAGAAGTGGATACAATAAGTCTGTACAACATGATTCCCATTCTACAGTCCTGTACAGTCAAAATACTGTCATTAAATTTGACGGTATGGAAGGGAGGAAAGTTCTCATACCAACTTCATGCTATGGAATTCATCCTATAATAATCTCTTCTGATGAAGAGTACTATGGATGATCCCAATCCTGATCCTGATGTGTATCTTTTGCTTCTGAATTCTGATTATGTAGAATCAGCCATATTGAACTCTTGTAACATAGGTAATAGGATTCATCTGAATAGGAATAGTACAAATTCACCCAGAAGAGGTAAAACTACATGATTATATTTATATATACTGAAGTCTTATTTATGTGGTGGCTATATACTCATATGAAGACCATATTCTGCTGGTGGTGTGATATAAATATGTTTAATCATGTAATGGATCTTATTTTAACCTTTCAAGTCCTGAACTAATTCCGCTCATTAGCCAAGAATATAACTATTAATTTCCTGATGTATAATCATGACTTTATTTTAAGCTGAATCCTCCTCTGCATTCGCCTAAAAGAGAATACTAAAGGACCCATCAATGCATAATGTTGATGGTTTCTGAGGAAGCTGCTCTAGTTTAGACGCCTTAACAGCAATTCGCTACGTGGGTAGTGATTGAGGTAGACTTGTCAATCTAATTAATGTTAGAACTTTGAACTTTCCAGGTCAAGAATTTTGGACATACTCTTGTTTATAGGAAGTGTATGGAACGGTATACATAACAATTGATAGAGGGCTCCATTCCAAGGTATTTGCGAGACTTGAGGGTTAGACAAATTGAAGTCTCGGTCCGTGTGTGCAGAGACAGCCCCGTGCCACAAGCAACAGAATATCCGACAACTGTTAGTCTGAAAAAATACACTATTATCCTAATGAATAAAAATGCACCTTCTCAATCCCTATGAGCTGCGGATGCATTAGCTTGATTCTTCGAATACTTGATGTTCTGTGTTTTTAGATGTGCTGACTAGATGCTGATGTGTCCACGCTTTGATTTCTAGCTCTGTTTTATTTGATCTAAATAACTAATCACAGCTGTATGTGCAATGTTGTTGATCACTGGCTGTGAACTCTGAGGAGTGGCTTGATCTAAATAACTAATCACAGCTTTTAAATTTCAAAAAAAAAGGAAGCCGGTATCTATGAGCTGATTCTAGAGATATATGTGTATAATCATTTAATGATCTTAATTAACCCGTCAACTAATTCCTCATTAGCAAAGAATACACTATTATCCTAATGAATAATCACAACTTTATTTTTACGCCAATACTCCTCTGCTGTGCGTAAAAGAGCATATCAAAGGACTCATAAATGTTGGATTTGTCTTCCAATTCTTTGAGAGGTTCATTCTCAAGCCAACAC
Organism: Talinum fruticosum; assembly: GCA_021018815.1. Lineage (NCBI taxonomy): Eukaryota > Viridiplantae > Streptophyta > Magnoliopsida > Caryophyllales > Talinaceae > Talinum > Talinum fruticosum. The sequence continues at coordinate 1,015,612 of JAITYX010000089.1, read as the reverse complement.
TGATCAAATATGTCAAGGTTATATTATTTGGATTAAACGATAACCGTGGCCTTATGATTAACATTAGTGCCGATTGGGTTCCTCCATTCCAATTACATACAATCAATTTGGCATTCTGCAAGTTGGGCCCTCACTTCCCAAATTGGCTACTTACCCAGTCGAGCTTATCCTACATTCATATATCCAATGCTGGAATATCTGACAAACCATTCCCCCTTCTTTTTGGAACTCCTTATCGTCCAATTTGGTTTATTTGGATTTGTCTAACAATGAGATTCATGGAGCACTCCGGGATATGCCAGCAACCATTAACTCTTCTCCTTCAATAGATTTGAGTTCAAACCACATAGAGGGTGCTATACCGTTGTTTCTCGGAAATGCTTCTACATTGTTCCTAAATAACAACAGGTTTTCTGGCTCTATCGCTTCTTTTTGTCCAAAATCTGAAGCGCAAGTTCAAGTTCTTGACTTCTCAAACAACTCGCTCTCTGGGACGCTTCCAGATTGTTGGCTGGGTTTCAAAATTTTGCGTGGTATTCGCCTAGATTACAATAATTTTACTAGAAAGCTACCGCCTTCAATGCGTGCCATGGATAAACTTCGGTATTTGTCCCTTCGCAGTAATAGCTTCAATGGAAACTGCAAATACCAGAACAGAATTGGAGGAACTTGAATGTTCTTGATGTTGGGTATAATTCTTTCACCGGGCATATCACAGCACAGCAGGCATCGGGAACAAATTGGATGCTATCACAATCCTCAACCTACGAAATTACAAGTTTTTTGGCAAGTTGCCTCTAAGCCTTTGCAGACTAAGTGACCTTCAAATTTTGGATCTTTCATATAACCAAATATTGGGGATCATTCCAGAATGCATTTGTCATCTTCGAGGAATGACAGATTCTACAAACGACCAACATGGAACTCATCTTGGATACTGCAGTGCTGCAGGACCACGCCGTGTTTGCAGTGACTATGGTATCTCCGAAATGATTATGTGGAAGAGGAGGGGAGCAGTTTTTTACGGATAGTTTGGGACTAGTGAAATGCATGGATATTTCAAACAATCAACTGCAAGGACAAATTCCCAGTGGAATTTCGTGCCTCAGAGGCCTGATTTCATTGGATTTGGCTCGGAACAACTTGACAGGATCCATTCCACCATAAATTGGCGAGCTGACCTCTTTGGAATTCCTTTATCTATCAAGAAACAATCTTTCTGGTCAAATCCCATCAAGCCTAGCTAATTTGAATTTCCTAGGCACACTAAATTTGTCATACAACAATTTATCTGGGAAAATTCCGCCGGGTACTCAGTTGCAAGGCTTGGAACCGACAGCATATACGGGGAATCCTCTACTTTGTGGTCCTCCACTCCAAGAATGTACTAGATGTCCATCACCCAACATGCCCAAGGGTGATATTTTCCCTTCATGAAGAGAAGGAAGAGAAGGATGGTAATGGTCTGTTTCCAGGGTTGTACATAAGTGTGGTGCTTGGTTTCATATTTGGATTCTGGGGAGTCTGTGTAACTCTAGTGATCAAAAGGTCTTGGAGACACACCTACTTCAGATTTGTTGAGGACATGTATGACAGACTCCATGTGATGGTTGTTGTGACAATTGCTCGAGTTTGTAGGAGGCCATGAGGTTAGTCTGCAATTCCACCTTTATCACCATTACTTCTCTTGTTATGCAAGCATTTTGGAGTCAATTTTGATTTACTCATTTAGTCACCTCTCTGAGAAAAAAATTTCTCATTCACTGCCAATATATTCTCTTGATGCTTCTATTTTTACAGATGCTGGTTCATCCTTGATGCTGTGGCCTTTAGGCTCAAGTTCAAGATCGTAACCTTTTGACTTTCGGTAAAGTTGCAAGTTATTTTTACCTTGATAGTCTTTTTTATGTTCACTCTGTGTTCCAGCATTTCCATTTTCTCTGACCTTTTCTTCCCTCCCTTGTGCAGTTTCTGTTAAGTTTTCAGTACCCAAGAAAGATGGTGATCTTGAATTGGCAAGCCCTATTGTACCTCATTGTCAACTGGGTTTGCTTAGATTTCAATATCTGCTAGGAAGACGAAAAAAATGAGGCTTCTTGTCGTTTTAGTAGTAGTATATGAAGCATGTAATCTGTAAAACTCCTGTCAAGTTAAAAAATGAATGTTGACTCGATGAAGAAAAAAAATGAATGTTGATGTAGTAGTTGTTGCTAGTTATGATTTGTGCTTGTTTTGATAGAGTGATGTTGAATTATAAATTGTTACTATGACCCTAGAAAAAGTAAAATTCTTCAATGATTAATTTTAAATACAACTTCATAGACAGAAAATTCATTTAAAAACTTTGCAAAACAAGTGTCACAAAAATGGAGGTTTTGGATCACATTTTTCTTTGCCATAGCTTGGATGTTGAGGACCAGAAATGCAACAATTTCGAAGCCAGATACTAATGATCTGTGGGATGTCATTTCGACAATTATACCTGAAACTCGGTGGCATAAAAAATGCACCTTCTGAATCCCTTCGAGCTGCTGATGCATTCACTCAATTCTTCAAGCCTGTCGGAGTTGTTGGAGATGGATGCAGCTCTGAGTTTGTGTTCTGTTATTTTCAAGCAGATCATCATTACAATGTGGAACGAGAGCGAATCAGTGACAGAAAGAAGCAGCTTGAGATCCATCCGTTTGTAGGAGATCATATTTTTATACAGCTTCATGAAATTAGTCTCCTAGTTAAGGACAACAGACAACCTACAAGTTTAATTGGGAGATAATGCAAAATTGCACATCTATATCCTTCTGCGCCCTATTTGATTGATTGATTTTATACCACATTGTTATAATTTTTAGCTCTATGATAGAGAAAATTACCAAAATTTTCTTAGTTGAATATTTTGATTGTATAATACCTTGAGATTTAGAGCAAAGTTGAAGATCCGAAGAGCTGGAAATTGGCAGTAGTTGGCCGGTGCTCGCGGGTTACTATTCAAAGGCTAAAAAAATTCAGAAATATCAAACTTTACAATGCTAGACTTGATGAGCAGGTGTTGAGTCCAAAATATGATATTTTTAATACTTTTTACATCTTATTTTGTTTGTAATAATTATTAAATTAAAAAATTTTATTTGTGTAGACAATTTGGAAAAATACGAGAAACAATAAAAAGACGTGAAAATTTGGAAGAAATTATCGGTAATTTATGCTTGGCCCAGTGTGAGCCCTTTTCCCCTCATCTCCACGCTGCACCAGCCTACTTTCCCTCGGCCCATCCACCCACCGAAACCCTAAAGCCTCACACCCCTTCTTCCTCTTTCCCATGCTGCTTCAAGCCTCACACCTAGACCCGGCAAAACCGACCCAAACCGAATGGGTCAACCCGAACGACCCGAAACCCAAACCGAACCGACATCCAAAACAGTTGAACCGATTTTGACCCGAAAACCGAAATGAACCAACCCGAACAGACTCGAACCGAACCGACCCGAAATCGAATGAACCCGATTCCGACCCGAACCGAAATGACCCGAACCAAAACCAAACCGACCCGACCCGAATCGGACCCGAATCGATTTAACCCGAATAAAAGTCACCCAACCCACATTATTTTTTTGTTGGATCTCTCAAGATGGATTTTTGTGCCTATAGTGGTACAATTTTTTTGTGGGTACAATTTTGAATCGATTTTGACCCAAAAAGTGACCCGATTACGACTTGAAGTTGACCCGATCCGAATTAACCCGAATCAAACCCGAACCCGACCCGAAGAGATTGACCTAAAGTTGAACCGAACCGAAGTTGACCCGAACCCGAAACCGAACCGGACTCGAACAAGATCGACCCGAAGTTAACCCGAACCGAACTAACCCGAACCGAATGACCCGAATTAACCTACCTCCCTCTTTAACCCAGCCACGCACACCAGCCCCATCTTCATCCTCTCACGCTACCCGGACCCGAAACCCTAGCTTCTCCATCTCCTTCATCATGCCGGTAATCATCTCCAACTCTACCTCTCCGTCTCGTTCCTCACACTAGAACCGAAGCCCACAAGACCTCATCTTCTCTTTCGCTACTTTTCTCCATTCTTCGGTCTCCCTCCACGAGTAGAACTCGCATTCTACTAAAACTCTATCCACAACCGGAAATTGGGCCGAAGAAATCGGGACATACGCAAGAACGAGGACACAAAAGTGAGGAGAAGAGTAGGAGGCGAGAAGTGTTAGGAAGAACTAAGTTTTAAAATTGTAACCGCAAGTGCACGGTGTAGTTGTAGTTAGCCAACAAGCACAGGTCATGTCCACAAAGAGTTGTGTTTCAAATATCAAAGTTAACTAAAACTTTCTATCTAGACGAATCAGCACGAGAAGAATAGATATTATGATTAAATTAACCTAGAAAGTAATAAAAATATAGACGGGTTGTGATTTTAGCTTAAGTCTAAACCTACCCAAGTTTATATAAGTATTTAGGAGTGGTTGGTTGCACTATCAAAGTCTACTCAAGCCCGACAAAAATAACAACCTCGAACTTAATTAGGATTCAAGTTATTTTTATGCCAAAACCTTAACTATTCTCTATAACCACACTAGTAAATTAACTCCACCTTTCAAATTGACTCCACCTTTCGGTGACAAACCAACTGTCTAAAAATCAAGATGAAAAGACCCTTTTGTGCATCTCATCGAACCTGTGGTAGGTAAGAGAAATAATCCCAAAATACTAGCATATACTAGGTAAATAAAGGCTCGAGACAAAATCAATTGGCCATTAAGAGGCTAATTACAACCGAAGTGACACAAACTAACCACTAATTAATATGAAATACGACTAACAAGCTGAATTAATAAGGATTGACTCAAACAATGACATAAACTAACAAACTAAATGTAAACATGAAATTAAACAAATAATATAACTACTACTAACATCAAAAGATAATAAAAATCGAACCTTTAAACTAAATGAAACAAACTAAAGAGAAAGAGAGATAAAAAGGAAGAAGTTACTCTGAACGAATCAAATTGAAACTAAAAACTATTTGAAACTAAATTAATAACTAAAGCTAAAAATTACAAGAGGAAAACTAATTAAAATTAAAATTAATCTAAAACATAAACTAATCCTCCGGCTGAAGACTTCAAAACCTTGCCGAAATTCGCTAATTCATATATATATATATATATATATATATATATATATATATATATATATACCCAACGCTGCCGCTGCTGCAATTTTGAAAGTATCTCAAGGCAACGTCATCGTGACATCAGCGTCCATATTTTACCAACTCAATTCTTGCCCTTTTTCCTTGATTTTGGATTGGGGTTTTATAATTATGATGCTTGAACTTTTTTTTTCCATTGTGAATCTTGAGTCTTAATGTTCAATATTATACTTTCCTTAACTTTGAGCTCAAATTTCCGATTTTTATTCAAATGAACTTTATTAATTATAAAAGTAAGAAAACAAAGTAAAAATTCTAAAAATATATTATTTTTGAGTCAAAAACTAAGTAAATAAGGGTATAATTAATGTAATATTTAAATCAAACAAGAAGCTATAAAAAGGCGAAGAAGCAGAGCAGAACAGGGAGGCCTGACGGCGGGGGCAAAGGTGTGACGGACTGGAGCCCTCCGAGGTCCAAGTTTTCAGATTTACTTCTTCAATTCTTTAGTTCTAGTTCCTCAAATTCATTCTTAGTTTCTCAAATTTTAGTAGTTGATTTTCAGATTTTTCAGTTTAAGTTTTAAATTTATCTTGAAGCTGAATTCGGATTTGTGGATTGATGATCTTGAATTGTTGCGAAATTGTGGACTTTGGGACTGTGAATTGTATAATTCTTCCTCTTTGGTCTCTGTTAATTCGATTTTCTTTTTCAAACATAATTTATTACAAATTTGATTCTTGCTCTTGGTTTTCGTTAATACTTAATTCTGTTTCTGGTTGAATTCTTAATTTAGGATAATTTAGTTTACTTGTCATTGTTCGATTTTCAATTCACGTTAGTTTAGGTTTGTTTAAGTTTTACGAATTGAGCTTTCTACTCGTTTCGTAACTTAGTTTTAATTTAGTCCATCTCAGAGGTTCGACAAATCACCGTACTTTCCCTAAAATGACTCCAAGAGCAGGTAAAAAGACTTGGTCCATATAATTCTATTCATATTGGCATTTTGCAAGCAGTGTTAGTCAAATTAAACGCCTTGACTCAGTAAATGCATGACACTGTAAATTTGTATATAGTTTTTCTGAGATAATGATCCACTCTTTAGAGTGGAAATTTGATGGAACCACAATTTTCTACCTTATCATGCACAAAAGCAATTACCCACTTCGCCATAGCCTCTTCAATCCCCCAAGTCCAGGATGTACTTAATCTGGTCTGACCAAAAAAACAAAAAGAAAATAATGTAGTATAAAATTTTAATCTTGATAAGGCCTCTATTTTAGTAATTTTTCTAAAAATTAGTCCTTTTTCTCTAAATTCTTATTAATTTCAAATAAGAAAGGCCAAGTCGCCAAACCAACCCCTCCTTATGCAAGGCCTTTGATCCCTAAATCCCCCTCCAAGCAAAGCCAGGACTATAGCCTAGGGAGGAAAGGGAGCACTTGACTTGAGGCCCTGAATCAATAGTCATGCTAAATATTTATTTCCTTACTCTGTTTGATTGGTTGATTTCCAAGTCCCAACTACTTGATACAGTCATAATTTTGGCACTAGGAGTACACACTGTCCCGTAAATTGAAGCAGTAATGAAGAGGTATCCTTGCGTGAAAACATGCCCTTGCTTGCTCTTTCTGCTTGCTTGGCTGATACCATCGCCCTTCAAGTATGCTGCTGCTGGGATTTGCCTAACTGGCACCCACAATAACACGATCCAGTGTACTGGCAAGGAGAGAGAAGCCCTCATCCAGTTCACACAGGAGATTGGATCCGATTATTGTGGATTGTTCACTTAGTGCTTGGGCTGTATACAAGTGATAGCTTTCCAGTTCACTTGAGTAAGGTTGTATATAAGTGTGGTGCTTGGGTTCATTGTGGGATTCTGAGTGTGTGGAACTCTGGTGATCAAGAGGTCTTGGAGACATTCCTATTTCCGTTTTGTTGAGGACATCAACGACAAACTCCATGAACTATTGCTCAGGTTTGGAGGAGGCCATGAGGGACGTTAGCACTTCCTTCATCATCACAGTTAGTTCTGTTGTTGTGTGAATATTCTGGATTTTCAGCCTTTATTTACTATTTAATCACCTCCTTATTACGACATGTGTGTCATAATCTTTGATAGAGGATAAAATGAAACAAAATTTGTCTGAGTATCAAACTTAGCTCTCCGTATTCTCCAAGGAATTTTGAGTATGTTTTAGCCTGATCTCAAGTATAGTGGGATCATACTAATGTCTGAGCGTCGCGACAAACAGCAGCTCGAGGCATTGCAAGTGCAGTGGAGCAAATTCATCAAACTGGTCTTGAAATTTTCTTTCTGTAGATTTCAAGGAATTGATTACTCTTAAAATTTTCTCTTTGCAGGCTCCTACATGGCTTACCATGTATCATGTTGAGTCTTGAAAAATATGCTGGTTGTGGTCCAAGGTAATCTCTAAACTACTTGCTCTCTGAAGTTACATCACTGCCTTTAATTCAACACAAGCTTATTTGCTTTCAAATTTGTTTACAAATTTGTAAACTGGGATCAAACAACATGACGGCAAGAAAAAATCCCAACACAATTGCAAGAAAAAAAACTTTATGACGACATTATATGTAGAACCTTTGAGAAAAGGATTGCCTAAATTGTATTACTTACCTTTTATTAGAAAAAGAAGACTTTAGATGAGTACTCGTCAACAAGCAATGTGCATCTTTGATTTATTATTGTTTTGATACTAACAGCTATAGAAACCGGCTCAGGACTCCCTTGTGTAGAAAGAGCCTTCGATTTATATTTGTACATATAGAAAGAGCCTTTGGTCCTGAGGAATTGATTACTGGAGTTTTGCTTTTTCCTTCTTTCTCGTGGGAATTATTGACTTGCTGGAGTTTGCCTAGCTCTTTCACATACAATGATACAAAATTCTATAAATAAATACAAATCTTTCTTTTCCATTCTTTTTTCAGCTTTCTGCATGAAAATTGTAAATGGCCTTCTGTTCTAAGAAAATTTTAAAGCGAAATGATTGATAAAATTCTATAAATTCACTAACACAAACATGGTATTCACTAACACAAATTTGTGTTTTTCTTTTTCCATTTTCTTTCAGAGACGGGGAAAAATATAGAAAAAGTTACATTTTTTTCATCAAACAATAATATCCGAGAGGGAAAAAAAAAAGAAAAATAAAGGAAAGGATTACTTGACAATGAAGGGGCAGTGTTGCATGAAAAGAGTCCCTCAGTACTTGTTTCTGCTTGCTTGGCTGATTTCATCGTCCATCAAGTTTGGTGTTGGTGGGATCAGCCTTGTCATCCTCAATAACACAATCAAGTGTATCGGCAAGGAGAGAGAAGCCCTGCTCCAATTCAAACACGGGATCCAAGTTGATCATTGTGGGTTGCTCACTTCCTGGGATGCCCATGACGATTGCTGCCAGTGGCAGGGAATTCGCTGTGACAACCGCACCGGTCACGTCATCAGGCTTCAACTTCCTGGTGATACTAATGATGATTATTGTTCTCTGGAAGGTAAAATAAGCCCATCACTCCTTGAGCTAAAACATTTACAATACCTCAATCTCTCCTTGAACAATTTCTATGGGGAAATTCCTCATCAGTTGGTGAGCTGCCATCTTTGGAATTCCTTGATCTATCAAGAAATCATCTATCTGGTCAGATCCCATCAAGCCTCGCTAATTTGAATTTCTTGGGCACACTGAATTTGTCGTACAACTACTTATCTGGTTAGCAGATTCCAACGGGCACTCAACTACAGAGCATGGAACCAACAGCATATATGGGGAACCCTGGACTTTGCAGACCTCCACTTCCACAATGTACTAGAGATCCGTCATCCAACAACAGCAAGCCCGAGGAGGATGCTATCCCTCAAGAAGAGAATGATGGTAACGATATGTTTCCAGGGTTGTATATAAGTGTGGTGCTCGGTTTCATAGTTGGATTCTGGGGAGTCTGTGGAAATTTAGTGATCAAAAGGTCTTGGAGGCACACCTATTTCGGATATGTTGAGGACATGTATGACAGAATCCATGTGATGGCTGTTGTGACTATTGCTCGTGTTTGGAGGAGGCGATGAGGTTAGTGAGCGATTCCACATTTATCACTACTAGTTCTCTTCTTATGCAACCATTTTGGAGTCAAATGTTAACTTACTCATTTAGTCACATCTCTGAGAAATTAATCATTCACTGCCAATATATTCTCTTGATGCTACTATTTTGACAGATGCTGGTTCATCCTTGATGCTGCAGCCTTTACGCTGAAGTTCGAGATTTTCACCTTTTAACGTTTAGGTAAAGTTGCAAGTTATTTTCACCTTGATAGTCTTTTTTCTGTTCAGCATATGTTCCAGCATTTTCATTTCTCTTACTTTTTTTCCCTCCATTGTGCAGTTTCTGTTAAGTTTTCAGTACCCAAGAAAGAAGGCGATCATGAATTGGCAAGCCCTCATTGTGAACTATTGTACCTTGATTGGGTTTGCTTTATAGATTTCAATTTCTGCTAGGAAGACCAAAAACGCAGCTTCTTGTTGTTTACTACTAGTCTGTGAAGCATGTAATCTATAAAATTCCTGTGATGTTAAAAATGAATATTGTCTTGATTAAAAAAATGAACGTTGATGTAGTAGTTGCTGCTTGTTGTGATTTGTGCTTGTGTTTGATAGAGCGATGTTGTATTACGAATTGTTACTATGACCCTAGAAAAATAAAAATTCTTCAATGATTAGCTTTAAATACAATGACAAACAGAAAAATCATTCAAAATTTTTGCGAAACAAGTATGTATTTTGAGGAATAGATATGCAACAATTTCTAAGCAAGACACTAATTATTTGCGGGATGTCATTTTGACAATTAATACCCGAAACTCACAGTGGCATAAAAGACGCACCTTCTCAATCCCTTCAAGCTGATGATGTAAATACCTTTTGTATGTGTGTTTTGATGTTCAGCCCAGATGCTGATGTGTACAGGACAGGATTTCATTGAAGCTTGATGCAATTTGTTGCTGATTCTTATGATTTGTCCCCATGTTTCAATAGAATATGTTGATTATGAATGATTACTCCGAGTCTCTGACCAGTGGAGTGTTGATAACCCTGTGCAATAAGATTCTGTGCTGAAGTGGTTTTCCAACTGCTCATAGAGAGTTAGTTGGTGATATTCAATGGGAAAGCTCTCTTAGAAAATGTGTTATACAGCCTCTCTGATATATAATATCTTTCTCCATGTATTTTCCAGTACCAAAGGAGTAGTATGCCAATTGCCAGCACTATAATAACTTTGTGATAGTTGGTGTTCCTTTACAAACTCAAGTGCCTTTTCTTTTAACGTAAATGGCATCGCTACTTTTGTTGTATTTGAATTGGAAAGTCAGTATTGCTCCATTCGGAGAAGGCCAGCCCCCTCCAAATTCTGAGTTGCCGTTGTGGCTAACCATTCTTGTCTAGGTATATTGAATTCAAAGTCACCACTTCATAATAAAGGAATGTTGCCATAAGAACAGATGCGTGCCCATTCTGTCATAGTTCACCAGAGGATGCAGACCACTTGTTAGTGACGTGTAAGCTATCATGGTTGTTCTGGAGCCATTGCTTTTCTCTGGGTAATGCTTTTCTAGTCACCAGCAATTTCCGGGGTTTCTTTGAGTTTGGATGAATGTTTGTTTATGTTAAGGGGCAGCGGTAAAAGAAATTCTGGAATGGTTTATGATTGTGCAGGATATGTCACCTGGACGATTAAACAAGAACCTGACAGGGGCATAAAATTGCACCTTCTCAGTCCCTCACTGATGCATTAGCTCAATTCTGTAGTTCTCGGTTTGTTTCATCTGATCACACCCTCATTCGTAATGCTGTTGATCACTAGCTCTGAGTTGTCTGGAGTTTGTTCTCCCTGTTTCTTTTTGCTTGAGAATTGAAATGATAAAATTCATGGACTTAAACTTCGGCAACTGAATGCTCAATGTAATTACCCCTGCGCAACAAGATTCCTGTTCTACAGCCCTCAACCACAGTCAAGAGTGTCATTTGGTGATATGCCAGGGCAGAATTTCTTGCACCAAATTTATGTCATGGAATTCCAGGCAGTAGACGACCTGAAATCTCTTCTGGTGTAGCACACTATGAACGATCATCCTCATTTGGGTGCTTTTTCATTCTGATTATTGTGCATGCATTGTAAAAGAGAAAGAAAAATTATTGATTTGTGAAGTGCTACTTCAGCAATGCTTTTTCACACTCCAAGAGTGGCTGAGGAAAATTCTCATTGGAATATTGATTCCACATCAAATAAAGGACATGCTCTGAAAGAGTATTGAATGCCTCAAAAAGGTGAAAGAGATGGAGTGATTTGCTGTCTGGAATTGCAGGAAAAATTTAGATTTCTTGCCATAGGCAAGTTTTCTTATATCCTCTCTAGTCACTTAACAAAAAAATGTCTTCAACAAATGGTTCTGCTCGTTCGCTTTACTTCAAATAGCAGATTGAAGGACCTATAATGCTCGTACACATTAGGAGAAGCAGCTGTAGCCGAGGCTCGGGAGGCAGCAAGACTCAGAGATCATTACAGTCAGCAAGTAGAATTTGGCTGGGCAGAGCTAAAGGGAGACTCTTCAACGTGAAAACTCTGAAATTTCTAACTCATCAAAGCTTCTGTAAATACTGAATTTGAAAAGTATTGTTGATGTGAGGGCTCAACTTAATTAATTGTATGTATTCGCTTGACTTGAGGGGGCAGGAAAAGTCTTGGTCCGAGTATTTTATCTCATAAATGGGATGTTGATGGCACCGCAATTTTCTACACAAGTTGAAGGGCCATCATAATTTAACTTAAAATGACAAGATCGCAAGACTTAGAATAAACCGCATCATAATCTAATTTACTCTTAATTTATATATATGTTCGGGATAGACTGCCCAAAGACTTCCTTGCAATGAAGGGGCAATGTTCCATGAGAAGAGTCCAGTACTTGTTTCTGCTTGCTTGGCTGATTTCAGCTTCCATCAAGTTTGGTGTTAGTGGGATCAGCCTTGGCACCCCAGTAACACAATCAAGTGTATTGTCAAGGAGAGAGAGGCCCTGCTCCAATTCAAACAGGGGATCCAAATTGATCGTTGTGGGTTGCTCACTTCTTGGGATGACCATCAAGACTGCTGCCAGTGGCAGGGCATTCGCTGTGACAACCGCACTGGTCACGTCATCAGGCTTCAACTTCCCGGCGATATTATTGATGATGGTTGTCTGGAAGGTAAAATAAGTCCGTCACTCCTTGAGCTAAAATATTTACGATTCCTCAATCTCTCCTGGAACAATTTTTATGGGGAAATTCCTCATCAGTTGGCAAAACTTTCAAGCTTAACCTCTCTTGATCTTAGTGCCAATGCCTTGTATGTGACAAGCTTGGGTTGGCTTTCCCATCTTACTTTGTTGAGAGACCTCGACTTGAGTTATGTTATTCTTAGTCTAGCCACAGACTGGATGCATAACATTCACAATCTTCCTTTCTTAAGAGTCCTTCACATGAAAAGGTGTGGGCTTTCTCGACCACTTGTGTACATGAATATCTCAACTGGTTTACGTGTCCTTGATCTCGCTGACAACAATTTCAATGACACTTCAGTATTCCAGTGGGTCTTCAACTTGACTGAAATGGGTGTTCACCTTGAACATCTCGACCTCTCTGGTAATAGAATCCAAGGTCCTATTCCTGAAGCCATTTCGAACCTCAAGCATCTTAAATTTTTGGATCTCTCAGAGAACAACTTCCAAGGGAACATTCCAAAGAGTATTGGTAAGTTATGTAGCTTACAAACGTTGAACCTACGGAGCATCAATCTGAATGAAGAACTTTCCAGCATCATGCACTCCTTATCTGGATGTGCTCACAAGTCACTCTCGTCTTTGGATTTGGGTGTGAATCAGGTATGGGGTCCTATTCCTGACACAATCAGCATGTTTTCTTCATTGAGAGATCTGCGCCTTGAGTACAACAAGCTTAATGGCACCATAGGTGAAATTTTGGCACAGCTTTCCATGCTTGAGGTGTTGGAGGTCTCTTCCAATTCTTTGGAAGGTACCATTTCAAAAGACCACTTGTCAAATCTTTCAAGCTTACTTTATTTGTCCTTAGGTGATAACCCACAATTGGTGTTTAACATTAGTGCCAATTGGATTCCACCATTCCAACTCAAATTCATATACCTGAGATCCTGCAAGTTGGGCACTAATTTTCCAAACTGGCTTCTGACCCTGAAGAATGTCTTCTGGCTCGATATATCTAACACAGGGATTGCGGACACTCTTCCTCTCTCTTTTTGGAATTCATTCTCACCTGATCTTTATTATTTGAATGTATCTCACAATAACATTTATGGAGCGTTCCCAAGTTTGTCAATAACCTTTCACATCAGCTCCGTCAATTATAGTATCATAGATTTCAGTTCAAACCAAATTGAGGGCGCAACACCATCATTTCTTGGAAATTTTAGCATGGTATTCTTGAACAACAACATGTTTTCCAACCCTACTGCTCTATTGTGTCCAAAAACCAAAATGCTGATATCTTATCTAGACATCTCTAGCAACCTGTTTTCTGGGCAACTTCCTGATTGTTGGAAGGATTTTGAACTATTATCAATTCTACGCCTCGAGAACAATCATTTTACCGGCAAATTACCAACTTCTATTGGTGCTTTGAAATCCATCAAAGCATTGTACATGCAGAACAATAGCTTTACCGGAGAATTACCGAAATCAATTGAGAACTGTACATCTTTGCTCCTTCTGGATCTTGCATATAATTCATTAACTGGGTATTTGCCTCTTTGGATAGGCAGTTTAAAAAGCCTAAGCATTCTTGTTCTACGAAGCAATAAATTGAACGGGCCTCTACCTCTAAGCCTTTGCCATCTATCTTATCTCCAAATCATGGATCTCTCATTTAACAGTATCTCTGGTACCATTCCAAAATGCATACATAATCTTACGGCCATGGTGAATGCAACAGACCTCTTGCCAATGCTAGATATTCTTCTAGTGGATGAGGGCCCTTATGGTAATTACGATGACAGTGCAATGATCATGTGGAAAGGAAAAGAACAAAGCTTTAGGCACACTTTGGGACTAGTGAAGTACATAGCTATTTCAGACAATCAACTGGAAGGACAAATTCCTAGTGAAATTTCATTTCTCAGAGGCCTGGGATCCTTGGATCTTGCAAGAAACAATTTGACGGGAACTATTCCCTCGAGTATTGGTCAGCTTTCATATTTACAGCTCCTCAATCTATCAAGCAATCATCTATCTGGTAAGATCCCGACAAGCCTCATCGATGTCAGCTCTTTGGAAATCCTAGATTTGTCAAACAATGACTTGTCTGGAAGAATTCCACAAGGCACTCAGCTACGAGGCTTTGATCCTGAGGCTTATACAGGGAATATAGGACTTTGTGGGCCTCCCCTCACTAAATGTCCTGAGGATGTACCATCCACTAGTCCCCCGAGGGAGATGATATCATCAAAAAGAAGGAAATGAGAGTGGTGCGATTCTTCTAGGATTCTACATAAGTGCAGTGCTGGGATTTATAGTAGGATTCTGGGGAGTTTGCGGAAGTCTAGTGTTGAAAAGATCCTGGAGACATGCCTATTTCCGATTCCTTTATGATATGAAAGACAGGCTTCATGTGATGGTTGCTGTAAATATTGTAAACATTTGGAGAAAGCCATGATGCTGGACTGGTAACTATTTCCTCTGCACTCTAAGTTTAGATCTTGTCATTAAATGTGAAAATCCGGACTTTTCAATCTTTCGTTTTGGTCAGCTGCCAAGAAATCAGCCATGATTATGCATCATATGCAATTGAATGGCCTTTCATTCTCTTGCTTCTATTTGACAAAAAGAAGTTCTGTTTCATATTTACCAAGTTTCAAACCTTGCAGTTTTCATGAGATTCATTTCATGCTGCATAGGTGCTTGTTCATTGATGCTGTCGAAATTTCATGTTGAAGATCCTCTCACTTTGCGTTACTGGTAAAATTATATAGTTAGTGACACTGACATTCAGCCTTCTATGGTTAGGCTATAAGATAATTAACATTTCCTCTGCTTTTTCCCTGTCTTCTGCTGCATATATTGAGCTTTCAGTACCATAGAAGAAGTTTGCTACACTTCTCGTTGTCTTTTTCTATTTCTATAATTTTTTTAAAAAAATAAATAAAGAAAGAAAGGGTGTAGCTACTTGAGTAGTATATTAGATTTAGATGTGCCAAATGTAATGTGGGAAACCCTTTGAAGCATGCTGATGAATGTGTAATACTATATTAGATAATTTATATTAGCATTGTTGGCCTGTATTAGCAAGTGGTAGTTCAGAAATACTTCACAGAATTTTGCTGTCAACTATTTTGATTCAGGAATTGATGAAAAATGTTGATCCCACCTTTGTTTGTATTGGTATATACTGTAACAAAAATGTTGATTCAGGAATTGATGAAAAATGGAAATGATATACTCTTCCGTCAACTATTTTGTGCATCATAAATCCTTTGGATCAAGTTAGCCGCTCCTAAGCTAGAGTTGCTGCCCTGAGAACAGAAATGTGTGCACATTCTGTCATAGTCCACCAGAGGATGCTAACCTCTTGTTTTTGACGTGTGAGGTTTCTGGGTTGATCCCGAGTCATCGGTGGCCTCAATACGAGGAGTGCTGCAGTCATCAAATGTGAGCAGGCTTAATTGTGAGCATCTTTAGTTGGGGGAAGACTTTGATGATCCCCTTGTCTTCTGAGAAACAAGTGAATGTCGGACATTATTTTACTAGTAATGTTGCATTCAATTGCAAGTAATTTCATGGATTTATGCTAATACTTCGGCAATTCAATGCTTAAGTTAAGTGAAAGTGGATATAATAAGTCTGTACAACATGATTCCTTTTCTACAGTCCTGTACAGTCAAAAGTACTGTCATTAATTTGACGATATGGAAGGGAGGAAAGTTCTCGTACCAAATTTATGCTATGGAATTCAAGGCATGTAATCCTATAATTATCTCTTCTCATGAAGAGTACTATTGATGATCCCGACCCTGATCCTGATGTGTATTTTTTGCTTCTGAATTCTGATTCTGTAGAAGTAGCCATATTGAACACTTTTAACATAGGTTATGGATTCATCTGAATAGAAATAGTACGAATTCACCTAAAAGAGGTAAAACTGCATGATTATGTTTATATATACTGAAGTCTTATTTATGTGGTGGCTATATACTCATCTGAAGACCATATTCTGTTGGTGGTGTGATATAAATATGTTTAATCATGTAATGGATATTATTTTAACCCCTCAAGTCCTGAACTAATTCCTCATTAGCCAAGAATATAACTATTAATTTCCTGATGTATAATCATGACTTTATTTTAAGCTGAATCCTCTTCTGCATTGGCCTAAAAGAGAATATTCAAGGACCCATCAATGCATAATGTTGATGGTGTTCTGAGGAAGCTGCCCTAATTTAGACGTCTTCACAGCAATTCGCTATGGGTAGTGATTGAGGGAGACTTTTCAATCTAATTAATGTTATAACTTTGAACTTTCCAGGTCAAGAATTTTGGATATACTCTGGTTTATAGGAAGTGTATGGAATGGTATACATAACAATCGACAGAGGGCTCGATTCCAAGGTATTTGCGATACTCCAGGGGCAGACAAATCAAAGTCTCGGTCCGTGTGTGCAAAGACGGACCCGTGCCACAAGCAACAGAATATCCGACAACTGTTAGTCTGAAAATTTTTATTAAATCATAGTCACGGATATATTAACTAACTTTTTTCGTTTCACAATATCTGTCGCTTTGTACTTCCAATGACTTACTAATGACTAGTTTAACAATTTTGTCCTTATTAATTACTCTCTTTTCTCTTCTTTTTCATTGATTTTTTCATTTACAATGAAAACCATGGAACAATTTGGTCTGTTTAACACAAATTTTATCATGAATTTTATGTTTCCGTGATATTCTCTTATAACCTTGAAGCGACAAGTATTTTAAAATGGATGGAGTATTTAATACACCACCCATAATAAAACTTTGTTAATCATATGAAGACAATATTGAATAATCATTTGCTTTTGTTTATAGGTAGTGTAAAGAACACTTCAGTACAGTTTTGGGAAATAATTGTTCATAAGCTGCATTGAAAATCTTGATCACTTTGGATTAAGAAAAACAAAATCTCGATCACCATATGATGAGCCCAAGTAGAAGCAAGACTTACAGTCAGAGTCAGCGAACCGCGGCACCTCAAGACCCCCTGGACGGGGTAGGATCTGGTCTAAGTGCATAGGTCCCATGAATTGATTACTAACTTGGATGTTTCTCCTAAATTGTTTTCTTCTCTTTTAACTTTTAACACATCAGTGATAACCTGATCAAGGCTAACTGTACAAATAATAGCCATAGTTAGACTGCTTCTTCATCAGCACAAAAATTTATCCTTTTTCTTTTCATCTGCTCTCACAAGGGACAGAGAAGGAAACAGAAATTTTTGTTTTTCATCAATTAATATCCTAGAGAAAACTTGCATAAGTACAAAATGAAGTGGTATAGTTGCACAAAAACATTCCCTTCTTTACTGTTTCTGCTTTCATGGCTGATACCAATGTTATTCAGTAATGCTGCTAGTGAGATTACCCTTACTGGCACCCACAACAAGATGATCCAGTGTATCAGCAAGGAGAGACAAGCCCTGCTCCGCTTCAAACAGGGAATTGAGGTTGATAAGTGTGGTCTCCTCGCTTCTTGGGATGACCAAGAAGGCAGCCAATTAGATTGTTGCCAGTGGCTTGGCATCTACTGTGACAATCATACTGGTCATGTCATTGGTCTTCGTCTTCAGGGGAATTATCATCTTGAACCGTGTCTGAAAGGTAAAATAAGTCCTTCACTCGGTGAGCTGAAACATTTGAAATATTTGAGCCTTGTTTTTAATGCTATCGATAGGGAACTTCCTTCTTTTTGGAAGCTGAACTTTCCCCTCTTGATCTTAGCTCCCTGATTTTGGTGGCCTTCAGGGAGAAAGTTTGGGTTGGCTTTCCCATCTCACTTTATTAAGGCACATCGAACTGCATGGCATTGATCTTAGTCAAGCCAGAGACTGGCTCCAAGTCATTAGTGGCATTCCTTTCTTAAGGAGCCTCCGAATGGATCTTTGTAGACTTTCTGCAACAGTTCCCTCTTCTCATTGGCACAAGAATTCCTCAACTAATTTGCGTGTCCTTAGTCTTAACACCAACCATTTGAATGATTCTTTAATACTTCAGTGGGTGTCCAACTTGACTAGAACAAGTACTAGCCTTGTATATTTGGACCTCGCTAATAATAGGATTCCAGGACTCATCCCGAGTGTTTTTGGAATTATGCATTCCCTTTCATATCTCGACCTCTCCGCTAATGAACTTCAAGGTCCCATGCCTAGTGCTCTTGGTAACATACATTCGCTTGCTTATCTTGATCTCTCTGCAAATCAAGTTGAGGGCCTAGTTCCTGAATCAATTTTTCAACTGAAGCTTCTCGAATATCTCGATCTCTCCCATAACAGTTTTCAAGAGATCCAACTTTCAAATTCACTAGGTAATTTGTGTAGCTTACTGGAACTAGACTTAAGCTACAACAATATAACCAGTGAATTTTCAAGCATCCACCGAATATTTCATGGTTGTGCACACAAGTCCCTAGTTTCTTTGGATGTGAGCCACAACCGATTTTGGGGTCCGATTCCAAATATGATTGGCACATTTTCTTCATTAGAAAAAGTCTTTCTTCATCATAATCAACTAAATGGCAGAATCAGTCCAAGTCTGGGACAGCTTCGTAGGCTTGAGTGGCTGGATCTTTCTTACAATTCTTTGGGAGGTACTCTCTCAAACCACCACATGTCTAATCTTTCAAGGCTGGGTGTTTTGGACTTGTCTAATAACCAAGAACTTATAATCAACATCAGTGCCAGTTGGATTCCTCCATTTCAGTCAGTTGCTATATTTTTGAGATCCTGCAAGCTTGGCCCTTCCTTCCCGAAGTGGCTTCTTACACAGAAGAAATTATCCTACATTGATTTGTCCAATAGTGGAATACATGACCAAATTCCAACTTCCTTTTGGAATCGCAATCAGGTGCATTTGAATTTGTCTCATAATGAGATTTATGGAGTGCTTCCAAATCTGTCAATTACCTTTGAGAAACCTCACGAGGTTTGGTTCCCTGCATTGTTTTTGTCCACAGTAGATTTGAGTTCAAACAACATTGAGGGAGCAATACCATCATTTCTCGCAAGCACTTCAGAATTGCTTCTAAATGACAACAGGTTTTCCGGCTCCATTGCTCCCTTATGTCCAAAAACCAATGCAGCTTTACTTATCCTTGACCTTGCAAACAACTTGTTGTCTGGTGTGCTTCCAGATCATTGTGGGGAGGACTTTAAGAATCTGTTATCTCTACGCCTAGATAACAACAGTTTTGTGGGGAAACTGCCACCTTCCTTGGGTTCCTTGGATCAGCTTCAGTCATTGTCCTTGCGCAATAATGGCTTTTATGGGGAAGTGCAAATACCATTGGAGAATTTGACAAACCTGGTTATCCTTGATCTTGGGTATAACTCTTTCACTGGGTATATCCCAGAAGGCATCGGGCGTGCTCTTAAAAGCATCCAGATTCTTGACTTACGGAATAACAACCTTTTTGGACGTTTGCCTTCCAGCCTTTGTCAACTGTCTTCCCTCCAAAATTTGGATCTTTCATCCAACCACATCTCAGGGACTTTTCCGGAATGCATTTGCACTCTTGAAGCAATGACAAACTCTAGAGATAATTTTCCTGATCAACATGGTACTTTGGTTGGCACAGTTTATAGTGGTATTGATCCAACGTTTATGTGGAAAAGAAAACAGCATAGTTTTGGTTATAATGGGCGATTTTTAAGATCCATTGCTATTTCCGATAATGAGCTGCAAGGACATATTCCTAAAGGAATTTCGTGTCTCAAAGGTCTATCTTCATTGATCTTGGCACGGAACAAATTAACAAGATCTATTCCACCAAAAATTGGTGAGTTGTCTTTGGAAGTCCTTGATCTATCAAGAAATAATCTTTCTGGTCAGATCCCATCAAGCCTTGCCAATATGAATTTCTTGAGCATACTGGATTTATCATACAACAACTTGTCTGGGAAGATTCCAATGGGCACTCAGCTACAAGGCTTCGATCCATCAGCATATATGGGGAATCCTGACCTTTGCGGCCCTCCACTCCCAAAATGCACTAAAGATACGGCACCCAGTAACACGACCAAGGTGGATAACATTGATCGAGAAGAAGAGCACGATGGTAACGATATATTTCCTGGGATTTATGTAAGTGTGGTGCTTGGGTTTACTGTAGGATTCTGGGCAGTCTGTGGAACTCTGGTCATCAAAAGGTCTTGGAGACATGCCTATTTCCGATTTATTGAGGACACATATGACAGACTCTACGTGCTGGTTGTTGTGACTATTCCTCGGGTTTGGAGGAGGCCAGGAGGTTAGTGACAAGTTCCTTCACCATCACTATTCTGTTCTGGTGTTAACATTAGCAATTTAAGTGTTAATTTACTCACTAGTCATCTCTCTTAACATCTATGTTAGTACATGTTGATGCATCTCGATTTCTCTGATTTTCTTCCCTGCCTTGTACAGAGTATCCGAGGAAGAAGGTGATCTTCACCTGCATTTATGCTACTTTATTATGAACCAGTGTTGCTCTATAAGTTTCAAGTCCTTGGCTTCTCTTCTTCTGTGTTATTATCAGTCTACGAAGACTGCAATGTGGAAAATATATCGAGTGAATGTTCGTGTAGGTGGAGTTGCTTCTGATGAAAGTAGTTACATTTTATTTTTCTTTATTTTGTTTTTGGTGCGATTGTACTTTCATTTTAATAGAAATACTGTGTTTTAATGGAACTATGTTCCATTATGAATGTTAATTTTATCTCTTGCTTTCAAATTCTCTCAAAAGAGCAAAAAAAAACAGAAACTCTTTTTTCATCAATTGTTAATGTCATAACATGACTAATATCATATCATAGAGAAAAACTTGGATTATGAAATGCCATTGTTGCACAAAAACATTCGGTTAGTTTGCCTTCTCTAGTTGCTTGGCAAGTAATGGCAAGGGGGTCACCTGGGTGGAGACGGGTATAGAGCAGGTGAGACCTATATCCATACTCATACCTATACTCATACCCGTTTTTCTAAAACCTACCACGTACTCATTTAAAATCCATTTTCCCCACCAATATGGATTCTAAATGGGGTGGATTTTCCGTAGTTTTAGATGGATATGGATTTTATTACCATAGCTTATTACCATCAGCAATGGATGAAGCATGTTAGTTTTTGGCATACAGCAAGTGAAAATTAGTACTAACAAAGTATGGATGTATTAACACTCGTAGCAGTGTAAGAAACATAAACAGAACAGAAGAGAACAAACGAGAGAGAAGAAACCAAAATTGGCGGGGACCTAGGAAACTGATAGTGATTACCGGTCGAGAATCTCATGATTCATAGGAGTAGATAGATAAGCAAAGAAAAGCTTCCAACTTGTGAGCGGAGAGAGAGAGAGAGAGAGAGTTAACTGGGCAACCCAGCGGAGCTTAACTGAACCAGTATTAGTAATGGGGTCGCTCACCTCCACCAAGCTTCTTCTTCCTTCTCCATCTGCTTTCTCTCTCCTCCCACGTCCATGCGCAACTTCAAGGTTTCTGCAATCTCCATTTCTAATTCCAGTTCACCCCAAAATTCTCATTTTCAATCGCAAAACTTTCCCAAAAATGGCTCGCACAAGTGCCCGAGCTCGCTCGAATCGTTGTTTCTTCGGCACAAACCTTAACTTGGGGCGTTCCTTTATTGTGGGGTCGCAGCTCAAGTTGAATTACCCTTTGATTTCCTCGGACGACCACTGGGGTATTTGGACTGCTCTTTTCGCCATTGGAACCTTTTCTCTTTGGTCTCTCTCTCTCTCTCTCTCGCGCGCGCACAAATCTGACATTGCTTTTTCCCCTGTTTTTGTTTTCAATCTGATACTGCTTAATTTAACTGCTTTTGGAGAACAGTGATAGGAAAAGGAAGAATCTATATAAAGATAATATAATAGGAAAGAAAGATGGTTCTTTGCTTTCTTGTATGTTATACTTCATGTTAAAAAGATTTGTGTAATGCCCTCATTCCCCTATGACTGAGAAGCAGTTGGTGCCCCAAAATTTTGGAAATATAGGCAGAAGTTTTAGCATTATAACCATATATCAGCATTCATATTCTCTTTGTTTCTGCTGAATTGTATGAGAAATTGTAACTAAAACTTCCATGCTTTATTGCTTTGGTCCCTATGATACCATTCTATCTTGATTACTTCTGTATAGAGTCAACTATCAAGTGGGCAGCCGCAGTAGCCATTTTTCTACTTTTCACTTCTAAGTTTTTTGATTTCTTATTTGAGTTTTTTGTCAAAGTAGAGGTGAATGAATGTTTTGGGGATTGAAGGTCTGAGAAGACTAAGATTGGGAGCATGGTTAGTGCCGCACTTGTAAGCATTTTGGTTGGGCTAGCCTCGAGTAATCTGAGGATTGTCCCTTATGAAGCACCGGCATACTCCATCGTGATGGGATTCCTGTTACCTTTAACTATACCTTTGCTCTTGTTTAGAGCTGATATGCGTCGGGTTATTCAGTCAACTGGGAGATTGTTCTTAGCATTCTTGCTTGGATCAGGTTATTGTTTTATGCATACAACTATTTTTCATTACAGAGAATTCAATGCTTACAAAAGTTAGGTTAATAAGCATCTGATTACATTCCCACCTAATGCTTGGTGTACGTCCTCTGTGCTACAGTGGCTACGGTGATTGGGACAGCAGTTGCATATTTGATTGTACCTATGCGATCCCTTGGTTCTGATAGTTGGAAAATAGCGGCTGCTCTCATGGGCAGTTACATTGGTGGAGGTAATCTATCTGAAGCTGTCCTTACAAGTTACAAGCATCTTTTGCCTCTTCTAACTTTATCGGACTTGACTTTATATTCCCATGATTTGTAAGCTGCATTTGTTGCTGTGCAAATAATGTAAGAAAAACTTCTTCCCAAATCCCAACAAATTTTATTTATTTATTTTGCAGCTGTCAATTATGTTGCAATTTGTGAGGCTCTTGGTGTTTCTTCGTCTGTCATGGCAGCCGGAGTAGCTGCTGACAATGTCATCTGTGCCATTTACTTTATGATATTATTTGCATTAGCTTCCAAAATTTCTCCAGAGACCTCAGAATTGGCCACTGGTATGTACTAGTTGTGAATGTAGTTATAATGTGCTCAATTTGGGCTTAGCTATATGTGGCCTTTGAGCTCCACCATTGTTCTTGAAAGAGATGACAGTTTGTTCTCGAAAATTCTGAACAGATGTTGAGATAGATTCAAAGACCAATTCTGGGAACAAGCTCCTTGTGCTACCAACATGTGCTGCTGTTGCTGTAGCTTTCTCTATATGCAAATCTGCTGACTGGTTAATGAAATTGTTCGGACTCCAAGGAGCCATGCTTCCAATAGCCACAGCTATATCAGTGGCTCTAGCAACCCTATTCCCCATAGTGTTCAGTTACCTTGCGCCTTTTGCGGAGCCGATGTCTTGGGTCTTGATGCAGGTATGTGGCTAAACCAGTTCTCCACTAATTGATTGGCGATTGCTCAGCCTGTGGTAATTTCATGCTAAAAGATCCATCCATTGTTTGTCCTCGGTGCACAAAATTTTCTTAGTCCCATGCTAGTTTATGTTTTTCCATGTTACTTCTCATGTTATGCATAGACCTTGAAAAGTTTGCCTTACTTAATTATCTCTGACTAGAAGCCTGACCTGGAGTTGAAATAAGACAATTTGATTTTAACCTAGGCCAGAATGGACCTAATCCAGACTCAAAGTGGCCCAAAATTTGCCTAGCTAAGATTGCACGAAACAACCGTGAACACATATATGACTCAATGTTCCATCAAATGAATTGGCCAGTGTTTGGCATAGAGAAAATGCTTTCTTCGTGCCATAAACTCTGTGTTGGCTAATTTGCTTTACTTCTTTTCTGTACAATTACAGAACTATTTTACGTGGTAACAAAACAAGTGACATTGTATTGTAGTTCAGGCATTTGAGAAATTGACATTACTGTAATGACATGAACAGGTGTTTTTTGCCGTGGTTGGTGCCAGCGGAAGCATTTGGAACGTCATAAACACAGCACCGAGTATCTTCTTGTTTGCATTAGTACAAGTGACTGTCCATTTAGCCGTCATTCTTGGATTGGGGAAGTTGTTCGGCTTTGAACTAAAGCTGCTGCTTTTGGCTTCCAATGCCAATATTGGAGGCCCTACAACGGCTTGTGGGATGGCTACTGCCAAAGGTTGGAACAGTTTGATTGTTCCGGGATTCTGGCTGGCATTTTCGGCATAGCCATCGCAACTTTCCTTGGAATTGGTTTTGGATTGACAGTTCTTAAACACATGTAATTTTATCCTTTGAAAGGGTTGCTGAAATTGAACAACCTTGCATAAGTTAGGTTATCATCATAGAACTGCTCGTGACAATAATATCAAATCAGATGCAATTTTTGCCACCTCTCTGAAGTCCAAGAGTTTCCAGGAAATAGTCGATGCTCATAGTCATAGATTGTCTGTGTGCCCTTATACACTCATTATGGTTATGCAGAAAATCATCACCCAGATAGCAACTGTGCACTTGCCCTTCATTAACAGATAGATCCTCAGTGCAGGTCTTTTGGGACAACTGCTCCTTTGAATCTTGCTTATTCGAGTTGGTCAGGTCAGCAAAAGGCTTCCTGCCCTTGTCCTGATCCCTGAAACTATTCAAATTCTTTGGTGATGTCTTGTCCTTGGCAGGCAGATTTCTTGAGTTAGTCACCTCACCAAGAGGTTTCCTGCCCCATTTAACAGCAGCCTCTCAGGAGCTCGAAATGCATTTTCATTTATTCGATGAACTATCTGTACAACCGAGGCCATTGATACAACTTTATGAACAATTCAGTCAGCCAGCCTTATTACAGAACTGCAGAATGACAATCAATCACACTGTTAGAATGAGCATAAGTTGCCAAGGATCCAACTTGGTAACATCTAGTCCATCAGTCTCTTTAGACAATTGAGCTCGAAATGCATTTTCATTTATTCGATGAACTATCTGTACAACCGAGGCCATTGATACAACTTTATGAACAATTCAGTCAGCCAGCCTTATTACAGAACTGCAGAATGACAATCAATCACACTGTTAGAATGAGCATAAGTTGCCAAGGATCCAACTTGGTAACATCTAGTCCATCAGTCTCTTTAGACAATTGAGCTCGAAATGCATTTTCATTTATTCGATGAACTATCTGTACAACCGAGGCCATTGATACAACTTTATGAACAATTCAGTCAGCCAGCCTTATTACAGAACTGCAGAATGACAATCAATCACACTGTTAGAATGAGCATAAGTTGCCAAGGATCCAACTTGGTAACATCTAGTCCATCAGTCTCTTTAGACAATTGGGCTCCGGCCATTCCTGGGCCTTCATTTCATCCCTGAAAACAGAGTCCTAATTGCAAATTATCGAGCCCATAACAAAGTGACCATTCACGCTAAAAAAACAGTTGTGGATATCAGTTAGCTCAAATAGATATTAAAGACCTAGATTTCAATCCCGCATACATCAGCATATGCGTCTCATTTGTAAAATTAATAAAATAAAAATAAAAAATTACCCTAAAAACAAAGTGATGATTTTTATTTGTCAATTGTCAACAATGTATGTATCCCATTAAATTCAGTAGTTCGGAAAGTAATAATGTGGTCATTCATGATCCATGAATCAGGCAGAAAAATGCAGCAATGTCCTTCAAAGTTTCAGCTCGTAGTGAATTCAACCTGGATTATTCATCCAGTACTCGTACCATAAATGTACTAATCCTTACTCTCTCCATTTTATCGGTTTGAACAAATATAATTTATTGCGGGACTCAAAAAGTTATCTGAAAACTGCTAATATATGATTTAAATAAATAACTTTTTCTTTTTATCTCCAATTCAGTACTAGTATTGATTTTGTTGAATAAATTTGGCACCTATCCAAGAGTAACACATTTTTCCGCCTCCCTTATTAGGCAAGTTTTTTAAAACTTGATAGAGATATTGACTCTCAATATGATAGTTTTGACTTTTATACCTCTTGTTATATTTACGAGTTACATTGAATCTTAACATATTTATAATTTTAACTGAATTATTTAATTTATGACAAATTATAGATCGATCGGCCACCAATAAAAAAGTGATATTTAACTATTTCATAATGTTTGATAAAGATAATTCGGAGCAAGAGAAAATAGTCATGGGAAGGCCACACAGGGAGTTATCAATTTTGTTTGGATCACTCGGGCCATTTGAAGCTAAAATGATGGTGCACCAAACAAATTACACAACCAATATTAAATAGACACATATACCCCCATACCAACACAAACTCTTACCTGCTCCATATTTTTTAAAAAAAAAACAAGAAATAAAAATCAAGCAACTATATGATCCAAGTATCCAAAGAGAGATGGAAAGAACCCAAAAAAAACAAAATTAAATAAATAAATATTTAAAAAATAAAAAATTATAAGTAGGAGAAATAGTGGAGCCCATTCATATATTTTGCCAATTGGAGAAGAAGCTATCCATACAAGTCAGCTCAATTTGCCAAACAACTTTCTAAATTCACACTCCCTCAAATCCCACCTCCCTTCAAAAGAGGCAAAAAAAAGGAAAAAAGAAATTAATCAATCCTTCCTTCCCAATCCCCTCCCCTCCCTCCCCTCCCCTCCCCTCCCCTCAAGAATTTTCCTTTCCTTTCCTTTCCATACATCCAAACACTGCCTTGCCTCCCCCACCCCCACCTTTGTTTATTTCTTTGTTTGGTGGGAGTTTCTTTCCTTACATTACATTTTCTCTCTCTCCTACCAAGAAAAAGAAAATTAAAAAAATACAAAACAAACCCAAAAAAGAAGAAAAAGAGGATTTAATTATTAACTACAAAGTCTAAAATACCATGACAATTATGGGTAAGGGGATTAAAAAAGTATTATCTTAGTAAGGATGTGTTTGGGGCAGGACAAAGAGAAAGCGCGTGGAGTTAACGCCAAGCAGATGCGACGGTGAGAGTCCGTCCCATCCACCCGAAGCCCACCCCACCACTCTCCTCCTTGACCGTGAAACCCGGCTTCCCGCCCAGAACCGAGCTGAGTTTGTTTCTCATTGACTCGGCCACGCTCTGGCTCAGTGCCTTCAACTCGAACCCGGCCATACTCATCCTCGCCCGCCACTTCCCGAACACCTCCGCCCGCTCAACCCGTTCCCGACCCTCGCACGCCACTGAGTTCGCCATCTTCCTGCCCAGCGCCTCCTCGACCCGGACCCTGTCAGCGCTATCCCTTAGGACGACAGACTCGAGCGAGTCCAACAATGCGCCGTAGTACTCACACGACCCATTAACGCGCGTCACAAACGGGGCGGTGTTGGCATTCAAGTCCTGCTCCACCAATGTGACGGCGCGTGGTCTCAGCCCTTTCACGCGCCGAAGCAACTCGTCCCTAAGATTCTCCATCGAAACGCTCTCATCCGGTACCCGGTAAAGTTTGAAGGCAAAGTTGACCACAACCGCTTCCCCTTCCTCACAACCCAGTGACTCGCGGGTTAACTCGGAGATCTTCCGAGTCAAAGCTTCAAACTTCAAATTAATCCCCACCTTCTCAGCCAGTTTTACCAGCCCATCTTTGACGGTTTCCATGGCCGCCGGACCGTTACCCATCTCTGTCTCAACCACGGTGATTCTCAACTCATTCGAGACGGCGTTACCCGACTGAGACCTACGCTCCGCCAAGGCGCGTACGAGATTGAAGTACTGACCGCCATGGCCGACGTCGAAATCAACAACATGGATTTTCAAGCCCTCATGGAGGGCAGAGGCAATGGCCTCAAGCATCACAAGATTGGCCGCCAAAAGCGCAAATTTGAAACAAGGAGAGAGATCATACAGAGAATACATGGCCGACATGTGCTCCTTCCCAAACAGCTCCATCACAGGGGAGCCTTCTCGTTGGGTCTCACGCGCGACCGAAGCGCGTTGCCCATGTAGAAGGCCAGCCTCTGCTCTGAGTTCCTCTAGCGTTGGCAATCTGGGATAGCCGGGACAACACTTCCAAAGCGGCCTCAATCTTTCCGTCGGAAATCGCCCCTGCAGCTTCCGAGATCAGCTGCTTCGCAGGCACTTGCGCCACCGCCGCCGGCGGAGACGCCGATGTAGAACAGCAGGACGACGTGGACGACGTCGGCGACGGAGATATCATGTTATTGTTGTTTGTGGCGGTGGGGGTGGCGGTCGAGTTGCTGCCACTGGTACTAGCAGAACCCGGGTTGTTCGCATTCGGGCTTGGGCTCAGGCTCGGGTCCGGGCTCATCAGATTCTGGAACGCCTCGGACCACTCGCTGTTGGTGATGACCGAAACGGCGTCGCCTTCGGCCTGATTATCCTCATCGTCGTTCAAAAGCTCCTTCTCCAATTCTTGAAGGGTGTTCAATATTCCATGATCCTCAGGGTCCGATTTTGGCTGGACCACACTTGTACCCATATTTGAATAACCAAACTCTTGCTTTGGCTGGACCAGATTCGTACCCATATTCGAGTACCCAATTTCCGGCTTAGGTTGAACCAGATTTGGACCCGAATTCGAAAACCCAGAGGGAGAAAAGCCCGGATTCAATAGGCTACTGTTATTGTTGGTGGTGGGAGTAAGAGGGGTGTTGGTAGAATTTTGGATTAAGGAATTATTATTCGTGAGGCTCAATTGGTTGTTATTCTGGGTGAGGAGAGAGATGGGTTGTTGAGACCGGAGTTGTTGGTAAACCGGTAAACCAAACCGGGCAGAGGGAGAATTATTAGCAGAAGAAAGATCAATGGAAGGAGAAAGAGGAGAAATTGGAGAGGCCGGAAAATTGTTGGTCCTCTGTTTCACGGATCTCATCAAGTATTGATGATGGAGGAGGAGAGAGAGTGGCGCCTGGGATTGTTGCTGTTGTTGTTGCTGTTGTTGAAACTGCTGTTGTTTTTGCAAAAGCGCAAACGGCTGTTGTTGGTGTTGCTGTTGTTGTTGCTGAAGAATATTGATTTGCTGTTGCTGAGATTGAAAATCAGCGAAAGAACGCTTACCCATCAAAAACTCCGTCCTCCGTTGAGCGATCTGATCCGCCGTGAAAACCCCCGGCTGCTGCTGCTGCTGTTGCCGGAACCCATATGGGAGAACCCCGGCCTGCGCTCCGCCGATCGGGGGACGCACACCCCCACCGCCTCCACCCCCACCGCCGTAGAAAAATCCCCGGAAAACCCAGACGTCATACTCGCCGGAAACCCAAAACAGATTCTCTCCCTTCGTGGTTTCAGGAAAGAGAGAGAGATGGTTTATGGTGGTTTTGCCCGCACTAACGCATTAGAAGGGGACAAGAAGGAAAACAGAAATCAGGAGAGAGAAAATTCATACAATTGGTGTGATGTTTAGAGAGAGAAAGAGAGTTTCTCTTGTGAGAAGGAATTGATTCTCATAATTATAACCGAGATGGGGGAAGGGGAAGAGAGAGAAAGAGGGCTCTGCTCTGTCGTTTTGCTTTCGTGGGGTTATTTTCTTTCTTTTTCTTTTTTAATTAATAAAATAAATATATTTGGGTGGGGAAAGGAAGCATTTAAATGCGGAAGGCGTTGATTGCGTATGGTAGGCGTGTGGCGGATGGAATATGGGCCGTCGGATCGGGTCCTGAGGAGCGATAACGTGGCTCTAAAGAAAATCAATCCGACGGTGCTGATTATTCCAACACGTAGCCCATCAATCTTACCTAGTTGAAGTTCAATACATACCATAAGTACAGCCACCGGTGCTTGGTCCACCCTCACGTCCCGCGCGTGTGATCCAGTTTGCTGGATCGTAACCGGACATAAAATCACCACCCCATGAAACAGAAAACACCCCTTTGGTTTCACGAATCATAGTGAATGGAAAAGTAATAAAGTCGTAAATAAATACTAAATTGACTTCCATATATTTATTGTCTTATTTAATGTTTTTTAACTATATGGGAGACTTTAATAAATATAATATAAAGTTAAAATATTATCTAATTTTACGAGTATAATAATATGTGAGGGCACAACAATCGAATAAGTACGTACCGATTTTTTAACATTGAGGATGATTCTTTTAATGAACATAAGTTTAGATTCAATCAAAGCAAAAATAATGCTAAGTTATGTGAATATTAACATGAAATTATATGATTTACATAAAACTTTATTTATTTATGTCTATTATACTTTTTTAAAATTGAAATTCATAATACTCTTATAATAAGGAATGTTTTACAATATTAGTAT
The DNA here is from genome assembly GCA_021018815.1 of Talinum fruticosum. Classification (NCBI taxonomy): domain Eukaryota; kingdom Viridiplantae; phylum Streptophyta; class Magnoliopsida; order Caryophyllales; family Talinaceae; genus Talinum; species Talinum fruticosum. The sequence continues at coordinate 984,913 of JAITYX010000089.1, read as the reverse complement.
CTATTCACATATTTCTACATAGCACAAACATAAATATCAGACCTGTATAATATATATATATATATATATATATATATATATATATATATATATATATATATATATATGTTAGATTTATCGTGGAATTATCCAACACTTCCAAAAATATGTATAGAAGGGCTCAAGTGGATAGTAGTATGTCACCTAGAAAAATATATCTACATCCCAAGATCATTTAATTACCACTTGTTGGACCGATACCTTTGATTACATTATTAGGTCTTGAATATAAATTTTTTGGATGTAAGATCATGTGAAATTTGTTAGTTTAAAGGATTTATAAAAAAGAAAAACGAGTAACTATATCTCTTCACATATCTCGTTAAATATGTCAAAAATTATAATTTAATATATAATCGAATATAGATCAAGGATTATGTCTCCTCATAATTTTACGATGTTCCCGATAAATATACATTACTTTATCTCGTTACACACAAAACTATATGAAAATGAAAATCGAAGCTTGGTCTAAAAATTTAAACACACAAAAAGCACCTTAATAAAAAAATCTCTTAATTTTTGTTGATATGTATAATTAGGCAAGGTATTAAGCTCCTAATTAATCTTTTCTCTAATCTATCTAACAAATATAAAAATAATAATAATTTGAAGTAAAGAGATATCATTTGAAATTGATTCTTTTTTAAAAATATTGTGAAAATAGTTTTTTTTTTTTTTATTTTGCTCACAAGGCTGTTGCCCACCCCTACCATTGTGGCCTAACTTTGTGATAAATTATTTTTAAAAAAAAATAAAATAAGTAGCATTCAAACATAGAGACTCGGACTCCTTCACCAATTATTTCCACATTTCGCTGGTCCCTATTTATCTACCCAGAATCTCACACCTGGTCATTCCAAACACGAGGCCGTGGCGCGTGGAGAAACATCGGCCCCTAAAAAGAAAAAGGAAAAATCCAAACCTGAAAGTGATGATCCATGATGATGATTAAATAACATGGCAGTGACGGGGAAATCCCCAAAAACAGAGGGGCATTAACAAGAGAGAGAGAGAAATATATATATATATATATATATATATATATATATATATATATATATATATAGTGGGAGAATTTAAATTTAAAAATTTGATAAAAGTGATTTAAAAATTAAAATTTAAAATGTTTGATTTATGGGTATGTTGAAAATTACTAATAAAATTAGTAGAAATAGTTGTCATACTATAAATGAATAAACATGTGTTAAAATGAATAGAAAATAATAGAGATAACTCGTTATATCTTAATAAATGAGATTAAATTAGTTGTTATAGCAAAAATGAATGAAAATAAGCTAAAACGAACTGCAATGATCGAATCAAATTGAAATGAATAGAAAATATAAATAAATGACTATGAATGAGCTCGAATGAATAAAAACGAACGTAAATAATTGTTATAACACTAACGAGCAGAAACGAGTAAAAATGAAATGAAATAAACAAAAAATAAGTAAATATATATATATATATATATATATATATATATATATATATATATCAATTTAAATAAAAAACCCTAAATAAGCTAAATATAATTCAATACTGAATTGACCCTATTAAAAATCGATCCACCAACATATTTATCAAACAATATGTTTATCAGTTAATTGAAATTGAAATTGGTTGAAACTTGAAAGGGAAAGGGTCCACACGTGGTCATAGCCTAATGGTTGCTTTCACAATGCCATGGGTCACGGGCCCGTCAGGTTATCCAATTCCAGTTTGGATTCCATTCCCCTGATTTCAAAAAAGAAAAAAAAAAATATTCCCAGTAGCTGGAGTTTGTTTGTCTAACTGTTTTAATTTCAACCGGTTGCCGGTTACCCAGGTTAACCGACACGTGTCGGCAGGAACTTTACGTCTCAATTCAGGATTTTATTTTTTAAAAATTAAATTAAATAAAAAACCCAAAAAGTGGCATTGAGTTGGCCAAGCCCCTCCTCACTCCTCCACCATTACATATCCAACAATATTATCTCACAATCACATTACCCCCTAAAATCTCTTTTTATTTTTTTTATTTTTTAAAATAATTTTTTGAAAAAGAGAGAGAGAGAGAGAGAGGGGGTTACTACTTCAATGCACTTGAACTCTTTATTTATTGTGTGCCAATTAAAAATACCACCACCTTTTTCTTCTTGTTTCATATTGGTGAAATTACAAATTTGCCCCCCAGTTGCAAATCCATGCATGTTCAGCACATTTATCATTTTATGCCATTTAGGAATCTCACCAATTATAAAATTTCTCAGGATTTATGCTTTAGAATATAATCAAAAGTATGTTCGTATGTACAAAATATTTTGTACTATGTTATATGCATATATATATATATATAGTTTAGATTCTAAGCCAAATTGCAAAATTATATATATTTTTTATAAAAATATTTACTTTTGAGGGTATAATATGACAATCTAATAATTATGACAAAAAGTATTTTTTTCTTAATATAGATAAATATGCAATGATAGATGAATGGCAACTTCATATGCCTGCAAATGTTTCAAATAAAACATTTTTTAAAGACGTAACGATTAAAGCATATTAATTTTAACGTTTTGTAATTGGTAATTAGTCTTAATTACCTCTTGCTAGTAATTAGTATATCCAACTACTTCTAAACGCTCGTACAAGTGCTTTTAATAGTTCTTAACACTACCTGTATGTGTAATTTTGTTCTCAAACTATTTCTAACAGTTACTAACCGCTCTATACCAATTCTAAACACTCCTAAATGCTTCTAATCGTAAACGCTAACTATTCTTGACTACTCTAAACCGTTGTATAAATTTTAAATATTGAAACACACCTTACTGTTAGTATTATTCATTTCTTAATTTGTACTTAATGAGGTGAAGTCATACTTGGACAAATAGCTCAGTGTGAGATGCTTGTTTCTTAAGATGGGGGCAAACGATTATTATTCTACTTAACACACTTTGTGGGTGTGGGTTTCCAACAACTTCACATAAGAAACCACAACCCACAAAAAAAAAAAAAAAAAAAACTCACTTTTTTTCCTGTGATTGGTTGCCCTCGAAGATGGAGTGATGATCAGTGATCTGAATCGTAAAAGGGTTGGCAAAATTCACCCAAGGTGGAAAGTCAGCATTTTTTTTTATTTTTTTACGATAAATATAAAGAACATTAGATAACCTTTCTTTCAAGGGTTCTCGCTCATATTATCCGAATAAGAAGAGAATAATGAAAGTATAATTCATGTATCATGAACCAGCGATTTGATCCCCGTTGTGTGTGAATGACGCCTTAAATTGTCCGAATAACGAGCTTATTGTCTCTCTTAACTAGTGCATATATATATATAAGGAAAAATAATTTTTTTGTACTAAGCTTATTTGTCTCGAAGAGTAATTACTTATTTTAATTATCACAATCTCGAGAATCAACACATTATTTTCACCTCATTTTTTAGATTTAATGTACACGTTCAAATATTAATTAATCTTAAATAAGGTAATAGCAACAATGTGCCTTAGAATGGAGAAAGTAACAATGTTCATCAAACACATAAGTTTAGAGGACAATCATGTCATTTAATATGAAGATAAAGTCATGATCGACATAGTTAGGTCTTAAGTTTTGGCTTTCTCTCACTCATCATATCGTAAATATTTTTAATTCTTTATATATCGATTTAAAAAATAATAAGAACAAGAACATAATGCTTTTCTAACCTTTTTAGATTCTAACATAAATATCACTTTTTAGGGATTATATACAGCCGATTTTAAAGCATTCTAGACGGGTTTTTACTCGAAATTTGAGTTTTGATACGAGGGTTATTGACCATTATATTGCGTGTAGGCAAATGTAATTTGGAGAAGGAAGAAAACTTATTGAATAATCATCCAGAAAAGCATAACTACTACCCTGTTTGGCCTTTTTTTCAATCTTTTTATTTATTATTGAAAATGGGAATATGTATGAGGTAATCTAATGACACGTGTCCATGTTTCCAAGGCTGGACATCCATCCAATTTTGCCCAACTAATGAAGCCCCTTCTTCGTTTGCATAAATACCATCCTTTTATTTTGCCCCAAAAAAGCATATTCCATAACAAATTAACCAAATTAAATTACCTAATCTTCCCCATCCAAACACTGCCTTAAAAATCCCCCTTGGATTAGATATTCTTGTACCAAACTTTCATCCCCATAGTTTGTACCTAAATTGCAGGTTACAACTAACACCCCTTAAAAATAAATTTTAAATTTAAAACAAAAACAATGGAAGAACACGATTTGGGTGGATGTCATCACCTTCATTAGCAAGCGTTTTCGATTAATGATATGTTCGAGTTGGCATGTATAACAATATGTATTTTTATTTTTCACTCATTTATGTTCGTTTGTATTTATTCATGCTTGTTTTTACTATAACAACTATTTCTACTCATTTTTACTCATTGTAACTCGTTAATGCTCATTTATTTTATAACATTTATAACATCTATTTTAACGACCGTTTCGAACAAGCCCCGAACATTTTGTAGTCTAATAGTTTCTAATTAAATTTAATGACATCCATACATAAGTAAATTCTATAACTCACATTTTGGGTACTTGAAATGATGGACCGATAGTTTTCATTCGTCATATACTTTATCGTTTAAGTTGATTGCATAGTTAAATTTAAGCTTTCTATCTGTCTTCTATTGTTTGGCGCACCAATTCTTACGCTTCTTTTCTCTTTAATTTCATCAAGATAACGTAGGTAGAACTCTTACAAAAACGACTATTTTATTACCATTGAAAATAAAAAGAAGAAATATGAGAAGCGGAGAATTTTATGTTATAAGGGTAATTTTGGGAATGAAGTAACAACCCAATCACATCAAGGGAAAAGGTGTCCTTTAGGGGATTGGTAGGGACAGCCCAACAGAAAACGAATCACTCTCAACTCGTGGCAAATTAGGGGCAAAAACGTAATTTCAGGAAGGCGTGAGGCGCTGTTTGGCTAGCACATTATTTATTCACTTCTTCTCTTGAGGGAGTTTAAAAACAAAAAGTAATGTTGTTGGAAAGCATCGAGAAGAACTTTCTGTGGTCCACATCAAGGAGACCCTTTTAACTAATCATAATAAATAATAATAATAATAAAATTAAAATTCTTGATATTTTTATTATTGGTCGTATACGCTTAGATGCACAAATCATTATGATATTAGGGAGAGATTTAGAAATTATCTCACTAATGATTTTGGGAAGATAAATCAGAATCCTTCTACATATCTTCAATGATTGCTTCATTTCATATACGTAATGTTATTTGAGATTTAAGCATATTTTTAGTGACAGATTTTATTAAACTCTCTCGTGTCTAAAATTTACTATTATTCATCTTATTTTATTATATAATTGATAAAATATGAGTATCTATTTGGTAAAAAATGTGAAATTATTGATTTTAATAATTCAGTCGTGTTTGAAATTAGAGTCTGTTTGTTTTAGTAGTAACAAGTACTTGTAAAGAATAATAAGGTTTTGTAGTAAGTGATATGGTGCGGCTACTAGTGGTAAATAATTGAATATATATGTACAATAATGATAATTGTATGTTTAAGATATTGGGATGAATATGCCTTTGAAATTTGTAACAAATACTAATAGATGATAACCAACTATTTGATCTTGACATTAAATAGTTCATAGAAGAAGTTTTTTGATTTGACATGTAATTCTTCTCCTTATTTTTGTAGGTTTATAACTAGTAAGGTAGTTCAATTAAAGACTTTATATATCTTATTAAAATATTTTTATAGAAAATCACATTAAAAAAATTAAACAGTTCGGAAAACCGATATCATTTTAGTGAGATTTAAATATAAAACCTACTTTTTGCTCCCTCTATTGATAGACAATTTTATTGCTTGCTATTGTTTCGAGTAACATATGGGGCTTCCCTCGTCTCGGTTTATTTGGTTCTTAAAAATGGTCGCTACCTCTCCCGGACCATAAAGCTTTTCTTTAAAAGGCGGTGTAAATCTCATTAAACTATTCCAAATGGTTGTTATTCATATAAGTTAAGAACCCAAACTTCTTTTAAACAAGTTGTCCATTTCAGCTTTTACCGGTATAAACTTATACTCAATCATCATATTCGGTGTATACTTCCATATTAAATCTATCCTCGACAATTAGGTCTTGACCTAATAATAATCAATACTCGAGATTATGACTACGTCATATAACTTAAATAGTTAGATTAAAGGCCCTATGGTTAGTAGTAACTTGTAAGCAATCCCAAATATTAGTCCACACGAGGAAGGCCAAAAAATCTAAATGTGACGGCCTATTATAATATATAGTATGGATGCATCGTTTGACAAAATTGTACGAATTGGAAAAATAAGAGAATTTCACCCCCGAGAAAAAGGAAGCCAGCGGAGGGATTGGATTCGCATTAGCGCGGGGGTGGAAATTGGAAAATCTGCAAAATTAATATTAAAGATTGCGGTTGGCAAACCCTTTCCTCACACGCAAAACTAACTTATCATTATTTATTCAATTAAGCTTCAAGCATTCACACATTTATTTATTTATTTATTTATTATAATCTCCATATATTTCTTATGATTTACATATTTATTATATATTTATATGAGTACGCGGAATCATATTTATATATTTTATTATTGTAGATTCTATCAAAATATAAATATTATTTCGTAGCTGGCTTGTAAGTAAGTTAATGGAAAATATCGGTAAAGATTATCCATTTATATTCCTTATGGAGTTATCAACACCGTACCCAAATTTGTCATTCACACATCTATTAAGCATGATATATCCGTATGATTTACCCATTTATATATGTTACACATACTGTGTGATATGCATCTATAAAAATATAAGTTATTATATTATTATAGATTATGTAGAAATATAAATTATTATATTATTCCGTAGCTAACTTAAAAATAGTGAAAAAAATCAACAAAAATTATCTACTTATATTCCCTTGGAAGTTATCAACATCGTAATTATGGATCATTTTTAGCGAGAATATTGTTTACTTTTCATGTAAAGTTAACTAAGAATAATAGAATTTTCTTAAATTCTCACAGCTTCGTAAAATATATATCCTTTGTATAATCGGGTTGTCAAATGAATATATTTTTCTAGTAAATTTGTTGCTCGGGCCAGCTAGTAGTGGTTACATAATGGCCTAAATTTCACAAGAATCCGAAAAAGATAAATAAGTACAAAATTAACCCTGGATGGTCCTTAGCTGTCTTATCTTTCCTTTAAATAAGAGATGATCACAATTTGGCTCCACACAAAAAAAAAAAAAAAAAAAAAAAGTTCAAGGGAGATTCACAGGGCCTATGGACTGACTATTCAAATTGAAATTAATGAGTTTAAAAAAGGTCAAAGGGAAAATAGTTCTTAAATCCAATTAGTTTATTAACCCTTTTTTTTAAATTTAAAAAAAGAAAAAGAAAAAGAAAAAAGAAGACATAATTAGAGGAGGCCTTTTGGCCTTGGATTTCTGTACCGTCACCCAATAGCCTTCATACTCCTCCTGAATTGGCAAATTCCTTACGCGCCGTGGGTTGGTCGTTGCTCCACGCGCCTAAAGCCTACTGCTGCTGCTAACTAGTTGGGGGATTTTGGGTAGCTCAACACGCCAATTGATTAATTCGACGGCACACGAAAACCACATATCAGGAAACTTAACCGGTTCCCCCGGTCACTTGTCTATTTATCTCTAGATCCAACTGGCTTTGCAATCTCTCTCTCTCTCTCTCTCTCTCTCTCTCTCTCTCTCTCTCTCTCTTATTGTGTAATGGGGATAGGTTCAGCCAATCATCAATCAAGTTGTTAAATTGTTCATTAAGTGCACTATAATGTACCAAACACATAAAAAGTATGAGTGAGGTTTTATCTTAAAATTTTGTATAATTATACCGATGAGATGTGTATATATTAAGATTTGAAGTCGAGATCAGTTAAGCTGGCTAATTGAATCTTTGATCCTTGTGAAACCTATTCGTTTGTTTAAGGATATGTTCGAAATGATCGAAATGATTAGGTATTATAGTTGTTATATAGGTGGAATGAGTTGAAATGATTAACTCGTCATAAACGTTGGCATAAATGTCATTCGAAACAAACCCTAAATCGGTATAATGATCTACTATTTTCTAAAGAAGACAAATGAGCTCACATCAACGTAAGCGGAACCTCTAAAAAGGCCAACCGATGGGGAGACACATTAATTTGTTTACAACTCGCCACCCACAAATTTAAAACTCGCTGATCTCGAGAATTCAATTGCTCATACTCGAGAGAGTTACATGACCATTGTGTTATTACATGCGTTACATTGCATAAAAAGTCTCGAGAGAGCTCGTTTTTCTTTTTAAAAAAGAAAATCCTAGATTGAATAGAAGGTATTCATGGGGACGAGTAGCAATGGCATACTCGTCTCTCTTAGAAGAAGAGGCACCAACTATGGCCTTATTTAACAACCCAACCAAGTGATTTGTAGTTATCATAGATGACAAAGAAGGTCCATCCCAGAAGGGGGAGGGTGCGAGGTTTCGTGCAATTCCCTGTGTTTGCCGAGAAATGCATTGCATATGAGCCATATATTGGAATTTCCCTCCTCTTTCCCACTTCCATCAACGACTACACATTATATGGAAATTAGAAAATGATTACTTTCTCATTCAAGCAATCTTCTCAATTTTTAGACTTAACACTAGTTTGGTTGAGTAACCACCTTCTCTTTTCTGGATCGCCATAATATCGATTCGTATTTAATTTTGATAAGATTAACAAGTCATACAAAGATATTTTTAGCTTAAAAATTAGTATCGAGATGTTCAGTTATATACTACTTTTTAAAAGCGGTGAAAGTAGAGTTAGTATTTTATTTAATTAAGATGTTTCAGATCAATATTTGTTATTTTATGAAATTTATTTTAGGAGGGAAAACAAAAAATTTTTATCAACAATGGATATTAGTAAGGCTGTAATGCGAATTATACATGTGCATGCTGCACATATAGGATCTGTTTGTGATGACGATTAAAATCGGTTGTTATAACTGTTATAATTAAAATGAGGTGAAATGATTAACTGTTATAGCTGAAAGTTGTTATAATTAATGGTATAAATGTCATTTTAAACATACCCATATTTTAAGAAAGGAAAACAAAAAAGGGTTTATATTCTTTACAGTTGGAGAAAAGATACCAACTCTACAATCCTCTTATCCAATAAGTTATAACCATTTAAGTAACTTTACGTGCAAATTCTTAAATGTTGCTTCCGAAGAGAGAGAGAGAGATTGGGTCACAAAATCCCCTATTTTCTCATTCGTCTAACCATCCGTTGACATATGACGAAAAGCAGATACTCTCGGGACCATATAAAACGTTCGAACTTTAACGAGTACTCATTAATAAAATTTCTGTTTTATCGTGAAGAAAATTGATAAATTAAAATCGTAACTATCAAATAAAAGGACAAATGAAATTTCAGTTATATTATAGAGGACCTAAATCTAAGAAAAGATATCATAAATATAAAATGTAAGTAGAAAACCTATACACTTTTCACTGTAGTTTAAAATGAGTACCCTTCCTAGTTGTGTACGTACTTGAAATCTGTAGTCGAATGCCAAATATTTACCCAAGTATGTGAGGAGAGAAGGACAAATATTCAGAATTTTAGGGCATTTGCTGATGAACAAAAGGGAGAGACATAGAGAGAGAGAGGGGTAGGACAGGCCAGTTGACCAGAAATCCAACTGCGAGAGAACCTCTTAGGACAAACTACGTTTCACCTCCTCATTGGCTGCCCTTTTGAAATCTGTCCAGAGTCCACCACCCCCTTTTTAAAAAAATCCCAAAAAATAAAATTTAAAAAAATTAATAAAAAATGGTGAGGCCATTTTCCTTTAAATCAAATCCCTAAATCAAGTTCAACAACCTTTTTACCCTCCTTTGTGGTATATAGCTGTCATTTGTATAATCACAACTTCATAAATCATAAAACCCATCTTTCTTTGCACTTGTATTATTGTGCCCATTTGCATATTGTTTGCCTTGCCTTCACCCCTACCTTTGTCTTTCTTCCTCCCATTCAAGATATTTGTTATTTTAATTAATTTTTTTCTGTTTTACAAGTATCCATCGATTACGATTCCGATGATATATTAACGACTTTTTTTAATCAATTTTGTCCTTATTAATTGTCTTTCTTCTCTACTTTTTTTTTTTTGACTTTCTTCATTTTTATGAGAACCTTGGGGCACCGAGGAGTCGATCGGATGACAAAGCATGAGCTTAGTGTTCAATCTAATGTTTGTGTTACTTGTTGTTTCTTTTCTTTCATTTCTCTCTATTCTAATGGAGGACAACTTAGGTAAAACTCTTATAAGAAGGGTTGCATGTTAGTTGTTCTCACCTTTTACAAAAAAAAAAAAAAAAAACCTTAGGGCAACTTAATATTTTAACACAAATTTTATCATGAATTTTATGTTTCCTTACTGTTCATTAACGACCAAAAATGATAAGTATTGTGAGAGGAGTGAGTATATGAAATTGCTATTTCAAGGGTGTATTTACTCATATCATCTAATTGTGTACTATACATATATCTAAATCGGAATTGGGAATACTATAAAACTTGATATGGTTCCTAAGCGTATTTACATCCGTGAGTATAGTATAAGTTATCTTTAAAGGGTATATTTTAAATTAAGTATAAAAGATATATATTTTAAGTTTCTTCTCTCAAAACCCTTTATTTATTCTTTTTTATTCTAATTCTTTAGTTTTTTATTAACGGTATTTGAACTACTATCAATTTATAAAGGGCATAACTCTGTACAATAGATTTAAATACAGATTTTTCTTTTTAAAATAATAAGTATCAAATTACTTGAAACAACCTTCTTTTATCACTAGACATTCTTTCTTTTCATAATCCAAGTACAATTTGAGTGGGGAGTTTAGTCTCCCTACCAAAGTTCGACCCATAATCACCCCAGGTCTATGGCAAAAGGTTCGTAGGTCAACCCGCCCCGCCCCAATTAATTTTGCTTAGCGGTGAGGATAATTTTATAACGTTACACACTACGAAAACAGATTAGTTACGAGTAACCTACAATCCGCTCTGTCTGTAAATTCTTAAATACTCCTAAAAGCATATATACTCGCAAGAGAGAGAGAAATTAGGCCTATAAAATCCTTTATTTTCCTGTTCATTCAACTATTTGTTGACATATGACGAGGATTAGATACTTCCAAGTAACATATAAGATATCCTGCACTCTGTTCCATTTTATTAACACCCGTTGGATCCACATCTCACATCCACGACGGGAATAATACAAGTCGTCGAGAATGCAGCTTTGGGCTGAGCTTGAAAAGGATTGGATCACTCATTATGTAGTTGTAGGCCTGTAGTCAACTTTACAATAATGGGCTGCAAACAAGAAATCTATGAGGCTGAAAAACTTGGCCCAAAGATGAAATGAACCCAAGATATTTATATGAGTATATGACCTAATTTGGGATTGCTAGGCCAAAAAAGATTCAGAGTTCCAACACATTACCTTTCTTTATTACATGAAGACTTGTGTTTGGTTATTGTCAATTTGTTATACTATGAATATCTACTCAACATGATTTGAATTCGATTTAAAAGTATCGATGGTTATAAGGAAAATTTGATTCTTAAATATAAAATGATATTCGATTTTAATTAATGTTGTAATTCATAAGTCAGCAATATTTAGAGGTTAGTTGTCGAAGCAAAGGAAAGTAAAACGGAAAAATCATAGTGCAACATAACATCAGACTTAAACATCTCTTAAATATAAGATTTATGAAGCAAATCAGTGCAAATTATAACGTATATATTCGTATTAATGTTTTCGTTCTTGTTCGTCTATGTTTATAATATAAATAATTTTTAAAAATAATTTTAATGTGTTTTTTATATGAAAAAAGAAAACAATCATCAACGATAGGCATATGATATTTGGAATGAACTTTTTAAAGAAGAACTAAATGTAAAATATTAAAATAAATCCTTGTCACGTAGAAGTTAAACGTCCACTGACTAGTTATAAATGTATGTCGTGTACAATTATTCTTGCTAGTAATCACGTTCTTCAAATGTCAATGTGCTTTCCTCGAATGTTCGCAAACTAATATGAGTTATAACCTCATAGAACAAGTGCTTATTTGACATAAGAGACGACATTTGAAACCAAAATCAACCTAAAATCAAGGGAAAAGAAATCAAATTTACCATTTTGAAAATTTCGGCTAAACCACTAAAAAGATAATAAGATAATAATATCAATAAAAAGTTTGTTAAGATGGTGAGGAGAAAATATCTACTATGTCGCTAAAAATAAAAGTCGGTTAAGATAGTATAAGAAAATAAATCATACTACTAAAAAATTTGTTAAGATGATGAGGAGAAGATATCTGAAATATTTATCGAGTCACTAAAAGTAAAAGTCTGTTAAGATATCAGGAGCGAAATTAAAAAGATAAAATAAAAATAATAAATGGAAAAACAAACCACGTGAGAGCCTCGTGTCCACAATCTCCAACCACCTAAAAAGCCCCGCCCTTTATATCGCCCGGAGCTGAGTCCCCATGGTACGGAGTGGGGCTCTGAGAGAGAGAGAGAGAGTGAGTGAGTGAGTGAGAGAAAGAGAGAGATGGCGGGGGCGGAAGTGCCATTGTTGAAGGGCGTCGGAGAGGGAGAGCAGGCGGACTACGAGGCGGTGAAGAGCTTGAAGGAGGCGGCGTGGGTGTTCTGGGTAGAGTCCGTGAAGCTATGGAGGATAGCAGGTCCGATCGTCTTCAACATCCTCTGTCAGTTCGGCACTTCCACACTCACCGCCATCTTCGTCGGCCACATTGGCGACCTTGAGCTTTCCTCCGTCACCATCGCCACCTCTGTCATCGGCTGCTTCTCCTTCGGCTTCATGGTCTCTCTCTCTCTCTCTTCTCTGCATAGACTCTGTATATAATTTACTTGCCCTCACTAAATCATTAGTACTTTGTATTTCAAGTGTTTGACTTTCTTTCCTTTTTTTTTTCTATTTTTAACACCCCATGATTCCATTTTATGGATTTTTTTGGCTGATTAACCATTTTATGGATTTTAATAAATTCGTAGATATACATTTCTAAATTACCATTTATTTACTCTGCAATTCTGCATCAATAATTCTAATTTAATTCACCAATAAATTTTGCAACAAAATCACACAATTGTATGATGTGGATCAATTAATTGAATGGAAAATATATTTTGTTGAACAGAAAATATAGCCATAAAAATAGATGGATTTTAAGGGTAAAAAAAGAAATCAATTAATCGCAATGTGTCCTGTATATTTTATTGATGTACTTATAATTTTCCATTAAGCATTATTTGCTTCCTTTTTTTTTCGGTGTGTGTATGCATGTATATAATTCTCCATTTATTTATTCTGAATTCTGTATCAATTATAATTTAACACACTAATAAAATAGACATTCATTTATGTGAAATGAGTTAATTAAATGCAAAATATCATCATAAAAATATAGGATATAAAATGGGCTAATTAAAAGGAAAATATCACCATAAAAATGGAAGAATTTTTAGGGTAAAAATCAAAATGAACTAATCAAAATCAAAATGGATGTAAATATAAATTTTCCATTTTGCATTGTTTGCTTCTTGTTTTTTTGTTTTTTGTTTTTTGTTTTTTTCGAAGTGAATGTCGAATCTTAAGTTGTCTGATAGATAGTATGAAGTACGAACCATGGATTCCTTTGTCAAACATATTGAGTCTTGAGGCTTAGTGGTTGACTTACATAGTTTATCAGTACATAAAGTTAAATCACATTCCTGATCGATTTCTCATGCATGCAATTCTAGACTATCTGGTACTGTTTCGAGGAATATGTATAGCTTTTATGAATCACAATTATGTTGGTCTTTATCAGTCTTATCTTTGAGATTTTAATAGAGTCGAAATTGCTGTTTCAAATTCATAGCTTGGTATGGGAAGCGCGCTTGAGACGTTGTGTGGACAAGCATTTGGTGCTGGGCAAGTTTATATGCTTGGAATCTATATGCAACGCTCTTGGATCATCCTGTTGGCCAGCGGTGTAGTGCTCTTGCCGATTTACATATTTTCAGGACCGTTGCTTAAGCTTATAGGACAGGATCCTGATATAGCCAATCTTGCTGGAAAGTACACCATTCTTATCATCCCGCAGTTGTTCTCACTTGCTATCAATTTTCCTACTCAGAAGTTCCTACAAGCTCAAAGTAAGGTCAATGTAATGGCCTGGATCGGGCTGGTGGCTCTTGTTGGCCATGCCGTGCTTCTCTGGCTATTTATTTCTGTGTTTGGCTGGGGAATCACAGGTGCTGCTGTTGCTTATAACATCACATTCTGGGTGATTGCGTTGGGCCAAGTGGTTTATGTTTTCGGTTGGTGTAGGGATGCTTGGTCAGGGTTTTCTTGTGCTGCTTTTAAGGAGATATGGGCCTTTGTTAGGCTTTCCTTTGCATCCGCTGTGATGCTTTGCCTCGAGATTTGGTACATGATGGGCGTAAATCTCCTTGCTGGTCATCTTAACAATGCGGTCATTGCTGTTGGTTCCCTTTCGATCTGGTAATTAGTAATTGCTAGCTCTAGCTATATATATATATATATATATATATATATATATATATATATATATATATATATATATATAGCAATTGGTAGTTTTGGATTAGGAAGCATTTCTCAATTACGAATCTGTCGAACTGAGGTTAATGCAATTTGCTTGTTTATGTTTCAGCACGAACGTAAATGGATTGCAAGGCATGATATTCATAGGAATAAATGCTGCTATAAGGTAACTCATCTATCAATCCTACTATTTGAGATTCTGTCTGATGTCTTATGAGATTACATGTTTTCTTCTGGTAATTATCACTATACGTGTACGCGAGTTGTTGAGGAGGCTATCATAATTCACAAGAAGCCATGCCAATAGAAGTGTGCCACTTTCTGAAGTTTCCTATTCCTTCTCTGCAGTGTCCGGGTGTCAAATGAGCTTGGATGGGGTCGCCCTAGAGCTGCCAAGTACAGCGTCTATGTCACAGTCTTTCAGTCTCTTCTCATAGGGTTTTTGTCCATGGCGATCATCCTCGTGGCTAGAAACCATTTCGCTATCATTTTCACTGACAGTATAGAACTGCAGCGAGCAGTTGCCAAACTAGCTTGGCTTCTTGGGATAACAATGGTTCTTAACAGTGTTCAGCCCGTTATATCAGGTATTAATCTTTCCTGCAATTCCTGCATCTCAAATGTTTTGTTTCCCTTTATTTTCTTTCATCTGACCTGTTCTTTGTAGGTGTTGCTGTTGGAGGGGATGGCAAGCCCTTGTAGCGTATATAAATTTGGTTTGCTATTATGTGTTTGGATTTCCTCTCGGTTGTGTACTTGGCTATGTAGCACATTTTGGAATAACGGTAATTCAAGTTCCCTTGTTCTTTACAGTTGTAGTTGTTTTCAATCCCTAAATTCTCACTCGTTTCTGAGTTATGGTTCTTGTGGCAGGGTATTTGGGGAGGATTCATTGCTGGAACTGCCCTACAGACTTTCATTTTATTGTTTATCCTTTACAAGACAAACTGGAGTACAGAGGTGAGCTATTGAAATCTCTTTTCTTTTTCTGTAGGATATGCCATTTCTGTAATAAAATCAGGAAACACTTCCCCTGAAAGCGATTTTCATGTTGCAAAGAGAAAGTAGAACGTGCTGTGTTTTCCTCTGCCTCAAAACCTTCTGTATAAAACTGATCCAGAATGTACAACTGCAGGTGGAAAAAACAGGTGATCGGATGCGAAAGTGGGGTGGCCAGGACATCTCGGTAAACAACATTGAAGGCGGTATATGACTCGGTCATGCTAGAGATAGTTCTGGATTCTTCTCCTTTTGATGTTTATGCTAGAAGGCTCCGGCTGATCGGAGTGATGGACCTTATGGTTGAAGTTTCCCCGACAAGATTGGTTGTTCTTCATCTGAACTGTGGGATGTTCTCCATTTTCACTATGCATTTCAGGTCTTTTTGGAACAAGACTCCCTTATGGAGCCCTAACTTAGCTCTATAGATGCTGTCTTAGAGTAAAAGACTTCTTCCCCTCTTCTGATTGTAGCGCCACTATTTAGTCAAGTCTTGTACTTTTTAGACATCATGTTGTATCATTGCTGCAATTTTTGCTCATCCTTTGGGAATAAAATTTTCACTGATTGTGTCTCTTTTATCCCTAAACTAAAACACTAAAATATCACAACAAAACACAAAAATCTTATTTCTCGTCACGAGTTAGGTTTTGTATTCATATATTATATTTCACAATAACTATAAAAAAATAAAAAGTATTTGACTACGGATACTAGCTGATATTTTTCTTAATACCTATTGCTTTTTTTTCGGTTAAATTAAATAAAAGCAATCTCTCATTATATTACTAAATCAGACTCTACATATGAAATCTTAATACACATTACTTCATTATGCATTTACGACCCCAATTTTAAATTCAATGTCATAATAGCCTTAAATTGTACCATGCAATTAATTTTAAATTCAATGTCATAATAACCTTAAATTGTACCATGTAATTTAAATGCTACAACGAGGACAAGCACCTCGTCACCAAACACTTTTATGAGGGTGTACTACTACAATAACCATCCCCCGCCCCCTTTTTTTCCCTTCTTTTTTGATGGGATAAGAAAATAAAGTGGTGTTGGAGCACTAAAGACCCCACTCAATTAATCCTTTCACAAATAAGTTAGAATATAAGAAATTTTATCAATTTATATAGACAATGCTAATTCAAAAAATTATATTAACTCTGCCCTAAAAAGGATTAAAATATCTTTTCAACGCTATTCTGTCTCACAAATTTTTTTTAAAATAAATTTTAAATATAAGTAAAATACTAAACTCGATAATTTTGAATCTTAGAGAAGCAAAGGAAAATTGTATAAACCTTTGAGAAACAAGTGTTATTCTCTTGAAGAAATTATCTTGATAATTTGTATTAAAATAAACTGTTGTAAAATGAATAGTTGGCTTTTTTATTTGTTTGAAAGAAACTTAATTAACACTCTTGTCGTATAAGACTTATTATTTTTTATTTTGAATATTGAATTTTGAATTTGGTAATCATTTAACTATTTTGAGATAATTTTTTCTTATATTCTATTGCTTTTTTTGTTTGGCATCCGTTATTAAACAGGATTTATGGGCTTTCAGTGAAAGATAACACAGAGTCAGGATGGCCGAGTGGTCTAAGGCGCCAGACTCAAGTTCTGGTCCTCTAACGAGGGCGTGGGTTCAAATCCCACTTCTGACATTTTTTCATCTGTTCTTAAAAACAGAAAAATTCCATCAAAATTTGTCAAACTATTACATTTTCTTATTATTGTATCAGAGTTTACAGAATTCTCACCCTTAATCAGGGCCATAATCTAGTTTCAATTTTGTGATTTGTTTTGACAATGTTCTTTAATGGTTGTACAAGTGGCCACAGAAGTCGATATAGTAAGATTTGAACTTAAGTATTTAGCACCGCTTGCAACTCCTCCCAGTATAGATTTCACTTTACGAAGTTTTTTTTTGGGCAGAGGAGAAAGGGGGGTTTAGAATCATACCCCATTCAATTATGGTTTCACATCAAGCACAGATGATAGGTGACAGTTTGATCCTACTGATCCTGCCCTTCACTGCCTAAAAATATAGCAAGAATTGAGGAGAATTTGACAGCCTATTAGTTGAGCTCACTCTGTTTCCTAGATTGTTCAATGTTGCAAAATTTTCACTTCACATATTACCAGTTACAGGGGTTTTGTGGTAACTGTCTGTTGTTAATTCAAGTCTTCATGCTTCAAATTTTGTACAATTAATTATTACCCATCCTTTTTTTCCATCAATTCTTAGATGATACTGTCTTAAGAAAGCATTATAATATAATATGATCAACTATTTAAAGATACTGAGTAATTAACTTATTTTAGAGTAACTTTTAATTTATGGGCGATTAATAATTTTATTTAACTATAAATAAATTACTCAGTATCAATAATAATTAAGGTGATAAAAATAAAAGACTATTAAAAGTTACTTAATACATCCATTTTATGAAGTCTTTGAATCTGGGTCCTATGCAAAGCCCAGGGTAGAGGTTTGGATTGAAGAGGAAGAGTACCAGCCCAGAGGCCAATTCAGCAAAAATGATACTCCTAAATTCAAAATTCCATGTAATGGAACAAGGAAGGTAGCTAAAAAATTTTAATTCACCAATCAATCATATTAAAGGTAAATTTTGCCAAAAGATCGTCACAAAATTCTAGAAAAAAACTACATTGTGCAAGTTGACAGCAGTTTCAGCCCAAGCCATAACTTCTGGTAAATATAGATGTACAAATAATGTATGAAGGTCTACTTCTCATGATTCTTGTGCTGCAGTTTCTTCACTTCCGCGGCAAAAACTGCTTCTGAAGGGCTAGTTGAATCGATGCAGTTTGCCTATATTTTAGACTTCGAACATGTTTCAAGGGGGCAGACGAACAAGGGAAAAGGTCGGCGTATAAGAACTTGAAGAAAGCAAAGGGAGTGATTCGATTGTTGATTGTCATGCGGATACTTGGCCATTAACAGTGGCCTAAATACAGATATCACAGAATGTCAATCCAAGGTAACAAAGTGGCATTAGCAGTGGAAGAGAAGTGTAGACAAAAGTTCAATTCCTATTCTGATAATTTGTCATGTCACTCCAAAGGGGAATTTTTCTTCAAAACTTGGGATTGAAACAAGGAAATGAAACCTTCAATGACAAAATTCACCCCCTCGAATGAAACATTACTATCACATTGTAACAATGGAGCATTACACAATCAACAAATCAGATAATGAACTGTAATTTCAAAAGGAAAGTTCAAGCATAGTACAAGATATCGAACTGCTGAGCATAAAATGACCATCTCATAGGGGAACTGATTAAAAGTAATTCCAAACAATATCAATGCAATGCATCAGATACTCGGAGTTTGCATCATCCATTAAGTCCTGAAGGGGAATCCGAGAAACTCATCACGTGCTCGATTAAAGAGGATTTCATGACATATTTGAGGCATCAAATGAACATTTCACAAGAGAATTGATGGAAAGTAGGTTAAAAATCACAATATACATCAGAACTGAAAACTTTTGACAGTAACTATAAGAGTGCAAACAAAATACTAGAACACACAACCAGCTCAATTTGTGCATCAGATACTCGGAGTTTGCATCACCCAATAAGTCTTGAAGGGGAATCCGAGAAACTCATCATGTGCTTGATTTGTTGATCAAAGAAAGAACAAAAAGTATACTCTTTGACTAGTATGCACTATTCGAATGCACATGAGAAAAACTAGATGAAGAAAAGCTAGACAGCCAATGAAACCACTGATACCCCATCATCAGAATCACTAATACTCCATCATCAGAATCACTGACATCTCAAAATGAACCATAAAACAACATAAATGCCACCAAAATGAGATCAAATAAAGTGGAATGTCATCACACTAACAAAAAAGACTCAACCTTGGTAAGGAACACTCCCTTGTGTCTATGAGGCTCTACAATAACATTACACCCACCCTTCATTCCTCCTTTCCCACCACGGCTGCCTCCTTGAGCCGTGGATATACCACCTCAAGCTCGAAGGCCTCGCCCTCCGCCACCTCTTCCGCTCCTTCCATCTCCTCTCACTCCACCACGCCCTCCAAATCCCCCCTCCTGCAATGCACCAACTATGATTGTTCAATAAGATTCAACATGAACACAATGACTTTCATTAGCAGAAAATGAATTGAGAAAAGGTTTAATTCAGTTGAAAGGATAAAAGCAGGCTGCATGATCTGAATCTCCGACTAAAACAAGATTTCAACTTTCAGCTGAATTCTTTCAAATTCTAACCAAGATAACATTTTTGGGATTTGCCCCGAAAAGAAACTGGATTAGTAAACATTCCTTCAAGCAAGCTACTACGCAAACTAAATGTTGGACATTAAAGATAAAAATTTGAAGCCAAAAAACAGAACCACTCATGAATGAGATAGTTAGAAACAAGAATTTGCAGGGTTCATCCTCCAAGCAAATGAGCAATGTGATTTTGTGACTTGACAGAGAAAGAGGTAAGGGGTTTAGGTTTTAGGAACTGAATGACAAGATGATGAGGGTTTAATGGTTTAGAGTTATGCTATATATATAGGGTACTTTGCAGGGTTTAGGGTTTTAACTTGATGAATAATTTCCATGAATGGTTTAGGGAGCCATTGGACCAAATGAACCATTGAAGCCCTTTGGGCTTTTTTGCCACAAAATGACTATCAACTTTACCCATTTTATGTTTATTTTTTAAAATGCAAAGATTGGTATAAGGGAAATTAAAACATAAATTTTTGATATGACTCTCAAAAATTTTACCAATTTTATTAATTTAAATCGGTTGATTTTATGTTTTCCGGTGCTTTTATTTTTGTTTTTCATGGTAAATGCTCCTCAAAAACAAATGTGTGGGCTAAAGTACACAAAGGAAGGGGTCTAAATCATCCACAATTTGTAAATTGTTAGTCTCATGAAGTCCTAGAATAAGTATTTATATCATGAGTAATTTTCATGATATGACAATTAGCACTTTTTATATTCCTATTCTTTTTCATCTCATAAATGCTGTCTTTTTCTTTAAGAAATTAAAAGTGCTAATCGTCAGCTGCTTTTATTATGTTAAAACAAATCATTACGCCCTTAAAAAATTAAAATTTTTGGGAGTAGTTAATTGTGACTTACAAAATTTCATTTCGTGAAATTTAAAATATATAGTTAAGATTAATTAAATATTACTGTATATAATTCAATGGATCGACCCCTTTTTTTAAAAAATAGCGGCTTAGCCACACTTAGATCAATTCTTAATAAAATCATTTTTTCTTTTTGTACCCGAATTTAAGCTTTAGGAAAGACAATTTTCTTTTAAATTGTAAAAAACAGTTGAGGAGGGTTGTGAACCTCACCCTATAATTTTCCCCACAAGACTGCAATAGCCTATAATATCTACTAGTCAATGACACAAATCATATTCCCCCATTTTTAACCTACTAGTCAATGCCACAAATGATATTGGTCATGTGAATATTTGATCTATCTCTAGACACCACACATAGAAAGCAGAAAATCATGTTACGGGAAATATAGGAGGATCACATTCAAAATCTAAAATTTTGGATTTTATGCGGGCTTCTATATCCTTCATAAAATCTCATAATGATAAAAATGCGGGCAGAATAAATACATGAACAATCATACGGAATGATCGACTCTGGGTTAAATGAAACGTGCATTTAGTTTATATGGTCAATTAACATTCATTATTGTAGCCAAAATTCAAGACATACAAATATGATTCACATCAAAATTCACAAAGAACGACTAAAATAATAAAGTCAATTAAATGTCTACCAAACATTTTTCATACATACATATATATATATATATATATATATATATCTATACACTATATAATGCTAATCTTTTCAAATTTTGAAATGCTGCAACCAGAGTGAATTAAGGAGTTTCGTCCAATAAAAAAATAAATAATTTATCATTTAAAAAAATAAGTTTCCACTCATCTATGGACTCTAATAATAATAATAATAATAATAATAATAATAATAATAATAATAATATTGGATCTCCTTGCTGAAAAATAAATAAATAATATTATAAAATTATTTAATCTAAATCTAAAAATTAAACAGTAAATAATTAGCCTTATTAATTTTTAAAAATATAAAACATAAAATAAAACCAAATTGAGCAAAAAATTAATAAATAAAAATTACAGAAAATTATATAATGAACTAAATTAAAAATCTGGACAGAATTAAAAACATAAAAACTTTTTAAATTTTTCAGAAAAATTAAACACAATTAAAACAGAAAAACAAAAACATAATCTAAAATAGAAAGTTAAACAAATAATCAATTACACTACAATACATATCAAAATAAATAATTAAATAAACTAGAATATTAAAACTATTTTTTTGACCGAAACATACACTAAAATCCTAAAATTAAAATACAAAAATTTAATTTATAAATTTATTAAATTAAAAACTTGATTTAACCTAAATTAGAAAATAAATCAAAAAATAATTAAATTAATCATAAAAACTAAGAAAATTAATACTAAGATATTAATATTCTAACTAAACCCTATAATAATATAAAAAATAAAATTAACCAAAGAAAACTAATTTAATCCAACTTCGACAATTTGACTAAAAATAACAAAAATAAGTAGAAAAATAATCTGAAAATTAAAATATATTAGGACTCAAAATAAAATTAATATAAAATTACTGAGATATCTATCCTATTATCAATCAATGTAATTCATTCTCACGTCAATCATTAGTAAAAACCCGTGAAAAATTAAAAAAAATATATTGATGACAAAAAGTATATTGAATGATTTTAAAGAAGGGATGTAATTAAGAGTAATTTTATTTAAGATAAATTATAGAATAATATTTTAGAAAATAATTAAAGGATATTCTATTATTTTTAATGGTGTTAAGGTTAATTTTACCAATACTTTTAACCTAAAAAGTATAATCTATATTATTTCAAATTTTGGTTTGATTTGATTTACATTTGAGAATCACAAGTTACGTTTTTTTTTTTCCTTTGTGACTTCAAATTGTGACTCGACTGAAATCTAATGAGATAATTATCAAAGTGAACAATATATATTTAATTATATATTTTTGGGTGGATGAATAAGATATTTCATTAGATGAGAAAATTTGTTCTTCCTTTCTACTAAAAAATAAAATATGTATTGTAAAGATGTAACAATAGCTTTTGTCATTGTTTGGTTTATTAATTTGCTAGGAAGATGTGGTTGAGGTGACTAAAGAACATGGTATCGGTTTCAAACTAATTTTTAATTAGTGACTTTAAGTTTGAAAGTGATTGAATCAAGTAAGGGTCGGTCAATTGGAGGAAGTATGTTATGATTAATGTATGAGTTTAACTACTTATTTATGTAATTTTTTGTCTAATTTGATTTGTTTGGATCATGAGTTTCTCTATCTTTCCACTTAATTTTTAATTTTGTGTCTATTCTATCATTTTTAAAATACGACATGCATCCATGCTTTTACCATACTTATGTTAAGTGTGAAAATGGTATGAGTTGACAAATATTACACACACTAAATAAGTCGGATGAGAGTCGTCTTTAACCACACACTTATATCCAAAGAAAACACCATCACTCGCCATACTTATATCTATGGACATATTACCCCTTGAGCGAGTTTTTTTTTCCTATTACCAGCTTGCGTTTGAAGCAACTTCTACCACTAATATAGACACTTAGGTTGTCACCAGTTAAGTTACAAAATTCTTTTTGAAATTAACTAGGGTTAATTAAAATATATTATTTTTTTTACTCTTTATGCCATGTTTTTCTCTCAAAAGGATGGGGGTTGGGTGACCGCGGTTGCCCTAACATAGATCCGCCTTTGGATTAAAAATACTTAGTTCTTCTTCAAATTAGGGTTATGTTCATTAAGATGAATTTTTTTAGTTTTATTTTATTTTACTTTTCTTTAAACAACATTAAGAAAAAAAGATATAAAGCGGGCACATGTGAAATTTACTCGATTAAGCATAAAATAAGCGAGAAAACGAGATTAGAGTTTGAGATTTGAGGTTTATTTTTTATTTTGATTTTTTCAATATATTGGGCATTGTGCTATAAACGAGAGAAATCGAAAATTTGCATAAAAATATTTCCTTTATGTGTTTAATTTTTATAAAAATTCTTTTCAATTATTTTTTTAAAAATTTCTTTTTGATTGTAAATTTAGTATTTGACTTATATGATTATCATAAATTGTCCAATGCGAAAAAAAATTCTTTTTATGTATTTCAATTATCTCAAAATAACCTGTCACACTTATTATCCGCCACGCTTATTATCCATGCTAAATAATCATTTTTTCAATAGATGTAAATCACCACTCTTAATATACATGGATATGCCTTAATAGGTTAGTACCACTCTTACAAGAGTGGTTATATTTTTCCACATTATTATGTGTGAAAATGATTTCAGTGCAACTCATTTTTGCTTATTTTTCTGCCACACTCAATCATGTGTAATTAGATAAGGGTGGAAACATACCATATGGTGATTGTAACATTTTCGATTATTAATCTCATTTATTAAATGTAGTTATTAAATATTTACTTTTTAGTTCATAACTTATTAAAGAGTATTACATTACTTCGTGCATAGCACGGGTCCAAACTAAGTATATATAAACAATCATGTTTACCAAATATAAACATGAGATTAAAAGCATTAA
Source organism: Talinum fruticosum (assembly GCA_021018815.1). Taxonomy (NCBI): domain Eukaryota; kingdom Viridiplantae; phylum Streptophyta; class Magnoliopsida; order Caryophyllales; family Talinaceae; genus Talinum; species Talinum fruticosum. Next base: position 960,372 of record JAITYX010000089.1, on the reverse strand, counting down.
AAAGTCTTTTCGTAAAAGATATGTGATTTACATAATCAAAAAATTGTGTTAGACTGTAAATTACTCCATTTATTTCAAAATACGTGTCGTTTTAAAGTTATGCTGAATACTAAGGAAACACAAAATTTATAACAAATTTTATATTAAAAGACTAAATTACCCCTATATTTTATTGGAAATGAAAAAATCAATAAAAAAAGAAAAGAAGCAAAGCAGTTAATAAGAATAAAATTGATAAACTAATAATTAATATGTTATTAAAATTGTAAAATGATAAATATTATGAAACTAAAAAGTTAATTAAATTTGATGTATTTTGGAACGGATGAATTATATTTTAGCACACGAATTGAGTGTTGTCATAGTCAATCAAAATTCACAGCAGTAAATTCAAGACATATTAATCAGCACAAAAAAAAAAAAATGTAACGTTGAATCCCAAACACAAAATTCATTCATTGGAGAAGAAAAATCAATGGATGTTTTAATTTTAAATTAACCTTTTTCTTTTTTTTTCTGGGTTTATAAAATACAGTCAACTTTATTCACATCATCAACATTTACTGTGTGCTCATTCATCAGTCCACATCTACTGAGAAAATTCCCGAAACCAAACTCCAGAAGCTTTTTTTCAAAAAAAAAAAAAACAAAGAAAAGAAGAAAAGGTGTACGAGGGGGATAATCCAGTGCAATTGCGCACACCAAGTATTAATATTCCAGAACAGAAAATCACCATCCATCATCATCTCCGCCAAAATCATCATAATCATCGTCATTCCCAGCAGCCAGATCATCCTCCACCTTCTCCGCCGCCTCTTCCGCTATATGATCCTCCAGCTTATCGAATCCCTCCGCCAACGCGAGCCCCCAACGCGCCGGCCACCGCGCCCACAGCCAGACCAGTTCCCATCCCCATCCCTCCAAACTTACTCTTCTTCTTCTCTTCCACCACCGGCGCCGCTCCGTACCCGGACCCTGCCGGCTGCCCGTAGCTTGCCTGACCGTACGCCGGTTGCCCGTAAGGATACCCAGTCGGCGGCGCAGCATAAGCCGGCTGAGCTCCGTAAGGCGGCTGAGCATAAGTCGGCGGAGGAGCACCGTACGATGGTGGAGGAGCACCGTATGGAGGTGGTGGAGCACCATATGAAGGTGGAGGAGCACCATATGAAGGAGGCGGCGCGTCCCTCACACCGTAGGGCGGCGCGTAGTAGGGGTCGGGAGCACGGTAGCGCGTGTCGCGCGCACACACCTGGACGGTGACCTTGCCCTGGGGGCGGCCGGAGGGGCGCTTGAGCTGGAGCTCTCGCGTGGCGCGTTGTCCTAACCCGACGTCGTCGACGACTTCTCGAAGGGGAGCCTGGCGGAGCCGATGAGGGGCTTGGTGTCCTCTTCCGGGTAGGCATGGACGACGTCGATGTGGAGGACGGCCTCCTCGATCGGACCGTCAAGGGGCACGACTAGTGTCTGGTTCCACTCAGGACACGTGTCGCCCTCCTCGTCGACCCGGCTGGAAACCTTCCGAGCCGGGTCGACCCAGACCACAGCGTAGGGCCGAATTGGACCGTGCCTCCAGTTCACGTTCTTCAAGTCTCTTGCTGACGTCAACTTCACCTCCACCTCGTACCTTGACGCCATTAGAGGGGCTATCTCGAGTTCTCGGTTTTGTTAGTTTTTTTGGATTTTTCTTTGTTTTTTTTTTACAGCTCCAGAACGTTGGTGAAATGTTCTGAGCGCATTTTTGGGTATTTATACTGAAATTTATGGGTAGGCTGCCTTGGAAATGATGTTGAATTACAACTTTGTCCTTCCGAGTTGTCATAGCAGCCAGCAGGAATGGTTTCACTGAGGGCATAAATGTCAAGTCAGATAAAGAAAGGAATCAATGGAGATATGTCACCAAAATCCAACCCCATATGGGGGTGGGACTCTGCGAGTTATCTTAAGAATTAAGCGTGGGAGGAGGGGGTCCTTTTCACAACAAAAGACTAAAAAAGAAAAATAATTCTATTTCAAGTTTCATATATATATATAGATTGTCAAAATATAGTTTTTAAGCAATGCCCAATTTCAACCTCGTTTGTTTTTTTAATGCTTTTTTTGGGTTTCTTCTTTGATAAAGTCGGGATCAGCAACTTCACCATGTCTCATCCAATGCCCAACTTCACGAATGTCCTTTGAATTTAAAGGGTGGATATAGCAAAGATTCAATCAATATGGGTTTGTTGAGATTCGAACCTTAGATTACTCACTCTAAAATATTCTAATACGATGTTAAATAACTAAGTCAATCAAAAATTTAAGTTAATAAATAAAAATTTATGAATAAATTTATATTCAAACAGTGATCTCAGATAAAGTTTATTTGATACGTGGGATGGGAATTCATGATATCTTAATAAGGATGGATATGAATTATGAGCACAGGAAACGTAAAGGAGGACGGTGATTTGGTGTGTAGAGTGTAGACAACGCACAAAGGAAAAAGAGGCATTGCAATTTGCATGAAGAGGGAGGGAGGGGATAAGGAGAGAGAGCGAGAGAGGGAGAGTCATTGGCGCACGCGATTCTAGAAATGGCGAATAGTAAGAAAAGCATCGTCTTTTGTTTCTGGTGTCATGACTCACGTTTCCTACTACTTTTCCTACTCTCCCTAGAATTTTGTACAGAATATGCGATTGGAAAAACGAAAAACAAAAAACAACGCGGTCTCCACACGGCAGCTTCCTTATTGGGCTTCAACTTTTCAAAGGCCCAGACTGGTTTGTCCACTAATGTTACATTTTGGGCCATTCTACAGATAACTTGATCCAGTGTCGATATTATACCATTCGTGCCCAATGAAGTACATAATCATCGAAAGTTCATACTGTTTCACATTCAAAATATATTTGTGTGAGGGCATATTCCATTTAGTGTTAAGCTACAATTTTACTATTTCATGCAGTTGTTTACAGGTTGTTACGATTTTTTATAACCAACTTTACAACTATTTTACAACTCCTTATAATTAAATGTAACGGGTTCCGAATCTTCCTATATAATTTCATTATAAGATGACAATACTCCCCAATTTTGAACTCTTAGTCAATGGCACAAATTATATATCAATAAGGTTTTAACTTAGTGGTAAAAAGAAGGTCTTGGATAGATTACATTCTAAGTTTGACTCTTCCCCTCCTCGGTTGTATTGTAATTGTATCCTACAGTACTTCGCGGCTTCTATAAACCAAAAAATTTTTTTAACACAAATTATATTGATAATTTGATCTATCTTTGTGGGTCGAATAAAGGAAATGTTATTTTTTAAAATAAAAAATATTGAATAGAAGGAAACATGAAATCTTGATTTTGAGAATATATGTGATTTCTTGAAGAAAAAAAAATCCATGAATAATTATTACCATAAAAACACCTAAATTTGGCACATTTTAATATATATATATATATATATATATATATATATATATATATATATATATATATATATATATAGTATGCTCAAATTATGTAGTCATCACATAAAGATAAACACTATTATAAAGTGGCCACAAAGATAATATATATATATATATATATATATATAGATATATATATATATATAGGGGATGTATCTAATGATAGGAGAGGGATATGGTGAGAGTGAGAGGATTTAATATGGCCACCTGGATTAAAATAAGTGGCTGAGATTAATATACCAAATAAAAACTCTAATTACTTCCTTCTCCACTATGTCACCCTAAAACCACCACACTCCATTACTTTCTTTACTTTTCAGCGGCAAAGCCGCCGAAATTTATGAAAACTCTACGCCAAATGCATCTAATTTGGGGCATGTTGAACTCTAAATCGAAAATTTATATTTTGCACGCACGAATGATAGAAAATAACTCTGTTTTAATCTTAACCCTTAGATTTAAAATGAATGGTTGAGATTTAATCCTCTCACTCTCACTCTATCCTCTCCTCTCATTTGATACAATCCATATATATATATATATATATATATATATATATATATATATATATATATATATATATATAAATAGAGAGATAAACAGAATATTAAAAAATATTTGAGTGCCCTGTTTAATATTGCTTCTAAGTTTAAAATTGTCCAGAGGCGTTCTTCCCTTGCAGCATAAAAAAAAAAAAAAAGATTTTCTATGAAAATAATTATTAAATAATGCATTTTTGGTATACTGGAAATTACCTTACAAGCAAAGCCCTGAATTTGTGCTTTATATAAACTCCTCTCTTCCATTTTCTCTCACTTTGCTTGACTCCTCCATTCGCGTAGGGCTTCCTTGGCTGCCTGGTTTTTGTCTTTCCAAAGGTTAGCGTAAATAATTTCTCTTTCTTTTTTTTTTTTTTTTTTTTTTGGGGAGGAGCGGGGTTTGGTAAGGACGGAAAAAAAGTAGAGGATTTTATTTCACCTATTGCCTTACAAGGGTTAACACAGTTGTTGGATGAAATATGAATTTAACGTCCGTCGTCTGTCCTTTATATATTTTTGCTGAGCTAATTTCTCTCCTCTTTTACATATATGCAGACATTAATCAAAAGGCCAAATAGAGAAAATGAAGAGAATAAATTATCGTGTTAGAAAACTCTTCTCGCAGTGTGGTAAGCTTTCTAATTTCCCTTTCCTATTATTATTTCACCTCTCTACTTCTTTTCTTTTGTCGGGTCTTTGAACTTTTCTTTGTTACTTCATGCGGTGATCAATTGATCTTGTGTACCTAAAAGTGGGCATTTTATCTATGATTAGAGTAGGGATCCTGACTTTAGGTACATCCCCAAAATACAAAGGTCAAAAAGATATGTTTCAATCTAGTTGTAGAGTAGGTAATAAGGGAAAAGTTGATTTTTAAAGAAAAGCGTGGCTCACTCGTTATATTGATTTTTTTTTCTTATTGGACTTTTTGCGGGCACTTATATATTACTTACAACTTACGACATTATGAAATAAGACAATTTTGTATAAATAATACAATTTATCGTCACAATATCTATTCTTTTTATATTTTTAATGTGATGGATATAAATAAAAACTTATTTATAGTATAGAAAAACTTTTTATAGGAGTGTGGTGATTTTTATTTTTACTTCATTATGTCTCTTTGGATAACCATCGAATACAATTTATGGGGCTCCAAAACACCTAATAAAGAGCTACTTAAAAAAATTATGTTATGAACTGAATTTTTAGAAAATTAATTGAAATATAACTCCCATAGAAATTTAGAGAAATGAGTGAAACTTACAAGGATTATTTGGGCTGCCTATATACATCAAGTACCCTAACTTTGTCCAGCCAACAAAGCCCAGTAATCTCCATGTCAGGCCCAAAAACATATATTGGCTGAGGCTGCCCCTTTTTTCCAGTATCATTTTATTTCATTAAGCTAATCTCATAACGTGAAAAGTAATCCTCTATCAATAAAGTGTTGGTTGAGGTGTTGACGACCTCACCCCGGTAAAGAGTATATAATATAAATTCGCTCTTCGTAAAGGCATTTATTGGAAAAATTTTCAACTTAAATGCTCGTGATCTGAGCAGGAAAAAAATTCATTCTTCTCCTAGGGTGAATGTGATAACTAGGAGTCTATACATAATTGATCACAAAACTTAGGCTTAGGGAGAGGCTAACCAATGGAGTGGTTGAATTAAAGGCCTCCCTTGTTATTATTATGATCACAATGGTCATCAAGTGGCTCCAAATCACGTTACTTTTTGGGTCCAAATCTAAACAAACTACCACTCATATGCTACCCTTTTGCCAAAATAAAATCCTACTCAACTGTTCCATTCCCTTCTATGTAAGATATGATCCAAGTATTTGTTTTCGTGCGCCACGGGTTTGTTTTACTCATACGTATCTGTTACCTAAAAAATCTTTAACATACATATGTGTACGTTGTATTTCGGTTCACAACACTCTCAACAAGTATAAGCTAGAGAAACGTTCAAATTTTTATTTGAGACAGTCTTAATATATTGTTACATCGGAGTCATTAATAAATATCTTATTTATAAATCCCGAATTTTAACCCGAGAACTCATATCTCAAAGAAATTATTAATTCATAAATTTAACCCGTACTAATTAGTAGGTTGAGTATTTAGAAAGGGTCCAACTACCCACTAATGAGGAATTAAAAGCCACATTGATGGTTTGAATATGATGTATTTCATTTTCACCTACCCGTAGAGATTATTTATTGAAGCTCAAGCGTGAAATATTTTATCCTCTGAATTTGGTCCCTAAAGAGCCAAGGATTTGCATTTAAGAACCCTCCATGGGATGAAATGATACCACCTATTGTATTGGAATCTCTCCCACATAAGACATAATAGGCCTTTCAGTGCTACAATGCACTGGATGTTCATAAGATAGGTTTAGTTTAATAATTAATATCCCACCGTTAAGGAGAAAAACAAACTAAGTTAGATGTACGAAAGGTCAAATTGTCGAGGCAGCAAGCCCCAAAAGTCCTATTTGAGTTATGTAATTTTAGTTACCAATGTCTAATTTCACTCTTGTTATTTGACATGTGGTTTAATGTAGTTTCAAGACCACGCAACCATCAAACTTGTTCTGAAGTTGTGGATGTACGGGAAGAGTATGCCAATGCCTTTAGAACCGAGTCATACAACGAATTCTGGGCTCGCGTCCTAGCTCTAACCCATACGGATTCCGCCACACGGAAGCTTGCGGGGTCTACTTCAGCAAGCCGGCTACTCTCCTATAGGCTATTTGTTGAGAATCTCTTAGACCCGGACCAACTTACCGTGACCAAAATATTATCCCTAGCCGAATGCAGACCCGAAAATAAGGCCCTCCTTTCCGATTATTTTCAAGCCACTGCCAATGCATCTACGTTGTGTGGCCTATTGTTAAAAGACATTGATCAAATGCGTATCAAATGTAGATCACTCAATAAAACCCTAAGCGAAATTGCTCAAATTTCGTCAAGTAACTCGAAGAAATCCAATTACCCACAATCCTAACCCAACTAACCAAATTTACCAAATCCATAAACCCGTTTGTCTCCTCCTCCGCCTCATTGACCCGGTTTAGGGTAGTCAAATCAAGCTGCACCGAGCTACTCAAACGGCTCGAGTCAAGCCGCAATAAGGTCCGAGCAAAGCTTCGGCTTCTTACAAGCTTAAAACAAGGAGCCGCGGTCTTTGTTGTGGCCTTGACAACTACAATTATCCTTGTGATTGTGGCTCATGCCTTAACCACAGCCGTGGCTATGCCGGGCTTTGTGGCGGCTTCTCTTAACCAAGGCTCGATGAAACAGCTGGTGAAGACATCAGCTCAGCTCGATGCGGCTGCCAAGGGGACTTACATTTTAAACAGGGATCTGGACACAATAAGCCGGCTTGTGGCTCGGCTTGACGATGAGCTGGAGCATATTCAGACCATGATTGGGTTTTGGATGGATCGGGCCGAGGCCGACCCCCAAGCACAAGCCCGGGAAGAAGTGGCGCGCCAGCTGAAGGAGAACTCGAGCTTTGTTGATCAGCTAGATGAGCTAGAAGAGCACTTGTATTTATGTTTTATGACCATTAACAGGGCCAGGAAGCTTGTGGTTAAGGAAATATTGGACTTGCATCCAACTTGACAAACCTTCTCTTCATAATATGTACATTATGATATATACTCTTATGTAAATACTATCTGTAAAATTTATATGCGTATTTTTTTAAGATTTCTCGTAATTTCTCTTTTGTCTTAATTTTTAAGTCGTGTATTAAAATCAATTACGAAAATTCTAATAAGTTCAAATTAAGCTCAAAGAATAAAGGTGTCATCTTATGAAGCGCATCATTTCTACATGAGTTGACTTAGGTAAAATTTACTGTTACTCGTATTCTGTAATATAATATGTAACTTGTATTTTGTAGTTTAATATTGAAAGTTATAAAAAATTATTTTAAAATTTTGATTTTTTTTACTTCTAAGTACATAATGTTTTAGAGAAACTAATATAATTGCCGATTAAGTAGCTAAGCCGTTAAGATACATTTATTGAATCGTACAAACTCTGATCACATCTAATCCTTTAATTTCTCAGATATTTTAAATAAAGATGTAACGAGTCACGGCATATCCATTGGTCCTAATTGCTTATCCACTTACCTTAAAAATAACAAATAAATAAATAAAACCCATGTTTTTCTTAATGCTATATTGACCACATTAATTCTTGGCTTCTGTTTCTTCCTCCGACGCCACAACCACAAGCACTTTTCCTGCTCAAAAAAAAAAAAAAGAAAATGCATCAGTAATTAAAAAAGGTGGTTCACCATATAATTAATTCGGGTATATGTATTTAATTTTGTTAGTTTATTGGTTGGACATATTTATTGGAATATAATTGTGACCCCCTTTTTTTACTCTCATGGCGATACCCTGATTGGGATAGAGTGAACCATTAGTCTACATACACGAAAACGATGGGTCGGGTTCAGATTAAATTAAGCTTTATATATTTATATTCGTATTAATAATAATCATATCTAAACAGACATATCCATCTATCGGCTTTTTTTTATTTTTTATTATCGGGTTTAATTTAACTACTATAAAAAATAGAATAAGCATATTTAACGTATAGTTAGATACACAATATTATTTGATTGTATAAAAATATTAGGATTAATTCAAGTGGTTTGACATACTCTATTTTCTCAATCCCGATAAACAGAGAGGTCCAAACAAAAAGAGACTTAACCTAACCCGAAATTTACCCTAATGATATTAGTCATTCAAGTTTCTTGATTTCGATCAAGCAATAAAAAATTCTCAACTTTGATTGAAACAAAGTTGAAAGTCTTAATTGGGCGAAAATGGAGGAGGGGGAACACCGAAAGGGGAAAGAAGAGTAGGTAATAATTGATGGGCCTTAGAATTAGCTGGGCCGGAGAAAAACTGTGATTAGTTGTTGGGCCCCCTTTAATCACGTTTCTTAATTAGGCCCGCAATTGATTAATTGCCTTCTCTCTCGTCTCCTCCCTTTTTCTGCATCTCCATCTAATGAAAGTTGTTGATTCTTTGAAAATTCTCTCTCTCTCTCTCTCTCTCTCTCTCTCTACCGATTTCAACTTCTGAATATTATTTTTTATAATAATAATAATAATAATTCTATGGATGACTAATTCTGGGTTTCATATTTGCGTGATTAATTAATTGCTGGGTTGGATTGATCTTCACCAATCATTAGGGGAATTCATTGCGCCTACTTCATCTAGTCCTACGTAATAATCTCTTTACATACTGCATGGCATGATGATTAACTAAATTGCGTCCACTAATCATGATTAACTACTTCGGGTTTATTTACGAGTAGTGATTAACTGTGTGTATATTAATAACTAATTCACCGGTATCGGTCTTGTGTGTGTTCATTTATGTTTTCAGTATATTAGTACTCAAGACCGATACTTAGTACTCATTTACGAGTATTAGTGAGTACTAGTTAATCATTATCGGTCTTGAGTACATGAGTGAACCCTCAATAATAATAGGAATTAGTACTTCTATAACATTAAAATTAATTGATCGTACACCGAACTTATTTTCAATTATATGTATATTGTGTTAAAACCCTATACCAACCTTCATAATCCCAAATCAATTTGAGCATGCATTTGATCTCGATTCATAAATCTACTACAAAACTAACAATATATCAAAATCAAAAGGATAAAAAAAAAACCGAAAAGTGAGACAAAATGCCTTATTTTCCCACCTCTGTCCAAAATAAATCAAGATTATATACTTATATTTATGTTAGATATCTCCTTGAAATTTCGATTTTAATAAGCATAGGGTAGAATCTTGAATGATATAATTAGTACTTTAGTATGTGAGAATGTCATTTAAAATTTTTACTCCGTTTTCTCTTTAGTACATATGTATGTTACATGAAGTTGAAAAAGATTGATAATATTTTCGCTCAGCTGTAATATCCCGAAGGTTTTTATTTTTTATTTTTTATTGGTGGAGAATTATTTTCAATATTCCAAGAGTTTAATACAAGTAGATGGAAGAACATGAATGCTCGAAGTCCACCAAAGGGATCAAAAGGAGTTAATTTGCCGATAATTTTTTTTTAAAAAAATAGTATAGAAAAAATAAAAGAAAATAGAGAGTTTTAGGGCAATAAAAGGGCAAGCAACTTCCCCACCCAAAAGAGCACACAGTGAGAGAAGAGTTATTAATGTTGTCACAGCTACCTCTTGTGATGATTCATAAATGCCCACCTCCATATCTCATCTATAAAGTTGACCTCCACCTTAAACCCCATTCCCCCACCCACACCATATAATTTAGGGTTTACTTCAACCCCTTTGTTTCCTTAGAATCCTCAAAAAAAAAAAAACCCCCACTTTTTTAAAAAAAAACAAGAAAAGAAGGAAAAATGGCAAATGAGACTGAAAAGAAACAAGTAGATCCATCCATTAAGGTCAAGATCACCAAAAATCCCATGTTCAACCCACGAAGAAAGTAGGGAAGAAGGAGTGCCAGTTGGTGACCTTTGATCTGCCCTACTTGGCCTTTTTCTACAACCAGAAGCTGCTCCTGTACAAGACAGGGACTGGGAGTGATTTTGATCAGGTGGTGCAGAAGTTGAAGGATGGTCTGAGCCAGGTTCTGGTGGAGTTCTACCAGTTGGCTGGGAAGCTTGGCCAGGATGATGATGGGGTGTTCAAGGTCATGTATGATGATGATATGGATGGTGTGGAAGTCGTGGAGGCCATTGTTGATGGTGATCATGATGATGCCAATGTCGATGATGGGAATGATCATATGATGGTGAGTGTTGATGATTTGGCTGCAATGGAAGACATTACCATGATGAAGCATTTTATCCCTTACAATGGCATCTTGAACTTAGAGGGCCTTCATCGCCCTCTTCTGACTATCCAGGTAACTTAACCGAACACTATATATTTACGTATTGATATACTTACGTATTTTGTATATCTACTATTTTACGTATTCACTGTATTTTGTGTGATGAGATATGAATATGTTTATGTTGCGGTAAACTCGTACATATTTAGCATGCATCGTGCAAATAAATCGTATCTATATTAAGAAATATGAAAGAATCAATGCGTAACTAGTCATTTACTACTATGGGTAGTTGAACGTTGCCATAACACAAAAAATGACAGACAAATCACAAGCAATGTCTTCAATGAGCCTGAAATAGCAGATGTGGCCATTGATTTCAGTGGGGTCTCGATTCAAAAATTAGGGTTGAATCATATTGATTCTTATTGGGAGTTTTTAGAATTAGTATACTGATTTCGATGTGCCTAGCTAGGGTTACTTTTACATTTTCAAACAAATCTCTTTCATTTTTCTTTTTGATCGAAAGCTACGACATAAAAGTCGATGCAATCCTAATAACCAATTACGTTTTTATCGGTTAATTGACTTAAAAGTTACCTAATTTTCTTCTATCGTTTACGATATTAAGACTACTATCTATCAGTGATTTTAAAAAATGACGACACACTGTAAGGAATATATTTAATTTTTTTGTACAATCACACCGAGTCTAAATTTAATATTTCAGTATTTTATGGAATTATATATATATATAGAGTTCAATAACTCAACTTCTAGTACAACCACAAAAAACAAAATACACAGTCTTTCCTCACAAAAAAGATAAAAAGAAAAAAAAATCATGGTATTCCCCTCCCCACAGGAAAAGCATAATGTCAAGGCTCGCGCGTAAGGACTACGCACGAATCTCAACCTTTGATTGTTGGCATTAAAGTGATGTCAGTGTCAGGTGCTAAATGCAATCACCTGCTCCTCTGATTAATTACCCATAACTCTAAGCTGTATTGACAATGAAAATAATATATAATAATAATAATAATAATAATAATAATAATAATAATAATAATAGTGATGAACAATTCATAAATCTTGACTACTGATGTCCATTTTAGTTTTTTAAAAGAAAGGATTTAATGGGAGTTTTTTGGTATTATATTATCTTTCCACCTATAAAATTGAAACATTTCACTCCAAAAATTTAATAATAAGGTGTGTTTGTTTCAGATGAAAAATATTTTCTCGAAAAATTATCATTCTATTTTTCGACGTTTGATAAGCATAAATGGTGGATAAATATTTTCTGGAGAAAATAATTTCCTCAATCAAGGGAAAATAAATTTCCTTTTATAAAGAAAGAAGTTAATTTTCCTCTGCCTCAATCAAGGGAAAATAGTCTTATCAATGAGAGTTTAAGATCTAAACTTCTTTTACTTTGCCACCTTAATTTTCTTTTTCCAAGTTTTGTCCTTGTCTTTTTCCTTTTTTGTTGTAAAGTTCGTAGATGAAAAGTATTTTTACAATATTTATTTTTTTAATTTCTATTATTTTATACATGGAAAAGTTTGATCATAGGGAGATGTACAAATTTATCAAATTTAGGTGCTCAACATATATATTTATATATATTTGGGTTTTGAAGTTAAATTAGTTATTTACTTTTTCTTTTCATATTTATTGGGTTTTTATAGTTGGTTTTTGCATTTAAGTAACTATTTTAGAAAATTATTTTTCTTCTACCAAACAAAGGAAAATGTGGGTGAAAATTGGTTTTCCTTAAAAATTCATTTTCCCATGAAAAATATTTTCCCTTCAATCGAACACATTACAAAAGAAAGATAATTAGAGAAATATTAGGGTTGTGATTTTGTATAATTAAAATGGAGACAAAGACGTAGCATTATATAAGTTTAGTGCGAAGAAAAATATGATGTAAATTATAATGAGAATGACTAGATGTAGAATTAAAATGGAGACAAAGACATACCCACTATACATCTGGGGCGAATAAAAATATGATATGAATTATAATGAGAATGACGGAATTAATATAACTGTTAATAGTTTATTATTCGTGTCTAATACCTAATTATGTTGCTATTTATTTATATTGTAGCTTTCTGAAAAAGATGTTATCTAAATTTTTCCGTACAAATTCTTTGAAAAAAAATGTAAGTTGTCTTCAAATTAGTCTATTGTCTTTATCATCATCTTTAGTACTTATTTAAGATTGAAACTCGTCATTTTTCGTCCTTTTTTTTAATCGAAAAATTGAGAATTTTTTTATTAAAAATATATGGTACTTTATTATTGAATATACTTTTGATTTCATAAATACGGGTGTATCCGAGCCGAGCCCGAATCTATCAGCTGGGAACTTGACTCATGAGTATCGTTTATAACTTAAGCTCGGCTTGTGGCCCGTTGAGTTTGGCAAAATCAAGCTCGAGCTTGGCTCGCCGAAAGCTCGAGTCTAAGCTTGAACTTAATTAAGGTTTTTTCTCAACAATCACAATATATACACTTAATTGAGGCTCGTTTGCTTCGAGCTTGTTCAGCTTCGTTTATTCGTTCACCTCATTTATGTTGGGCCGTGTAGAGCCGACGAGCCTACGAACTCCAAAATTACAAACTCAAGTTCAACTCGGATAAATATCCACACTGAACTCAACTCGACTCGGCTCATCGAGCTTGGCAAGGCACACCCCTGTTCATATAATTTGAGTAACTGACTATACTTTATTGCATAAGAGACTGTCGTACGTTGAAGAATGTCCAAATTCGTCATGGATAAGTTTGAGCCTCTCTCTTTAGACTCACCAACTAATAAGAGAGAGAATTTTAACTGTCAAACTGGAATATGGGCCAACTGGGCCCACTGTAAATAACCCATATCTGGGCCCACTGGACCACATCTTATTTTTCCTTTTCTTTTCCTTTTTTTTTGATATCCACATGTTGTCTGTTTGGACAGCTTACGAAGCTTCGTGATGGGCTGGCAATGGGCTGCGCATTCAACCACGCTGTACTCGACGGGACCTCCACGTGGCATTTTATGACCTCATGGGCCGAGATCTGCAACGGGGCCCAGTCTGTCTCCCTTCCTCCCTTCCTCGACCGCACCAAAGCCCGCTCCACGCGCGTCAAGCTCGACATGTCTCACGCGCCGGCCCCAGACTCCAACGGTCACGACGCCGCCGCCGCCGCAGCTCCAGTGCTTCGTGAGAAGCTCTTCCGCTTCTCCGACGCCGCCGTCGAGAAGCTCAAGACTGACCTCAACTCCCGCATTCAGCCCGCCAACGGCACCGCCCCCAAGCCCTTCTCCACCTTCCAGAGCCTCTCCACCCACATCTGGCGCCACGTCACGGCGGCGCGTGGGCTCAAGCTCGAGGACCCCACAGTATTCACCATCTTCACCGACTGCCGCCGCCGCGTCGACCCGCCTATGCCCGAGAGCTACTTCGGGAACCTGATCCAAGCGGTGTTCACCGGCACCGCCGCCGGAATATTACTCGGAAACCCGACGGAGTTCGCCGCCGGCATGATCCAGGCGGCGATCGCAGCCCACAACGCGGAGGTGATAGACAAGAGGAACAAGGAGTGGGAGGAGAACCCCATCATATTCCAGTTCAAGGACGCCGGGGTCAACTGCGTCGCGGTCGGGAGCTCACCGAGGTTCAAAGTCTACGACGTGGACTACGGGTTCGGGCGGCCGGAGCGGGTTCGAAGCGGGTCGAACAACCGGTTCGACGGGATGGTGTATCTGTACCCGGGAAAAAGTGGCGGGAAGAGCATTGATGTGGAGATCAGCTTGACTGAGAGTGCCATGGAGAATCTTGAGAGAGATAAGGAGTTCTTGATGGGTGGAGAGGTAGCCTAATTTCAATGAGTGAAAATCAAAAGAAAAAAAAATGTTATTTGGGTTTTAATTATCTTAATTATTATCATGATTATTAGGTAATGTTTGGAAAAATGAGAGTATGAAATGGGGGATTACCACAAAATGGACAGAGGGTTTTGGCCTAAATTTCATTTTGTTGGAAGCCTTGAGAATAAGATTTCGAGTTTGGTGTTTAGGTTTTATGAGTTTTGCTTCGAAACAATGTGCTTTGCTTAAGTTATCAACTAGCTGTTCGGGAAATGCTTTTTGAATTTTCCTCGATTTGTTTTATTTTAAAATTTTCTGATTTGCAACTTGTGTATCTACCCTCTAAATTGCGTCATTTTTCCAGTAGAGAGCATGAAAGTTCAAAAAGAGAGCCTGTAAAAGAAGCAACCTTTCATCTATGGGCATGAGCTCGAGTAACTCAAAAGCTTGAACCCGATTAACATTTGGGTATAGCTTAAATGAACATGAACAACAAGAGCAAAGTACTTGGCTTGTTTTTCATCTGTATACTTTGAAGAGATACATCAATCAGAAAGATTAAAGAAAAGAAGAAGAAAGAAAGAAGAAAGAAAGAAGAAAAAAGGGGGCCATATTACACGAGACACTCCAGTTTCCTTGCACTATATTACACGAGAAAGTATCCCACGTTTTCCGGCCAACTGTCAGGCTTATGAAGAAACTACGACTCTACAGTCGAATGAATTCTTATCGTCTTCTCCGTTGAAACCAACCGCAAGAGATTCTTCTGTTTACATGAAAAAGAATCTCCAAGGAACAGACATGAATATTCACTAACATATATCATGATCGAGTCAGACTGTAAAAAGGTCATTTCTTGGTTTTCCATAAGCCTCTTTACTTGGTAGGAATAAGATTGTGGACATAAAGACTCCCCTATACCCTGTTCCAACCAGACTCATAATGGGTTGGCAGTGCTGTTCCTATTGTGGTAAGTGGAACAAGGGAGCAAATTGTGAAATCATGGTCTGTATGACAAACGGATTTATTGGATAACGGGCATGCTCGATTCGTGCACTGGAGCCATCTCGTTGCACCATCCCAGCAACGAACAGTGGGACACTCTAATTGGAAGATCAAAAGTACCTCAACAATGCTAAGAGGTAGTGCCGGTAGGGTTTTTGCAGAGTTCTTGGATAGAATAGCAACTTCATGTGGATGATCGAGGGCTCACTTTGCATACCTCTGTGTTGAAACCACAATCCATCAATGTAAGCAACCAAGCTCTTTGCTGTTCAGAGAGGCGATCTCTAGGTCCCTTGACTTCAACAAGCTTTGCTTCACCACTATAGGCTCCATTAAAGCGCCATAACAACAGATCAGGCATTCCACTAGACCAACTGCGGTAACCCTGAGCCAAAAGTCGACACATATTTGCCAAGCAAGGCCCTCCGATGCATGTAACTGCAGCTCGAAGCTCAGAAAGTGAATGCCTATCCCAGTTAACACCCCTACAAGCAGCTCTGAAATGGGATTCCCATGACATAATTAGGATTGCCTCAGCCATTCCCTCGTGGATCTTCTGCAAATGAGATTCAATAAGGTTTGTTCTCGCCACATAAAAATGATCACTATCCATGTCCAAGGGTGCGTTCTGTAAATTTAAGGAAAAAAATTAAAAGTGCCCCATATTTTGGCAAAAGAACAAGAGACAAAAAATGCATGTCTTTCCAAGTTATATTACACCTGAAATCTGTTGCAGAAAACATTTGGTACATTAGCAAATACAATATCCCACATAAGAAGTCCATAAATAGTCAGCCAAATGCCACTTTCAGTATGGACACCCTGCCAGCCGCCACCATCTCCGGCATAGAACTGTAAAGCAAGTTCCTCCACTCCACATTGTTCATCATCTTCACCATAAAACCTACTTTTCATCCCCACTTTACTGTTCAAGGGTCGTCCTTGGATATGAACCTACTTGATGGATAAGGCTTGTAAATAAAAAGTTAGATTTGATTTCGAGAAAGCTTCATCCATAAAAACGCACAGAAACAAAAACAATGTGAAGAGAATCTCTAAGCATTACCTCAGTGATCTTTCTTTTCACAGAAGAAGCATAACTGGGTGCTTTCCAGCGTCTTGGCGGTTTACCTAGGCGTATGACACGCCTTTGCAATGCCACTCTAGAACCGGCACGAACCCATGGATCTAGTACCCCGTCTTCTGCAACAGTGAGACTCTCTTCGAGACAGCCAATGTGCTCTAAATCCATAGACAATCTCAAAGTCCAGTAACCTCTTCTTCCATCAGAGGTAAAACTGTCCAACAAGAGCTTCAGTAATTTTATGGCGTCCTGGTACCTATTAAGGATAAAGAACATAAGCCACAACCAGTCAACTATTATTACTTGTTACAAAGCATAGTAAAAGACAGACCATTAGAAAATGAGTCCAAGGCTCAAACAAAGATGTCCAAATAGTAGTATAGAGAGAATGTCCTACAAGATACCACTACTATCCCCCTTCCCCCAATCTAATTTTAAAAGAGGGCAAAACAAATTAGCAAGAAAAACATTGGACTTGCAGAAGTATATAGCAAAAAGCCGAAAAAGTGAAAGTGAACTGAAGAAAATTAGAAAGAAAAAACACAAATCTACATATTGAGTTTAAAGTCCATCCTAGGTGGCTGTTCACCATAATTTATCATGAATATTAAGATTTAAGACAACCAATTATGAAAACAAGCAAAAAGGACAAGAGAAAAGAACCAAAGCATCCGTACCTTCGTTGCTGCTCCAGGTAGGAAACACCAAGCAAGACTACTTTAGAATGGACCCAGGCTGCAGAAAAACACTCAAGAAATGGAGCCACCAAGTCCACAGGCAATGCTTGCTTTTTCATCCTGAAATAGTTTGACAGTTGAGATTCAGCTACCTCTATGCACCGTAAGACCAGTTCTGAGTTATCTTCATCAAGAGATTGATCCATGATTTGAGCAATTTCAACAGCCTACATGTAAGAAATAGCAGTTGGAAAGAAATTCAAGATAAAATACAAATCTTAGGGCAATGATGAGAGTAAACCTCTTCATAAGCAAGGAAATCACTTCGCTCAGAAAATACTGGTTGAGAAATTATACATTTGTATTCTGGATACTTGACGATCCCCAAGTCAACCAATAAAAAAGCGGACAAATCCTGCTCTCCATTTAGAAAGAATAGTCTCTGCATGAATAATATACAATTCTAAGGAACTCTAACAATAACCAAAAATTTAAAGGAAAAAAGACAGAAACGAAGGAGGCAACTTCCTCCTTGACTTAATCATCACCTGAACACGCCAAAAAATTGATTCAGCAATTGAAGAGATTCGGATGCACATTGCAGTTCTGTCAAACATCAGTTTTGGGAGGAAAGGACTGCATATCAACAACGCACAAAAAAAAAAAAATCAAGCCATGTAATGCAAATAATGGGTAAAAAACAGAACATTTCTCCTTTGTAAAGAAGGTGGAGGGAATCCATCATACCACAGGCCACCCTTATATGAAGAATGAAGTGATGCAATAAGATCTTTCTTTCTCAGGCCAGCAGTTGAGCCCTGAAATCCAAATGTACACAAGATTTCCAACTATCAGCAAAGGCACACATCGCAGCAAATAACACGAGTAATCAATTCCAATTTTGTCCTTTCTCATATATTTGGGAGGATGTGTTTGACTAACAACTACGTAATCACTTCACATGAAATTAGAAAAATTCGATGAAAACTTGGGCCTGGAGACAAGGCTGAAATATTGAGGTCCTGAGAAGTGAACCAGAGGTCCACAATATTCATGTTCAAGATCTCTGTCCCCATGTATTCAATGTCAAATAAAAAATTTCTCAATCACGTATAAGCTATCAGCCTATCGATGGCCAATCAAGATTATCTGAAGGAAGAAGACCTCAGTATCAGAAGATCCTCATACAATTCCTTTGCATTCTGTACTGAAACTTAAGAAGTCCGGGGGCAGTCCTCAGTCAAATTAACCTTAAAAATTGAGTAAATGTTCAACCCGTATCTGTCCGCATAGATCTTTTACCATGCAGTCATCAGAGGTTAAGTTGATGTAGGAGCATCCATCATGAAACCATCCAAACTCAGAAGGATTCATCCATCATGCTCCAGCATCTCTATCTTGCATCAATGCGACGTGGAGATTTTCAAGACAAATATATTTGAATGGCCTAGTACACAAAGGAAGGAGGGGGAGGAGAGAAAAATATGCAGCTTGCAGGTTTAAAATTGAAGTTTTGTCGCCAAGTTTTACAGGTAGCCAACCATGTAGCCAACCTCTTGATAGTAGCATGTATCTGTGATGCTTTTCATATGGATCGAGAACAATACACGGAATCGGTCATGAGTACAAACATATGAATGTTACACTGGCTGTGGGTATCAAACTAACAACCATGTGAAACACTCCAATGTAACCTTACTAAAGAGCATCATACTTTGGCTGTAAATAACTAAATCTCCCGAGCAACACCAACCTTAACATTTAGATACAATCTTACTAAAAGACTGCCTCCTTGCAACCCTCCCCAAATCCAAATCCAAATCCAAATACATACTCATGCCCCAAGAGTCATACCTAAGGGGGTGTTGGGGGAAGAGGGGGAGAGAGAGGGGATATAGCAACCTTACTCCTCAATGTCAAAGAGGTTGGCTATAAACCCTAGATAAAAATCATCGCCTTCCCACAGTTCCAAATGAAGCAAAAGACAACTTAGAGAGGCATTTATGTTGGAATGCACATTAGAGTTGAGTACAGTAAAAGGTGACCGCTATGGCTCCCAAATCTCAAAGCAGAAAAAGTTACACAGAAAGACAAATGTTTCCGCAAGTTCCAAGAATGTCGATGCAGACATGTTTCCACAATATATAATGACATCAAATGACAAGGCAAATGAGCACCTTTTTGAGTATTTGTTGGATCTCACACAGCTCACTCACAGTAAGGAGGTTCAAAAGTTCCTTCAGATCATTGTCTTCCAATTCACTCCCATAGCAATAAGAACAGACATAAGAGGCTCCTGTTTGAAAAATTACAAAATAAAGGTCACGCCTGTTTGAATAGACATAACAGGCCTCACATCCAGCATTGAGATAAGATATGCTCCCAAATTAAAGGTCAACACAAATTGAAACCTGATAACTCCTCAGTTGCTAGCTCACAATCCAATATTTCTGGATATGTTAGATTAGATACGCGAAACCATGGACCTGAAACCAACCAAAAAAACCTGCATGACGTAAACTAGCCATGCATCATAACACATCTATATATCTTATATTCGTATGGATCAACTCATTGTTCAAGTATCAGAACATTAACCAACATACTGATGACAGAGAAAGGTAAAAGCAGCAGAATCTTATGAAGCAGTCATTTGAAATTTCAGCAAGCAGCATAATGCACTTCGAAGACAACACACACTAGATAATGATCATAAGAAACAGGGATAGCTCCTATGATGCAGTCAACACACACTCAGGAAAGATAAGTCATGGAAGGAAAACCTTTTCTTGTGTAAAGTCGTACAAATAGCCTCTGACTGTCATCAGACATGGAGCTGAATGATTCTGTTCACAGCAAACCATAATTCAGAAACAATCCAATGAGACATAAACATGAAGCAGATGGAATATATAAATTATATGATGAAAGAAAGAGGATTTTCTACCCAAGAAAATTTTTTCATCATCCGTGAAAAGATGAAGATTGCTCCTTAAAGCCTCTTCAACTATCAAACGGAAATTTTGTTGATACTTTGCAATGGTTGGCGGATTCTTCTTTCCAGAATTAATAGAGCAAAAGACATTTTCACACATAGACTTTAAATTGAGTAGGTCATCCTCTTCCATTTCCTCAAAACATGGTGTTTGAAGACACATGATCTCAATGGGGACAACCTCAAGTGGATTTTTGGTACAGAAGTGATATTTCCCTGTGATTCAGTTCCTTGATTAAAATAATAAGCTTTGCAACCTCATTACAATTGAAAAAACATGATAGCTAACAATCTGTAGATAAAGACCACAAGAAGTATGCTAGACAATATTCAAACAGAAGTACATTCAAACTTGACCGTTGTTTTACGCCCTGCACCCCCTGGGGTTGTTGATTTAATAATTAGGAGTTGACAACCCCATTTTTTTCATCATTAGGCAATGCATTTTATATTATTCAACAAAGTATTGAGTAATATACATTAGTTCTCGTAAAGAACTCAAATCTTGTTTTATGCACCAAAGCATGCCCTAAGAAAAATGATTGATCATTGAAAATAACAATAGGCTTATCTGCAGATTATGGGCCAACAAGAGTGGTTATCTAAACTGCTCGGTAGGCTGTAGGCCCAAGCATGCTGCCTCTGAATCTCCCTACTCCCTGCCTCAGCGACATTCATACAATGTGGTGATGGTGACAACAAGAATAAAACCTAGAGTTGATCCTACTTAAGCAGGGTTTGGGGAGATGCAGATATAGATGACTTTACCTATGCAAAGAAAGAGGCCCATTTCAAGATGTCCACAACTACGAGGTGATGGTGAATCTGCTAAAATTAAAAAGGAAAGTTGTGGTGAAAGTTAAAATTACAAGAAAATACCACAAAAACTGTCTGATACTTGTCAATCATAGGCGATAAATGCTGAGCTAACTCTCGAGGAAGAAATCCTAGAGCTTTCAAGCCATCAGAATCCGTAGAAAGAACCTGCACAGAGAAATCAAAACCTACATCTGTTTTAGAAAAGAAATATGTTCACAGAGAGAGAGAGAGAGAGAGAGAGAGAGACCTTAATGGCATTGGGATCTCTGACGTTGGTAGGGTCTCTAACAAGGGAAATGTTTGAACCTGAGATGATTTCTACTCCATCACCAAACCTACGACCCACAATGAATGTCTCAAGAGTTGTACCAGATAACACCCCAAGAACTCCTTCCACTTCAATATTTGGTAAGACAGACCTATGGAGCAATGGAGAAGTGTCAACCATATTGTTTATACCATCCTTGATAGAGCTCTCCGTAGCATGGTTCATATCATGTTGCGTGATTGACCCAGAAGTTAGTGGTGATTCACATGGAGTGTCATTGTGACCTCTAATCATTTGGTACTGACTATTATCATAAGGTACTTCATTAGTGCTCAAACCAGCAAACTGCGGAGAGCAATTCTGTGTAGGATCACTTTTAGAACCAACTGAAATATCATCACTTCCCAAGTGAACTCCATTACCATCAGAAGGTCCACTTTTCAATCTTGAGCAGAAACTGAACTGAAGAAGAGTCCGCTGACTCAGCTTTCGCTTCTTGCCTCTGACAAGACACACATCTGAAGCCGTCATTCAAACATCAGTATTAACCTCACAGACACAGACTGAACACATAATGAACTAGGTATATGAGGAAACGGATGATGCAAAATGCAGTTTCATGACATAAATTCATCCTCCTAAAATAAACACATTTTTGCATTATTTCATGTCCGAGAGCAAGGTGAATACAGCATATACTGAAGACGGCTCAAAAGTGGCATACAACACCACCAACCTCCAATGCTGACCTCATTGAGCCAGTTGGCTCAAAACTTTACATGGGTATCATAAGACTTGATACTACAATTCCTAATTGACATTCCATAGAATAATAAAACCAACACTGAGCATACCATATGGCATAGCGATGCAAAAAGGACAGCTGAAGTAAACAAGTGCAGTACCAAACTGCTTAAGTGAATACTTACAAGACACGAGTAACTTTATTTGCAAAGGCTCCACTACAGAGTATAGCTGATCACACTGCCAACAATTAGGTTTATCACATTACAGAGAACTAAAGTATAAAGTTAAAATGGCTGTTCATAACAATTGATTTCTCCTCTACACTAAGCTCTGAAAAGTTTCCATCGCTAACGTGCAAGTCAAGGAGAAATTTATGCACTCATTAAAGACCAAAAATACCAAAGACTAACTAGCATAGGACCTCACCAAAATTTTGGGTTTCTATTGATGACAAGGAATTCACATTTGGCTTCCAAACTAAGTAACCCCAATAAAATATTATCCTGAAATCAATACCCTAGCATCAAAGTCCTAACTTTTAAGGGGAAAGACAAATCTTAAGGATTTCAAAATGGGGAAAAAGGGAGGGAAGAAACCCAAAAAGAACTGACCAAGATGAGAGTTAACGTTGTAATCATCGCCCTGAATCTTGCTCCCACAAACAGGGCAATTCACATACTCGCTATCCTCAGCATCAATAGCAGCAGCAGAAGAAGGAGAACCTTCGTCAATAGATGGCGGCGTCGCCATTAGCTTCTTCTCGTTCTGATCATTTGGCTGATTCAACGAGCTCTGACAAAACGGAAAATAAAAATCGAAACTTTACATAAGAGTAAACTCAAAAGTGAGACAAAAAGAGGGAGATGAGAAAGAAAGTACATGGGAGGCGGAAGAGGAGGAGGAGAGAAGGCGGGAGAGATTGGGAAGAAATCCCCGGCGCTTCCCGATGACTCTGATCAAACTTTCCCGGCCGGTGAGCATTTTGCTCGGAGAAAAAAGGGGAAAAAAAGGGAGAAAAAGCTGCGAAAATTTTTGCCCTAATTTCCGACTTCGAAAAGTGAAAATTGTTGAGGACGATTCCCCACCTCCCTCCTCTCTCTCCTCAGCCTCTCCCGCCATTTTGAGGAAGTGATAACGTGCGGTCAGCGCCAGGAAACCCCGTGCACCTCCTGCCTTTTTCTGCCTTCTTGGGTTACCTTTTGTCCCTAGAATGAGACATACCGGATCTGTGTACTGTTGTATCAGTCTGGTACATTTTTTCTGAAATAGATCGATATTGTCTGGTACATATCTGGTATTACTATATAAGGTAGTTATTATAACCATATAATGCTCATACAATGCTATAATATTTGAAGCAATGTGGCTGTTATATAAGCTAATATTAGCACTTACTCAAATGAAAATGAGAAAGTCGATAATCAAATGAGGAGTCCGATTATCAATCAGCTAAATTAGATCAAACAGATGCATAACTAGTCTTCGAGAAATGCATTCGACTAATTGTATCACCTAAACGTTTGAACTAAACCACTTGTTTCCAGATTTGCATGCAGATCAATGGCCCTATGTTCCACGAATGATAGAGGAAAGAGTACATCTTGAAGAACAGTTCTTTAGGAAGGCCAGAATCACAATTTGCCTAGCATTTAAGGGAAAACTAACAAAAGAGTACAACGAGTGTACACCCAAATGGACATGATGTGAAGTTTGCGAACAGAATGAGAACAGAATATCTCTGGGGCAGTTCAAGGCAATGGGTCACAGTTACAGTTACAAGCTTTCGGGAGGGGGGTGTGCGCTATCCGACTGCATAAATCTTCGATGGTGTTCAGCAGCAAAACCATATTATCCTCAAATCTCAGTCCAAAAATGGATTTAAACATACTCGGCACCTTCCTCAACTAGTCGTGTCAACATTCATCCTCTTCCAGCACACAAGCAATCAAATGTTGAAGACTTGCTTCGCTAATGATTTTACACACTGATCAATTTGATAACAATGCATTTAACATGTCATACAACGTGTCCCATGCAATTGCTCATGTCTCACTTTCAGGTTTCTGGACTGCAGGTGCTGCTGTGGCAGTTTCTTGAGTGGCACCTAAAATTCAATCAACAATGAATGAGCTTCTTTCCACCTTTTTTTTTTTTTTTTTGGGGGGAGGAAGATATTTTGGATGCAGCCATCTAGTCAATGGGGGAAAAGCTGTGTACATCTAAATACATCCATGCCCATAGTCAGGGAATCCACACTAGGTGGTGACGGTCATAATTGGTGGGAAATTGAGGGTAAGTAGAACACACAAACCTTGAGGCTGACTCTCAAATTCAATGTGGCTTTCTTGTGGTGAGGAAGCAACATCCTGTTGTGCAGCTGTCGCTACTTTTGGTTGCTCCTCTGTTATCTTCAAGTTATCTTCACTAGCTACTTTTGGTTGCTCCTCTGTTATCTTCAAGTCATCTTCACTAGCTACTTTTGGTTGCTCGTCTGTTATCTTCAAGTTATCTTCACTAGAATTAACACTGTCAGGCAGAACATCATCTGTGACAGGAGGGGCATAAGGTGTCAAAACATTGGATAATTTGAATGACCATTGTTGATTTTCATGCAAAAAGTCAGCGCAAAATCATGATCGAAAGTTCTTATCCCAAGTTTTAGCAGCTGAATCACTGTTCAACATGGAAGAAGAGAAAGAGGAGCAACTTGGGAACCACAAACCTTGAGGCTGACCCTGGACTTCAATCTGGCTGTCTGGAAGCGAGGTTGTGTCGTCCTGTGGTGCGGCTGCATTTACTTGCTCCTTTGTGATATTTGACTTCTGCTCGCTTGCATATGCATCGTTGGGTGGAGTGCCATCTGTGGTGACGGAGTGCCAAACAGATGACAGTTAAACTTAACAGCAACTCACTCTAGTTCATTATAAAATCTTTCTATTACATAGGCTTTAACCAATGAAACACCCTCGTTTATGTTCATCCTCAAGAGACTATACTCAGCATAGTCATGCAAAAGAGACTATACTTAGTCAATGTGGAATTCCAAATTACACCAACATACAACCCCTTATGGATGATTTTATGTGCCACTACCCATCAAACTCCCCAGCACTTCAAGCTTCTCACTAGTTTTATCCATGCCTATGGACAAATAGTTATACCAAATCACAGTTTTCACAGGATGGCAGTAGCAGCCTTCCTCAGCAATTTCAAGTGTGCAAGCCTAACCAACAATTTTTTCACTCAGAACCTGGAGCTGATAGAAGGTGATAGCAGCAAAATCAAGCTATACCAAATACTCCAAGGCTCAAGCACTGAAGGAGAGCAATATGTGTACCGAGAATTCCAATGGAACGCCCAAACATACAAACGACATGTACATAAACAAATCTATAAGAGCTGTCTGATTTAGCATTGAAGAATGATAATTATGCCTAGTGCTACAAGGGTCCGGTCATTATAGTATTACGTATGATATTCCAAAAGTTTGTACAATAAGCCAGAAAACTAACTTGTGTCAGCCAAGGACGCGATCTGAGAATCATCCAAGCTAGAAACTGATTGAATAGATGCAACATTAGATCTGCTTGATTCATTTGTATTTCTCAATGCACTGGGATCATCATCAAGTCCAATCTCCTTCTCCAGGGTGTTTTTGAATTCCCTGGATACTTCCTAAATTCAGAATAGTAAATAGATAAGTATACATCATCAGTCAGGTAAAACATCAAAACTGCTCTAGCAAGTCACAGTTAAAGAGGAACCTGCAGCTCTTTAATGGCCGGTTGGAATTCCCGCAAGGTTTTACCCAGACTTCGAGCAACCTGCATTTAGAATAATACATTATTCAGTTTACAAAAGAAATTCAACTCAATGGTTTTGCATAGATGCACATTAACACAAAAAGAAATATTCCATAATTATTCCTGTACACTAGTTTGAACGCAACAGTTGAGACCTGGGAAAAACTCCATTGTGATGCAAATGAATTATATAGTTAGAGTAGATTCACCTGTTACCTTCAAAGGACGGTCATCCCATTGATGGATTCAGATTAAATTTTACTTGCTTTGCTAATTGTGATGAGCCTCAATGAAGGACTAATGAATGTCTACTGTCACAGCAGAGAAGACACCCCCAGGTGATTGATTTGTTTAGCAACTAGTGGAGCAAACCCATGTTCACAGCAGGCCACTTATTATTAAGGCACAGACAACAGCCACAACCACAACAATAGCCTAATGTGCTCCCAAGTTCCAACCCAGCTTGCACTAAAGCCGCTCATCAAGACATAGATACATCATTTTTGCCTAAAACCATTTTTAAACATGACAATCATTCACATTAGATGCCGCATTCATTTGGCATTACAATCAACATTCATCATCAATATTAAAACTCAACACACTAGAGTTATACAACACTTCTGTTATGAGACACTGAAGCTGGAGTGGAAACAAACCATGCTCCTCATGTTTCAAAGACAGAATTGGCATAAGTCATTTCTGCTAATAACCGAACTTTTGAAAAGCAGCATCAGGTGTTAAAAATCATCAAGTGATATTGGGAAAAAGTGTTCAGTCAAATATATGTTGTGTATTATAGCACTATCTGAAGATTCTAGAACATAATAGCACTATCTGAAGATTCTAGAACATAATGAAATATTAAAGCTATTCCAAGCAGCACGGATTTACTGGTCAAAAGCACCAGCTACTAACAAATTCACACACTAATGCGCATAATATAAAGACCACGTCCTCCACTGACTACGAGTTGCTATGACATGTCACATTATGTCAGCCATAGCCTCAACCAGCAAGGTGTAAGATGAATCAGCTATTGATACATTCCATTGCCATGTCTGACTAATCATGAAATTTCGATATCCTTAAGTTATATATGTACTCCATTCCCTCCATCCAAACTTATTATCTCGCGCTCTACTCTGAACTCTGATAGTATATCTCCTCATAGCTTTCCCTTTCCAGCCACCAAATTCTCAAATCATGCTAACTTCTATCAAAAAATTTATTCAGAATCCATCTAGGTTATGGGAAATTGTTCGAAATTGAAG
The DNA here is from genome assembly GCA_021018815.1 of Talinum fruticosum. Lineage (NCBI taxonomy): Eukaryota > Viridiplantae > Streptophyta > Magnoliopsida > Caryophyllales > Talinaceae > Talinum > Talinum fruticosum. The sequence continues at coordinate 932,962 of JAITYX010000089.1, read as the reverse complement.
AAGCCTCTCAACTCTTTACCGGTGAGGCTAACTATAGCTTAATCCAATGCACACTCCACAAATACTCACTGGGTATCTATGATCCAAAGAAGTTAAAGCAAAACATGAATGATTCAAGAGTTCACCCAAATATCCAATGACTAGGCTATCATTAAAAAATGAGGAACAATGCGTAGTATCCCATTACCAATGATGTGAAACTATCATGAATTGAAAATGCCACTACAAAGAGCAAGGATGTGAAAAGCTGCAGTTGAAAAAATGCAACCAACAAAAAGATTGATATGGATTGAAGAAACAGAAATTGGTGAACCAAAAATGAAAATTCAAAAGCATAAAACAACGAGGGCTCAAAAAACAATAAGTGAGAGGAAGCAACTAACATCAGCAAGTCCTTTAGGCCCAAAAACCATCAAAGCTACAGCCCCAATTACCAATAGTTCAGGAGCTCCAACTCCAAACAAAGAAGCATACACAACCATCCCTTTACACTTCTCTCTGCTTCCTACAACACATGGAGTTCCAGATTCAGCTAAGTATAGATCAGTTGCACAACAAATTTGAAAAATGAGAAATGCCCAGTTCACAGAACTTACCCAACTTTTGAGGTTTTGCTGAGATTGAGATGCCCATATGTCTCAGTCCATTCCAAGGGTTGCAATGGCTCATACCCATTTGAGAAAACCGTGATGAGAGAGAAAAGTTGACGGTTTTGGCTTTGAGGCATGAATGCGAAGAAGATGAGAGAGAATACATGGTTGGTTTGCTACTTCTAACACTTGCTGATGAACAACAAACTGAGAAAGCAGAGGCTGGAGAAGCCATTAACTTTCTCTTTATTTACTAATTACAAGGTTTAGTAGCTTCCCAGATATCAATTTTGACGATGAGTACTATACATCTGTGATTTGAGAAGGAAGAAGGAAAGTAGGAAGACAGGGAAAAGTCAATTTGATTTCATGGATGAAAGACGGAATGGGGTAGGTAACTAATAATACTAACAGGCCTAAACTGGTCAATCTTTGGGCTCGGAATGCACTGCTAGTCCACGAAAAGGCTTCAACAAATAAGCATATTGTATGTGACCAACATTTGGGCTAAGGCAAATCCATAACTATGCTTTAAACAAACTCATTGCCACCTTCTAGGCTCCCCGGCCTCACCCAACACGTAGTTCGGACCATTTTATTAGACCTATATTAAGAGAGCAGTAGTATATTTAATAAAGTTGTTCCGTCGAAGGGAGTAAAACTGTAAACTAAGTCGATTCTAATCAAAGCCTAACTAGTTAATTTTATGGACAAATGGTATGTAAAAGTGAGCAACAAAACCTCCAAAAGGAGGCTTGGGCGATCACATTCATAATAAAGCGTGATGGCTCACTAACATTGTTATTAGGTTCACGCAAATCTTTTTCTTTTCTTTTTTAGGGGGATGTATGTGTTAGTGTCCCTGGCAACCATTGGCCCAAAAATTACCCAAAATTCTACAGAAAAGTCGTGATAAATTTTAACATAAACACCTTTTAAAAAAATTATTGACATTTATAAAACAAAAAAAAAATACTGTCAAATAAAATATTTGTAATCTTCATTATATATAAGCTCAAAATTTCATAAACTATAAGTTATCAAAACTCAAAATTTTTGTACATACTCTAAAGTTTATATGATAATTTACGTTGATACTCCATCCATTTCAAAATATTTGTCGTTTTAAAGTTATGAGAGAATAATAATGAAACACAAAATTCATGATAAAATTTGTGTTAAAATACTAAGTTGCCCCAATATTTCATTGAAAATGAAAAAAATTAATGAAAACGGGAGAGAAAAAAACATTTAATAAGGATAAATTTGTTAAACTAGTAATTAATATGTCATTAAATTATAAAATGACACGTATTGTGAAATAAAAAAAGTTAATTAAAGTGTACATGTATTGTAAAATTGACGGACTATTTTGATAAATAGTTAACATATACCGGTTGGGTTTGACATTGACTCTTACTTTCCACAAATATAGTGGGCATAATGCCCCTTTCATTGGACCCCCTGTATTTTGGCTAATTAATTTAATGCAATTATGATGATAACTACTTCTAGCTATGCACTTTAAATTTTAATACCCTAATCTTCTTTTCACATTCTTGAAGACATCTTTTCTGGTACGTGGGGATACCAAAGTAATCAATCACTTGAAGCTTAAACCCTAATCTCTCTCTCCCTCTTTATTATTTCTTCTTCATGGGTTGAAGTCATATGTATAACACACTCCAACTTTCATGTAATAGTTCTTCAAATTTTCGATATTTAAATAAAAAAGTTTCGAGCCTCGCATTTGAATGTGTTTTCTGATAATATCGGTTTAGTTAGTTATCTTCTAGAGGATAATTGGTATCTCTAACATAATGCATCATATTTATAAAGAGCATTACATTTATTATATATTTGAGAATTTACACTATCCGGACATATGTCAATACATAGTTGAACGAAAGGAAAAATACGGGAGATTTTGTGAGTCGGACATAGTGATATTGCACCTGAGAGTAATATGCCCTCACATGGATATAAGAATTTGCATGTAAAAAGGTAATTACGTGTCAAAACAAACAAAAAAATCATCATAGACCATATATATTGTTTTTAAAAGGGATAGATTACACATTAATCTTATTTGTAGTTATAGTTGAGCTTTGTTAGACAGTGTAGTCATATCAAATAAAAGTGTAGTGTATATTTTCCAACAAATAATCTCAATAAATTTCTTTAGTGCCTAAATAACCTAACACATATTGATACATCATTTACCTTTTCTGTCGGACGAAAATGCTAGAAAAATCAATAATTCGTCAACGATTTACTATAACCCCTCATATAGGAGTCCAAGGGGTAACACTAAGAAGTAATGACGTTTTCTAGTATAACAAGATCCTTCTCTCAATTAATTTACTTATATAAACTTTTTTCATTTTTATCAAAATTAGATTAATTAACTAATTAAAAAATGTATATTTTTTCTATTTTTTAAATATAAATATAAACAGCACACACAATTTAACGGAATTTGAAATTAATCCAACTCAACCCGACCTGACCCCATTGGAGGAGGTCATGAGGTGAAAAAACCAAAATGGAGGACTGGAGACACGCCGTTAAATTTGGTGCGAAATGAAGGGCATTTTTGTATTTGGGGATAATATGCTCCCATGTCTAATCACTTTCTCACATCATAATTTCACAGCCAAAGCATAAAAAGGTGCTAATAAGTGATAAATTATACACAAAATAAAATCCTTTGTTTTGCTTTAGACTTTTTAATTATTTTGGAATCATTTTTGTATTTTCACTCCCATTGGCCATTTCTAAATCCTTCCCCAGGAGATTATACAGAAATGGAGGTGAATCAGTTCGAGGATTTCTGATGCTTTTATGGAGTTTCAATTCAATCACACGCTCTTTTCTTTTTATTTTTATTTTTCTTTTTTTTTAAATTTTTTGTGAGTGATTTGTGATGCTCGGCGGTCGATTTTCTGTGTGATTTTAGGGACTGGCGTTCGAATTTTGTGCTGAATTGAAGATTTTGATTTTCTGTATTCTATAGAGCTCTCATTAATCTCCAGCGATTGAATTTTCAAATTTTACTTCATTTTTGTGTATTTTGATCCTATTTTCGTTACTTTTCTTTAATTTTGAATTAAATTTCGAGTGATATTCCGGTGGAATGGCGAGTGTTAATGATAGTGTGGAGACGGTGAATGCGGCGGCGGCGGCGATCGTCACCGCCGAGAGTCGAGTTCAGCCGGTTTCAGTTCAGGTACTTCTTTGGATCGCGAATAAGAAGTTTCCTTTTTCTGGTATTGATTTCTTTTTTTTCCCCTTACGAAACTATTTGTTTGATGTAAATGAGTTTAGGAGCCTTTTAGAGCATAATTTTAGCTAATGATAGCAATTAAAGCGATTTTTTTCCCAATCACCTGTTAATTCCTTCTGTAGATCATAGAAAGGTGAGGAGAAAAAGGTTAGGCTGTGAAGATAATCAACCTCGAAAAAATTGAGCTGATTAGTTCAACTGCGTTGCTTTTGCGGCTTTGATCACTGTATTGACACCTTAAAGTTGATTTTTTCTTTTTTTCTTTTTTTAACCTAAGATGTTTATATTGAACATGATGAACTTTGTGGGGCTTTTCAATGGTAAAAGGGTCATTATTATTCCTTTGATTACAAACTCATGACTTTTGGGAGCTTACAGAAATGGGCAGGGTAGAATGTTATCAAATTGGCAGCATATGGCTATTTCTGCCCCCTTCCCCACCCCAAAGTATTCCTGTAAAATTATTGGGCTGTTTTGCTATTTGCTTTGGTTATTGAGTTGTGCTATGTGTGTGTGTGACTGTGTGCCTGTGTTGGGAGGAGAAGAGGGGAGAGGGGGTCTGGATGCATGTTACCCGAAGAGGATTCGTTTTACCATGTTAAAGTATGATTGGCATGCTGAAACCTTTGCTCCCCAATCTGGTAGCTAGATGCATACTAGGGAATACCGAGTAGCTGCTGCAGTAGAAGTTTTGTCGGGAAACTTAAGCTGCTTATTGGTGTCATGAAAAATGAATTCATAAACAATAGAGTATTATCAAAAAGTGAATTGTATGGAAGGGATTTACGAGCTTGATGATCGACACAGATAAGTTGGTTTTCCCTTTGCAAGAGTATGGCACTGAGGTCTTGAGACTGTGAACATATTGACCTAATGAAAATGCTCAGTCAATGCTATTTTCATGAAAATAACTAGCATATAATTTTGTTGTTAACTGTTTCAAAATATTAAATTACCATTAGAGTTCTGTTTTTTAGAAGTTAGATCAAGCTGAAGCTTGGATATTTTACTCATTCCTCTACGATTTCATAAACATGGCAAACATTTCTTGTTATAACTTATATAAATGTACCCTTCTGCACTTCCTTCTTGTCTTGCAACTTGTTTACATCGTAACCTTTATGCTCATACTGGAACACTAATTGCTTTATTGGCTGATTATTACAGAAGAGGAGATGGGGAAGCTGCTGGAGTCTATACTGGTGTTTTGGGTCTCCAAAAACCAGCAAGAGGATTATCCATGCCGCCCTCGCCCCTGAACCCACTGTAACTGACAGTGTAGTAGGAGTCACAGACAACCAAAATACTACGACCTCCACAGCACTACCTTTCATTGCCCCTCCATCCTCCCCTTTTCTGCAGTCAGATCCGCCTACTGCAATCCATTCACCTGGTGGATTGCTTAACCAAACTTCTCCCTCTGTAAAGGCTGATTCCTGCACTGGACAGACCCACATTTTCACTATTGGTCCTTATGCCCATGAGACCCAGCTAGTCTCACCCCCTGTATTTTCTGCTTTCACAACAGAGCCATCCACCGCTGCTGTAACTCCCCTCCTGAACCTGTGCAACTGACAACTCCATCATCGCCTGAAGTACCATTTGCGCAATTGCTTACTTCATCGCTTAACCGTGCTAGGAGGAACAGTGGAGGCAATCCTAAGCCTTCATGTTATGATGCTCATCATCTCATTTCCCCAGACTCAGCAAATTCAACATCTGGTACATCTTCTCCATACCCTCAAAGGCACCCAGTTCTTGAGTTTCCCGTGGTAGATGCTTCAAAGTTGTTTGACTCGAAAATAATTTCTGCTCATAAGTGGGGTTCAAGACGAGGATCTGGATCTCTGACCCCAGATGCTGTAAGATTTGCGTCTTATGATAGTCTGCCATTGAATAGCCATATCTCAGAGGGTGCATCACCGGCTAGCTCAGAAACTGGATCAATGGTGGAGGAGACTCTACTTGATCACAGAGTCTCATTTGAGCTCACTGGTGAAGATGCATCAACATTTCTTGAGGAGACAAAATTAGAGATTGCAGGTCAAGAGCAGGGTATGATGGATGAATCCAGAAGGAAAAATGATTTGATCCCACTGGAAGTCCAATGTTGTTGCAAGTTGCCTGCTGAAGAGGATTCCACTAGAACCCCTGAGACAAATTCTGGTGAAATGAACGATTGTCAACACAAGCTGTCTTCTGTTTCTCTTGGATCGGTGAAAGAATTTAATTTTGATAGCAGCGATCGGCAAATTCCTTCGAACTCAACCCTTAGAAAAGAATGGTGGAACAATGAGAAGGTTGAGAAGGATATATACCTTGACTCTGAGAACAATTGGACCTTTTTCCTATTGCTTCAGCCTGGCCCTGGAGTAAGCTGACAATACCTTGTCAAAAAGGTTTACAGATTTCAGGTACAACATACAACTGAGAAATTGAAGCGACGGAATAAAATCCTGTGTTAGTATAAATACAACAGTTATCTTCAGCTGATTACTATGTCTTGTATGAGGCTGTACGTATGTTCTCCACCAACTTGTCAGAGCTCTGCTGGCTATTCAACAGATGTTGCATTGAGGTAATGTCCTCCCAGCATGACCAATTTGGTTGGTCATGGATATGTCACACTGCCGATCATTTCCTGCTTTATTTGTTCTCCCATGTCACACTGGCAAAGAAAGCATTTTGGAGTAAGCATGGTTGTAAATCTAATCATTTATCGTCCCGAAACAATAACCATAATTTTCAGTTTCAATTTCCCAGACTTTATCTACAGGTACTGCCAAAATAAATTTCCATTCTACTCTGTCCATCATTATGCTCAAACTTTGTTATGTGCTTGCCACTTAATATTCTTCAGCAAGGTGAAGAAATACGTACGAGTTCCATAGAAACAGACAGATAGTTGATTCCACACCCTTTATACGTATGAATGCATATTTTTCCTGTCTATGTTATTGGAACTTGAGCATGAAGAATCGGACATGGCTTATCGGTGTGAATCCAAGGGTTACACTCAATAATTTGAAGGTGTCTTTTGTGCCTTTTGGTATACTCTGATGCGTGCAGGTGTCATATTGTGCTTATTTGAGGCCGAGACATTTCATTTGTTTGGAGTGAAAAATCCAAGTTAAATGGGCCTCAAATAGCATGCAATGCACTCCAGGTACGGTTAAATACACCTCTCTGCAGTTCGCCTTGTTGGATTCGGTTTGATATTTGAGGCTGAGAAGCAGCTTATTATGTTTACAGTGTTGTATAGCGTGGATTTTGGAAATTTTGATTTGGTTTGACTGACATGTGATGCCAAGAACCAGCTTATTATGTGGATTTCAGTTTATTATACTGTGTGTTTGGAAAACTTCTACCTGAAGATCAAGATACATGAACCGATAGTGAGGAGCTACAAGTGCTCCTGATTTTGGATAGAAGGTGAAGCATTAAACGGAAGATACTTAAATCCAGGTGAAGAATTCGAATATTTACAGAGCTTCCAACCATCAGTATCTGACATTTTTGTCTGATGTAAACACTTTTTTCTGCTGGCTGGACCACCCCCATGTCTTAGTTCTTCCTACTCGCCCTATATTATTAGCAATTCTGAGTACAGCCTGTTTTCAAGAGGAGTATCAAAGTTTTGAATGGCCCATCGTTTATCCGCATGAAATGGCAACAGAAGTACTTCTGCCGTTGCATTTTTATTTTTCAAATTGGCCTATCCTATGTTAAATGTCCTTTCAACCAGTACTATGAGGTATGAAATGCTTCATTTGTTATTTAGGTAGAGTTTCATTCAGGGGCATATTCCTTTACGGAGGAAGTACTGTGACGCTTTGTGTTTGGGAGCAGTATTCTTGTGAGCAGAGAGACCGATTCCAAGAAAAGAAGTGGCATTGCTGAAAATTTTACGGGTCTGTTCTGCAGTCACTGTGAGGATTACAGGACTAATATTAACTGTATTTCACTGTGAATTATGATAACCAGCTTTTTTTCCCCCTTGTTTCTTTTTTTATTGGTGTATTTGAGGGGGCTAGACCTATTATGACTAAAATCTTGCAGAAATTGATTTGAGTTTTTTCAGGTCAAGCTAGTCAAATTTCTATCTCATGGACACTTATGAGCTGATTTTAGGTCATTTCTACCCTCTAAGAACAGAGGTAGATGAGATAAACATTTTCCTTGTCTGATTTAGGCCACTTCTTTCTTTCTTTTTTTTTTCTTTTTTTAAATATTCCATCATTTTATTGCACAAGAAACAGGCAGACTTGCATGATTGCTGGTTAGATTAATACTTGTTTTCCAGTTTAGATCTGGGGAGGGGATTGATATTTCTATTGCCATGCCAGCTGAGCTGATTGAGCAATTTGTCCAATTTGAATAAATTAATTAACCCTAGATGCCATTTTCATTTGAATTTAATTTATGTAACCATGTGAGTTGGGTTCATCTTATACGACCATCAAATCAGCTCAAATATAATAAACTAAAATTTTAAAAAATGGAACAAAAAAAAAAAACAGCAAGTCAAATGAATCGTCGGACAACTCTGGAGGTTTTAGTCTCTTTCATTGTTGGTAAGCCCCCATTATATGTAAATAAAATTATTTTAGTCAAATTCTCAAGTTTAATAATTGATAATTATTTATATATGTTAATAATTGGTATTTTAAAACATATGTAGCACAGGGGTTTCACCAACAATCGGGTATTGACTACCATGAGACTTTCAGCCACTGTCGTTAAGCCTCGCTACTATTCGCCCGGTTCCGACTCTTCGTTGTTTCCTTTCATTGGCCCATTCGCCAACTTGATGTCAAAAATGCCTTTTACATGGTCATCTCACCGAGACAGTTCATATGAAACAACCTCCCGGGTTTGTTCATCCCGATTTCCCTACCCATGTTTGTCGCCTTAAGAAGGCGCTCTATGGCTTGAAACGAGCTCCTTCGCCTGGTTTCATCGCTTTAGCAGCCTTCCTTCCGTCTCATGGTTTTGTATGTAGCAATGCCGACACCTCCATGTTTGTTCTTCGAACTAGCAATCATGTCCTCATTCTCCTTCTTTACGTAGATGACATTATTTTGACTGGTAGTTCATCCACCTTCATTGCAGTCTTTTATTGATTCCCTTGCCAGTCACTTTGCTATGAAAGATCTTGGGAACCTAAGTTATTTTCTTGGCATTCAAGTGGTTCGATCTCCGTCTCGGATTATTTTTGACACAACGTAAATATGTTTTAGATCTCTTACATAAATTTCAGCTTCAAACTTGTACCTCTGTTAAAACTCCTTCTGCTGTTCGAACCATCATATCCCTTACGGACGGTGAACCGCTTGCTGATCCCTCTCGCATGTAAGTATGGTAGGTGCCTTGCGATATTTGACCATGACTTGACCTCGATATTGCTTATGCAAAGTGCATGTAGTTTCCCAATTTATGCACGTTCCCGTACTACTCATCCGTATGCTCGTGAAGCGTATTTTCGAGTATCTGCAGGGACTCTTGACCATGGGTTTTTTCTTCATGCTCGCATCTTCACCGTCGGTCATTATTGCCTATTCTCGATGCTCGACTCGGGCTGGTTGTCGTGACACATGTCGCTCTACCACGAGCTATGCCTGTTTATTTTGGTCCTAATCTCATATCTTGGCGTTCTAAAAAGCAACCCACAGTCTCCAAATCATCTACCGAAGCCGAGTATCGTGCTCTTGGTTATACAGATTGCTCGAGACACTTTGGCTTCGCAAGCTTTTGTTTGATGTTGGTATTACCCTTGCCACTCCTGTGCGGTTATATTGTGACAATATCGGTGTTACCTATATGATCGCCAATCCGGTCAATCACGACCGTAGCAAACATATAGCTGTGGATTATCACTTTGTTCGAGAACGGGTTGTCGATGGAGATCTTGTTGTACGATATATCTCTACTACTTCTCGGATTGCGGACATCTTCACTAAAGGGTTGTCCTCTCAACAGCTTCAGTTTCTTAAGTCCAAGCTGTCCGTGCGTTCCCCGATCGCCTGAGGGGGCGTAATAGAGTATTAGAGATATTATTGTACATAAAATAATTGTAAATTATTTTTCTCGTATTATCTTCTATATATATAGAATGCCCGACTCCCATATTGGGTGAGTCATTCTGTCATTATCTTTCACAATTATATTATGGATATTGGCACAACTTTTTTTTTATTTTTTATATCTACATCCTGTTTATTCACGAAACTAAAGAACCAATTTGAATATAAAAGTGTGTAGATATAAATTTGCAATTTGTTCATACAAACTCCTGCGTACATCAATTTCTTTTGTCTTTTAGATTGTTGGGTTGTCACCGGTATTATAATTAATGTAAATTCCTATTACTTTATTTTTATCGATTTTTTGATATTCGGATATAATGTTTTTTCTTCTATAAAATTTTCTCTACTTGTGAGAGTTAGAGTTTCTGTTTCAAAAGTTTTATTTTTCTTACCTTTTGTGTTAATTATTTCTCTTATCTATTGTGTAACTTTTATTGGGGGTTGTCGATTTAATCAAAGAATATTATTTTAGATATTGATTGTAAATTATTCAATAATCAAAGTTCATATAACTTCATTAAAATAACGTGTCGTTCAAATTAGATCTATTATAAACACATAAACATGTTTTGTAGAATTATACTAGAGTATATCAACATTTGAGAAAGAGGGATTGAAATTAAAAGGCGTAATTTGTAGCCTAAATGATGTTACAAATATAGAATTAGTCGGTAATAAATTTACTATTGACTTTAATTAAAATAAAATATATTTTAATATTTTAAATTTATTATTTTCATAAGATTACGAATATATAAATGTCTTATAACTTTTTATTAATGTATTTTCTTTTATAAAAAAAAGAACATTTATTTGTGTCTTACATTAACTCCTTTTATCGTCATTCTTTACTAACCTAAAGTAGCATAGCTGCATTTGAACCGCAACCACACTTATTATGGTTGCACCCATTGTTTACAGTCACGGATGTTGATTGACCATGTCCATGTGGCCCGGCGCCTGTCTAACATATGGCCAATGTTCATGGAAAACCAATCTCTCTCTCTGCCTCTCGCTCTCGCTCTCTCTCCTCTGCTCTGTCCCACGAGCTCCCTCCCATGTTCTTTTTGCATCATGATTTGATGCCAAAATTTTCAAGTTTCTTGAACGTCAGACCAAAAAGAGGGTGTAAGGTCCATTTGAGCTCTGCTTCCTGCTGTTCTGATAAAACCTCATTTTTCTGATCTGGGCACTTGCATGAAACACAGATTTGAACTCTTGTATCTTCAAAATCCTTGCTTCATGGTTTCTTCACCCCAGGTTAGCTTCAGCTTACTTGATTTTCCCTTCATTGATATGGGTTTTTGTTTTGGGGTGGGTTGTTACTTGTTTACGCTAAAAATTAGGAACCTTTTGAATTGCCTGTTTAATTGTGATACTTTCATGCAAGAATTTTCTGGCAAGGATAAGGCTGCTTACATTGAAATATCCCAAGTCCTGCAAAAAGGGGGATCAATACTGGATTTTGTTCTTGTTTTTGCAAGAATTTTGACTGATTTAGTGTTTGGCAAAATGGTTATGGGGAATTGAAATACAATTCAACTTAGAAAGAGTGTTTTTTTTTAAAAAAAGAAAAATGATTTGGAGTTTTTTTGGGACATGACTACTGTTTCATAGGCAAAAGTTCGCAATTTACATATCATTGCTTTTGCACTCCATTGCTTGACTGTTCTCTTTGAACTCTGATCACTTCTCTACTTTGAATGTCACAAACTTTCACCATCTGTAGAATTTATGTCAATATGCGTGATCTCTGTCTTCCCAGGACACTTGTGAACTGTGAAATCCATTGAGAAGTTGTCCTCATGATGCTTTGATAATCTACAGTATCATAGCAGTAGCAAGCTGAGAGATTGTTAGCACACCGAAGGCTGAAAGCAAGCGATCATGACTATGGCTCCCACAGTCAAGGTGGTTTTAGGCTCAATTGCCTTTGCAATCTTTTGGGTATTGGCAGTTTTCCCTGCTGTCCCTTTCTTACCCATTGGGAGGACTGCAGGGTCCCTCCTCGGAGCCATGCTCATGGTAATTTTCCGCGTTATATCCCCTGATGAAGCCTATGCTGCAATTGATCTTCCGATACTTGGTCTTCTATTTGGCACCATGGTGGTTAGTGTTTATCTTGAAAGAGCAGATATGTTCAAGTACTTGGGTAAATTGCTTGCCTGGAAAAGTCGAGGAGCCAAGGACTTGATCTTTAGAATATGTTTGATATCGGCCATTTCTAGTGCTTTCTTTACCAATGATACCTCTTGTGTCGTCTTAACTGAGTTTGTACTGAAAATTGCTAGGCAACACAACCTGCCCCCTCATCCCTTCTTGCTAGCTCTTGCTTCTAGTGCAAACATCGGGTCATCAGCAACCCCTATTGGCAACCCACAAAATCTTGTCATAGCCGTCCAAAGTAAGATCTCATTCGGAGATTTCTTATTGGGAATTCTTCCAGCTATGCTCGTGGGGATCTTTGTTAATACCCTGATCATCATAGGCATGTACTGGAAGTTGCTGTCAACTCACAAGGATGAGGAACTTGCTCCTTCAGAAGTGGTTGCTGAAGAGGATGTTACTTCTCATCGATTTTCACCTGCAACAATGTCACATTTGTCACCTTCCAATTCTTTGGAATCAATCAATGCCCATATCGGTTCTCCTGCCTTAGGAGGGCATTCAGGTGGTATAGAGACTCTTAGAAATCGGCTACATTCACCAGATGAAATTCAGAGTTATGATTTTTCAGGGAGAAACTCAGATGCATCAAGAGACACAACAGTTGATGGGTCTTGCCATCCGAAGGAAGGAGATGAAACTCTAAAGACGATTGAAACTTTAAAGAACGAGTTTTCTTCACAAGTGAAGTCATTCTTTTCTGGAAAAGGAACAAATGAAAAGTTGAAGCAAGTATTGTGGAAGATCTGTGTTTATCTTGTCACCACAGGCATGCTAATTGCTCTGCTACTTGGTTTAAATATGTCGTGGACAGCCATCACAGCTGCACTGGCTCTCGTAGTTCTTGATTTCAAGGATGCTCGCCCCAGCCTAGAGAAGGTAAAATTTTTCAGCACTCTCATCATAATTTCTATATGGTTTACCAGCTTCGTTTGGATCTTAACTTCGTGTTCTGTTTCCTTCTTGTCAACCAGGTCTCGTATTCGCTCCTAATATTCTTCTGTGGAATGTTTATTACGGTTGATGGATTCAACAAAACAGGTATACCTAGCAAACTTTGGGACTTTATGGAGCCTTATTCACAGATTGATCATGTCAGCGGAATAGTTGTTCTTGCTCTAGTCATTCTTTTCCTCTCAAACTTGGCGTCAAATGTACCCACAGGTATGTATGCTCTACTTGCTAAGCTGTTTCTAGTTCTCCATTTAAGTAAAGCTATTACCAGTAAGTTCAAGTCAGCTATGCCTTCGTTCACATAACTGCAAGAGAATCGAGTAGTTCAAGCAAACGGGGTAGCTAAGTTCGGGTCTAGGTTGGTTTAATGTTAGATCAGGCCGGAAAAATAACCCGTTTGAATATTCAAATTGGATTTTAAGTCATAACTCATATCTAAGTTTCCTATAAGTTTGTCAAATAAGCATGTCTAATGAATACAATGTACATTCGTGAAAAAAATGCCTTTGGTGTTAGTCTTGATTATGAAGTCTGGTTCATTGTGTTCCAGTTCTATTACTTGGAGGTAGAGTAGCGGCATCAGCAGCAGCTATTTCGGCATCAGAAGAGAAAAAGCTTGGCTGATCTTAGCCTGGGTTAGCACAGTGGCTGGGAACCTCTCACTCCTGGGCTCAGCTGCCAACTTAATCGTGTGCGAACAGGCCCGGAGGGCCCCACACCTAGGCTACAATCTCTCCTTCTCGAGGCACCTCAAGTTTGGAGTTCCCTCTACTCTTCTTGTCACTGCTATTGGCTTGGCTCTCATAAGGGGATGAATGATAAGATATTTGCTCTACAATTTCGGAGTGATTTTTTTAAAAGAAGTTCGGAGTATATTTGACCAGGGCATTACATGTACAAATGTTGTGTATATATATATATACATATACACACTCATACAACTTTATGGCCTTGTCATAACTTCAGGGTGAAGGAATTGTTTCATTTATCCAAATGTTGTTAAGAGTTGTAAAATAGTTATTTACTATTTAGAAGTACAGTGGAATATACTTCACTAATTTTCCCTTCAAATTTGAGCTGTCTCATTACATGACAATCAATCCAATGCTAAATCTGGGGGTCTAAAAGATTATAGTAGGTCAGCCTGAGTCTTGCATGAACCTAATCAAATTTTGTCATTGAATATGGCAACTAATATAATGTGTATTCCAAATTTGGAGAAGGTTTTCAATAATCATCAAATTATAGCAGACTTCAATTCTCAGCCCTTTTTCTTCCATCTCCTCTGAAAAATAATACTTGTACAATATGATAAGACTATTGGTTGACACAACCCATTGAGGATCCAACCAGTCTTGTTCGTAAAGCTTATGAAAAGTATAATGTCAGATGATCAGCAAACATCACACGCTGTAGATGTCAGTTGAACATCTTTTACATGTTTGTAATTTCATGTTTGACACATAGATTGTACATTGCATTTATTACACTTGTGAGTTGTGGCCGAGAAAGGATTTAACTTGTTGCCAGATTATTTCACCAAATCCATGCTGATGTCCCAGAGTTTCTGGGCTAACGTATCATCTTGAGCTTGCAAGGAAGGCTTGGCCAAGTTACAGTCACTGAAATATTCTCCACTTATCCCTTCCACCTGTGAATGCAGTGCAACATAGCATGTCGTAGCAGCTCCCTGCAGGGATGGGTCCATTATTACGAAAAGAGTGTTAGCCATCACAAACACTTTCATGAGTGATATACTGCTATTCTTCTTTTTCTCGTTCCAATAGGCAAGAATTGGTTAGAGGCCATTGCTTGTAATTCAGAGACCAGAAGTATACAGTGATATTTCCCAAAAAGATAGCTCAATGAGCCATTCGGGTTTGGTCAATATGGGTTAGAAGAACATCGTAAAAGCAGGTTCAGTTTTAGGTCTGGATCATATACCGAGTCCACTGTCAGTTTGTCCAATTAGCTTGTCAAAGAAAATGCGACAATTGGAGAGGCAACTCAGGATTGTTTGGGTCAGCTCATAGTAATTATTTCAGGTTGCCTTATGGTGGGTCTTATTTTAGGCTGTCTGATTGGATAATCAGGTCCTACTCAGTCATGCTTTTATACAAATAATCACATAATATCCATGGGCATAAATTAAGATAAAAACAAGGAAAATAGTAACTGCAATAAAGATAGCAATAGTGGCGTCATGTGGATTGAGTTTTCAGTATGATTTTACAGGGCAGGTAGAATTCACCTGTGGAATAGTTTTGAAGAAATATTTGCCAAATCTGCGAGTCATAACTGCAAATTCAAACAACATTATATGAATAGCTGCAGCCACATTCTAGATATATGTTTCACCCCCACACTCTAGATATGTGTTTCATGAGAATAGTTGTACGAAGCATTGACAATTTAACTGAGATGTCCTCAAGTTTACCATACCTTCCATCCAACGGTTATACTTGAAAAGATCTGTAACAATTCCCCCTGGATGAAGAGAATTTGCAGTAATTTTAGAATCATCTTCCTGCAGAAGAAATGACTTCTGATGTTAGATGCTAACATTATGAAAAGTACAAAGAAGACAAGCTTCAGAGCCACTGCAAAGCAGCCATAACTCAACAGAGATGAAAGTATGAAACTAGTAGAATATATATATGCATATTAGAAAATAAAATAGAAGCAGGAGTTGTCATCAGATTACAAGATTAATCCACTCTAGCTTCCCCTACCCAGTCACCCAACCAACCAAAAGAAAAAAATGAGGACATGTCTGCAGGGTTTTCTCAGGAGAATGCAATCGGTCAACTCAAACGTAAAGCTGGATGATGCTACTTCCTCTAATTATCTCGACAGATAAATGGTCAAACCAGTACCTTTAAATGCTTGGTTAACTGACAAGCGTGAAGAATATTTGCAATCTTCGATTGGCCATATGCACTCAAACCTCTGTACCTGCATAGTCCATTGTGAAGATAGCTAAGAAATCAGTCACGAAAAGTCAACCACACAATTAAAATGACACCTATGATCGTGCTATTACTTGACTAGAGATGACTCAGATAGGAAAAACCATGGTTATCTATGTGATGCAAATAACCTGTTCATCAGTTCATGATTTATTCCTTCACAATTAGGGTGGTATTTTTCTCTTTTTTTTTTTTTTGGGGGGAGTGAGCATTACCCTGATGGATCATTGAGTTTCTCAAAACGAATTCCTTCAGAATATGTAAGGCGGTGGCCTTCTGATGAAACATTAACGATCCTTCCTTCTCTACCAGTTTCACGTGCTGTTTGTTTAATGATGTCTAATAGCAGATGTGTAAGAAGAAAATGACCTGGAATTTAAAAGTTCACAGGAAGATTTATGGAGAGTATGATATAGTTTGCAATGTAGCATCACATACAGCTACTTGATAACCTGCCTAAAAGACTAGTTAATTAGATTTAGTTCTCTCAAAGAAAACTGATACTCAGAAGGGGCACTACAAAGAGCACAAAGCAAGATGATTCTCCCCTCAAAATAAACTACAATGATTCATTGGGATTGAAGGGATTTGTTATTTTAGTACACATCAACAAAAGGGTACATACGTTTTTAATATTGCAGAAACAAGATTACCTCGATGCTATCTCTACAAGGGCAATAAAGACACAGCTTACTACACTGTACCCTGTGACCTACCTAAGTGGTTTGTAGCAAACTGTAGTTCTATATTGTCTTTAGTTACCATGAAAGGGGTGCCCATCACTCCTGCATTGTTACTTGAAACAGAGAAAGGATAGGTCAGTAGTTTCTCAGATGAAGTTTATATATGCATGCCAGGTTGCAGACAAAAACACCCACAGTAGATCTTAAAACATGCATGCAAGTACATCGTAAAAGCAAAAGGAAAAGGGGCAAATGACAATAATCTTACATCAGAAGGTTGAGAGGACGATTAGAAGCTTTATAATCAGATGCAAAGTTTCTAACAGACGTCATTGAACTCAAATCCAGCTCCATAACCTCAACCTTTGCTTCAGGAATTTCCTGGACTATCTTACGCTTAATCTCTCTGCCAGCATCCAAATTCCTTATGGCCATGATGACATGAACACCACGTAAGACCAAAACGCGTGTGGTTTCAGCACCAATGCCACTTGATGCTCCTGCAATGTAGTCGACTCAAGTGAAAACTTTGTACTTATACAGAATAAACTTATTCTAATGACGTGAAGTTGTGCAAGGACAGGACAGGTCATTAGTCTGTTGTTTAAACTGCAGCCAATAAGAACTAAGCAAAGACATATCCATGGAAGCTTGTCTTTGAAGAAGAGTTTAATGATACCGGTATACCACCAAAGACCTCCGAGCTTTAGTAGTTTTGCGGTACTATAAATGACTTCCACTTCAGAATAACTACAATGGATTTATATGAGCCTTCATTAATTTTTCTCTAGATAGCTAATGTGAAGAGAATGGTACTCTTTTTCCATCAGGTCCAATGTGTGTGTTCTGAGTTATCGACTTACTGATACACAAACACAATAACCGACAATGACCACACCCGCTAATGAATAGCAATTTGCTTCTTCATTGAAGCTGATGGGAGGCTGGGAACTAAAATAGAAGCGAGAAATGTCCTTTGAAGTCAATAAACAACATTCTCAAGCAAAACCAGGAGGATAAGGTGAACCCTTGACTACTAACAACCAACAATAAGCAACAATTGGTCTAAGAGTAAATCCATCTGATTACTGAATACTTCCAAATCCTTACTCACTTTAAAGTGAGAGGAAAGAACAGCAAATAGTAGTTAGTATGCTGTCACATACAGATAGAAGTTAGATGGAGACTTCGATTGATCATTTCATCTTTTATTTCTTTTAATCAACATTTCATTAAATTTGCATACAAGAGACCTCAAAATTTCATACAATATTTCAAACTCCCTTATGACAGTTGACTTCAAAATCTACTATGTATTAGGAATCCACCAAACGGTTTATTCTGTTTTGAGAAATCAGGAAGAGTACCCATCTCGCAAAGGCTAATTATTGCAAACTCGAGCAGATTTAGAATCACCTACTTCACCAAAACATTTTTGCCGGAACCAAAAACAAGGACATGAAATTGAATTGCACAAAGTAGGAGATGCATTAAGATCCGCGAATAATACCTGTGACAATGGCAGTAAGGCCGCTGCCATCGATTCCCTGAGTGACTTCTTCTGCAGTTGAAGACCAAGAAAACCCAGATGGTCCCTTTCCCCAAAACCACCACATTCTCTCTCTCTTTCCTTCCTTATTACAACTCACCAGTTACCATTTCTCCATCATCTGCCTGCTGTTTTCTCTTGTTTCTACCCTTTCTGATGTGAATCCAGCTGCCCCACTTGTGCAGGAAAATACACTCACATGTTGCAGACTCTGATTCCTGAAATTACCAATCAGTTCTGACCAAAAAAATTTTAAAAAATGATGATTTAAATGTCTTTTTCTGAGTACATCCAGACATGGACCATGGTAGTTACCATAGTCATAAAAAGAACAAAGTCATTCAAGTAGTTTCTGATTGCATTAATGGATCTTAATTATCAACTTTAAGCCTACTCTTAGCCACTACAATCCACTCCTTTCTATTATTATCAGAAAAGTCTTCACTCGCTTTTTGAAAACAATATTTATACACTCCATTTACACACTCACTCGCTCGTTCCTAGTCCTTTTCACTCATCTCAAAAAAGAAATCGACATTTACACCCTCCATTCCACAGTCACCTACTTTTTCACACTTTTTGAAAACATTTTCCAATTCTATTTTACATAAAATCCATTCTATTTCATTGTTACCCGCTCATATCAACTCCATCCTAATTTATCCACTCCTAAAAAAATTATCCACTCCTTTTTCACACTCAGTCACACTTTCCCACTTCTGTCACATTCCACATTTCAAAATAACGAACATTTAAAAAAAAAGGAGTTAAAATTATAGCTATCAGAAGAACCAAATCCATTTTTGTCCCCAAATTTTTTTCTTCGAGTTGTCTTAACCCTAAAATGCATAATTTTGTTGGTGTCTTTTTGGCAGAGGTTTTTCCTTTTTTCCCCTATAAAGAAAAGAAAGAAGAGATTTTTCTTTTTCTTTTCCTCCTTCTTCTTCTTCTTCTTTTTGTTTGTTTGTTATTGGGCCAGGTGGCTATACACTAGTGCCTTCCCTGAGAAGCCCAAACTCCTGAGTCCTGAAACCCAAAAAAAAAAAAAAAAAAATCCCAATTCCCAATTCCCCACCCATCAGCGGCCCTCATCGTCGATCTCTCTCTCTCTCTCTCTCTCTCTCTCTCCTCGCTGCTGCTATCTGCCACCAACCACTCCTCTCTCTTTCTGGTGGCCGCCGGATAACCCCGCTATTCTCGCCGGCGGCGGATGCTGATAGCCGGAGCTGCTCCTCGTCCGCCCAATCAAAGGCCAGTTATTTCTCCCGTCTTTCTCTCTTTCTTGCTCGAAGAATTTGAGCTGCAATGAACACGCCTTTTGTCTTTAATCAATGAAATTGTCGATTAGATTGTCGTTTGTTCATATTCTGCAAGTAAGCGAAGTAGCCGAAGCTTTTATCTTGTTCATTTTTTATTTTCGGATTTCGTTTGCTTATAGTCTGGCTATGTGCAGTAATTGTTGAGATTTCCGGCCGTTTGAGATTTTCGTTTTTGATTCATATTGTTATCACCTTGTTCATTTCTGAGTTTCTGTCAATGTGTTATTATTGTTATTAATTCTTGCCCCGATTTTTTCACAGTGATCGAGTTTACTTCGTTGTCTTTTAGTGTTTCAAGATGATGGTTACCGGACTCAATTGCTGTCAAATGCTAATTTACTGACAATGTGAAAACACCTGTAACTGTATGAAATGTTTTTATGTCCGAACATGTTGGTTTTTTGGGCTTTTTGGGTGAATAGAAGATGCAAAAGTCAATGTAGGTTGGATATAAACCCAAATTTTGGTAAAATCTAGACTTTACCGATTGTGCTAATTGATACCGACTGGGTTTTTGTACTTGTTAGAAATAACAGAGTTTGTTGATAGTCTTTTGTGCATGTGCTTTTACCAATGTATGTTTGCTTTGCGTTGATACGTTTTGGTTTCTTCAGAAAATATGTCCTTGTAGACAAAATTATCTAGACCAGATCTAAGATAGAATAGACCCCATGAAGGGGTCATTATGAGTTCAAAAACGCTGTTTGGCGTCTTCTGGGATATTTTTCAGAAGATACCGCAAGTCATGTCTGATTGTCTCATGTATTATGGCCTTCAATTTCAGGTCTTGAGAGGATGTGGTGATTCTACAGCCAAAACCTCTTAGCATGTTTTAATGCGCTTTAAACAATGCCAATGGACATTATGGCTTCATTGGCATCATATTTTGATGAGGTGTTGTTCAAGAATGCCATAAAACTGAGAATTATGATGAGACAAATGCCGACTGTCTGTTATAGACATAAAATAACATAGACCATTTTGAGAGGCCAATAGGACTGAAAAATCACAATTTGACAACTAGTCTGAACACAAAACAAACGACAACTCCAAGTGTGGATCCCATCTCAGTAGGTTTCAGACCCTAGATGTAGGTAACCTTACTTCTTAGAGAGGCTGATTCTAGATGGCACACAAACAGGTTACATAGAAAATGATTTTTCAGATTTTAACATTTTGCAAGAAAAGTATTAACGGATTTGAAAATTTTTTCCGGGTCTTCTAAAATTCCTGATTATCATGGAAGTCTTCATGTGCAGATGTCTAATGACTCTAGCCATTCTAATTTCTACCTCCAATGAATATATTGACTTTATTAGCATAATCTTGTAAATTTTGAAATGTCATCTGAAAGCGCTTTATTTATGGAGCCATTTCTTGCAGTCAAAGTGTCAAAACAGCCTAAAACTTTTTTGATGTATAAGAATGAAGCCATAATCTCCATTTAACAACTTTTCAAACATTTTCCCAAAATCTTTGAATTCATATTGAAATATCATGTTCATATGATTCTGTTGTATTAAAGATATAGTGATAGAAACTGTATAACTGTAGCCATTGTTAAAGAAGAGTTGTAGAGGTACACTGTAGACCTTTTGTGAAACAAGGGTGAAATTGGCTGAAATAAGTTGAAACATCATAATGGTTATTGCATGAAATTTCAGTTGTCCTCACCCTCAGAGCTTCGTTTACATGGGACTTCCATGACCTTTGGAATTAACATGCTGCTTGTTACATTTCAGGATTACTGTATCAAGGATTGTGGTCATATTCTTAATTTCTTTGAGGCAAAGTGACATTATTGGATCAAATTGGCTTTTGTGACAATTGCGGTGACCTACCTGAATAAAGAAATGTGATTTTTGGTGCTATATAAGGTTTCTGTGTGAAGTGAAATAAAGAATCTGTGTATCATTTTTTAATTCCTTTTACCTAAGGAATAGGTTGCTCGAGCTACACATAGGTATATCCTCATGCCAGAAGGTGCAATGGCAGTGGTCAAACCAGAGGTATGTGCAATATGGATTTCAATATTTATTTGCTGCTCATCCATGCAGAGTTTGGAGCTTATGCTTATAAGTTGCAGCGGTTTCTTGAAATTTTTTTTCTACTGCTACAATCCAAATGACAACTTAGTGAAGAATTACTTCATTTGGTATATTTTTGAGAATCTTGAATGGGTCCGACCTGTAGGTTATGCTTGTAACTGTCACTTCTGAAATAATTCGACGGTGCTTTCCGGATTCTTCATTCCACCTCAAGTACTTATTGGAACACTTGGCACCATGATATAAATATGGTCATTTAAAACTTCTTCAAACTAACACCCTGAATTCCTTCAAACTGAGCTGGGTGGCAGGGCCTAGATATGCATAGCCTTACCCCTGAATTACAGGAAGGCGGAATCTGATCGACTCTAAATTCGAAACTGGTGAATCCTAGCACTTCACAATAAAAGATCTAGAAGGTTCTTTTCCCCCTACCTTGGGTTTGGAACATGATGTGTTTAACCTGGGTTGATAAGTTACTGTTCAATTAATTGGACATGATAATTGATTAAAAAATGCATATATTTCAGAAAATCATATCCTTATGTGGTTCTCATAGCTTGAAATTCTTTAAGGAGAATATCAATTTGAAAGCTTGCCATTTTCCAGATTTTGGAAATCATGCCATTGATTATACTAGACATCGCTAAAACAGCTGCTTCTTGAATCATTTGCTACTTAGCTTGTTTGATGGCCTTAGTCAAGGAGAATGGAAGGATAGATGTCGATGACCAACATAGTCTTGGTTTATTTAGATTTACTTTCCATAAGTGCTTGTGTTATTAGCGTTATTTTGCTAGCTTTGACACTTCTTTTGGTGGACCCTATTATTGCCTTAGAGGCAATAAATTGACATTTAAGATGCCTGCTAATTCAACAAAGGATTCATCACATTTAGGTTCACATAAGATCATTATTATAGAATTATGTAATTGCATAAAAGCCATATTCGGTTTCCTCTATCTCTGGCATCTCCTTTACAGTGATGTGTTCCTGGGTAAATTCACTTTGTATCTTAGTGTTTTAGCAAAATGCTTGAAAATTACATCCTATCATACAGTGGGTCTGGTTGATTTATCAAATTCTGATTTTAACAAGTTGAACCAGACATACATGCAGAAATCTTTCACTGTTTCAGTGTAGGCATTTCATTCTCGACTCACACGTTTGTTATTCGTATCATGGACTTACATTTCTTTGTATAATTTGTTACTTGGTTTTGGTAGTTAGGGCTTTAGCTACTAGTTATATTTCAAAGATTATCTACTCAAAATGTTTTCACAAAAACTTTTAATATGGATCTTTTGGAATTGGTCTTTCTGTTAGTA
This sequence comes from Talinum fruticosum, assembly GCA_021018815.1. Taxonomy (NCBI): domain Eukaryota; kingdom Viridiplantae; phylum Streptophyta; class Magnoliopsida; order Caryophyllales; family Talinaceae; genus Talinum; species Talinum fruticosum. The sequence goes on along the minus strand of JAITYX010000089.1, from coordinate 909,984 downwards.
CAAATGTTTATAGGGTTAAGACTGCCTATATCTACATCTTCCCAGACCCCATGTAAGTGGGACCCACAATGGGAGTTGTTGTTTCATTGTTTTCTAATATTTTTCTTTTTTTTTTTTGGGGGGGAGGGGTGTTCTCATCAAGTACATAGATGTTTTGACTGATATACTATAATTTTGGCTTGTAAAACACAAAACTACTATAAGTGATCATTTGAAAAGATTGGGTTTGGAATTTTTGAAAAAGAAAAATTGAAGTAAAATGGTATTTTATCTCATGGGGATTACATGACAAGCCTGGGGGAGGGGGTGGGTGCATTTGGTATGTGGATATTATTTTGTCTAATTATGAATATTTAGTTATATGACTAATTGAATTAATACTTAAGTGAATGACAAGGTAGGACCATTTGATAAAAGAGAAGCCTTCATTCTTGTTCTGAATGTGCACCAAAATGCTTATATGCTAGCAATTGGTCGGTTGAACATTTTACAACTCATTTTCTAATGTATAACTTGGCTAAAATATGGAAGAATGGCTAGGGAGGGGTTTTTCGATTCTAGCTATGAAATAAAGTATCTACTATGAACATGGGTGGTACTAGATGAGTCAGTTGTATCCTTTTCTGGTCTGTTCAATTGTTCAGGAACAATGTAATATGCATATATCAAGAAGTTTGAAAAGTATTACTTGATGGTTCATTGATGATTGACCTTTGTCATCTTAAACTAATGTATTCTTGAGAGATAACTTATTTTCTTATATTTGTTCTTGTTATTTGGCTATCTTGACGTCTAGTTCCTTTCATCCAGATGAAGTCTTATGTTTGGCTGCAAACAGCTGATGGATCCATTCAGCAAGTGGAGGAAGAGGTTGCTATGTTTTGTCCCATAATATGCCGAGAAATACTTCAGAAAAGCATGGGATCTTCCAAAACAAATCCTATTGTACTTCCAGATCGGGTTAATCCAGCTACCCTGGGTTTAATCCTGGATTACTGTCGATTTCACCAAGTACCTGGTCACTCCATTAAGGTTTGTGTTTGCAGCGTATTATTGGATATGACTCTGTAATCACTGTTGCGTGCTTCAAAATTTACCAAGTGGGTCACTTGTATGAGCCTTAAATTTAATCAAGTGAAGGATCTTCTCTTTTCCCTCTTTTTGCCCATATCTTTTTTTGTTAACATCTGTGTATTAGGTCCCATATTGCAGCAAAATGAACTTATCTTATTTGTTTCTATTTTTTATTTTTCCTAGGAGAGGAAGGCATTCGATGACAAGTTCATCCGATTAGATACCAAAAAATTATGCGAGTTAACATCTGCTGCCGATAGCCTTCAGTTAAAACCTCTAGTTGATCTTACAAGCCGCACGCTTGCTCGAATAATAGAAGGAAAAACTCCAGAGGAGATACGTGAGATTTTTAATTTACCTGATGATCTCACAGAGGTTATTGTTTGTTGTGAGTTAGACTTGAAGCATGCATATAGCATGTGTCACTCTCTCATTCTAATAAAATTTATTATTGCAGGAAGAGAAGTTAGAGCCCTTAAAAAATGTAACAGATGATCCCCGCATTAGATTACTGAATCGACTATATGCAAGAAAGAGGAAAGAATTACGAGAAAGAGAGCAAAGGAAGGTACTTGATGTGGATCTTATGTGCCTATACTTTTACATCTGACTTATGGTCATCTGGTTTAATGCTTGTTTGATTCTTCAAAATTCTGAGTCTGATAATATCTTAGTTTAAAAGCGCGCCCTAGGCTCACAAAAGCCCAAAGCCCACCCCCTTGTGCCTTGCAAGGGGTGAAGCCCAGCCCCTCCAAAAAGCCCTCTGAGGCGCGCACCTCAGTCTGCCCCTCAGCCAGCGCAGTTGCGCCTCGTCCGCCTTGCGTGCCTCAATGGGATTTTTTCTTTTTTTGCTATTTTCCTGTCTCCCCCTCCCCTTCTCTTTCTTTTGTCTCTGTATTTGTTAGATTGTGAGTAAGTGGGTTAGTTGCACCTTTTTTCAATTGGTGCTATTTTTTTCGTTTTTTTTTGCTTGCTTTTTCAGTGAAAATCGTAGCGAATTCATTGTGTTATCACAATCTAAGGCTCTTTGCGGTATTTTTGTAGTTATAATGATATCTAATTACTTATTTGATGTCATCATCTAGCATATTCGAGAAAAATATTGCTTGGTAATGATTTTCAAGCATTTTTTAGTAAGTGCGCCTCGTTCCACTTCAGGACCCTTTGCGCTTTTCTGCGCCTTGAGCTTTTTAAACTAAGAGTAGTAATCATAAAGATCATCCAAATTCATAAAGAGATTACCCTTAATGTCCCAAGGGGTTTTAGAGGCGTAGTGGCCAACTTCTTCCAAGACCCAAAAATGAAGGCTATTATCCATGGTTTTTGCAATTTTTGGAAAATTTTCAGAAAGTTGTAAAATAATATCTTAAGAAATCTAGTGATAATTCAAAAGGTTCTTGGCTATTTTAGACCAATTCTAAATCATTTCAACAGACATTGTACACTAGGAAAACACTAAAATCTTCCTTATTCTTGTTTGCTTTGGGATCACTTTTTAAGATCCAAAAGATAATGGCAGATGTCATAAGTAGTAATCATTAAGATTATCTAAATTCATAAAGAGAATACTCTTAATGTCCCAAGGTGTTTCGGAGACACGGTGGTCAACTTCTTCTAAGACCTAAAAATGAAGGCTATTATCCATAGTTTTTAGCAATTTTTGGAAAATTTTCGAAAAGTTGTCAAATAATATCTTAACAGATAATTCAATAGGTTCTTGGCTATTTTAGGCCCATTCTAAATCATTTCAATAGCATTGCACACCACCAAGGCACTAAAATCTTGCTCATTCTTGACTACTTTCGGATGACCTTCTAAGATCCAAAAGACAATGACAACTTCATAAGTAATAATCATCAAGATTATCTAAATTTATAAAGAGAACATTGTTAAGGTCCCAAGGAGTTTTAGAGGCATAGTGGCAACTCCTTCTAAGGCCCAAAAATGAAGGCTATTATCCATGGTTTTTTTGCAATTTTTGGGAAATTTTCGGAAATTTGTCAAATAATATCTTAACAAACTTAGTGATAATTTAAAAGGTTCTCGGCTATTTTAGGCCCATTCTAAATCATTTCAACAACATTGTACTTTGCTTTTGAATCACCTTTTAAGATCGAAAAGACGATGACAACATCATAAATAGTAATCATCAAGATTATCTAAATTCATAAAGAGAATATTCTTAACGTCCCAAGGGGTTGCAGAGGCATAGTGGTCAACTCCTTCCATGACCGAAAAATGAAGGCTTATCCATGGTTTTTTGCAATTTTTGGGAAATTTTGGAAAGTTGTCAAATAATATCTTAACAAACCTAGTGATAATTCAAAAAATTCTTAGCTATTTTATGACCATTCTAAATCATTTCAACACTAAAATCTTGTTCATTCTTAATTTCCTTCAGATCACCTTCTATGATCCAAGAGAGAATGGCAAAGTCATAAATAGTAACTTAGTTTAAAAAAGTCACAAAAGCCCAAAGCGCACCCCTCGCGCCTTGCAAGGGGTGAAGCCCAGCCCCTCCTCCAAAAAGCCCTCTGACCTCAATGTACGCCTCAGCCAGCACGGTAGTTGCGTCTTGCGTGCCTCAATGGGCTTTTTAATGCTTTTTGCTATTTTCCTTTCTCCCCCTCCCCTCCCCCTTCTCTTTCTTTTGTTTGTCTTTGTTAGATTTTGAGTAAGTGGGTTAGTTGCACCTTTTTTTCAATTGGTGCTATTTTTTTCTTTTTTTTGCTTGCTTTTTCAGTGAAAATCGTAGTGAATTCATTGTGTTATCACAATCTAAGGCTCTTTGTGGTATTTTTGTAGTTACAATGATATCTAATTACTTATTTGATGTCATCATCTAGCGTATTCGACAAAAAATATTGCTCGGTAATGATTTTCAAACATTTTTTAGTAAGTGTGCCTCGTTCCAAAAAGCCTACACCTTCTCCTTGAAGCCCGCGCCCGGGCCAGGACCCTTTGCGCTTTTGTGTGCCTTGAGATTTTTTAAACTAAGGATAATATACTGGTTAATGTTTGATTGATTCTTCACAAGTTTGATGTTCTGGTGGTTAATCAATGCAATGACCTTTCAAGTGAATCTAACTGGTTATGCTTCTTATTTGCTGCTAGTAAACCAATTGCAATTGTGGTTCTTTGCAGGTAACATGCCAAGCATCTTAGATTCAAATCTATCTTGAATAACAGAAAAATTACTTTTTTCAATGGGGATTATGCCAAATCAAGGTGCAAGGAGACCTACTGACCTTGACATAGGCTGCTTAGTGCGGTTGCGAGCAGAGAGGTTTATTTTGATAGACCAGAAAACAAATTCTTGGAAAATAGGTTTCAAAGAATTATAAACTGTTTGGTAAAAAATTTGCAAAGAAGTTAGGCAAGAAAAGACACAACAATAAGAAGTGAAATACGTATATGGCTAGTAATGTTATAAAGTGTTCAGAAGACATAAAATAGTGCCAGAACAATCAAATCATAAAGACTAAGATGGTGTTGGTCTCCAATATACTTGCCAAGTCACCATCTCCACCCTAAAGCGGCAGCCAGCAATTCAAAGAGTAGATTATTTTTGTCAATTTGGTGAAAGGTAGAAATGGGTCAGTGAGACACATGATTGAGCATTTTGGCCGTTGCTTACTTGTTCTACATTCTGTTGTACATCTGAAAAATCAATTAATCAAGGTTTTGTAGCTTGAAGCACTTTGTTTTGATATGATCAAATTTTTCCGAGTGTAAAATTAAGAAAATTTAGTAAATTACATACATTGATGTAAACATTCATGCAGTGATGTCTTTGGTTACACTTTTCACATTTTTCAGATTACTGAAGTTGAAGAAGAGCATGTCGATGAACGCTCTGTGGATGAGCTCTTGTCCTTCATAAATGGTGGTAAAAAGGTTTGCTGTTTCTCTTTTTCTTTCTTTTTTCTGTTTTCTTCTCCCTAAGTATGGATTCGGCTGTATTTTGTCTTTAGTATCTTTCCAAGGTGGGATTTTGGGGGTACAATGTTGATTGGTTATGTGGTGCTGTTCTGCTAAAATCATCTGCACATCTCCACTATTATTTAATGAATGGAGCCTCTAGAATATGCAAGGTACAGATAATTCACCAACTCTTTCTTGGATTCTTTTTTTTTTTTTTTTGGGGGGGATTCCATCTGATGCGCATGTGTTTAAGACTTTTTCTGTATAATCTCCAACAAAATCTCAAAATGTTAAAAAAGGTGAACAGATCATTAAAAGGATTCGTGTGTACTGTTTCGACGAATATTCCCTGAAATATGACAAGATTCATTCACTCATCTTCCCCCTTGTTTGAATTAAAACCCTAAACCCCTAAGTTAAATGCTCTTGCTCTCTCTCTCTCTCTCATCTCCCTCCCTCCATCCTTCTCCCTTTCTGGTTCTCTCGAAAATACTTCACCCTTTTTGTCTCTCTATCTCTCCCCCACCCCCCCATCTATCTCTCTCACTCCCTTTGTGTGAGTCATGTTGTTATAGAACTTGTGCCTCAAACAAAAATCAAAGCTGTCTGAGCATGGCATCTTGAGGGTTATCATCGAATTGTGGTAGTTGACTGGTTTTGAAGAATCAATATTGCAAGTGCCGTCCTCCGAGAAAAACTAGGCTCAAAATTTCATTAAAACTCTTCGTAAAACCCTTGCCTTGGTCTTCGACCTTTAACCCATTGATGGTCTCCACATGATTTCCTTCAATATGGTCCTCCAATCGATACAAATTCTTTCTTTCTTCATCAACTCAGTGTAAAGAACAAACCCAAGTTTAGAGAGAGAAGACAAGGCGATGGAAGAGATAGAGCGAGATTCTGAAATTCAATTTTTGCGGTAGAGCTATTTTGGAAAGAGAAATGGAAGCCTCGAGGTAAAAGTTTAAAATTTCTCTTTTTCGTTTTTATTGCATCCTTCATTAAGGACATAACAGCTGGTTCACCGTTTTAACACCTATGCCTATAAAAAGGTCACATCCCATACTTCCCCGTAAAGTTGATCTTAGGAGATTATACAGAAAAGTCTTAAACACAGGTGCGTGAGATGGAATTTCCCTTTTTCTGTTTGAATGAGGGTAAGGGCTGTGGTTATTCAAGTGGTAACTTGTAATCTTCCGTAACCAGCAGTGCCGGTGTGCTTGTGAGAAAAAGAAAAGGTTTCCTCTTTTTGGCAACTTGATTTTTCCTTTTCTTCTATTGGTTTTTTTGGGTTTTGTTTTGGGCGCCACTTCCATTTCCTCGAAATCTTCATTGATTTCTCGTGGTGTGCGAGTGCCTAGGTATGTAGCTTTCTCATAACAGTAAGTTGCTTTTATGACAGTGAATTTGGTTTGATAGCTTTCGGGCTTCAAACAGCAAGTGAAACAAAACTGCATTTCAGCTATGTTAGTTTTGTGGTTATAAGAAGTAGAGTTATGATTTATTATTAATATTATTTGGAAGTCTCTTGCGGCTGTTACCTCATTGGAAATGTCCATTTTTGTGTGGGAAGCTTTTCAAGTCAAGATCTAAGTGGTGATAACCTAAAAATAGGGGTAATATATTGGTCATTTGGTGCTTCATGCGCAAAGAGGATTTGGAAACTATAGACCATTTACTCCTCAATCGCCCAATTGCTAGGACTCTTTGGGAGTTAGCTTTGAGTTGTTTGAATCTTAATTGGGTGGTGCCTAGTTCCGTGAGGCATCAATTACTGGTGTGGGAAGGCTTTTTGGAAGAAAGTGAAGTATCAAGTTTTCCGAGCCCTTTTCCACGCTATCTTTTGGTTGTTATGGATGGAGATAAATAGAAGACGTTTCAATGGGGTTGAAACCTCACTTGAGAGGTTAAAAGACGAGTGGCTCAAGACTTAATTCTTTTGTGAGGAGAATTTTTCGGTTTAATTAGCTTTTTGGGGGATGCTTATACAGTTTCCTTTCTTGTAGGTGTCATATATTAATATGAATACATTACCTTTACCTTATCCTAAAAAAAATTAAATTGTGTTAAAAAGAATGATTATGGTCGTGTTTGGTTGATTGGAGCAATTATAGAGTTTTCATTGATAAATAGAGGGAACCACTGCTTCTGCATCCCTTCGACAGATAATGTCTCTCGATTGGTAAAAGATTTTACGATGAACAGTTATTCTGGATTAAAGCTTGAGAGAACTACAATTTCTTCTACCATTCCTGAGGTTGAGGAGCGAAAAGCTATTACAGCCAAGAGCTACCCAAATTTTCAGCATATGTATTTGCATTTTATTGTAAATAGTAAATACACTAGACTTGGTTGTTCAGTCATTGAAATGAAACTTCATCAGCATGTGATGGAATAGAACTTTTGAGATCCGTAATGTACTATCTACTCTGTAGTACATTGAGGACTCATCATAGTATGATATGGAGTGTAGAATTGGTTCCATATCCCTACATAGATTGGCGATGGTGCTTCAACTTTTAGGCTTGAGTGAAAGCCTAAACAGTTGCAAGTTGCAACTGAGGCTGGCTTTCTTTTGAACTCAGAGCAACTCTAAGTAAATGATAGTACCTACCTTTAACCTTAACTTCACAATATCAGATAGCAATGAGTTTAGTAATTTTACTTGTTATGATTACAACTTCTACTTTTTGTGTGGTTGGTCAAAAGTTTTTAATCTGAGTACTAGTAGAAAAAAACTCTCAATTCAAGGGTAAGGCTGCTACATATTAAGCCGGACTTAGGGAAGCTTAAGCTGGACTCCCGGGAATTAATTTAAGAGTGGAATTTTTGTTACTGATGACAGGATTTGGACCTTCCTTGTATGATTGAGTATTTTCTTTCCTTGTCCAAGTGCTGGAGGAATGCTGGATCTATGATTTCATTCCATTCAGCTTTTCCACCTCTCTTTTTGATCTTCTTAGACCTAGCTTCTGATATATTTGCTTGTATTGCCAGTTAGGGATCTCTTTATTAAGGTTTCTCTGCTATCTTGATGAATTTTGGTGTCCTAGAGTCCACTGTGGTGTTTTTTATCTATAGGGTTTATGTTCAACATGTCAGTGTAGTCTTGTTAATATTATTGTGTTCTGCAATATTGTTTGGAATGAATTATGTGCAGAATCAAAAGGAGCTAAAGCTGGTAAAAGTAAAAAGAAAAATCGTAAAAAGAAAACTCATGCCAAGGAATCCTCCGACAACAAGAATGGAGAATGCAAGGTCAGAGGCCCAGATCACTCACCGCTTTTCTGCTTACCTTTTCACTCATTTCTGTAGTGAAAACCATGTATCTGGCCTGCCATTTCTGATTTTCTTGTGACCATGTCATGCAGGAGGCAAATGACCGATCTCATTCATGTGAAAATGGTGCAGATATTGATGGTTTGGAGTCAGCATCCAACCCTAATTCAAAATCACAAGATCTGATGAGTCCTTTATCACCTAAGATTGACTTTGATGATGGCGATATTGATGATGAACTGGATCCTGCAATGAAAGAAGAGCTTGACAGGTTTGCTCAATTTGTTTTCTCTGTTGCTCTTTGTTTTTTGTTTTATTTTTGTTCTTGCGATCACACTCTACTTGTCTAGGTTAAGTTGCACACACCTGGATTTCTTGTAATTTGTCAGGATCCACAAGTGGTAGTGGTTGTACTTTACCTAAAGAACAATAGCTTGCAAGCTTAATTATTCAATGAGGAACTTGAATATGTTTTACAGGGAGGTAGAGGACTTTGCTCGGAGATTGAATTCAGATTGGCCAGAAAGAATGCAAGAGATACTATCTCTGGGGCAAGGAAGAAGGCTCACCTCCATATCCTTGGGCAGCAACGGGTCTGCACACAGATACACAGGTATCTGGTTTCATGCTCTTTCCCTTATCTGTCAAAGATTAAGACCAGGTTTATTTCTTCGTGTGGCACAATTATTTGGATGTGTAAACCCCCCTAAAAAATAAAATAAATCACTATCCTAAAAATAAAACAGTTGCAACCCTTACAGCTTGAGCTGGTATTGTCTTCTCTCTCATTCCAACTTGAGCATTACCTGACTGTTGAAATGTTTGCCCCCAAAATCAGGTTTGTAACAGTGATAATGATGGAAAGAGGCAGACTAACTTGGCTGAGCGCTCTATGTGACCCCACACGAATGCCTTTCTGTGACACAGACTCACAGTTGGCCCACAATCCTGCCAGTGGCAAACTACCTCGCATATGTTTCGCCTTTATATGTTGTGCGAAAGCGATTGAACGGAGAGTTGTTCAGCCTTGTACTTGCGATATCTGTATATTCTTTTAGGAGAGCAAGGATAGGAAGATCATCAATCTGCTGTTGAAAAATTTTCCCCTCCAATGTAACCCCACCTGTAACTTATGTTGTCAAGTTGTCATTGTGCTTGCAATTTGTATTATTGTCTGATTTTTTGGGTGGTGTCATTAGATTCAACATAAGTTTATTCTTGAAGCAAGTGTTCTTTGTTTCCCATTTGACTACAAATATTTTTGGGCATCTCAAAAGGTGTGAATTGCAAAATTATTTGCCAAGGTTTTTGACTCTCGGATCTTATTCTAATTCTTGAAGAGCTCATTTTGGAGCGAGACTAAGTCATCTAATCTAAGTGAGAGGAGTGAGTGGGGCAGTACCATTCGATGAGATGCAACACAAATGCAATTTAGTCATAGCTAATCCGACGAAAATGAATCTGTCTAGACCATTACCACCATCCAATGTAAATCCCACTTTCAGAGGGTCTATGGTAATTCAGATGTAGACAATTTTACTCGTGCAAGTGTTCTTCCGAGCAGAGATATTGATTACAAATGATCCTGACAAAAGAAAAAGGACTCAATCAACCAGAGAGAGAGAGAGAGAGAGAGAGCGAGAGAGAGATTCAAGGAATCAGTAGGTACACCAATCTAACATCCTGCCAACAATTTACACCTTTCCCTACACATTTACACAAGATGTTATCACTGTGAAATTACAACAAAAGGCCATAGAATAAATCCTGCAATAACACAAAAACAACCCCAGTTTACTACATGCAAAAATATTTAAACCTTCTTACATTTTACAGGGGCCAAAAAACAAAAAGAGAGGGAGAAAGGAGACAACTATAGTATCCTACAACCATTAGGCGCGAAAAGAAAAAAACATTAGTAAAAAATTGCTTCCCTCAAAATTTTGGACAGAAGACCACTGCTAAAATTGGAACCCTCTGCTAAGAATGTAATGTATGTGAAGAACTGCACATTTGCTGTACCACTTCTATATATTCGTTGAATTTCAAGTCAAACTTCTTTGTTTTGGGATGTATTTGACCTTACTACCCATCTCAAGATTCGATCCAAGTTTTGATTGGATGACTGCCAAAGATTCAAGGCTTTCCTGTTGCTTTCCTGTGCCACTGAGTATGCAAAGATGGTCCAACTTAGAAGATGGAATTGCTTCTTGGTAGTCATCTTGTGCCTCGGGAGGCTTACATTCAGAGAACAAGGCCAATTTCACATGGTCTGACAAAATGGCCTCCTTCCACCCTACATGATGTTTAGTGACAAGACATGAAATAAGATGAGTAGTTTCATACAGCTATCCAGAGTCACACTAAACCCCACCGATCCCTGTTCGGAGGCAAGGGTCACAATCATTTCCCTTTCAAAAGTCAAAGCACACTGTAAATGTTTATTGCAATTACCATAACTCCTTACTAAGACATGCCCTTGTAGAGAAACTAGTTATGCAAAGTCATAAGCAATGCATTGCCAAGGTATCATCAGTTAATCCCATCTCATAATTTCCGACCACTCTTTTTATGAAAATTTGAAGTCAAATTTTAAAACTCCCTCAAAATTCAAGACCTTTGCATATTTCACGGTTCACCAACAAATTCCACCATTCCTCTAAAAGTTCCAAATATTCCTCAAAAAGTTAATCTTCATCTACAAAATGCGGCTCCTTCCACAAAAAGTTTAATCTTTATCTACAAATTTCAAGACTCTTCTGCAAGTGTTAGGTCTCATCTACAAATTTCAAGACTCTAAAATTTTTTGTAGCTCCTTATAGAAGTTGAAAAACTCAACCAATATAAAGGCTTCTTCTAAAAGCTGCAAACTTCTCTAAAAATTCTGAGGGCTCCTTGCCCCCTGAAAATTCTCAAGTCTTACCATATATTTCAAGTTTTGGTTTCAGATTTCTAGGGTAAATCAAAGTAGACTAGATAAAGTAAGCACAGGCCAATGTACTCATCTGGTGAAAACTCAATCACTTAATAGCTATCGTCATAATATCCAATCAGATAGAGTTCGAAATTATGCCATAGGAAATTTTCAGTAGTTTCTTGAAACTCTTAGTAGATCCTTAAAGAGGAGAGAGCTAGACCGAACATTTTCAATAGAATCTAAAATATGGTCCAGACTCCGGCATTGTAAGACAAAAGCTAACATCTAAAATGCTTATTTTGAGATAGAACAATTTTGGAACAGAGAACGTACTCTTTGCAAGAAAAGCTTCTGCGACATGGCTGGAGAACCTCAAGCATCCTTGATGTCCATTTTCCACAAATGGGTAGGTGTAGCTCTTACATCCACCAGAACTATTGTCTGCTGAACATGCCAGATGGGGTTCACCGTCATCATTGCAAGGAACAGCACCACCTTTAGAAGCTTCGCTACAGTTCTGAGTTGGAAGCTGAATTCCATTTCCACGTTGGCTTACTGGTCTCCACAGTTTGACAGTGGCGCGGCTTGCAATTCCCTGAACTGCTTCAATCTTTTCCTGCTTTTCATGAGTACCATTCTCAACTGGCATAGGAAGCTCTAAAACACAGCCTTCTGAAGCTTTGCCAAAATTTCCTTCTTTTTGTTTACCTCCACAATTTCCTAGAGTGACAGATATAGAACCTATTAAAACTTCACAACTGTTATCCTTGATAGGAGGAATTTCTCCTTGGGTCTGTGACCTGCTACTGTAACTCACTTCACCAGTTTCTGATTTTGGCTTTGGCGCCCATACTTTATTACTGTAATTAGTAGAATTAGCAACATGGAAATCCCTGTAAGGAAAATGCTTCTGAGTGGTCCCAGGCTTTGCAGCATTATAGTTCTGATAGGCATGAAAGCCATTTGCACTTTTCTGCATTCTTGGAGCTAACCAGCGAGAGTTAACCACACGTCGTCGACCATTTCGGTGCAATGTTCTATGCTCAACATTTTGGTACGTCACATCAAGAAATGCATTTTCATGATCTTTTTCTACACCTTCCAGATTGATAGTTTGAACAGGCCCAGGAGATGAAGTGGGACTATGAGAAATATCCAATGTTTCTGGATTAGAGCCAGACGCAACTATAGAGTTTGTTATTGACCGAGTTGGTGAGCTGTCCCCTGGAGATTTATCGGTTTCTACATCTTCCGAATTGATGTTTTGAACAGGCCCAAGAGATGAAGTGGGGTTGTGAGAAATATCCAATGTTTCTGGATTAGAGCCAGATGCAACTACAGAGTTTGGTATTGATGGAGTTGGTGAGCTGTCCCCTGGAGATTCATCAGTTTCCACACATGCTAGTTCCTTTGCCCTTTGTTCTTTCTGCCTAAGTTTCCTCAGCCTTTTCTTCTCTAAAAGAGCAGCTTGTCTAAAAAGAAAAAAAAATAGATGTATATATGAGATTGTATCAGTTTTTCCACCAAAACGGTTAAAAGGAGGCACAAAAGCATGTTTCAAAATATATTGTGCTAATCTACTGGTGAACGAGCACCCACAGTTTATACAAAATCTTCAAAGACAATTATTACACATAAGATTTCAGAAAAGGGGTAGCTTTGATGCTGGCATACTTTTCAACTGTATATACTGCACTGTAAAAACTTGGAAGAAGGGAACCTGGTTTGTAGGTAAAGGTCTTACAAGATACTCAAAAACCTGTTGTTCCCCTGCTTCTATGGAAAAAGAAATGAGACAAGACACCTAGTTGCAGGCATGTACAACAAACATGAAAATCATGCAGTGCATCAATGAAAAGTCAAAGTCACGCTTCTGGTCACATAAAGGAGAGGGCATTATGGGACATGATCCTGTATCCTTTGAGGGGTAGGAAACATCCTTTTGTGACAGAATATGTTCAGGGTGAGGCTGCAAACATCTCTACCTCACTAAACTTGGTCATGATGGGACCCAAATTAGCAGAGAGGGGTAGGGAATATAAAATCAATGAGTGACTTCATGTTGAACCCTAGTCTTCTACATTGTCAAGCCACAAAAGCAACAAGGTGTCACCATTCACCACAAAGTACAGTGATTACAAAAGAGAGACAAATTGCAACACCAGGAGTGCATATTATGCCAGAGTTCAACATGAAGTCACTCACCAGTCACCGCAAAATGCAAATCAGCAAGACAAAGAAGAGCGTCTTTCTTTCTTTTTTTTTTTTTTTTGGAGGGAAAAGGGGGGTGTTATAAAATCAAGGAGTGACTTCATGTTAAAGTCTAGTCTTCTACATTGCCATGCCACAAAAGCAGGTTGTCACCACTCAGCACAAAATAAATTTTAGTGATTACAAAAGGGGGACTAAAATTGCAAACTAGAATATATAGTATGCCAAAGTGATCATACAGGAGACAAAAAACTTGCAACAAACATCAGAGTAATACCTCCTCTGAGCAGCTTCTTCTTCCTCCACAAGCAATTTCTGGCACCTCAAGGCCTCAGCATCTTTATCAGCAAGGCATGCTTTGACCTGCTCAGGAAGAGAGAATGTCTATAAGTGATGTCCATAGATAGAAGTATGTCGCACATTCTTCATCCAACAAAGTGAAGAATATATCTGCAGAATCAATACAAAAGAATACCAGTTTTTGCTCAAGAAGGAAACTAATGCATGCAACTAAGTTCCGCATCTCAAGTCCAATCTTTCCAGCATCACCATCAAACACATACTTCTGCAACGACCCAGCTGTGCCGGCACATAAGAAGGTCTTCTCACTTGCTTCATCTAAGCTGCCAAACAAATCTGGGGATGAAATTGGGAATCTGGAAGGTCTAGCTTGAACAATATCCTGCCAGGATTTATCACACTGAACTGCTTAGCCTGATAAAGGAATGAAACGAAGCACAGTATAGCAGTAGGATAGTAGAGAAAAGGAAGATACGCAGAAGAAGCCCCAAATGGGAAAGAAAACAGCAGCTCTCTTACCAGGAGTGCAGCACCAGCTTTTACATAACTCAGAGGTAGAGAGGTGCATCGAGGTCTCAGAATTAGCGATGTCAATTCCTTTACAATCAAGGAACCAGAAACTCCCTAACCAAAAATAAATCAGAAGATAGTTAGACTAAGAATTTGTGAGTTCAAACATCTCTAGACTAGACATTATAATCCTGAAATCCCAAAGAGGAGACCCTAAGAAGTAGGAACAGTCCCAGTTTTCTTCAGCATTAATCCCAGAATTAGATGTTAAATATTCAGATGACCCTGATTGCCTAATTATTATCATTCACATTCTCATATCAACCACTTTTGGGACATTTTTTCAGATCATTTCTCTGAGAATCGCATACATGCATGGGTATAAAGCACAAATGACAGGAATCATTGTACAATGATATTGTAGAAGCTTAAAAGCTGGTAGATGACTACACGTCTGCCAAATGGAAGAGTACAATTCTTACCGCCAGAGAAACATCTTTCAATGACAAGATCTCCATAGATTCCTCCACCGAGAGCTGCATGAAAGGATTAAAGATTAAATGGGCCCTGAAACCTACCAGCAGAAAGCACCAACAGGTCCAAACAAGTAGAAAATAAAGTACCTTATCCCAAAAAGCTTTTAACAGGCCTCTGTTTTTGTTGTTGAATCCTAGAAAGGTGCATTAGCATAAGCTATAGAAGAGAATTATACTTTACAGAGCTCAATACAAACATTTTAGGATGGGAATGAGGTTTGTAGAAAAGAAATAAAGGTCATAAGCAACCACTGTGCGGCTCCAAAATTTTGTTTCAACTGGATGAGAAATACATGATAAAAAGTACCTTATCAATGTTCAAGTTCCGTCTATGTAAGAGCATATGCCTCCGATAATTGATGGTTGAATAAAATTCTCGAGAACATTTGCCACACTTCAGCATCTGAACCCTTGGAGGGGAGAGAAAAGGCCACCCAGGTAGATCTGTCATGGCAGCTAAAGAAGGGATTATTTAGAGAACTAAGCTTTCCACAAGGCCATAAGAGTCATAAACTATTGCTAGCCCCCAACCACAGTAGTCTTATAGTACTTTCAAACTCACCGTTGATGTCAGCAGAAGCTTAAACAACAGTTGGGCTCTGTTTGTCCTCGTTAAAGGGAATTCAATGCACTTACTGTGCCTATCTCCATTTGACTATATGGTTTGACCTATGTACCCACATTAATGGACTTTCAGACAACCATAGAACCTGGTACTTGATGTTCCCTGGCATGAACGCAATCGAATCTACTAGACAAGACATTACACTAGAGAATGAGACAAAAGGCTTTTTGACTTTGTCCATGTCAAGAGGACGTCTAACAGGCCATTTCTGCCACCTGATCTCATTGCATCTGCTAAACTAAAGTCCTTAAATTTTGGCATCCTGCAATTGATACCTAATTAACCATAAATTTAATGCACCACAGATCCTCATTCAGAAATCATTAGGTGACAAATTGAAAAAGAATTAGGCTAAAAAAATTGAATGAGTAAGCTAGATAACATAGATAGGTAGAGATACCACGTCTGGGCACCTAAAGGATCTGTTTTGGTTCCTTTAGTTTTGCTAGATATCTAAAGAAACTAAGTTAAGATTTTGAAATATGTAGAATCTATAGGATTTAAGTCCATAAAAATCTACAGAGAATATGATAAGAAATCTGTAGAAATATGTAAAAACCAAAATGTAAAAATATGTAAAAATCTATAGGAATCTATATTAAAAAAATTATACTGATTTGTAGAAGTCAGGGGATGGGAATTGTAGAGAAACTAAGAATATGTAGAAAAATGTAAAAAATAAGAGTTTGGAGAAATAAAGACCAATAAAACACAGGCCCTTGGCATATTGCGCAGTAGAAGAGTGCAATCAATACTTATAGTTCCTTTGTATTATGGTTGCTGTGCATCCATCCATTTGCTATGCATCCATCAACACAAGAACGAAAACTCTATTGGCTGTTAGTTCAGGAAATATTACATGGGCTGACTCAGCTAAGTGTCAGCACTCAAGGTTATCAGAGGATACAATAAATGGGGATGCTTTGATGGCTGCACTACCAAATTAGGAGAGATGAAATCAGATGTGATCCAAAAAAGCCTATCGAGGATAAGATGAGTGGACCAAGGCTTAGAAGGTTGGAAATGCCACTAGAAAACATCCTGAAAGTGAAAAGTTACCTAAGGATCATAAGAAAAAGAGGTTGACCTAACAAGAATTTGCGCGAGTTTGTCAGACATAAATTAGCCTAGGTGAACCTCTCAAGGATATGGTTATTGTCAAGATGCTAAAGCACTAATATTTGATGGAACAACAGCACTTCAGAAGTCTCTCCATCCAGTTTCTGTGATGAATTGCCCTGTTCTTTTCTTTTTTCTCTCATTTTATACCTTATCTTAAGAAGAGCTCCCATGAACAGTAATTAAAAAGGCATGGAAAAGCAACAAATCTATAACTACTGTGACATTCTAATTACACGAATTAATTCACTAGCCAGCAAACTTAGAGAACCTAACCCTCTAAGGAGATTTGGCCTTTCACAAATCCCTTCCAAACGATATTATTGTCTCCTTCAATTACAACCGTCCCTAGTAAATGTTTCTCATTCAGCTCTCTTCCTTCTCAAATGTGGTAGCAACACTGCTCTGGCCATTCCCCTTCACAATTCTCAGCTGTTCATGGCATATCTATACTCCAGAATGCTAAATATATTATAGATATGTGTACTATATGGTTCGTTTAAAGCTGATTGAAAGCCAAAAGAAAAGTACCGGTTACTTAACAACTGATTGCTGATAAACATTGAACTTTTTGGAGCCCCCGAAAGATAATCTCTACATTCCTGCTTGAATTGTTTGCATCCCCTTAGTTTACCACTTCATGAGACCAAGGTATAGCTTATCAACAAACATAGTGATGGAAAAACACTGACATTATAAGATTCTCCAGAGTTCCAACATTTTACTAATTCTTCAACATTGAACGACATACGTAACCTTACACAAAAACCAAAGCAGACAACAACACAACAAAGAAAAAGATCTCTCATTGAAAAGGGTACGAGTCAAATCAAATAATGAATGATATAAACAATGTCTCTAAATTTAATGGGCAAAAGATGAAAATCCCAGAAAATACCAAAAGATATATTTGAATTCCTGAGCAAAAATGACATATAATCACAACCCAGAGAACTCAAAATGCACATTTGATCCTGACAAACCTCAAACCACAAAAACAGCAAATTGGGTGCTAAAATACATGCTTAATCACTTATTAATGCCTTTAAAATAACAAGGGCATACTAAAATTCAGAAGAGAGTCAGAAATTAGATCAATGACACTTGTGAACTTGGAAAGCTTTATGCATAAAGTGATCCCAGATCAGTACTATAGAATAAGATGCCGGAATCATTCCCTGAGAATGAGATGAGCAATGGTTTAATAAAAGAAGTGTAACGTACCCAGTTGTCAGCTGAGGCGTAAAATGGACAGATAAGTGCAGAGGACCCGATCAGCGGGCTGGCTGGCTATGGCTTTTCAGGGTTCACCGCTTGAAAATGACGAGGAGATAGAAAGAGAAGGAGAAAGGTTTTCCGGGATAGTTTATACTTATGTAAGAAAAGGGAGTGGCGGTCGGGGCAAAACCTTAGAGAAGGTGAAAGACAGAGGGGGCGGGGAGGGAGGGGAAGAAGGACGGACAGGAATCTTGCCTGGGTAAATTATGGAACGTCTTTGTCGAGGAAGAGCCGAAGCAGCAAATCAACCTTTCACTGTTTCTTCTCTCTCTTTTTTTTTTTTTAACAAAGCAAGTCTTCATATTTTTTTGCATTCAAAAAGTCGCCTTTTGAAAAAAATTACTACGAGGATGGTAAGAAAATCACCGCAAGGTAAGAAAACCAATGACAGCAAAAATTCATATTTGGGTCGAAATCGAGTTGATTATCGGACGAAATTTTTTATCCGATATTCGATTTTTTCGAGTTGGACAATTTGGACAAGTTTAACTTTGATTTAAGACAATAGAAATATGAAAAATCGTACCCATACTCGTTTTTTCGGATCTGAAAAATTCGGATAATTAGGTCGGAGAAAATTTTGCCAACATTACAATGAATCAAATGAATAATATAACCTAACTTTTACCGTCTTATTTATTACTTTATTGCCTTCCTTAAATATATTATTAATAATTTTTATATGACAAATTTTTATAAAATTTATGAGTGTCTTGAATAGGGATATGAATTTATCACGGTTAATAAATCCGACATTTCATCACTTGGTTCAACGTATTATATCTCTATCTATTTGAATATACTTGTATTATGCTCCTAGTTGAAGATAATGTTTATGATCAATAAAATTGAGTTTGATGAATTCCTCTTGAAATTTGTTATAATCCACCAAAATATTTTACTTTTTGGTACGTGTGGTGGGTTAGGACATATGTTTAGTTCCAGTTCGTTATTTTCTTTTTGTATCAATTATGATGCTAATAAGATGAATATCTCACTTTTAAACATCACTCTATTGCAGTGCTTCCATTTCTAAATACTTCAAGTACTTCGACTACAATGAAGTGTCTTTATTAGAAAAACTATTTTGTTGGAGAAAATATTTCGTGAACAAATTATTTTCATTAAAAAAATTGAGGGAAAAAAAAGAAAATAAGGGAAAAAACATATAGCATTTCACCTATGAAGCTACATGAACCGTGCATCCTCAAAAGCATTCCTATACTATTGTACAGTCACATTAACAGAGCTAGGAGCCAAGGAGTATCTGTTGTCAGTGCATTCATCACAGACATTTCTTTTCTTTTGACGTGACCTATATATATAAAGTGAACTTTACAAAGAGACAACAAAGAGGAAACATAGTTAACTATTCACATCTCTATCCTATAGGAAGAGGTTGCTTTGGAAATAATTGTCGAGTTCTTCACCTAGTTATAGTTACTTCCGGACTCGATCTCATCTCCTCCATTGTACTGAAATCATTATAAGTTGTCATTTTGCGACTTCTTTGAACCAAAGGAAAAAAAAAAGAAACAAAAAACAAAAAGGTTAACCATTAGTATGTTAATTGGTGGTTTGTCAGGGTTGGGCACTATGCATTTATCTTCTTAACATAAACCTGATTGGGTGTTTAGCAATTTGTTGTACACTATGGGCACATCTTGGTTGCTGAATTGATTGTTCTGAAATTTTGTTGTCTCTTAATATTCACAGGAGTTCACGAATACCTTCAATGAGCATTTGAGGAGAGTTTTTGACTCCATGATTTCGCATCAGCTATAAACCCATCCATGAAGATCAATGAATACTCCCACCAGTAAGTAGCAGTTAGGAATGGTAAGAAACAGTTAAGAGATAAGCGGTTAGAGATAGGGGTTAGTGGTTAGCAACGGTCAGGTTCAATAAGGAGCAGTTAGGCATGAAACAAACTAGCCCTAAACCTTTCTATGCAGCCATGAAAATGCCCTTCATCCTTTTCTAGGTTTCTTTCAGGGATGGCACCGGTCGCATCCTAGTACTGGCATATATAGCTTTAAGAGAAAGAGATAAGCTGATTCCAGAAGTTTCAGTGCAATTGAGGAAATAGATACAACTTCGGCCATTTTGCTATGTTGAGTCATATAATGATCCTGCAAAAAGTAAAAATTCTGGTTCGTCATTGCTTGATGTTTGAAGAACAAGATAAGAAATATCCTGGCCAAAACAGTAGAATTTCTGATGCAGTAGAGAACCTTATCATCACAACAGAGGCTAATCTGGAATACACACCACTATCAGTTTTCCTGCAGTTTCTGTTATATTTGAACGCTATCTTTATTCAAGTGGCAAGTCTTCAGTCTAAATGTATGGCTCTATTGGGTAAAGTAAGACATCTGATCTGACATTAAATAAGTACAGGGATATGTGCAAATGCTGGGTCAGAAATGTATACAATTATGCTGTCTGTAACCACTCTTGAATTGCGTATTGGAGAGCATGATTAGGGATCAAATCGCAACTCGGGAGCTCCAAGTTTGTCATTGGTGACGTTTTATGACCACTATCCAACCATCCGCTTATCGCTTCTCTTTCATACGTGTAGCCATCAGCTGCAGTACAAGGATCCTGCATGACTTCCTGCAAATGAAGTTACAAATCAGAACTGCCAAACATCAGAGTGTGACATGCAACTATGCAAATCAGTCTCGTGCTCCTATTTTCCTTTTACTGTCCCTATGAGGTCTTACAATTCTGAGTTGACAGAAGAAAACTGAGTTGAACCCGGGAAAAAAATACCTGACAGACAAACCTGAGATGAAATGGCCTGAATTTAACCTAATGCTTAACTATTTTGAACAATTTAAGTTATCCAATGTTTTTCTAATAAAGTCGTTTTAAGGTGAACTTGAAAGTGACCTTCATGGGTTGATCAACCCAGCCTGATAGCCATCCCCAAATTCCCTCCGAACATGACATGATTCAAGTGGCTCCGGTAAGGTAACTACAGTACTAAATGCAAGTTACTGTCTAGACAAAGAGCAACGTAAGAAAGATAGTTGAAGTACCTTATATATGGGACAAATGAAGTGAGAAGGAGGCTGCCGGTTTTCTTTCTTCTCCAAGCATGAACTTTGAGCATCACATGTTCTTCTCAATGGCTCAAGGACACTCCATATTTGTGAAGAAAGATCCGGTCGATTTGACCGCTTCCTCTCACAGCACCGTAGTGCCAGCCAGGCCAGTGTCTTCGCTTGATATATTGGCCATTCCCCTGCTGAAGAATCCAATACCATCTCTAATTTATCTTTTCTCAGTGCACTTCGAACATCTTTCACAAGCCCTGAAGGTGGCCTTCCAGTTAAAAGGAGTAAGAGCATAACTCCAAACGCATACACATCTGAATCTGGAGAAAACACTCCTGTTTCAAGAAATTCTGGGTCTGTGTAAACAGTTCTGCTAATAGGAGGAATCTGGTTTTGTGGGATTAAGCGGAATACGCCCAGGCCACCAATTTTGCTGATCAAGTTAGCATCAAGTAGGATCTTGGTGGGCTTTAAGTTCCCATGGAAAATTGGAGGATTGTTGGTATGAAGGAAGATCAAGGCGGAGCAAAGTTCCGTTGCAATGCGTACTCGAGTTTGCCATTTCAGAGGGGGTACTTCCCCCTGCTGACAAGGTGGTCTTCCAAACTACCATTCTCAAGGTGCTCATATACTACAGATCTTGCTTCCGGACAAATCCCTATAAGCATCAAAATGTTTGGATGTCTCACCCTACTTAAAATTTCAACCTGCAATTTAAAAACACGCCAATTTACAACTTCTGAGTCCTCAGATTGGGTTGTATTGATCAGGTAATCAGCAGTAATCCTTGTATTTTATTTACCTCATGTTCAAACTGCCATTGGCCCTGAGAGCCATCATTTGGAAACATCCTGATCGCAACCTCCATATGGCGAAGATTACCTAGATAAACACTTCCGTATATTCCATCTCCAATTCTTTTAGATGGGTCAAAACTGCTAGTCGCTTCATCGATTTCCATTAAAGAAAAAGAAGAAAATTGAGGACCAGACAACATTGTAGACCTTTGCACATTCATTCTCGTCAGAAATTCCAGTTCTTGGAGAGCATTATCACGCTCCATTCGTAGCTGATCTCTTTTCTCCTTGAATGATATCAGGAGCTGAACAGCAGAAATTATCTTCTCCTCAAACTCCTTAACGCTGAGCTCCGATTCTCTGATATGGTCTTTTAGGGCTGAACATTGATCTTGGACCATCAAAAGTTCTCTCCTATACTCTTCATGCTCATCCTTGAATTTCTCACATTCTAGCTTTTGTCTTTCTATCTCTTCCTCAATTTCTAACCTTTGTTTCATCTCCTTATCATATTTACTCTCTGCAGCTTCAGCCTGCAATAATCTACAACATATGAGTCATCGTAGAAAACAAAATTGTAAATCTTAGCATTATTTCAAGGAACTATCTCACATCAAGAAATAACTGAACCATAAGTTATACGCTGATGGCTGAAAGCCTGGAAATGGGTTTATATTGCTTTCTTACATATCCGTTCATGCAAATGCCATTTGGTTTTCAAGCAAGGATTCTGCATAGGCTCCCTTCTTGTGCCTTGTGCACAGTACAATATTTAGAATGCTGAAACTCAACACTTCTAAAATGAAAATTTGATACCATGTGAAAGAATCACTTCAACAAAAATAGTTGAGGGCCACAATAATATAGGTTCAAATACCTTCACATTGCACCCTTATATCTTGTGCAAAATTGTGATGGTTAAGCACACACGGATTATGGACTAACCAGTACAATAATGGTCTACCACTTCTCACGCCACACCCAGATATACAGCTGAATGTAATTTATACCTGATTATTCATCAACTGGCCTGCTAACTATAAGATACTCATTTCAAGCTTGAGAAATATATCTAATAAACAAGTGTCTAGGTATGAATAAAGGACAGATACCAATCTACAGTATGGATAAAAAGGAAGTCAGTGACGATAACGACATATCATGAGGTGAAAACAGCTACCTTGCTCTTTGCATCCATGGCATCCTCCTCAGCCTTCCATCGATCTACAGACTCTTGAAATGCCATCTGTTTCATATTTTCAGCATCTAAGATTGCTCGTTCTAGTTTATCAAGAATTCCTCTTCGTGCTCCAAGCCGAGCTTTTCCTGCCTGTGCCAATTTCATGAACCAAAAAGGATGAGGTATATATTCCTATCAGTTGAACTCTGAACTAGAACTCCTCCTATGACTTTTTTTCTTTCTTTTTATTTTCAAAAGTTTGAAATATAAGATTTTTAATGACTGCAAATAAACCCTTTAGCATTTTAAGTCTCAATTATTAAGAACTCAGAGCTGGACAAAAAGACTTGCAGTGCATGCTAGTATGCTACTGCTGGAGCTTTTATAATGCCCACCTTTTTTCCTTCTAATAAAGCCGAATTGAATGAAGAACCAAAACTGAAGATCTGCTTATTGCCCTCAAATTCATGGCTGCCTTTCTCTAATTTTACACCATCACTTGAGGCCCTGAAATGCTGAGGAGAAGCTAACAACACCAAGTTCTGCTCACGAGAGCCGAGATCAGCAGAACAGACCCTGAGTACAGTGCCACGTTCTCGGAAAGTCAGCCTTGGCGGTGATCCTTTACTGCAAATGACAGGATCTGATCTCGTATGTTCTAATTCTTCCGATGCCACAACACAATCCACAGATGGTGTATTTACACCAGGATCACCTAATTCTAGATTTTCTTCTTCTCCATCTTCTTCTTCTTCTTCTTCGTCACTGTCCTCGTTGTCTTCTTCTTCTTCAGTTGCCGCACTAGAATCTGGTGATTCTGGTTCTGATTCTCGAGTTTCTCCACATGAATCTTGTGAATCTGCACCAGGAACGCATACTTTCGGATGTTCTTTTTCAGTCACTGTACTTGAATCTGGTGACTCTTGAGTTTCCATGATCAAAGTGGGAGAATGTGAATCCACACAAGGATCATTTAGGCTAACATGTTCTGCAACTTCAGTGGCAACATTGGAATCTAGTGACCGGGGCTCCACAGAAATATCAACACGAGGATCACCTAATCTCCCATGGTCGTATTCTTTCATCACCATGTTAGAATGCAGTGAATCTTGAGAAATACTTACACAGGGATCATTTTTTCTACCCTCTCTGTTTAAAATAAGAATTTAAAGTTAATTAACCAATAAATCAAACTATCAGGGGAGGTGATGTTGATGATAGAAGAACAAAAAGGTGATTCATAAAGAGTCATAGAAATCGGAATTAGAAAACTGATGGCATTGATTTACTTGGAGCAATATGAAAAAGCAGAAAAGAAGGAACCTTGTATAGATAAGGTTTCCCCTACAAGTAAACCAAATATGGCAGGAAGCTGGTGCTCGTTCACAGACACTAATTGCCTTTCTGGACTTGAGCTTCGTCATTTCCCTGCAGATTCAGCAGTTTGATTAAGCCTACAGCATAGCCTCTCGAAAGTCAAATAATTCCATTTCAAAAGTTTCTTTTTTTGGAAAAAAAACATTTTGCAATTTCCCGTCCAAAAAGTGTCGCAAAAAACAACTCTCACTGTAGGTCCCGCATGCACAAGGTATGGGGAGATTCAGACGTAGGCAGTCTTACCTCTGCAAGCATCTCTGCTGATGCTAATAGAGAGACTGATTCCAAAAATAAAAGCGAAATTTCCATAAAACTGTCACATAGCACAATCTAAATCCACCAGTTCGGCCTCATGTTACTTTAGATCCTTCATTACACCTAAAGTATCCATAATTTTGCACCAGAAAAGCGAAATTTCGATACAATGGTTTGAGTCTGAAACTTGGACACATACCCATGTCCAATACATGTGGCGAAGTCCAAGTAACATGCACTTATCCTGTTTCATTTCATTACATCCCTCGAATTACATTTGCAGCATACCACATCCATACGATCTCGAAGTTATAGTGGGAAGTTATCAATTCAATATCCCTCTTGGCTTTCAATTTGTAAAACCAAAAGTTGACAGCATATGGAACTTTTTGAAAAATAATTAGTAGTTGTTGATTGACGAAACAATGTGTTTTCCAATCTGAAAAGAAGTAACTTCTCAGCTTTTCCATCTTAGTCCTCAGGTAAGGTCACAAAAATATAATGTACCACAAAACTCAATAAATCCATACTTAGTGTAATGTTTATCTGCTGCTGCTCCCATGACCAACCATCTGATATTATGCTGAACGATCATGTTTACTATTCCCTCCTCAACATTGTCCATCTCTATCCACATCCGATCCGGACGCACCTAGATAAATGGATTATAACAGTAAAAACACTTCACATAAATAAAAATGGACAGTGTACTTTGCAACTGCAAAACTTTGTGCAGCTTCAAAAGGAAAGGGCAACGTGAAAAGAGGGAGGATTACCCCTGTTTGGGAAAGAAGGACAACATATTCATTCAGAAGTTTATGAAGCTTCTGTATAGTTGATTCGTGTAGGACCTTGATAGCTCTCTGTTGCAATTTGCTGGTTGTAAATTTTCCACCTACTGATAGATTGTGATACATCTTATAACTGGCAGTCCAAGATAAGAACCATCAAGCAACATGAAGCACAAGATGCAAAAGAACCATTGGTTGATAATATGAATGTATTTTACTTGACCAAAGGACTGTCATGCTTATAATTTTCTTCAAATTTTTTGAACGCCCCCTCCCCATGGTGCAGCAATAGAAAGGATTCAGCACATGATCCAAACTCCTAAATAAGGTCAGAAAATCAGCATTATGCCACCGCTCAGGTTATTTACTGCGAACTTATTCATCACATATATAATCAGCAAGATTAGAAGCTACACCTAGTTAAAACTTTTAATAACTAGGCAAAAATCCTCACATTGATCATGCCATTGAAACCAAATCGATAAATTCTGAGCAACATGATGTCAATCTGGACATCAATAAAGAACATGTTTCAGAGAAATAGATAGTTACCTCAGAAGCAGATTTCGACCATTAATAAAATTAGTTGGTTATCTTTGATGTACAGTTTCAACCATTTACTGTGTGTTAGACTAAGGTATCCAGCTGAAATGTTGCTAGATCTCAGCCATCTCCATCTTGGAGTGTCAAAAGCCCGACATGAGTAAAGGTGTTTGATTCAGGCAGTTTACGATAAGTCCATGAATTTCAATTTAAAATGGAGGCTAAAGTCTCCATACTGATGTCCATGTATTGACTGTCCAACATGAATACTTCAGGTGAAATGAAGATTCTAATTAACAAGCATCGACAGCAGAAAACATAGTAGCCCCGCTTGATCTTCAAGATCAGCAGTGCATGACTGCCAGTTAAGTTAGCAATGGCTGCAAAAACTCTTCCTGTTCAAACTCTACAGTTTTTTAACATAAGATTTTCCATTTCAAAACATGAGCAGGACCAGATATGGGCTAAAACCTGGGGTAACCTGGCCTTTTTGAGAAAGTTCATGCTTTCGGTAATTAGCTGTAATCTATAGTTTTGCAGTCCTCTGGTCATATCTGGGTGTCTAAGGACTGGCATCAGTATGAGTGGACTGATGAATCTGAAACAAGAATCATGCTTAAAAAGGTGGTGGTGAGCAATACTGTTTGAACCTATGCAACAAACAGACCAACCAAATGTACATGGCCTTAAACTTCACAAATACAGAGCCTGTTGCCCAAAGACAAACCAAAACACATTCAGTGATCCTTCAAGCAAAGGCAATCAAGAAGCACAAGCACATACACATGAACAGATAACATTTTTTCCAGAGATCAACTCCATTTTGCTCTAAATCCCAATCCCAATTGTCCAAAAATCATACATGTTGCATCTGAATGTCCCAGAAATAATCAATTGCACACATAACCACAAGGGTGGAAAGCCAAGAAAATCAAACCAAAATGTCAGAACGCAAAAAAAAAATGCTCTTTTTCTATTGGTCAAGTCCAATTTCCTCTTCAATTAATGAAATTCATCCATTATTCTCAAAAAAAGTCCAATTTTCTCAAATTCCAAACTTAAAAGCTACTTCCCGCATAAGAAGTTACACAAAAGCAATTAACTCAAATTCCACACATACACTATTCCTAAAAGCAGCTTCGCTTGCTCCCAGCTCAACCCCCTCCCCTTCCAAAAAAAAAAAAAGGAATGGAGAATAACAGCATGATGCTATTACTCATAAATCAATTAACTTGGATCAGCGCCTACAGCATATATCGATTCAATCGTAAGGAATCAAGAAGCCCACCAGAATATTTCACTGTTTCATAGATCAAACTCATGTGTGTACCGATTCAAATATCCAAAAATCCAGAAACTGTAATTTCAAATAGGTTCCAAACATAAAGGGGGAAAAGAGGACTTACATAATGTGACTAAATGGGGAGGCTGGTGTATGTGAAGGATGCAAATCATCTTCTTCCTGGAAAATTTCTCAGCTGCCCACATCAGAACAGATTCACTCTCCTCAAGCTGCTTTCCCACAGCGACAAATACTGTGTTCTCAACATAATAATCAATCGATTTCTCTCTCTGGCTCTCTCTCACGCTGCTAGCCATCATTCAATATATGCCCAGTTCCTAATTCAATCTGTTCAACCCAGAATTACCCTTCAAAACTTGTGCCAATATTGAGAGAAAGAGTTCATAGCATTTGATTTGGTTGCCGGGTTAGTGCCAGAAAACACCAGCGGTTACTATTTGGTGGTTCTGAAAACTGGTAGTGAGTAGAGATTGGTGGGAATCTAAAGGCTAAGAGAAAGGAGAGAATTTTTATTTTTGTGGGTTGATTCTTCTTTTTCTGTAATTAAACATTATTAAAGCTTGACTAAGATTAAAGCATGACTTTTGCATGTGACTGGGTATTGAAGAGGTAAAGGAGAGAATTATAGCAATGGTGGACATGACAGAGCCACCAAGTGGCAAAGTTATGTCTCTTTGGAAAGACTTGTAGATGAAGGTGAAGGATCAGAATTAAGCATCTCTTAACTCTATCTCTCTCTCTCTGTGGATTTTCCTTGTATTATATGCAATGGAAAAAGGAGTTGAAAATGAGGAAAACTATGGAAAAAAGTAGAATATTTGGGAAATAATATTGAAATTTTCTTCAATATTGTAGTAACTCTAATTAATTTGCATCAATTGGTTTGTCTTAATCAAAGTCATAACTAAATAAAACACAATTGAAACACTCCACATTCATAATTAAATAAAATTGTACTCTATTCTTCTTTTTTTTTTTCCAAAACTAGGAATAAATTCTTAAAATACAATTAACTTTTGGATCCGACAAATTCATCGTTGGACGTATATTTTAAAAAATTACAGATTTGCGAGTATTCTCGCCTACTTCATAACACACTTTTTAGTTATTTTCATAATTCATACTCTACAACTTTGTTTAGAACTTAGAAGTAAGGAATTTTTTTCTCATAAATATAAAAGTGTTTATGCTAAAATTCTATGTTCTAATTAAATAAAATATCTACTTGTTTTATTGTTAAAAAAGACATCTTTTTAGGTTGAATTTCTTCATGATATATCAATTAATAACTTAAACATCAATATAGTGAATTTTTTTACAAAATATTAATATAGTGACAACAATACAATGAAAATAAAAACATAAAAAGTGACAGAAAATACATTACGTATAATTTAAGTAGACATGGATTATATATATATATATATATATATATATATATATATATATATATATATATATATATATATATCATTTTCAAGGGGAAAGAAAATTTAGTTGCCAATTCATGTAAAAAATTCAATAAGACAATTGAAATTTGAGGTTGTTTAACCAACCAAAAAGCATAACTAAAATGCAATGTGTAAGTGTAAATCCACATCTATCCAAAGTAAGTCAAAAGGTAGTGCAACCTCCGACTTGACTTGTGATTTTGTCTTTCCAACATTTTTCAATCTTTATTCAATAATGAAAATGTAGCTTTTGCTAGACCTACTATTTTTTATCTTTATAATTTTTTTTTCTTTCTGACAATGGAGACTGTGGAGGAATCTAGATTAGATTTATTAAATAAGATAAGTATTTTGGATGATTTATCAACATCAAGGTGTCGTGGTGTAGTTGGTTATCACGTCAGTCTAACACACTGAAGGTCTCCGGTTCGAGTCCGGGCGACGCCATTTGTTTTTTAACCAAATTGCATTTTTAAAAAAATTTGAATTATTAAAATTAAAAAAACTAATAAAAGGCACAGTTGCATTTGGAGGACTGATAGGTAGTTAGTCTCTCTCTCTTGCCTTCTTGGACAGTTGGACTGGTAGTTATTTCCCTCTCTCTGTTTTCTGATACTCGCAATCTTCTAATCGGAATTTCACAATGCCTCGATCTCACCTCTTCTTTTCTCGTCCCGGATCAAATCCATGGATACCCCAGAAGACTCATTCCAGACCCCAAAAACCCCAACAACTCAATTGCCCAGAATGCCTCTTTGCTCCACGATCGTCAATCTCCGTCCCAGGCTAAACAGACCCCGGAATCCAAGCAGAGAGAAAGGGAGGATGATGTCATAAGTTTCCAGCATAAATTGTACGATGCCCAGAAGAGGGATGCTGAATTTTCCATGGCTGTTGAAGAGCTTTCCATCGAGAGAGACTACTTTAAGAGTGAATTTTTAAGGGTCAAGGAAAGGGCCAGAGAGTGGGAGGAGGAGCTATTGAGGACGATTGATGGTGAGAGGAGAGAGAAAGGGTGTTTAGAGGAGGAAATTTATGAGGGTGTAAGAGAGAGGGAGGAGTTGGTAGGGAAAATTGATGTGGGTATAAGAGAAAAAGAAAAACTGTTGAAAGAAATTCAAGTTCTTAAGCAAAGGAATGAGGAGTTAGAGGAAAAATTGACAAAAGGGTTGGGGTTTCTTGGCTCAATGAAAGAGTCCTTCATGAGGGTAAATAAGGGTTTATGTGAGAAGTCAAAAAGTGAGTTTGATCACGGGTGTGATTTTCTGGAACATGATGTGTTGAATTTAAAGAGTAAGTCGAATGAGTTTGTGGAGGGCTTGAACTTTGTTTGGAAAATTGCAAAAAGGGTTGAAGAGAAACTGGGTGATTATCAAGAGATGGAGAATTTGTTAGAGGAAAATGAGTCTCATAAGAGGAGAAATAAGGAGCTAGAGGAGAGCTTGTCACGGGGTTTGGAGGTCCTTCACTCTATCAAAGTACATTTGGTGAGAGTAAGTGAGGCCTTAGATGAGAAGAAAGGGGAAATCGGGGTTGATCATGAACGTGAAGAAATGGAAGAAGAGGAGGAGTTCTTAAGTTCCGAGGAGACATCCGAACAGTCGATGGAAGTGAAGTCCTTGTCTGCAGGACTCAGTTTTGTTTTCAAGATGGTGACAAGGGTGGAAGAGAACTTGAATGATTTCCAAAACAAGGTCATGAGAGAAAAGAGGGAGCTGGGGAGTAGCGTTGTGAGCCTAACTGAAGAGAACCGGGATGTAAATACTTTGCTTCGGATTGCCTTGATTGAGAAAGAGGCAGTTGAAAAGAGCCTTAGCAAGCTGAAGGGAAACAATGAGCAAAAGAGAGTTGCTCTCCTGCAATTTGCTGAGAGAGGGTTGCAGAGAGTTGGGTTTGGATTTATAATGGGAGGAGCTGCTGGCACTGAGCAATCTGAACAGCAAAAGAAGGACAATGACCTAATTTCAGAGAATATAGCATCTACTGCGAGCAATGTTTCGGATACTGGTAGCGAATGTGAAGAGGAAGTTGTTAGTTTGGTAAGTGTTTCTCTTCCTTGCCTCCTTTACCTAATAACCATGGATTTTAGTTGTCTTTTGGTGCTTGATCCTGTTGGTTGCAGTGAATTATGTTCCAGATGTTGTATATATACCTCTTGTTTATGTATCCCTGAGTTGGAATAGGTTTCTTAACAGAGTAAATCTTCATTGTTTGATGGCATGGCTCACTGATGGGTGTTATTGAAAGGCATTAACTAAAGGATGGAAGTAATGAGTCCACAGCCTAAGCCTTACCAAATCAACCAATTCCCTTAAAGTCCCACCTACAGTATAATGTAGAGGAGGGGTTGGGGGTGTTAGTATGACCTTACCCTTTCATTTGAACAAATAATGGGCTATCTCATGCATTCTGGATTTGAAAGAAATTGGACTAAGCTCGGTAACCTGTCTCCACTACGAAAACAAGTAGAGGACAGTTATTAGGCAGTTTGAATCAATCGAAAGCTATGGAGGTAGTCCAGCAGTGACTTTTTAGCTACTTAATTCATGGACTAAAGCCTACTTATTTAAGCATCTAAAGACTTTAAGAGATGTTGACAGTTCTTGAAATTTACCCTGTAGACCAATGTTTACTCCAAATTTTTGAGACTATTCTTGAAGGAAAGAGGACTGCTTATATTTCTGAATTCTTGAGGAATGACATAACGTTACTGCTTTTTAAGTGATATTGTAATAGGTGGTATTTTTGTTGCAAATGTATGAATACTCACTTGTTCAGCAGTATATTCCTTATAAGGCAGTTAGCTTATAACCGTGATATTCCAATCAGGCTTCAACTGTCGAGAAGATGATGAAGAATCTCCGACTTGAAATCGCACAACTGAGGAAAGCTCTTGAAGAATCCAGGTGTTTCATCAGTGGCTTTTGCTGCAATTCCCATTTTCTAATCTAAGTGTGGGGGTCCGAGTATACCATGGAATCTGTTTGCTT
This sequence comes from Talinum fruticosum, assembly GCA_021018815.1. Classification (NCBI taxonomy): domain Eukaryota; kingdom Viridiplantae; phylum Streptophyta; class Magnoliopsida; order Caryophyllales; family Talinaceae; genus Talinum; species Talinum fruticosum. The sequence goes on along the minus strand of JAITYX010000089.1, from coordinate 878,459 downwards.
AACTACAGCTTCTAATTCTCTGTCTTATACCAGGTCAGATGCTGAGCGCTTGCAGTGTTTGACTGAGAAACAAGCTCAACAAATTACAGAACAAGCTCTTTACATCAAAGAGTTGGAATATCAAGAGAATGTACTGTCTCAAAATGTAATGCTCTTTTCACTGCTTGTGTTTGTAGCTGTGCCTTCATGGAGAACTGTACTGGCTTTATGGTTTTGGCTTCTGACTTTCTGTGCTTTGCCTAATTGATGTTAAGGTCGAAGAACTGCTGATCAAAATAAAAGCAACTGAGGAGGACTTGGAGAGATGGAAAGAAGCATGTGAACTAGAAGTGGAAGCTGGAAAGCATGCTGTTGAAGAGCGTGATAAATTGGTAAGATTTTGAATGGCACAAAGTGCTTTTATTTGCATCTAGATTGAGTTGGGTTCAAATCCCTCATTTTGGTTTTAGGGTGTACTTGGGCTTGCTTTCAGTTCATTTGACGGGGATGTCAATAAAATGCAACCAATATTATTCAGTCAGTTTTACATTTTGTGTTGGGTAAATTTCGGTTTGGATCAAACTCAAGTTCTCCGATTTTGCACTTGGAGCCAGGTAACCTGGCTCGGTTAAGTGTCATAGGTAGGGATGTTATATGTGTTACATTTCGATTTACGATATCATAATGAAAGGAAAGGAAAGTAACAATTTTGGTACTGACTAGGTGGACATACTGAAAAGGGAGTTAGAGAAAACAAGGGCAGCTTTGGAAGTGTCAAACAGCAAATTAAAGTTGAAGGAAGAACTAGCAGAAGCAGCAATGGCAGCCCAATCAGCAGCAGAGAGGTCTCTACAGTTAGCTGACAACAGAGCTGCAGCACTCCGTCAAAGGATCGAGGAGCTGACAAGGCAATTGGAAGAAGCCGAGGGCAAAGAGAAATATAGCAAGCGCAAGTTCAGGCGTATTTGTTGGCCATGGGATGCTCTCAAGGTGCCCGCGAGACGAGTGCGCCCAGAAATGCAAGCCTTGCTTTATCACAGGGATTAACATATCATCACCCCCACTTCTGTTTTTGGCATTATCAGTGCAATAATGAACTTCTTCTGATGGTTCATAGTCAAATAAAGTGAACTTCAACCAGTCTTCTTCGCTTTTCTCCACATCGTGCGCTCTTTAACCTCACTGATGTTTGGTTGGATGTAATGTAATACAATCAACTTTTTAATGTAATTAAGATTACATAATTTCTAATAATCATAATTACAAGTTGATTCTTTTATTGTAATGCTCTCGATTTTCGAATAACCAAACAAAATAACTAAAACATAATTACAAATTTGTTTGCATTACAAAAGTTGATTACATCTAATAAAAATTGTAATGCATGCATGAGATATTAATATATTATTCTAGTCGAAAATTATACCCTTCTCTAAAAATAAACTTTAAAATATATGAACACAACTTAAATTCGACCTTATCTAAATCGATGTTGATCACTTAATTATATCCTCCTACTATTAGTTCAATCCACGACTTTTTTTTTGGGGGACATATTGAATTACGTCTGTACTTAAGCGGAAACTCGAAGAAAAAAAAACAATTCATTATATCAGCTATTAGCTTAAAAAAGAAAAACAAAACTTAAAAAGACTTTGTCATAAATTTTACGAGGAACACCTCGTCCCACCCCAAAAAATTTGTTCTTTCTTTCCTCTCTCCAGTCTTCTTCACCAGCCATCACCTGTATTCCGGCAAGAACTCCGACAATCTCGCCGGAAACCTTCCTGAGCAACTTACAAATTTCCAGATTCCGGTAAGTTTTTTCCGTTTTCCCCATTTCTACTCTTTTTTCGTTATGAGCATGTCTTTGCTTTGTTTAGTTTTCTCCTGTAACTTGATCGGTGACATCCATTTGTTTTACATTCTAAATAACTTCAGAAGCTCACTGCTTTAACTGGTTAATCGAACCCAAGACGCCCCCTTTTTGTTTGTTTGATTTGATGCTGCTTTTCTCTTTCCTCTAGGGTTTTGGTGGAGAGAATTGGATAGTGAAAACGGGTAATTTGAGATCCCATTTGATTGCCCTGTACTTGCCTCCTAGTTTATGTTGTACCCATTAGATCTTATACGGTGTTGCTTTGATTCGACCCAATGGATTGTACAAAGCTGATGGTGTCCGAGTTTTCAGCCCTGATCACAGTACTATTCTTAAAGGCCGCAACTTTTTAAAGCACTAAAGAGCAAGACAAATAAAGCAAAAGAAAGAGAAAGGGGTTGGTCTCTTTACTAGTTGAGGTGGTTGATATCTACATAGTTGAACCCGATTGATTATCAGTTGATGTACAAATTAGGAAGTATTGCCTTTCGGTTACTTGTTGCTCAACTTTGGAACTAAATTTTACTCGGTTTGCCCCTAAAACTTGGTGTAGTTTGTCTGTCACTTGTAATTGAAATTTATGATAATATCGTTGAAGAGGCTATGCAGAACGTAATTGTGACAATGTGCAAGAATGTGAAACAGACTAGGATCATGTATTTTTGAGGTAGTAATCCACGGTAATGTCGTTTACTAATTTATTGAATCAGAGTGGATTAAGTTGGGTTTCTACTTTCTAATCAAGATCGTAGTAGACAATCTCCCTGAATGGGAATAGGGATCTTGTTTTGGGGGAAAGGAGGGGGTAATGAGTTCCTGGTAACTATGGCTGGAAGGTGTGGGAAAAGGAAAAGAAGATCACTGACAAGAATGAAATAGGGAAAGGGAGGAGAAAAGAGCTTAGAGCTAATTTTATATGTTCTAGATTTGCTTGAACAAGTCTGAGGTAAAGGGAACTATGCTCTTGTAATGAGGTAAAGGGAACTGTGCTCTTGTAATGTAAGTATTGTCATCCTCATAGTAGATTCATTAGTTTTTATAGTTTTCTAACCTATTCAGCCAAAATAATTGAAAATTTTCCTTCGTATTATACAATTATGCACTCTATTCATCAAATGTGAAAGTGTGTGTAGTCATTTAACTTGCTCTCTCGTATTGCAGTAGTCAATAATAATGGACCAGAAGGCAGAGATTGTTATGAAGAAGATTATGTCACCATGTGATGTTGAAGCTCTGAAGAAATGCTTAGAAGAGAATAAAGGCGATTACGTGAAGTGCCAAGCACAAATAGAAGCATTTAAGTCCTCTTGTTCTGTGAGGAAACAAGATTCCTCTTCAACAAAGATGTAAACAATTATATACCAGGATAACGAGTAAGTTTCTTGTTTTCAGATGTTTAGCTATGTATTGGAGATGCATAAATGAAAAAAGTGTCTCCCAAGTACATTTTTGTTTTTAAGTTTTGTCACATTGTGGTATAGTGTTAGGAGCTATGACGGCAGGTTGCACCGAGAGCGCTTGGTGCATAACTATGCATTGTCGTATTGACTTGGATTGATGTTTGAGTTTTGACTCAGGAAATTCTTTTCTGATCCAATAAAATTTGACAATCAAGAGTTTAGTATTTGCTCCCTCGTCAGACTTTGTCCAATTGTTTCATGCAGAGAGATGTATCGAACCTGATGTTTTATAATAGTTTTGAACAATCTAAATGACTTGTCCGCATAAGCTAGCAATCTCTTTCTCTATTTTTTTGTATATATACATATTCCATATTTGTGGGCAACTTGATCTGGTTGATAGTACACATCAGATTGACACAGATAAAGGATCTTGAAGGAGACCCTGAAATTTCAGAACCTTCGCATATAAATGCACAAAAAATGGATAATTTAGAGCTCAGTTTCTATTGCAATGCTTCCATACATTTAATGCTTCTCATCAAGCTGGAGAAAACTTGGAAATCTAGGTAAAATATCGAAAATAATTGGTAAAGAATACAAGAAATGGCTACGACCATTCAATATATTAGATATTTAATTTAGATAGTATCAGTCACTAGAATGTGCCTTTTTGGGAAAAAGGTCACCCGATTCATCCTTGTCGAAAAAATGGGCAACCATTTCATCCCAACTTGTCCTTTTGCTTCCAATAGACGATGCCATAGGTGATCTTTCTCGGGGTAATCCTTTTGATTGTGTTGTTTCATCTTCAATATTATCAAAAGTTCCATATAGTGAAGTAGAGTCAGCATGAGGCACAGAGAGTGTGACAGCCCTCTGCAGTGCTTCCCTGTGTTCTTTGGCTAAACTCTCTTGCCTATTTATCTTCGGTTTTGCTGGAATCTCGATGACACCCTCTTTCTCTCGCATCAACTGGTCTCAGGAGGGAGATAGGGAGAAAAGTTTAGTCTTAATTTGGTGATAGGTAAAAGACTTTGTACCAACACAGCCTCATATTTCTGTTTACAAATAACTCAGACTTGAGGTTCACAAAGAGGAAAGTGTGCCCAGATTCATGAGCAAAAAGCAGCAGAAAGACATGAACTAACCTCTAGAGCCCTTCTCGCTTCCCTCTCTATTGAAATGATGGCATGATCAGAAGTTGCATTACAAGAAGGAACAACATGCTCAAATCTTCCATCTACAGGCACTGCTGTCTTAACAACTGGAGGGAACCTTCCACACCTACAGTTATGACGTCTTACCATTTGCATTTAGGAAAAGAGCACTACAGGATATTACTAACCCTGAATTGGAACTCATAGATAGACAAATAGTGAGAGATCCCAATTCCACTATGGCATCCTTATGAAGGAAAACTGTCACTTATGCTATACATAATTCATAATAAGTGCACATGTTGGGCATTCAACATTCTACCGAAGATGCATTATATATGATGAGCTCTAAGATATACATTGAGACCATCAGATATTACCTTAGTGGTTTCCTCTCAACAATGTGATACAGACGACCAGGTGCATACAACCGTCGTTGGTCTTTAAGCATTCTTTCTTCTGGAATGAATGTATCCCTCAAGCAACGGTGGCTAAGTAAGCATGGCAAACTAGCATAAATCAAGGAGAAAAAACAACCACATGAGATTAATCTGCAACTTGTTTCAAAATTCTTAATTACAAAACACACATTGAGCGAAGGCAGCTGTTGACTTTAATATGTTCATATTTTGAATGGAGTTGATATGTTTGCATGAAAACTTCTCTCTAGATAATTATATTTATCATGATACAAACCTAGGTTGTGAACTTATACAGGTACAACTAGAAAGGTTTATCCTGAGAATACATCACCAGAAAACTGATGTAAAAATGTCTTCCAGAGGCGTCGCTGTCCTAGGCAAGAAGTCATCCTGGTTTGATGAGAGCAACTGTTAGAAACATACCCACTGTATAGAAATTAAGAAAGGATTTGCAGATGAAGAACCAGGACGGGGAGAATGGGTTGCTGAATATGCACTTAACAATTGAACAAAGTTACTAATTCTAGTACTCAAAAGACCTCAAATTGATTGATGATAACTTTTACAATGATAGAAACACTTTTAGCAGTAGAGACAATGATAGAAAAACTTAATGTACCTGAAGCACAACTGAATTAATGACATCTGCATATTTGACTGCAAGGTTTAGTGAAATGCTCCTGGCAGGTGCAATAGCATAGCCTCTTATCCTGCTTCTGTCGATATCTCCAAACTCTTCTAAGTTCTGAACAGCCAACATAGTCATAAGTGTGGCTACCCCTGATCCAAGGGAGTGCCCTGCAAAAGTTATAGTATATTCTGGGTGCTTCTCTAGTTGCTCCCTCAACAGTTCACGCTCTTTCTCCAATACCCATACAGCTGCCCTAAACAGCCCGTTATGGACATACCCTCCATCGAATTTCTTCTTCCCTAACTTGTTGTCCAACAGAACCACGTAGTCACTCTCCTTAGCCATATTTAGCCCCCTAAGGGCGAGAACTATATCCCCATGATCATGATCAATGTATATTATATAAGGTGGGGAATGTCCACGGGTATCTTGATAGGTTCTTTTCGTTATGAATTCAGGGTTAATTCCATACCCTCCTGGTGGTTCCCAAAGAGGGTTCCTGAGATCATCTTCGTAAACAGCTAGGATGTACCGGCATAAGCGAGGTACAGGCTTGAATTCTTCAGCAGTGGCAAGTCCCCACTCCTCACTATCATGGCCTGCATTATGACGAATTCGTTTCCACACCCAACGGGTGCAAGCTAGGCAGTAAATACACTCGAGGAAAGGAACGACACAGAAAAGGCACATTGCCCTCTATGGGTGCTAGAGAGTTAGAGTTTATCAAAATTTGGGCCAGTTTTCATGTAGATATATTAGACATGAGTGAGAGACAGAGACAAATAGCTCGTGAAGACATCACATTTTTTGGACATGGGCAAAGATAACTTGCAAGAACTTCCAAAGAGAACCCCAACAACCAAAGTGATCATATCACAGATCAAGCTAAGAAGCAAGTTTCACAATGGTAACTGATAGCTTGAAAAATCAGATACTTAGGGTTTGACAAATTACGATAAAGGACTCCACAAAAGACAATGCCAGAAAACATGGGAGGTGCTGCACATCTGAGAGGAATCAAACCAATTACAAAATTGAATCTTGATGAGTTCTCCAGGTTATAGCTCACTTCGTCATATTTACAGCAAAATTAGGAATGCATTAATGTCAGAGACAAAAAATCTGGCACTGGGGGAGAGAGAGAGAGAGAGAGAGAGAATTGAGTGATTGGAATATGCTACCTATAATACGATTGAAAAGGTATCACCTTAAAAATCTGATCTGGAACTGGGTGAAAATGGAAGAATAAAGGGTTAATGTTCATGTTTACCCTTTTGTGATACTTTTGTTGCTACAATTCTCTATCTGGAGGAGATAGATGGAAGCCACTTGTGACATGTAGGGAAGGCGAACCAGCGAATCAGGACGACAATCACTTGAAAATTGAAACTTTCTCAACCCTTTATGGGAATCATTGGATGCATCATAAAAAATCTAAAACAACATTCGTAGGGGTAGTCCTAGGAATCTAACAAACATTAACTTGGATCAAGTAAATATAGACATCTGTATCTTGATAGAAAACTCTCATACCATAAGTTATAAACTTTCAATTGTATACAAGAATCAATTCAATAAAAAACTGTTGTGTACAAGAACCGATTCGAATCAAAATTGAACGTCTAGGATATATTACATAATTTAACAGATCTACTCAAGCAAGTGCAACGTTGCAAAGGCACCTCTCACATATGAAAGTTGCTGAAAATTGAACGCAAAATCTCTTACTTAAAAAGGCTATGATATCATATACATTGTATGGCGGTCCAATTAAAGATGATAGTAGAAAAAACAAAAAACAAAGAAAGTAAGCAAAGATGTGAATTTAAGAGCTTGAAGGTCAAGCAAGAATTCCAAAAAAAACTTGAATCAACGGAAAATCCATTTAAATTGAGAAGGGACTTGCTGGACATTCCACAGAGAAAATAATGGTTTTGATCCTTGTATTCTCGTTGATGTCAACAATAGGTACGACACTGAAATTTTATTCTCCATGGACACAACAAAATGCATGAAACCACATTAATCAACAGCTTGAAAGGCTTGGCTAAAGCAGTCCTCATACCATGTTGGATGGTCATTTGCCTCCGAGGCCTTCCCGAGCAGTTGAGGATGGGAGTTTTCCGAGAGATTTTCCGGCAACTGTGAGTGCTTGCTCCATGGTAATCTTTCCATCAACGAATTGGTTGATCCTCCAAGGAGCGCATATGTCCTCCAATGTACGGAGAACGCGCCTCAAAGAGCTGGGTTAACTTGGTCAATGTCACCATTTGCATCACTATCCAAGCTAATCGAGGCGCGCCTTAAGGTGAACAACTCGCTTTTAAGTTGATCAGTACCACCTCGTACGTCCACGAAGATCATTCGAAGATGAGAGTTGGTGATGAGATTTTTCAGGGACTTCTGCTCATGCTTATAGTTGGAATGAGCGCACAATTATGTCCTCATTGGCAATCTTTTCATCAAAAAGATGGACGAGGGAATCCAAGATATAAAAAACGCAAGGGTCTGTTTTATTTTCTGATCCTCCAATCTATTGACATTGCGCTGCAAAGATTTCAACTAGTTGATAACTTTATTATCACGATTCTCAAATTAAAAAGTCAAACCACGGTGATCCGAATTAAGAATTGAATTGAATCCCACTTGGATATTTTGCGATAAAGTATTTCGTCTTTATAAGACAAGTTTATCGAATTAAATATCAACTAACCGAAATTAACCCGACCTAAAATCCAACTCGAACCAAAATTTAACTCGAATCTTAATGACCCGAACATGAATTGAAACCAAGGACTCAGATTGCCAGGTCCATACTATGCAACATGTTTTTTGTCTCCTCACTTTCATTTTCCAATCAAGCTTATTTTAATTTGCAAAATATCAAGCATCAAATTATTTTTTTATTTTTCTTCCATATATCTCACATTATCATGCATTGGGGCCGTTCACGTTATCATAAAATTGAATGAAAAAAGCAGTGTGGGCCTAAGGTCAAGGCTAACCCTTAAAAGACAGGCCCAAAATCCATAATTCAACACTATAAAAATCGCGACCTAAATTGCCGTCAACCTGAGAAGTTTTAGGGTTTTCGCATCAGTCGCTTCACCGTAAGTTCCTGGTCCTGTTCACTCTCTTGCTTCGATTTAATTTCGTTCGATACTGCGCGAGATCAATCGATTGCACTTGTTAATTTCGTAGGTGATCTTGCAATGTTTTTTGGGTTCATGCCCGGTGTTTAAATTCATATTTTCTAGTCTCTGGACTTAGCTAGCACGAGCGCTGGACTAGTTTTCTCTCTTTTGATTTAGAGTACAAAAATCTTATCTTGGGTCACAATTTTTTTGCATAATGGGACATTTTTGTAGAGTGCTTACATATGTTCATTTAGGGTTGCAGTATTTGAATATTAATGGTTATTGTTGTTTCACTTTGAGGCAGGAAATGGCTCCGAAGCAGCCAAATACTGGTCTTTTTGTGGGGTTGAACAGGGGTCATATTGTGACCAAGAAGGAGTTGGCGCCACGCCCATCGGACCGTAAAGGGGTAATTCAATTGCTCACCTCTATTGCTTAGTTGCTTGTTTAATTTTTGATTAGGAGAAATCAGAACTATTGCTTATTTTGTAACTGATGATTTGACTTGACTCATGAAAAATATTTGTAATTGTTTCAAAATTATGGTTTCACCTTGAACATATGGGCAATATGGTTGATGGGGTTATACATTTAGTGTAGAAATGCTCTTTTCTTTGTGTGGTTTGCCCTTGATTGTAATCTCCCCTCACAGGACTTCTTGGTATGAACTATCTGTAGACTGTAGTGCTTACCCTTGTCATTCCTGGGCTTTTATCCTGTTTATTATAATGTTAGGATTATAGTTATATATGTGGTAATAGTGATGGATGACTTGTGTCTAACTCTTCAAACAATTTATTTATCATGTATTAAGATTTGTTTTTCCCTGATCATAGGCTTTGTGTCTTATCTGGTTGTTTTTTCGTGACCTCAGAAAACCAGTAAGAGGGTCCAGTTTGTGAGGAGTTTGATTAGAGAGGTCGCTGGGTTTGCACCATATGAGAAGAGAATCACTGAGCTTCTCAAGGTAGGAAAGGACAAGCGTGCTCTGAAACTTGCCAAGAGAAAGTTGGGTACTCACAAGAGGGCAAAGAAGAAGCGTGAAGAGATGTCGAATGTATTGCGAAAGATGAGGTACTCCTTCTGTCCCCTTTCTGATTTGTTATTCAGAGGATTGAGTCAATTCAGGGTTTTGATTGTATATGATGGAAATAATTAGTGTGTATGTTCTATACTTCTGTGAGCATTATTATAACTTGGAGATTTCCTTTGCAGGTCTGCTGGAGGAGCTGAGAAAAGAAGTGAAGCTTGGATTCGCTTTGATTGAACAACATTTTGTAGGGATGTCGAGGTTTTTTGAGCCCTTTATAGTCTGTTTAACTTTGTTTCAAGAGATGTCTTTTTCATTCGAATCTGTATTGGTACCGCTGTTTATGTTTGAATGATCAACACCATCGAAGATTCTAGATTATTGAGTATTGTTTTGTTTATGTGGTAACAATTGTCAATTTACAGTTGATGTTACTGCTTTTATTGCTTATATTTTGTCCCTTGATTATACATTTGCATTGATGAAATTCCACATGCTTGATTGCCACTATCCATATAGACTAACTGAGGAGGATTTCAGAATCAGGATCTTTTGTTGGAGAAGTGGAGATCTTGACTGACTTAACCCACCAGTGGTAAAGTAAAATTATTCAATTATAACCATGCGCTTTCCACTGAGATGAGGTCGGGGGTGGCACAGGTTTATGACCAAACCGATGCGAGTCCCTACCAGGGTGGGCTCGAGCGAGGGCATACATATGCAGTGTTACCACCGATTACCACAAGATCAGTGACTGCTTTGCACATATGCAGTTTTACCACCGATTACCGCGAGATCAGTGACTGCTTTGCACATTGAATTCGGAATCCACTGTTCTCAAAGATGTGACTTTGCTAGTTACTTTATTATATATCAATTGCTACATCATTACATACAGGATATGCTTGTTCATCAACATGGTGTTATGGTTTATTCAAAAAGTGCATGACCACTGGCTCATGAAGCATTCAACATATACATTTTGCAACCTAGAAAACCGATGAAAATCCTAAGGCACAATTGGTATTACAGTTTCCAAAAATTGATTGCTTAACTAAGCCTAGAGAGGGCAGAGCCTATGTCTTGAATTTTTGAGCAAGTTTCTCAATACCTTCTCTACAGTATCCAGCAACGCGCTTAGCTCTTTCTCTCACAGTGGAGCTAAAACCAACAGCATGTTGTTGCAACTCTTGTACTGATTCCCCTACTTTTGCAACAGCAACGTCTTTGAACTCCGTTGTTTGCTTTCCAGCCTTGGATATCCATTCATTCAATACTGATATTTGGAGCTGTATCTTCTCGATAATCTTCTGTATTATCTCTTTAGATTTTCCCTTTACTTCGCCAGCCAAAACCTTAAGCTTGTCGGTCAAATTTTCAGCCCTCTCAACAGTTTCCTCTACTGAAAGCTGCTTCCTCACATTGACCAATGTAGTGTCTGCCTGTTCACGGAGGTCCTTATCAACCACCACTTTGATACCTTGTCTCTCCCAATGATCTCTAGCTTCCTCCAGAGCTTTTGCATGCTCTTGCACTCTTTTTGCTTCATCCTCAGCCCATGCCCTGTTTTTTATACGGTTGAACAATGAATTCACTAGACAGAAATTACTAGAGCTATGAAAAACTTTTCCTTGATATCTTTTTTCTCCACTTTCTAGATAGCTGAAAGAGTCACCACTGCAATATTCTTCCAATTGTGAATCATGGAGGATGAAAGCTCTCTCACTTGGCTGACCTCTACTTCTTTAAGTGTAAAGCAGTAGTTTATTTAACCTCTTCTCAATCTAGGATCAGACAATCCTCTACTTCTTTTCTATGGATTCAGGCGGACTAAAAAATGTCTCGCTACAATCAGCATCCTTCCTATGGATTGTAGTGGAGCAAAGCAAAATGTCCATCTAAATTCCTCTATTATACCATCTATGGAGCAACAGGCACTCAATGCTTTTCGCGTTTAACCTACATTTACCCCCCAAAAAAAAGAAAAAGAGAGAAGGAAAACACAGAATTAGGTTAGAACTTTCCTTCCAGGGAAATATTTTCTCTTTCCCGTGTTTTGTTCCAGAGGAGGGTATTCATTGATTCATATAAATCACATAAGTAGCATCACGCACATAATAACAATCAAATTCTTACCTGGCCATGGACAGAGCCTTCAGTTCAACCTCCAACTCATACTGTAAGCGAGAAACTGCTAGGTTCTCTTCCGCAGTCTCCTTCCAGAGCTTATCAACCTTTTCTTTCTCATACGACATCTCAACCTTGTTACTCATGACACTCTGCAATTGCTCTTCCAGTTCAAGCCTCATTCTATTGAGAACCTCCATCTCTGATTCAATAGCAGCCCTTTCCTTCATCAGGGCATTATTCTCTTCCTCTCTTTCTCGTCTGAGCCTTTCAACTTCTTTCTTTGCCTCTTCAGCCATATTTTGAATGGCATCTATTTTTTCACGCTCAATGATAAGTTCCTTTTCAAAACTTGCATTGATATCCTTTTCGACTTCTGCAACCAATGCATTATGTGCAGCGACTGCTTTCTCAGCCATAGACTCAGCTTCAATACGAGCAAGTTCTTCACTTACAATGTCTGCTGCTTCCCCAGTCGCCAGAGCAACTGCAGCTTGGCCTTTCGTAACTGGTTTATCAGGCTGAAAAAGTCGTGTGTAACCTACAAATCAATGTTAAAACATTAAATATCACATCAAAAGGAACCATGAAAAGTTCTCCCATGGATATCAGACGCACCAAAAGCTAGGGCGACAATGCCCTGTTCTCCTGCTGATAGGTCAGCCACAAGTGCAGGCCATGCATCTGGGTTGATCTTGTCTATGTCGATGAACCCAGAAAGTTGGTGGATCATCTTTGATGGATGCAAAGTAACATAATGAGGTCTGATAGAAATTTACACATAATATTACTTACAAGGATATAAAACATTAGAATATTAACCTTTCTGTCAGCTTCTGGTAGCTGCCTCTGTTCTAGAGCCATCTTCCAGGTCACTAAATCCTGACGAGATAGAGGGCTGTAGAGGAAGAAATCAAGAAAATGGTGCAACAAATGAGGTATATGCATACAACAAATTCAGCTGCTGACTATGAGAACTGCAGCAAGACATAAATGTTTAACTACATTGGACTATGGATTTTACATTTGTAATGTGAAGTCAAAAGCCTGTATTCAAAATAGAAAAGTCGTCTGGAGTTCATAAATTGACAAGCTCGAGGTAATTAACAGATTGAATGAATCACCTGTTAGGATAGAAGTGAAAGGAACCTATGTCTTCTTCAGGAGAAGAAAGCATATCACGTCTTGAAAGTTTGCTAGAAATGAGTCCAGCTTCTGCCAAGCCTGCAACAAAGGATTTGGTGAAAACACTATAATAGAACACAGTAAATTCAACTAACCAATTGGAGAACTTCTATCATGGTGCAGGACCACAATTTTACCTTGGATGGATGCAAAGTCGGGATCTTCAGGTGTAATATCATCAAATGCAAGCTCAGTAACATTCTCTATATACATAGCAGGATACACCTTCGAAATCGAGTTTCTGAAAAGAGGGATAGTAAAAATCATGCACCACACATGCAAAGGGCTAACACATTGCAAAAATAGAAACAATTCTACGAACCGTGAGAGAGCACTACTTCCAGAAACTAACCAACGGGCATAATCACGGCGAGTACAAAGCTCACATGGTTGAGCATCGCTCTCAATGACCTGGAATTGAAAAGCAATAAGTAAAAAAAATAGAGATTTTTCAAAGGCAATAAAGAATGATATCACCTAGCCAAACAAATAACAGAAGCATTAAGCTTTATAGTACTCGTCTGCCATCCATATAACCTTCTCCAATTTGTTAACCAATTGAATAGATCTGTTGAGTTTGGAAATATAGTGTTTCATGTGCAAAAGGGATTTGGAAAATCATGGGCCATTTACTCCATTGCCTGGCAGCTACAACTCTTTGGGAGTTACCTTTGAATGGTTTGAATCTTTTTGGGCCATTCCATACCCCATGCTATCTTTTGGTTGAGATACTTGATATGGATTGAGAGAAATTGGAGAGTTTATAGCGCTTAAAAGACAATTTGCTTAAGACTTTAATACTTCATCCATTCCCTGCAGGTTTCTCTACTTTAAGATGAATATATCACTGCTTTTCCTAATCCACCAAAAAAAAATGGTGACAAAAGAAAAGAGTAGCTCATATGCAGCACTCTTGACATCAGTCTTCACTCTTCAGCACCTGCTTCCTCTTCTTTTCCATGATTGATTGGGAGAGAAACTTTGGTCAAATTATTTTTTCTTCTTTTTATTTATTTTTTCCTGTTTGGGATGAGGGGTGCCATAATTTCTTTCATGATTTCCCACAGAACTCCCTCTCTCAAGTTTGCAAAAATTATTAAGTGTTTCAGAGCTTGTTCTCCCAATTCTAATACTGTTATGACATGTCACCTGCCCCTACTCTGTCTAACTTGGCCGCATATGACAATTATGTGTCCAAGTGTTGGACCTGGCTACTTATTTTATGGATTTTTAGCCTCACTTCGAGTTTCCAGGTGTCATACTGATGCTATACTGTCCCAGCATTATAATGACATTAGTAGTCAGCGTGTCAACAGTTCAACGTTAGTACATCTAGGGAAAAATAAAAGCCAGGATGACTTAGCCATACTCAAGATGGAGATTGCTTAATTGATATGAAATGGCAAGCCTACATGCTTTTTTGTTCTACATGGATTCTAAGCATACAATAAAGATAAGACTTGCGTTGATGGAGATATTTAGCCCCGCCAAGCTAAAGTTTATGTAATACATTCCTGCTCTACAGTTCGATATTTAGCCCCGCCAAGCTAAAGTTTATGTAATACATTCCTGCTCTACAGTTCCGGAAAGGGGCATTGCAATGGGCCATAACTTTTTAAATATTGTGTATAAGTGCTAAGCAAGAGTCTGCATGTGTTGGGGGGTGGGGGAGAGGTGCACGTGAGAGAGAGAGGGAGAGAGAGAGACGGAGAAGGTGTAATGGGATGGATATATGAAAAGCAGAATAAATAATCCAATATATGCATACCTTTAAGACTTGCAATGCCGCTAAAGCTTGCGCCTGACTTTGGTCAGCGACTGCAGGAACCAATACTTTTTCAGGAGGCACTTGAAGTGCTGCAGACAATAATAATGGTGCAGGAATTCCATTAGAGGTAAAGCCAGTCCTAGAAGATTGTGATTCAAGGACAGATTTATCACCAGCAACATCGTTGTTGCCAACTATATCTTGTTTATCTGCAGATGACAGAACAACAGCAGATGCTGTACCAGACAACTCATCTTTCGAACTACTAACCCCTACTACAGTACGATCACTCTGAAGTGGTGTGTGCAGTTTAGTGTCTTCCTTGCTTGAAACTGAGACAGCAACTCCCATATTTTTCCTGACCACATTTTCAGTTTCTAAAGTCGCATCTGATTTAGTATCAGCTCTATCTGGAGCTTGAGAATCCGCAGACACAGGGAAGTCAGTAGTAGAAGATGATTCAAGTGTAATACTGAGAGTATCAGGGTGAGTTGCTGCAACAGTTGTGGGGGTTCCTTGCTGATGATTTGTGCCAAGGAGCTCAACACCAGTATCAGAACTCATTAACCTAATGGAATCCACATTTTCTTCAGTTCTACTAACAGCAAGGTCAAACTGCGAATCTATAGGGCTAGACGTAGCACACATGCCCTCAGCACTTTCTTCATCTTGAATATTATGACTCCCATCAGTTTCCTTATTTTCCTCCCTGAGAACGTCCTCTGTAGGAAAAAGTGTTTCTTGCTGTTCTATTAGTGGCTTCATCTCTATGTTTGTCCCTGGGAGATCAGTTAAGTGAATGTAAATCATGATCGAGTTCAACATTGATACAATTTTATTGAGTGGAAACAAGAGATATGTCATGAATTTCGGATGCCAGTGTGCACAAGATAAATATTTAAGACAGCAGGTATTAAGTAGAAAGCAACCACTGCTCACTTAATCTGCTCCTTTTGCCGATTGATGTTGCTACAAAGGTAATCCCAGCCACCAGAAAAATGCTGGCAATCCCTACTCCCAAAATTCCTGTAAACCAACTACTTCAAGATCATTACTGCAAATTCAAAAAGATGAATAAACATAATGCATATTAGCCGTAGAGCAAGAAATGAAAAGAAAATGCTATTCCTATATCCAAATGCATCATCTCCCATGAGTTGAGGCAAAAGTCATACTCATTTCGGGATTCAATACATCCTTAAAAACATGTAAAAACAAACTCCACAAAGTAATCAACGAGCATCCAAGTTAATTTTGGGAGGTCAAATTGAACAAGGTGATCAAGCAATTAGCAGATTTTGCCTAGCCTACAGAGTTACAATTTTTAAAATTCACACCATAAATGGAAATTAAAAACTTATTCAAATTCCTACAGCACATAGATCACAAATCACAGCTAAAGTATGGTAGATACATTAACCAAGCTCAACAAAAATGCAAATTAATGCATTTGGTTTTCAACATTCTGAAACCCAATATTATCTGACTAACCTAATTCAAGCAACCAAAAAAGTAGAACACCAACAATTTAGGTAACCCACAAACAGAAAAAGGGGGTAAAACCCACTAAAAGCCCAGAGCAGTCATGACAAAAGGAGAAAATTTTCGCTCACCTCCAATGTCCTGCTTCTGCAGAGAATCGCCTGATTGATCAGAATCACCAGACCAGTCACTCAAAGCAGTATCAGCCCATGAGCCCGGAGAACGACGCCGTTCTGATTCACTGTCACTCTCTCTCTTCGCTCCATTCTGAGCAACGCACCGAACACGACACCAGCGGTAGCGATCACCGGGGCTCAAAGTTCGCGACCTAACAAAGAACAATTGAATCGGGCATTTACGAAACTTGAAGTTGAATTGAAGCTGGCATGAAATTGGGGACTGTGGAGATGTTGTGGGCAATGAAGCCATATCAAAAAAACCCAGAAAAATTGACGGGAAACCCAGAAGAGAGAGCAGATTTTGGAGCGAGGAAATGTATGTAATGGGTAGAGATTGTGGTTAAAACTGAGTTGATTAGGGATTTCGGATCAAAATTTCTGCGATGAGAAGACGAAATATTGATTGATAATCAGAACAAGAGGGAATATCTCTCTCCTGACTCCAGGTATCTGAAATTCTTCTGGGCTCTCCTTCTAAAATTGCCTTTTAGTTCGTTACTGTCATCGCCATTGTCAAACCTTCTCCGCCCAAAAGCCAAAGGCCTTAATGGAAGCTTTAAGTCTTCAATTATTATTATTTTTTTAATAGAGTCTTCAACGTTTTACTTCTTTTTTTTGCACAAAAATTTTAATTTTATCTATACACTATATAACATTGTTCAGTGCATATTACGGTCCGGCACTGGTTAAATAATAAGTCATAAGGTCATCCAACTTAACAACGTTGAATGTCAAAAAAATTTAACTCCAAAAATCTAATTTGAAACATACGAATCGTTTTAAACTATTTGACAATCATATATCTTTTAATGTTATTATAATATACACTCATTCAAATTGAGTAAATATTAAGTAAATATCTAATTTTTTTACTCAATAAAAAAATTTTAATATTTTTTTCTTTTTAAGTGATAAAAAAAAGATCATTTGAAAGAAAATTTTAAATTTTTAAGAACTTATTTATTCTTACGACATTTACAATTCTAAATTAAATATGAATATAAGTATATTATATTTTATATGACTTCACTCATCAAAACTTTAAATTTTATTCTACTTATTATATTTTGAATTTTTTAAATATTATATTTTCTTTAACACTTAATCAAAAGTTTTCTATTTTATCTATAGATCATGGTAAGTAAATCTACGTTGTATAATATTTTAAAGCACCCCTAAAAAAAATCAGGCGTTTCAAACTATAATCGTGGAGCATGTGGTTACATGTGCTAGTAAGAACAGGGGGAAAGACACCGTGCTCGTGAGAAAAGAAGACTCATCACGGACCATTCGCTTGGCAACGTCAAGAAATATTCATTTATATAATACAGACACAGACACAGAGAGAGATAGAGTGGGGGAGGAGAGAGAGGTGAACTCAGCACAAAAATGGCAGCAGCAACCAGCAGCATCAACGAGCCAGCCCCAAGCCAAAGGTAATCACAGAAGTACCCACCTATCTCTTCCCATTTAGTTCCTGTTTTGAGTCATAAATTGATTGAAAAGATTAAGACTTGGGAATTTATGGGGTGGTTAATTGATCATTGTTTGTTGGTTGTGGCATACTGTTATCCCTGATAGTGTTCAGATTTACTTCAATTGCAGTGCTAATTTTGATTCGACTTGCTGTTTGAAACGAAGAGGATCAAAGGTTTCATCTCTTCTTCGTTGGTCCATTTGGTTGTTAGTGTTTGTCTTGTTTCTTCTGTCAAAAGATCAGTTTTTTCATTTGGGCTGGCACCAAAGGTGCTTACTTTGGTTATTCCCTTGAATTTATGAGTAATTCAATTTTGTCTGATTGATTCTGCCAAAAGATAAGATTTTTGGAGGATAATTGTTCAAATGGGTTAGCATCAAGGATTAGTTTTTGTACTTATTTCGGATGATGTGATGGCCTCTTTGTTTTGCTGGTTTGATCTGATTTAGGCTTATTGACCAGAAACTAGGATCATGGGATGTTTAAGTGCTCGTAGAAATTATTCTTGTACCTGATGGCAATCATAAGTTGGACCGGTTTTGTTGGGTTTGTGAATATCTTGTTGGCTTCAGGTTTTTACTGATGTTTAATTACAATTCCTATTGTTTACTGTATCTTGATGTTTTATGTCTGTTGAGTCCTTGATTATGTCTTTCAATCTGATAGAATGGTGTCTATCCTGGAGAACCTCCTGTAAGTTTGTTGCATTGGAAAACTCCTCCGAGTAGAAGGTGAAATAGTAGAGTTGATGATGTCCTAATTAATGATTTGGCTTCAAATCTGTGTACCTCTGTCTGATTTGATATTGGGAATGTTATGCTGTACTGCTAGAGGACCATTTGTGTGGTTTTTGGGTCTCTAGGCTAGGAGAGGTCATGGATTGAGTTATGGATGGTGTAGAGATGTATCCATGTCCAAATCCATGTCTATGCAATTTGACTGCATCCTACTCACATCGAGATAAACTTATACAACCCACTTTTTGTCCTTGGCCTATCTGCTTTATATCCTTATCTGAGCCATATGGGCTTATCATCCATATCCCTTTCGATTCTTATGGATTATTTATCCACCAGATGTCGGTGAGGGGTGCCAACCTAATCTAGCAATAGGCTGTATTTAGCTCCAACTATTTGTATTAGTTGACTATTTAGCTCTGTATCTTGTTTCTATTTAATTGTAGAAGCTCTTAGTCTCTCACATCCTTGTTAAATATTCCCCATTCTTTTATTTCTCCCAGATTGCTTGGAAAAGTGGCATTAGTGACTGGTGGAGCTGGTGGAATAGGGGAGAGCATTGTGCGTTTATTCCACAAGCACGGTGCAAAAGTTTGCATAGCAGATATTCAAGATGATGCCGGCCAACGCCTCTCTGATACCCTCGGTGGTGACCAGAGTACCTGTTTCATCCATTGTGATGTTACAAAGGAAGAGGATGTTAGATTTGCAGTCGACCTGGCAGTTGAAAAATTTGGCACACTCGATATCATGGTTAACAATGCAGGCCTTTCGGGGCCCCCTACCAAGGACATAAGAAATGTTGACATGTCTGATTTCGAGAAGGTATTCGATGTAAATGTGAAAGGTGTCTTCTTAGGCATGAAGCATGCTTCCCGGGTAATGATTCCTGCGAAGAATGGCTCAATCGTTTCTCTTTGTAGTGTGTCTGGCAAGTTAGGAGGCCTAGGACCACATGCCTATACAGGGTCCAAGCATGCTGTGTTGGGCCTGACAAAGAGTGTGGCAGCCGAACTAGGGCAGCATGGGATAAGGGTCAACTGTGTTTCTCCATATGCAGTTCTCACAGAGTTATCCCTCGCCCATTTGGCGGAGGACGAGAGAACCGATGATGCAAAGGCCGGATTCCGATCCTTCACTGGTATGAATGCCAATCTGCAGGGGGTGGAGTTGACAGCAGAGGATGTAGCGAGTGCAGTGCTGTTCTTGGCAAGTGATGAAGCCAGGTATATAAGTGGGGATAATCTTATGGTTGATGGAGGTTTCACTGCTGTAAACCATAGCCTTAAAGTCTTCAGATGATGTCTACATTCACATCTCAATCCCTTCCATGATTGTTTATTTTGAACATTTTGTATGTTTGCTTCGGCTTCAAAGCTCCATTTCAATTTTGGGTGATTGGTTACACAGGTTGAATTGAATGACATTAGGTTTTCTCCCCTCTTTGCCTAGGCTTCTTATTGAATAATGTGTTTTGAGATGCCGTATGTATGTTACAGTGGTCGGCAGTTCCCAATTCCATCTATCACTGTACAATTTTTCACATTATATTTAAACAAATGAGATCGAACAAGTTAAAGTGGGATATATAATCAGAGACTCTGAAATGAATCTTCCAAAATTTTGTTCCCAATTCCCCACCTTTTAGATGCTTATTTCAAGAAGAATACTCTGCATTTAAACTTCTTGCAATCTTTTTTTTGCGGGTAAGGTGTGCATGCTCCTCATGTGGTGATCCCCGAATTCTATACAAGCGGAACCCACAATGGGAGCAGTACGAGTTGTTGTGTATGTCGCTGATCTCTGATAGAGGTTGTACTACATTAATCTATGTCTCTGAATCTTCATATAACATCGTTGAATGAGATATAAGTGTATACAAAAGATGCAAAACCTATCAAAGAGGGCCTGTTTTTTGGGGGAAGAAAACGGCTCCATTAAGAATTAAGAAGTCTGACAACTTTCTGTCAAGATCTATTTAAGGCAAAGTCTTTGATTCACCGGTGATTCAAGAGGAGCCCGATCGCTTACGAATGATTGTGTAAATTGCTTGGAGGATTGTACAAGAAAAAATGACAAATGCAACAAAGAAGGTAATAAATTTTAGAGGACTCTTCAAATAATTCTGTCTGAATTCACACCAGAATTTTCGCGTTCTAGACTGGTAATACTGGCACACTTGCTCACATAGCTCCTCCAACTGGAACTTATGAATGATAATTTGCTTGGATAAATCCTTGAAAAAGTGTGCCACATCTTCACTCCCCGACATCAGTCGTGATGATCCCTTCTTTCTTCAGAAAATCGATATCCTCCCGAGTGTCAATGAGCTGATCCATGAGGACTATATATGTTGTATTGCTCCCTACTGCTATACACAGGCGCAGCATATTGCTTCCTCTTTCTATCCACAGTTTTGGGGCAACAGTGCTCGAATGCCATCATGTTCCTGCACTTCGTCAAAAAAAAAAAAATTGCTAGTATGTTGTTACCCAAATGCTTCCTTCAAACAAGTTCATTCAAAAGTTTGCAGAAGTGGCTAAACCAGCAAGGGCAAGCTAGCTCGGCCTGATCGGCTTGACCGGATTAGCCTACTTGTCAATTTAGACCATTCATCCAACAAGAAAATATGAAAATAAAAATTGAGGGCAATATCCTGGCTCGAGTCTGGTCACCCTAGTCAATCCATTAGACCCATGGATCAAATTGAGCTTGAGTCTGACTCAATCCAATCAAGCCAATTTCAACGTGTTCTTCTAATCTTTCTTGTTGCTATACCCCAAAGTAGATTAAAAGGTGAAGAGTGACCTGAAGAGTGACTATGTCCACCAGTAGATATGAAGAGGGGGATATAAAGCTGCCCATTTGGAAATTGATATCACAGATGTTGATGGACGTAGCTTCCTTGATGACAACCCCGCCCCTGACAAGAGACTTTACATTTTTCAAACCAGCAGTTTTAGCGCTCACAGTCTTTATTCCCTCAGTATAGGTGGCGCCATCCTCAGCAACTGAATGGTTCTGAGCTCGAGGAGGCAAGGCGAGGTGACTTTTGAGGCGGAGGTCGACGTGCATGATATCCTCATGACTCCAGTTTTTTATCCATGGATTACAGATCACACTTGGGCTAAAAGCTGACCGGAAGAACTCCAGGGCCATGCAGAGTAAGTTATACTCTGGTCCAATATTAAAGCTCAAATTGTGCTCCACCTCCACATCGAACGAATTCTTGAGCACGAAGAAAGGAATCTGGTTCTCGAGCAATGTCAAGTCCCATCTTATGGTGGCCCCCATCCACTCAGACAGGAAAACCGGGTCACTGTCTAAGGGTGATTGCAGCTGCCTGTGTAGTGGAAGAAGAGCTCAAGCATGAAGCAACCATCCAAGAGCAACACCATGGCCAAATCCGTGGGGAGAATTCGATGCTGGCTGCATACCAGTGCCGGACTTCCCTCTCCGCCTTGAGGATGACATCGGTACACAAGCGCAGTAACTCCCCCATGGGATCGCGGTTGTGGACATTCACACGATTCAAGAAAGACCACATATACCGCCATTTCTGCTCACGCATATCATGTAGGCCTGGTTTTCCATGATGGAAGGGTCCAACGGAGATAAGATGAGGTGTGTATGCAGCAGGGATTCACCTGCCGGAGCCTCTTGGGAACGCGGTATATGCTCCAATTGGATCTCACTGGCTCCACTTCATCTATGCTTTCTGCACTGATCTCATTAGAAATTTGATATTGAGTTTATGCAGTTCTGCATTTGGGGTTCGATCATTGCTCGGAAACAGATTTGATGTCGTCTTGGTCTGTAGTTTCAAGTCTAATCAATTTTAAGCTCAAAATCGCAGATTTGTTCAGAAGTCAGCAAGAATAACAACTTAAAACTGAAACTCTGCTGCCTCAAAGGCCTGAACACCTTACCTGATGTCAAGTCTTGCAGTGCTACTGTCGTGGAAAACAACTTTTCCGCAACTTCTATGCGCATTTCACTGCTTGCCCCTTGGCTTGCTATCTAGGACTGTTTATTTTACCAACAATGATTCTACATTCTTAGTTCAAAGGCTACAGTTTGTGTCACTGTCCTGATTCGATATGAACCATTTCATTATTGCCACTCCGAAAACAATGTTGTATTATTCTAGGATATTACTGCCCACTCAATTGTTCATAAAGTACACTACTACACTCTTGTAGCAGGAAAATCAAAGTCATTGTTTTAATGATAGTCAAAACGCGATTACAGATTAGGTGAGGCGTGCATGCATCAGGACTTGATGTACTTAAGCCTACTGGGGACCTGATGTACTCTCCAGTTGAGACTCAACCATTCGAGTTCCTCGAGCCTTTACTGTACTGATCCATAGAATTTCAATACCAAGCTTACTTGGGTCTGGGCCGTGGGTCAGATCAGATGAGATCGTCCACCCCAACGAATCTAGATTCGTCATGGCTTGTGATTTCAAGATAATCATAGATTTTTGCACAACTGATCAGCATTCTATTACCTTGGTCAATGCAAGTATCTGAAGGCAACTTCGTTGAATAATGCAAATGCACCTCATGTGAATTCGACAATAAGATTAAGTACTACAAGTCCTCGCACAACGACTTAGTAGCAGGTAAGTCAAGGTCGTTTGTTTAATGATAATCAAAAACCTCCATAGTTGACTGTTTTATTATGTATGTTAGGAGTTAGGAGGTTCGTGTTTATTATAAAAACAATAATTCTATCTTTTAAATTTGAAAACTGCGATTGTCACCTCAATTGATCAATCGGGTGATTTATTAGCTTTTAGATTCAATTTTAACTTGTTTTTTGGTGTATTATAATTGTATCATGCCGTCTTTGTAACTTTGAGGGGGAGAATTTTGAATTGATGAACTCGTCGAGGAGGAAATCACCGTGGCTCAAAACTTCAACCTAAACACTACCTAATACCGTTGAGCACTTGCTTTGTTAGCCTTCAATGTTCAATGGTTGAAAACCTACCATTAACATTCGTCAACAAATTAGATAATAAAGTTAAGGAGTAAAGGAAAAATCTAGAGGAGTGGGAGGGCTGAGGAGAAGGTTAAAGTAGGAGGCATATATTATTTTGTAAAACTATTTTCTTTTTTAAGATCTATTGTATTTTTTTTCATTAATAAGTGGGCTACATCCTTCGCAATTTTTACTGCACAAATTATAATTACCAGTATTCCAATTCGATATGACTATAAGACTCTACTCCTATACCAATTAATGTACAAACTCTTTATATAATAACTTGAGTCAATTTCTATAATTTTCCTTATATTTCGAACTTTTACCATATTAAACATATTCTATTTTTATCATTTCTTTTTTTTTTAAAATGTAAATCTTATTATGGAGTCAAATAATCATCTTTTACCGGGATTCTTTCAATGAAATATACAAATTTACCCACTTTAATTTAGATCTAGATCTTGTTGTTATTTAATGTAATGATGTATGATATATATTAAATTTAACTTTTCCAAAGCGTAGTGTTTGTTATCTTAAAAGGGGAAAGTAAGTAATCTACCCTTTTCTTTGTACAATTAATTAACTACTATCACATAAGATTCTTTTTATATTACATAGATGTTTTGATCATTACCATCATTAATTACACACCTTTTGAGTCTTGTCTTTCTTGGTATTTTTTTTTAGGAATAAACAGTTTTAATTATATATTTTCAGTATATTTTTTTATATAAATAATTTTAACCATACATTTATTTAGGTACGTATCTTATGACAAATATAATATATATACATCTGCGACAATAGAATCCCGAACATGTGATATAGGCTTCGGTCACATATAAATTAGTTTTGATTCATATATATACTTATAATACCTAATTAATAAGAGTGAAAAATACTTAAATAATAGTTTTTTTTTATGGGGAAAAATACTTAAAATAATTATTAAAAAAGGACATTGAAGATTGGTCACTCGCTGCCGTTAAGCCAAGTAGGCCTCTCACACACTCTTTTTTTCATCTTTTTCCTTTTTAGTTCTCTCTTCCCTTCTCCACCCCCACCCTTTTCTTCTCTCTCTCTCTCAACCTTCCCGCCATCCTTCTTCCCACCTCTGCAACACACCAGAACACCAGACTCCCCCTCTCTTTCTTTCCGGACAAATTCTCAATATTTCTTTTCACACCCAACCAAAAAATAAAAACTCCCATCTTTGTCAAATTCGTATACAAAAAAAAAAAATACCACCTCTGTTTTTTCCTCCCTAAAAGGAGGAGAGAGAATGGCAATGGCGGTGGTGGTGTCAAGTTTAAGGGTGGCTCTGGCTCTGCTGGTGCTGACATGGGCACCCTGGCTCACGCACTCCCAGCCACACAGACATGAACAGCTTCTCGTGGGCATGACCGTGGTTCCAAGAGCCACTGCCAGAGCCCTTGGCGCCTGTAAGTAATTAATTAATTATTTTCTGTTTTTCTTAAATATTTTTTCTGTTCTATTTCTGCAAATATTCCGAAAATAGTCTTCCTTTTTTGGAAATTTCAATGTTTGTTTTTGTGGAGATTAATTTGGAATAATTTTGGGAAATAAAGATTGCTTGGATGGGAGTTTGCCTGCTTATCATCTTCACAGAGGATTCGGTTCTGGAGCTCGCAATTGGCTTCTCCAGTTCGAGGTATTAATTAGGAAAAAAATATTTTTATTTTCTCGTCCTACATCTTTCTCTTCTTGCATGGACAGTTTGTGATGAAAATACTGTTTTTATTTTCATAAAAATGGTTTTTTTTTATATTGCATACTTGCATTCTGAACATGGTTTATATGTGTGACGGTCAGCGTGCAAATTAATACTTAATTGATAAAATTTTTAGGGATCAGTAATATTATAATATTTATAATTAACTGATGAATTTTATATTTTTTATATAAATCAGAAAAAAATTATAAATATATTGTAAAATTCCCAAAACATGAAATATGTAATTTGATGGATTCAATCGTGTATTATTGATCCTATCCCCTCTTTGTCAATCTCTGTCATTCCCTAAATTATTTTCATTTATTCTTGGAGGAAAAATATTCTTTATTTCCTTGGTATGGTCAAAAGGTTTGAGAACAAAAGTTACACCAATAACGCCATGCCACTGTAATTTTTTTTGGGGTTTTCTTTATTTTTATACAAATATGAGAAAATCAAACCCCTTTTCGGACCAAAAATATATAAATTTCTTCATGCGCTCGGTTTTAAGGGACTCACACACATCTAATCTTCTTATAGTTATGAGACTAGATTTTCACCATTAATTAGACTACTTGACATTCCAACTTATGTTGTCATATATAGATAAGATTTACGTATAAAGAAATTAAATTTAAAGTAGGAGATTGAACCTTATCATCAATAACGAAATTCCTGATCATTGTCACGAAGCCACTGACTAAGAAATGTGCATGTATATATACTTTTCCAGACATGCAAATTTATTCATAGCGTGCACGTTATAAATCCCATGTATTTATGGACCCCCTTCCCCCAGCATTAACATTAAACTCATCAGTATACTTTGATTTGATTGTTTATCAGTTGATTTTATTCCTATCCAGTTTCCATAATAATAAGCTTGTATTATACATATACGCCTTGTGATTAAGAGATGTGTCATATTCATAATCATGGAAATAGACCAGTGTCTGAAGCAACTGGCCTCAATGGTCCCTTGCTGCTGACTAATCAGAAATTCAGGATTATCCGATAATCAATGTACAGCTCCAAGCAGTAACCTACCGTAACAAACTTTTCTTCAATTTCTGGTTCAGAATTTGGGACTCATTCAAGATATTAGCTGGCTCATTTGATAAGTTTTCTAGCCGTATCATCGAATCAGATATTTAGGTTTAAAATCCGTCTTTCATCTTAATTATCGAATGTAGGCTCAGAGCGTTTTTGATAGAAGGTCTCTGATTCGAATATCAAAAGCCCTCGTATTAAATCCTATGGGTGAGAAAAAGTAAAAGGGTTGGTTGAATCAGTTAAAAATGTAGAAGACTTGAAAATGAAGGCATTAACTTTAATGATGAGAATTTTTGTTTATGAAGAGCGATTAGGTTTGGTAGATTTTTGGTTGTGCTGATTAGATGTAAAACTGGCAGGGTGGTGGGTGGTGCAATGATGTAGAATCATGTCTGGAGAGGGCCAAAACCCGCCGTGGTTCTACACATTATATGAGCAAGGAGGAAGTCTTTTCTGGAATCCTAAGCAATAATCACTCCTTAAATCCAGGTTCATCTCTACACTAATTATGCTTTTGTTGACTGATTTATTTTAAACATTTCTAGTAATGCTAATGTTTTCCTTTTAATGGTATAAAATGACGCGACATGTTTAATTCACTTGTAACAAGCGTTGGCTAAAACCGTCTTATTTACGAAATAAGAAGATAACGGGGAATAAGGCAACACATATAGGTGGTGTCACATATACGTGAGATTGTCGTATAGTTTACAGTACATAGGAAGTTTTCGCTGAATTTTCGGTCTGTTTGAGATCTAGTTTCAAATTGTATCATGTGCAAATTATGGTGGCATGTCATTGTAGTTGCCCTGAATTTGTAGTACCCCATAATGGACTGGCTAATAAAAGCTTTAGGTCAGAAAAAAGTTAATTTGTTACATTCTGACAAGTGAGAATGCCCATCTTCATCATATTCCGCATTGTTTTGTCAGTATGCAAAATCTACTACATGGCCACACCTTTAACTGGCAGTGCATATTATAACTAATTTGCTTAGATTCCTTTGCAGCCTAACCTATTGTCCTTAACCTCCTTGTCACTTTGTCATTCTTGTTGGTTCTGTGCCTTTTGGGTTAGATTAGATAATTAGATGTGCTTTTCTTAATATTCTGCCATGATGCTTAGCTTTACATATACTTTACAGAAAAATTTGGTGGTTGCATAGTTTTGTTATTTGTCACTTTACCTTATCATGGCATGACCATCCAACTGTAAGACCGTCATTTGTGTACAACGACAGTCTTACAAATTATTTCCATAAGATTAACCTCTCATTTGTTGGGCCTGTTGTTTTTGTCCCGGTCACTTTTTCTTTATATCTCACTTATGCCAAGCTCGAAATAGGGATAGATTTTTCAAACGGCCTAACAAAATGATACCTGGTCTTACAAGAGCAATATGTGCATTAAAATGAAACTGTCTCATATGAGACAAAGAACTCATTATTGTTGATTTTAGGGATCATGCAAGGTTTGAAAACTAGATGATAATATGATGAAGACTTCATTGTCATTTCATGATCTTTGTTCCGTTCTTCCCCTTTTAACCTATTATATTCTATCCTTTTTAGCTTGTTTGTTGAACCATTATCTTTATGACCATAATAACAGACTTCTACAATTGGAACCGCGTGAAGCTTAGATATTGTGATGGTGCTTCTTTCGCTGGTGATTCTGAGTTTAACAATGGGGTAAACACCATTTCTCATTCTCAATCACCTATTTACATTTCAGATCAATTTTCTGTTCCTTGACAAGCAGAATTAACTGTTTTTCTAGTGCAGTAACCAACAGTTTACATTTACTCATCTCCTTTTCTTTTGTGTGTCAACAATGGACAGACCTCATTGCTGTACTTCAGAGGACAAAAGATTTGGCAAGCAATTATTCTTGATCTTCTTCCCAAAGGGTTGTCATTTGCGGAGAAGGTAGCTTAACAACCTAGTTTTACCACTATTATAGGAAATATTACACAATGTTTACCACAAACATATCACATTATTTACTTTGCAGGCTTTGCTGTCAGGGTGCTCTGCTGGGGGTTTAGCAACCTTCTTACATTGCGATAGATTCACCCGGCTTCTGCCAAGGAATGCAACTGTGAAATGTCTGAGTGATGCTGGTTTTTTCCTTGATGTGTAAGTCTTTTTTTAAAAAAAAAAAAGAAAGAAAAAGAGAAAAGCTTCGTTGATGATATCCCTTGTTTTGTGTTCGTCCCTGTGTATTCCTGATTTCAAAATCTTGTTGTTACTCTTTGCAGAACAGATATAGGCCTGAGCTACTCAATGAGGTCCTTCTATTATGATCTCATTTCTCTTCAGGTACACCACTCATTCACATTCCAAGTGACAAGTTAGACTGGTCGATTCTCCTCCTACTTTTGTTTATTTACTTGAATTTTTCATCTTAGTTCAAGTACCCACGACAGATATTTTGCACTCCATCTTAACTATAAAGACAGGATGTTTCATTTTAGACCAAAAATGTGCCAAATTCTCCAAGTGGCCTCTTCTGACTCTTGGACATTTATATAAAGTCTTAGACTCTTCTAGCCAAGTTTGAGTGAACTAGCTCTATGTCTACCACAACGGCACCTGTGTATACTTAAGCTTGGTTTGCTATGATACTTAAGAACCAGTCTAAAAAATCACAAATTTCTTTGAACATAGACTAGTTTAACAGTTGAAGTTATGCCCCTATTTGATGCTTGTCCCCCCGCCCCCCTGCTTTCTTTTTTCTATTTGTGCACATGCAGTTGAGAACTCATTTGAACGCTTGTATTCACAGGGAGTAGAGAAGAATCTGGACAGAAATTGCACTAGCTCTCTGTCCTTTCCACAGGAAGTATGATTCTACAAACTTCTTAAAACATTTTCATATCAAATGTTGAATTCTATCATAACATGAGATTCTGACAAAACCTCAATTGTCTTGGCTTTCAGTGCTTCTTCCCACAATATGCTCTCAAATACATCAAGACACCTTTTTTCATCTTAAACACGGCATATGATGTATATCAGGTAACCAGTGCATTGGCCTTTGCATAATATCACTTTCTTCTATCTAATCAAATAAACTATTGAAATTTTTAAGTTTGCATAATTACCTTGGCAGTTCCATCATTTTTTGGTGCCGCCTTCTGCTGATTTACGAGGGCGTTGGGGCCACTGCAAGGTCAATATCGCAACATGCACAGATAGCCAAATTCAAATACTTCAAGGTTTGTGCATGGCTGTTTTCACTTACATCATCAGTTTCACGGATTCTTTCCTCACTTCCAGAAAGTATGAACTGATCAAATCTGTTTGCCAGATTTTCGACAGGAAATGCTTAAGGCTCTGTACCCTTTCTATAGAAATTCAAGAAGAGGAGGGATGTTCATAAATTCATGCTTTGCACATTGCCAAAGTGAGTCACAAGACACTTGGTTTTCAGTTGACTCCCTAGAGTGCACCACAAGGTATTCACACTCTCTTGTATTTTCTCTAGATAGGTGAAGCTTAGCAGCTTTGTGGATCTTTTTCCTGCAAGAATGCATATAGAGGCATAAGGCTGTCTGCATACATCTGGATCTCCCCAGATCCCGGGAAAGCAGAACCCACACCCAGTTATAGTTGTTGTTTAAGCTTAGCCGCTAACTATGTCATCCACCTTGCAGACCATAGCAGAAGCAGTTGGTAACTGGTACTTTGGCAGAAGCAGGGCAAAGTTGATCGATTGTCCATATCCTTGTGACAATAACTGCCACAACCTTATACAGTAGACCAATCACCAGGGTAAAACACATTGAATTTTATCAGGGAAAAGCCTATGGAAATGAGCAGAAATGTTCAAGATAGTATTTTTACCACAATCTTCTTGTTCACTTCACAGATACAAAAAGGGAGCATGAAGTTATTGCTCTTTGCGCCAAACTCAGTTCCAGCTCTGAGGGAGTGACTTGAATTCTATCAAAATTAAGCTACAAGATGTAATTAGTTCACCAGAAAAAATGCTTCTTTTACTCCCATCTCTTATACGTGAGATTGTATGCTTCTCCTCTAATTTGTTCTTAACAAGGAAATAAGTCCAATGGTCGAATGAAGTGACATCATTTTTCATTAGAAAAAAAGGTAACATGGTTGTATGATGCATCTTATACGGTTTTTTGACCCGTAAGTAATTCATTTGGCTCGGATTATAAGCGACAAGAAAAACAATTAATCAGCATTGAATCAATCCGACTCACTCTCAACCAAATAATAGATAAAAATTTGAGCAACTATAAATCGTCCCAACTAATAACCGAACTTAATCTCATTGAATCGAACTTAATTCAATCCAAAATTAACATATTTTCTAATTGAACTAAATTACTTATTTATCAGATCTCCTCGTATATATTTTCATTGGCTGCCTTTGGCAGCAAATAAATGCCAAGTAATCCAAGTTAGTATAGCAACAAGGACCTCCAAATCAGTCCACGTAGATGGGCCCTATCAACCACCTGTCGAGCCCACAAGGCCCATCTCAGCAATACACATCATACAAAGGGACAAAATCGGTAATTTCACTTCCTCCAAGAGAAAAACCCGCAGTTCAAGAAGAATAAAACCCCATTGGCTGTCCGTTTTACGGCGGCTTCCTCCTTCCGCCACCTGTCGCCGCCTTGAGAACCGCCTTGGACTGTAATTACCAAATGACCCCCACTGAAACAGAAAAATTCCAACAAAAATGCAACGCCCGTTATTAAATCAAAAGCTTCAAAAAGAGGGGAGTGTTTTAGTTTCTTTACAGTGTTAAGTGAACTACTGCTGCGCTACTCTCGCCATTACCGGCAGAGACGAGTTCGGAAGTCGAAGTCGAAGTCGGAGCCGGAGGAGAGAGAAAGTCGAAGATAGGGTTAGGGAAATGCCTGGTGCTTCTTCTGTTTCTTCGTGGAGCTCCGTCGAAGTTCCTAGCGGCGGCAATCTCAGTGATCTCAAGCATTCTGATTCTGAGGCCTCGTTCCTCGCTTCTCTCATGCCGAAGAAGGAAATCGGTGCTGATCGATTCATCGAAGCTCACCCTCAGTATGATGGCCGCGGCGTCGTCATTGCAATCTTCGGTCTCTCTCTCTCTCTCTGATTAATTATTTTGAGTTTTCGCATGTGTAATTGTATTAGGCAGAAATTGTATTTCTTTAATCTGCATGGAGTATGCTTGTACCTAATACTTCTTCTCAATCATGAAATGCATAATAGCTTATAGTTTATTTTATTTTATATATCTGTCTTTTGGGTGCTTTTGTAATAGTTGGTTTTGAATATCTTAGCTTCTTTCTCTTTGTGTAGATATATTCTTTGGGTGTGACTGATTTTCGTTTTTTCCAATTACGGCTGCTTCTGTACTGCTTCAATTAGATTGAGAACTACGCTGTGCTTTGTTTTATTCCTTATATTGATGAAAAGGGCTGGCCTTAATTCCAGATTCTGGGGTTGACCCCGCTGCTGATGGTTTACAAGTTACATCCGATGGGAGGCCGAAGATTTTGGATGTCATTGACTGGTATATCTGGGATTTTCTCTTGATATGAAATTCATTGAGGAAAAAGAGGGACCAATTTGAGTAACTTCTTCAATTTGATGGCTGAAGTTTGTTTTTTCCTTATTGTTTGTCAGCACTGGTAGTGGGGACATTGACACTTCAACTGTTGTGAAGGCTGATGCAGATGGCTGCATTTGTGGGGCTTCAGGTTGGTTTATTTAACAAAGATGACTCGGATAAATGAAAGGTCATCAAATTCATTCTTTTACTTTTTCTTGTATAAAAACTTCTTGGTGGTTTTGGATTGAGTTTTTATGCAACATGTTTTTTTCTTTTTTTCTTTTTTTTGGGCGGAATGTTTTTTCATTTACTTCATAGCACGCATTGTCTCACTTACTCAGGTCATTCAACTCTTCTAAGCATTATGTAACACCCATTTCCAGTCACCTGACTACTTTTCCACGGTCATTTCTGTCATGTTAATTCCCACAACCAGAACAGATGAGCACTTTAGTGAAGACTTGAGGTCGTAGTAATTTTCTTGTGCTTCTATGTTGTTAATTTCTTTCTTCTAAAACTCAACACATCTAGGAGCATCATTGGTTGTGAATTCCTCATGGAAGAATCCCTCAGGAGAGTGGCACGTTGGTTGTAAGTTGGTTTATGAGCTATTCACTGATGATCTAACACCTCGTTTGAAGGTAATGCTTTGTCTGTTTGATGTTTATTGCCCATTTGGTCTTCTGCTATATTGCTTTTTAAGCAGTAGATTCTTTTTTTAAAAATAATTAGAAGCAGTTGATTCTAAATGCACATCTTTCATGCACAGCAAGAGAGAAGGAAGAGATGGGATGAAAAAATCAGGAAGCAATTGCTGAGGCTGTAAAGGACCTCCAAGAATTTGATCAGGTTTTAACTTCTTTGCGCCCTTTTCCTTTGACTATGTACGTGTTCCTTTGTCATGTCAGAAACGAGGATTTTTTTTGTTAAAAAAAATGAATATGAAAGGAAGTTGGTCATGCTCAATGGAGACATGTCTAGCTCCCCTATTGCCATAGTTGCCTGAATCATGGGGTGTCAAATGACTGATGAAGATGCTTCTGTGTCTCTCCACTCTTTCTTATTCTATTTTTTTATTACCTGGGTCGAAACCTGTCAGTAAGTTAACTGTTTGTATGCTATTATTGCAGAGACATTCCAAGGTAGAAGATATCCAACTAAAAAGGCAGCGTGAAGACCTTCAGGGCAGGGTGGACTTTTTGCAAAAGCAAGCTGATGTAAGAGTCAAGCCTTATAGAATCTTTTGGGCACTTCTGAATGCATTGTTCATTTTTTTATTCTACATTTCATATGTTCAGAGCTACGATGATAAGGGACCTGTCATTGATGTTGTTGTCTGGCATGATGGAGAACTATGGAGGGTGGCTCTTGACACCCAGAGTCTTGAGGATGAATCAGGAAAAGGGAAACTGGCAAATTTTGTTCCTCTTACAAATTACAGGTGGCATATGTGGTTTCTCTATCATCATTAAATGAGTAGTTCAATGAAAAAGACACTGGTTCCTCCAGCAATGTTATATTATCTTATCCCTGTATTGCTTGCTTTGTTACAGGAGTGAAAGAAAGTTTGGTATTTTCAGCAAACTGGATGCTTGTACCTTTGTCACTAATGTATATGAGGAAGGTAACATCTTAAGTATTGTGACTGATAGCTCTCCTCATGGAACTCATGTTGCTGGGATTACCGCTGCCTTCCACCCCCAGGTGTTGTTCTTTTCCATGTCATAAGATCAGTCATCACTTAATTTCTCCTGTATCTGCAATGAGAAATTGAACGACTGTAACAGGAGCCATTATTGAATGGAGTTGCTCCTGGAGCACAAATAATATCCTGCAAGATTGGCGACACTCGCCTAGGTTCCATGGAAACAGGAACAGGCTTGACTCGAGCAATAATTGCTGCTGTGGAGGTATGGCCTTAATAGGGGTGGGTCCATGTTTCATCCCTCAGTTATGATTAAAAGGAGTGTTTTCTCTTTAATGTTTTGGATGTTGATGCACCCTAAACCCTCACTGACATTAAGAACACTATTATTGTAGTTAAGAACCATACTAGAATCTGCTTTAACCTGATAGAATTTTAAAAAATGCTGTAGATGTGTGTAGAAAATCAATCCATTCAGAAGGGAAAATTAACTTGATCAATCAAGGACTCCCCTTTTTTTAAATAACTTTGACAGGAAATGGAAGGGGATATAAACTGAATACAGAGTGTAAAATTAGTTAGAAGTAGCTGAAAGCTAATTTCAGTGCAGAAAAAAAGGCCATCAATTTCTTCTTAGGGATACTGTTTACCTTGTTTAGCTAATGAAAGCACCACCTTGCAAGCTGCTATGCCTATGCAACACTACCATGTGTATATTTCTTCATATTCAGGTTTATGCATCCCATTGTCTTATTTTGTTGAACAATTGGGTTGTAAAGTTTTCATTTGAAAAACAGAGCTTAAAAGCTTCTTTAGGTAGCTTGTTTCTTTTTCCACCAGAA
Organism: Talinum fruticosum; assembly: GCA_021018815.1. Lineage (NCBI taxonomy): Eukaryota > Viridiplantae > Streptophyta > Magnoliopsida > Caryophyllales > Talinaceae > Talinum > Talinum fruticosum. The sequence goes on along the minus strand of JAITYX010000089.1, from coordinate 844,032 downwards.
TGGCCTGGAAAAAGTTAAGGTAAAGGAGATGCATTTCTTTGGGATTCTTCTCTTGATCTCTGATTCAGGATCGAGACACTCAACAATCTTGAACTTCCCTCTGTATTTCTTGACGTCTTATGCATACTCCAACCCCCTTTAGTATCTTTTTTCTTCACTTTGTTTTTTTTGGGTGGGGGTGGGGGTTGTGGAGATCGATTTTTGGTCTTTATAATGCTCTGTATCATTGGATTGCTACTGTTTCTTGCAGCATAAATGTGATCTTATCAACACGAGCTATGGTGAACCTTCTTTGTTGCCAGATTATGGGCGATTTGTTGAGCTAGTGAATGAGGTAAGCTAGCCTGTGCCCTTTAGGCCTTTACCGAAACCTGATTTAATGGTGCTGTGTAAATAATATGCAGTGTGATCTCTCAACTTCTGTTTGATTATTGTACTGTCCCGTCTGATAGATATGTAATCATTTGCTTGTAAATCTAGGTTGTAAACAAGCATCATCTAACATTTATCAGTAGTGCCGGAAATGAGGGGCCAGCATTAACCACTGTGGGAGCCCCAGGAGGCACCACTTCAAGCATTATTGGAATTGGTGCTTATGTTTCTCCTGCTATGGCATCTGGAGCTCATTGTGTTGTTGAACCACCAAATGAGGGGCTTGAATATACATGGTATGCCTCGTTGTTCCATTTATTTTTGCCATCTTCCCATCAATATCATTCTTGGATCTGAAGTGAACAACATGAGTTTGACCTATATATTTTGTCAAATACTCAAGTCACTTTTGTGAGCATAATCATGGTTTTCTGATGTGTGATGTAGGTCTAGTCGAGGACCAACTGCTGATGGAGATCTTGGTGTGTCTGTAAGTGCTCCTGGTGGGGCTGTGGCTCCTGTTCCAAAGTGGACCCTTCAACATCGAATGCTTATGAATGGGACCTCAATGTCATCCCCCTGTGCTTGTGGGGGAGCTGCATTACTCATTAGTGCCATGAAGGTTTTTGGCATGCATTGGTTTGCCTACCTGTGTATTCGTTAATCTGTTAACTGCTGTATTGTTTACTACTTTCTTCATACCTGCTTCCTTCAGGCTGAGCACGTTCATGTCAGTCCATACAGCGTTAGGAGGGCTCTTGAGAATACATGTGTTCCTATAGGTAGTTTGCCAGAAGACAGGCTAAGTACGGGAATGGGGCTTATACAAGTTGACAGGTAAGATTTCAGCTGTTCTCTATGTTTGCAATTATGTTGTGTAATCCTTTTTGTGTTCTCTTACTTATCATAAGTAATCATGGATATCTATTTTTCAGGGCATTTGAGTATATAAAACAATCACGTGACACTTCTGTTCGCTATCACATAAAAGTCAATTTATCTGGAAAAACAAGTAAGATTCCTTGATATTTCTTCCCATTTTATGTTATTTTGAGATTGCCAGTTAATCCATGTCTGACATGAAATTGTTTGGTAACGTCGACAAAATTTCTCTTTGCAAAGTGCATACATTTACCGATGACCTAACATCCTCTCTGAATGATAAATGCAATAAACCAGTTGCCATTGTGATCAAATATACAGAGAGTGGTATATATAATCTCCAATTTTTTATTTTTTATTTTTTATTTTATTTTTTTTTGGAAGAGGGGGTGTGTACAGCCCAGCCTGTTACTCTAAGGATCTTAGAAGGCTTAGCAAGTTATAAGTGGTTGGCATTGGGCAAGGGGGTTAGACAGTACAACTTTAGAGGACAAATATATATATGCCATGAGATAAACGTCCTGCTCGGTGTTTTTCCTACTGCAGAAGCATCAATATCAGCAGTTATGACACTGACACCTTTAAGTCTCCCAATTCCTGATCTTTATATTGCTTGCATTTGGATTAGATTTTCTCAACATTGCTGAAGGGATACCACCGCAAATGCATATCAATCTATTTTCATATGTCATATGCACTATGTAAATTAGAATTTATATATAACTAAAAAGTACCTCTGAGTTCATTCTTAACATCTCTACTATTGCATTTCTGCACTAGAACTTCTCTATCTGAATTTCCTCCGTTCTTCAATGAACTGGATATCGACAAATAAATAATCATTATTTGACTATTACATGGCCAACCGAAGTCTATGTATATCTTCAAAGTCTGTTGTTCTTATGCATTAGACATATCTGATGCAGCGCCTACATTTCGAGGTATCTACTTGAGAGACGCTACATCTTGCCAACAGCCTGCTGAGGTGACAGTTAATTCTGCAGTTTGAATGCTTAATGGGCTCTCATATTTTTTACTGTGGCAGTCCCTCTATTAATTTATTCTTTCTACTGTTGCTTTCTGGCCAAGCTTCCATTATTTCTTTTCTATATTATAAAAAGTCTAGTTCATTTTATTGATTAGCCTGCAATAGCTGTAACCCCCTCCCCCAAAAAAAGGAAAGTAACTATTGCCTTATATGAGTGAGATCAGTCAATGGAAAAATCTCGGCTTATCTTTTTGGGACATACCAGCTGCAGAAGATTGCCAGAGAAACTTAATCTACTCTCATGCTTATTAATGAATTGAATCCCCAGTTGGGCAGGAAGAATCATTACCTACTCACTGCTGTCGTATGTGCTGCCTAGGTGGCTAAACCCAGCGCTTTTAGCTTAGAAATTTTTTTCTGTGTATGTGCATGAAAGGAATATAGGATTTCCATATCCCTTATCCTTTCCAAATCTAATAATGTGTTTTTTGACAGTGGACAGTGCTAGTTGCACCGAAATTCCATGAGGATGCAAGCAAGTTGGATGAGTTGGTTCCTTTCGAGGAGTGCATTGAGTTGCACTCCACTGACAAGGCAGTTGTGAGGGCTCCTGAGTATCTCCTTCTTACTCATAATGGACGGAGCTTCAAGTCAGTGACTATCATCAATATTTCTTTAGTGCTTTCAGTTTCCTTTGATAAGTCAACATATAATGTTAGCTCATTTTTGGGCTATTCATTGCTGACACTTGACATATATATGCTTCTATGTTTCCCCATTGCCTGAACTCCAGATTGATCACTGGAAATAATTTATTTTGCGCACTTTAACTGGTTCATGTGTGTATGGATTGGATGATTTACTCTTTTTGTTTTTGTTTCTGTCAGTTACACCTGTTGGGATCTTAATTTAATTTCTCTTTTTTTTCCTTAATTTTCTTGAAATCCTGTACTAATCAACATGCTAAAACTTTTTATGTATACTAGATATATTTATAGGGAATTCCTTCTTTTTCTGCAGTGTGATTGTTGATCCTACCAATCTTGGGCATGGTTTACACTACTATGAAATTTATGGGATTAATAGCAGGGCACCACAGCTTGGTCCCCTCTTTATAATTCCAGTCACCATTACGAAGCCCATACCTGTGAAAAGTTGTCCACCTATAGTTTCATTTTCGGGCATGCGATTTTGCCCAGGTATCCTTTTCTTTGTCCTTTTGCTTTTTGTTGTTTGGTTATCTACGTACATTATCAGTTGAAATTGTTGTCTGTTTTTCTGTTTTGCTTCTTGATGTTATATTTTTCCTTGAGTTAATTTATGCATAGCTAAGAATTGTTATAGCAGTATTTCTGTATTTCGGATCTTGATATTTCTGTATTTCGACACTATCATTACTGTGCAATGTATACTGTAAATCATTTCCTTCCTAACATTAAGGTCAATGGAGGTTGTTATTCACAAGTTCTATAGAAATTTCTATTGACAATAGAGTAGGTCAGCTATAGAGGAACAAACCAAAAGAGTTAGCAGTACAGTATGATGGCAAGAAGGGATCATTACTGGAATGAACAAGATCATAGTTCTTTGTGCTTTCTACATCAATATTTTTCTGTAATATAGCATATGATTGCCCATGGCGGCAATCATGATGGCAAGAAGGGTTGTCTGACTGTGTCCTTTCGATTGCATTGATCTAAAACAGAAATGGGTGTCCAGGGTTGATGTTCATATATGCTATTGCAGCCGTGGACATGTCCAGTAGTTGCCTAAATATGTTTTGTTCTCAATTGCTGCACACACATGCATACACCTAGACCAAAAAGAAACAGACTCGTACATATAAATAACAATACATGATATATAGAATTATAGGCATATATGTAGGTATATACATGTTATTTGTAGCCATTGTGATGCTTGATTTTCTGTATTATTTTTAATTATTCCTGTTTCCTTATAATAAATTCCATCAGGCCATATAGAACGAAGATATATTGAGGTACCTCTTGCTGCTACCTGGGTGGAGATAACCATGCGAACATCAGGGTTTGATACATCTCGAAAATTTTTGTCGATGCTTTACAGGTTTGGAAAATGACACCTAATCAATGATTGGTTCCGTGGTTCAGTGGGCTTACCTGTCATCTAATCTGATTGAATGTGTTTGCAGCTTTCTCCCTTGAAAAGACCAATGAAAGCAGAAAATGTGGTGACTTTTTCGTCTCCATCAGCTCAAACCTTTTTCTTTCCAGTAGAGGGTGGTCGGACAATTGAGTTTGCTATAGCTCAGTTTTGGTCAAGTGGAATAGGAAGTCAGGAAACAACAATAGTGGACTTTGAGGTATAGTTATTGTTTCATTTTCTGCTTAGGTTACACCTTTCAGATTCTTGTTGCTTATATTACAGACTTATAGTTCCGTCCCCTGTCTGATCTCCTTTTGGAAAGGATAAAAATCATAACTATCAGAGTCAGAGATGAAGCGGGGAAGAAGTGGGGTTCATCCAATTTAAGTTCAAAATTATCTATAGCCTTTCAAACTGGAATCTAATCCTTCTGTTACTAACAAGTGCACAAAAGAATAGGACAGCACCAGAATAATTCCTGTCGAATCCGGTTTTGGGAGATTGAAATCTAGCAACCTCATCCTTGCCAATTGAAGAGGCTGTTTCCATGAAACATATCAAAAAGTAAAATAAATTATTGAAAATGCCGTGAAAGCATTGGGAGCATTTGAAAATAACTTGACAATTGGCTAATAACAGTGCATGACATTGAATTTATCAAGTCAGTTTTAATTGTTTCCTGATAATTTGTTTGTTCTGTGTTCTTCTCCTATTTAAAGTCAATAGATTTGATAAGCATATTAAGTTCGAAGCATTGATTACACGTTTGCTGTTAAATATGTACCTCATGCACAAATAATTGCATGGAATGAGTACGAATCAGTTTATGCTATCAATATAACCTCTAATAAGTGCCATCATCTCCAAAAATTTGTGGTCAAATCCATGTACATTTACCAGTGGTGCTGTTAATAATCGCTATTAATGTTATATTACCTAGAGGAGTCTGTCAGAAGATTGGAGCAAGTTAGCAAGAGCAAAGGAAGTATCATCGTCAGCATCTTCCTCAAAAGTGCTCAAAGCTGTCAATCGATCAAATTAAGATGAAGATGGGGTCTTTCTCTCCATAGCCCTCAATGAACCTAGATTTGAATGAATATATGGTCTACTGGATATTATTTATCTTTCTATATGCTTATTGGGAATCCAATGAGTCATGTTCAAACACAGTTATTGAGAATTGAGTTTTTGGTTTATGTACAGAGATCCTTCTTTTTCATTTTAGAATTCATCTGACACCTACAAATCCCCACTTTGTTCTATACCATATATTTGACTTATTTCTATAACGTTGAGAGGAAGGATTTGAAGCATGCACCACACCATCAAAAGACTCCGGTAATGTTGAAGAGATAGATCAGCATCCATTGAAAAACAGTTGCTGCTCTTTCCAAAACAGTTGCTGGATGTAGCAAAGCATTTTACATCTCAATGCAAAAGCTGCTATTCGTTTTGAGCATGGTCTTTATGCCTATGTACAGATTGAATTTCATGGTATAAGTATAAAGAATGAAGAAATAGTACTTGATGGGAGTGAAGCTCCTGTGAGAGTTGATGTTGGAGGCGTTTTATCTTCTGAGACACTTACTCCTTCAGCAATCCTTAAAAAGGTAAAGGTTTTGTCAGTTGTAAAACAGCCAATTTTTGTGTTGTAGTTGCAACTAATTGCAGTTGCTTTATGTAAATGCAATTTGTTGGATGTGACATGCAGGTTAGAATTCCATATCGGCCTGTTGACTCAAAACTCCGAACTCTCGCTACAAATCGGGACAAATTACCATCGGGCAAGCAGATATTAGCTCTGACATTAACGTAGGTCTCTTATATTATATGAATACCTCCCTGGATTTGATATTGTTCTTCCTATTATTATGATGCGAAATCTGCCTGTCTATTGTGCTGCAGTTACAAGTTTAAACTAGAGGATGGAGCTGAGATAAAGCCCTATATTCCTTTGCTTAACAACCGCGTATATGACACCAAATTTGAGTCTCAATTCTATATGATCTCTGATTCAAACAAGGTGCGCATTCTCCTCCTCCCCAATGTTTCTAGTGCTTTGTATGTTGAGTGAAGTCATGTCTAACTACTGGTGCACTTATATCTAGATAAATATCATCTTACCCTTGCTACCTGAGAAAATTGTTTGGACTTCGCGCCAACTTCTGGTTTTGCATTCTGCTGTGTTTAGTCTTCTGTATGACTAGACCCACACCCTTTACCTTTACTAGAAATGTTTTGGTCCTAACGGCATGTTTTGGCAGATTGAATTTCTATTACTCGTTTCCATTTTTAACTTTTACATTTTGTTTCTGAATTTGTGCAGCGTGTATATGCTATGGGTGATGTCTATCCGAAAGGTGCAAAACTTCCAAAGGGTGAATTCGTGCTGCAATTGTATCTGAGGTGCGTGTGATTTTGTCTTGTCACAGGTCAAGCTTAACCATTGAAGCCGAAACTGTTGAACTGTGATATCACACAGATCACATTAATTTCTCTTCCTCACTTCTTTCATTTTGTCTCAGGCATGATAGTGTGCAATTGTTGGAGAAAATGAAATCTTTGGTGATTTTTATTGAGAGGACATTGGAAGACAAGGTGGCATTTCCTCCTGTTGCTCCCTTTACTTCTTTTTATCCTGTCAACATTTCCCACTTCCCACCCCCAAAACACACACACACACAACCCACAGTTGCCATGTTTTCTACCTCATTTACATTTCATTTTTTAAGTGGAAATATTTTTCCCTGTTTGACCAATGGCTGATTTTCTAATACTTGTGAGCTCATTAATGTTAGTTCATATGTTCTTTTATCCTCCCTAACATGTTGTTTGTTGTGTCTGATGCAGGAAGCTGTCAAGCTAAGCTTCTTCTCTCAGCCTGACAGCCATATGATAGGAGATGGGAGCTTTAAATCTTCCATTTTGGTTCCTGGGTATGATCTTCTACTCTAAATGTCTGCCTTTCTCTTAGTAAATGTTTTAGTCACACTCCATCATGTATGCTGTGTTTGTAGATCAAAAGAAGCCTTTTACATTGCTCCACTGACCAAAGACCAACTCCCAAAGGTATCATATCTCAGTCAATGTGACTTAATAGTTCATATCATACTATACATATTTTAGTTACAGCCTTATTTATGCAGAACTGTCCTGATGGCTCAGTGCTGGTCGGACAAATTTCATATGGGAAGTTGTCTTTTGCAAAGGAGGGAGGACCAGACCCTGAAAAGAATCCTGTCTCTTATCAGATATCTTATGTGGTGCCACCAAATAAGGTTACCAATTTCACGGGCTATATTTTCAGCTCGAAGTTCTCATTTTGTTTATACATAACAGGGTTTGTGCTCTAAGGGCCAGGGTACATAATATGCTTCTGAAGGTTCTGTGATGTGATATCTGCCTTACCTATTTGTGCTTTGTCTTACAGCCTGATGAAGATAAGGGAAAGGATTCTCCTGTATCTTGTCGCAAAAGTGTAGCTGAGCAGCTAGCAGACGAGGTAACTACATTTTGATAACAATGTTTTTGGAAGATATCAGCCATCTTCATTTCATCTTCTGGTAAAAAGGGTCTGAAACTTTTAGCACATTCTTAAAACTCGGGAGAGAGATAACCTTAATGGTTTGAAGTCTTTATCCGCTCGGAAACTTTTGTGTCCGAAATTTTCCAAGAACAGGAAATGAGAAAAGTGATTATGCATACCAGCATGCATACTTATGAGAAAGCATATAATGCATTCTACATCGAGACACACAAACCCATGCGCATGTGCACAGCCCAGAGACATTTTTATGTCAGTCAGTGCACACATTCAGCTTGTGCAATGTCTGACCATTCTGCAGAGTGTCTGAGATCTTATATGTGCCTTTGTGCTTCCTTTTATTGTCATGTCGATTTTACCTGTATCTTCCAGCTAATTGGATGTATTTTCTACTGAAGATTATTGAAAATTGCTGTGTCCCGAGAAGTTAATTAGATTATTTTCTCGTCAGGTCAGAGATGCGAAGATAAAAGTTTTAAGCAGCCTGAAGCAGAATACTGATGTAGAGCAGGCAGAATGGAAGAAGTTGTCCATATCATTGAAGGTAGAGTCTTCTATTGCTTCTGATTTATGCTGCACAATGCAGATGAGGGTTCAAGTTATGCAAGGAATGTAATAAAAATGCGCAATAGAAGAAAGGTTGCTTCCTAAAAGTCTCTTTCACCCACTCCCCCAGTTGCATATCGTAGTAGGCAACCATGGGCTTTGTGTTATCCGATAGTGTTCCACTGCCAACCCTGCCCTCCCCCTTAAAAAGAAGAAATATATTTTAATTTATGTTTGAAGATATGCGTCTTCATCTGCACACTGTAGCTTTCTTTCTGAAGCCCACATTTTGCTGGTTCTGTTGGCAAGATCAAGGAACCCTTCATTACATTGCTGGTTCTGTCATGACAAAAGTTACCATAAGTTAAAATAACACAACTTTACTGTATTTGGAAGAGGTTTGCTTTACCTCCCATGCTTGGTATGGTGGTTCTCAATGGTGCTTGAACCTGTCTGATTATAATATGTTTTAATCATGTGTATGGCTTGGCAGACAGAATATCCAACATACACAACATTACTTGCTAAGATCTTGGAGGGCATGCTTTCTCTAAGTAATGTCAAAGACAAGTCCAACCATTTGGAAGAGGTACTTTTTCTTTCTTTCAAATTTGCTTCATACAACTTTTCTAATTGCTCTGTCTCCAAATGGGGCACTTTGTCAATCTTGTCAATGCTATGTTCGTGGGAAAGTGAACATGGCATCAAGTGCAGTGAAGTATCTATGGATGTGCGTGTAGGGTCATGAACATTGACTTCTTAACTTTCTCTCTTTTATATATGTTTTCTGCACGGATGAGTAAATTTGTGTGACTTATGGTTCATTTTTCTATAGAACTGAGCTACAGATAATGAACTGATTTAAGATCTTGAGACAGATCCTATCTTTGTTCATTCCTGTAAAATATTTTTGGTATCTTTATGTGTGAAAAGCCAGCAGACGTTTGGTAACTTTGGTCTATTGTCTCAGCGAATGACAAAACTTACATGATCGACATGGATTTAAATACTGGATAATGGATATTTTTAGTTTCTTTTGTATATGCTGATGGAAGATCTATAAAAGAAAAGGGCTTGTCAGACCTTCTAAATCAATTTCCTCCAATCTCAAATAGGGAAATCTATTACTAGGACACCAATAATTTTGCCCCTGTACAAAGACAAAATCCAAGACATCGAGAAGTCAACTTGTTCACCAGCATGAGGACAGCTAGCTGCTGCTCACTATTAATTACTGTTTTCAGAGCTTCAAAAAGAGTGAATTCTGTATTCTTCTTAAAAGTAGATGGTTTCTTTCCTCACAATTACATATGCATTGCCAGGTTCCCAAGGTTTCCGCCTTCTGTACTCTTGTAACCTAGCCTATGTAATCCTTCTGTCCAATTGCAGGAACATCCATTTCTGTACCTTGAACCCTTTTAATGTTTGAGAAATGCTAAAGAGAGATTCCACCACCAGTTGGACAATGATTGAGCTCTACGAGGTTCTTGGTTAGAAAAGGGTGTGGTGGGGGACCAAAAGTTTAAACATTTCTTAACCTAAGTCAATTCAAATCAAGGTAGATGTATTGCATTTTTTATAGTGAAAGCATTAACAGCTGTATCTTGCTCTGAAAATCGATCAAACAAGTGAGTAGAAAGCACATTAGTTCAGATACTTGTCAGATGTGGAAGAAGGATTAGTTTAGGCTTAAGAGCTTGCATTGCAACAAGAGGCAAACAAACGTGAATAGGAATAAGTGTGTAACAATCAATGTATATCTTGGAGAACTCTGAAGGAGGTGTGTAGTAAGAGTAATCATGTATCGAGCATTAGTAGGATGGATGGCTGTGAAGATGGTGATGATGACACACAAGCATGCAACCAAGCATTGTTGCTCTTTCTGCATGTGTGGTGAACAAGTGGAATGTAGTGTTTGAAAATGATTGTGACTTGGTGGTAATTAACATATGTCACTGTTCTTTTGCATGTTGTCTATATTTTCCCTTATTTAGGTGATGCTTCAGTTTTTGTGCCTTTGGTTTTTCTCTCTTTTTCTGGCATGACTTGCTGTTTACAGACTTGCTTCGTACGAGCATCTGAAGTCACTGATAGCATTGATAGCGTTGGACAACCACCCCTCCCCCTAAAAAAAGGGTGCTTTGACATTATGATTATGCTTCAGGCTTTCTTGCTTGAACTGTACTGCTTTTGCAGATAATCGATGCAGCAGATGAAGTCATTGATAGCATTGACAGAGATGAGTTGGCAAAATATCTCTCACAAAAAAGTCCTCCTGAGGACGATGAGGAGGAGGTGCGTGCATAGATGCTTGTTCTCAAATTCTTCTAGAAACAATTTGAAAAGTCTGGCATTTTAACATGTGAATTACCAGAAGCATTCGCAATTCTAAACCCTCATCATGGTTGATGGCATGTTTGATTAGCTTATATCATTCAGACTCTTCATTTTGCCTGAAGTGACCTAGTCGGACTCTGGTTTTTGGTTATATTTTGGATATTTGACACTTCATTTTACACCAAAAAGGTGCAACTTTTTAGAAAATGGGCAACTCCGGCACTTTGACACATATTTTGGTTCTTGTAGGTGAGTCTTGGACTCTGGGTGGGTAACATAGAGGCTAACACCATAGCTGCACAGTTCCGTACCTGCACAGATTTTTTGGACATGCATTTATTATTCTTTTATCATTGACAAAGTCGCCACCTTTGCTTGCATCAGTTTATTCTCTTCTGCGCCTATGGTCTTCTGATTTCGCACTAAGATGATAGTTTGATGTCACACAGAAAATCAAGAAGCAAATGGAGACAACACGAGACCAGCTAGCAGAGGCACTTTACCAGAAAGGTTTAGCGTTGGCAGAAATTGAATCTTCGAAGGTTGAAATATTCTCTCTCCATTTCCCATAGCTGTTGGCAGAATTAATCATGATAAGACTTAGTTGTGCGGTCATTTGCCTCTGGTTGATTGTTTTCCCCTGTTCTATATATACTTGAGAACTATGGGTTTGCACTTGTAGAGGGAAAGAAGAGCTGTGGATAGGGCAAGTGATGAAGGTGCAAGACAGTCTGATTCACAGCCAGATTTATTTGAAGAAACATTCAAGGAGTTGCGGAAATGGGTAGATGTGAAGTCTTCCAAGTATGGAACTCTCACTGTAATTCGTGAGAGGTGTTCAGGAAGGCTGGGAACAGCACTCAAGGTATGCCATATTTTGCTGTTTTGTTGTCTGTTACGCTAAGAATCTAAAAATTTATGACACTGTCCTTGAGCTCTTCCTACATCTCCCGTCCCGCGCTGGCAGCTCTACTTCAAAAGCATCAATATTTTGCAACCAGTTTCAAAACAGCTAAAATAACCACCATTGAGCAATTTCTTGGCTTTGAACATGGTGCATTAGATTACAACCAACGTCTCGTGTAGTTGTCATCTGTTTTTTATTTTCTAGAATCAGTTAACTGTTAATGGCTTTTAAATCTGGCATTCCAAGAAAAACAAGCTTTCTACCACAAGTTGTACAGTTTTTAATTCAAACCTCCCATGGCCTTGATCCCTCCCCAAACATCCTTAAAAACCAAAAAATAAACGTTTGAATCTAGCGCATAAACGCTCCAGTGTAGTTTAGCTTTCGGGGTTCTACCTACCAGGTCTTGCACATCCACGGTGGCTAATTGTGTCCCATGGTTATTCACTTCAGCATGATGATGTTAATTGATTGATTTTTTTTTTTTTTGTGAAGTGATGCTGACTTGAAACTGTTGAATATCAGGTGTTGAATGATATTATCGAAGGTGACGAGGGGCCTCCAAAGAAGAGATTCTATGAGCTCAAGCTCTCCCTCATTGAAGACATTGGATGGACTCATGCTGCTTCCTATGAGCGACAATGGATGCAAGTTCGCTTCCGACCAACTTACCCCTCTTTTGAGCTTTTGCTATTGCCTGTACGACTCTGTCCTTACTGGTCTTTTGCGCTCTAAACTTGAATAGCCAACTTTTCTACTTCATGTGGTTGAAGATGAAGATTCCTCTGAATAAACATGGCCATTATTGAATAATCGTTAATTTTATACACTTGCTCTTCTCTATGAAAACGTCAATTAGGGGACAATTTTAGTCCAAATGATCAGCTCTATATATATTTATATGCTGAAACTTGTAGTAGAACACGAATACACAAAAAGAAAGAAAGGAGACCCTTCTGACTCGCGGTTTTTGTTTCAATAAGTACTTTTTCATTTAAGATCATCAGTTTGGTTCGGAAATTTCAGTTTGATTTCAGTTTGGTTTGGTTCAATTCGAATTCAGCTCCAATTTCTAGTGATCATGTTTTGGACGTCAGCTCAGTTGCAGGTTTCAGTCCTTTGGCTCGGATTTTGAGTCTGGAATCAGTTTGTCAGATCTACTAATTTTTAATATTTATTATTAATTCAGTAATAAATAGTAATAGAAGAGTTATTCAATATGTTACATACCCTTAAAACACAGTAAGCTCGACAGTGAGTTGGATGCTCATTGAGTCATACATATCAACTGGGTATTGAATGGCAAATGTTCGATCAAGTCAATATTGAATAAGGTCAAGCGGTCAACAAAATTGGAACAAAAATATCATTTGATTTGCCGATCTTCAAAAATGAAATAAGCAAGGTTGCGTCGTTGAGTGATAAATGTGGAAATTCATGGAAAGTTACAATCTCCACCGCATAATAGTGCACCTACGCGTCTTCATCGACGTTGTTTTTTACTAGAAGACCGAGAATTAATTATCGAGACTTTGGGTTCTCCGGACACATACTTCGTGAAATGATTCACCAGTTTATAACATGTTAATGGGTTGAGTTACTTGCTATATTGTAGTCTCTAAAGTAAAATCATTGTGCTCCGATTCATCTGGAAGAGAAAAATAGGGGAAAGGTTAAGAGAATAAAAAGAATAAAATAAAGTTGTAGTTTATTTACTAACTAATCTAGGGATTACAAAAAAAATCAGTGGGAAACTAGGAGTCTAGTATCTTCCTAGTCGATCTACCCATTAAGTCTTGCACATGTTGGGATTGTGTGGAGCCTAATGGATATTTTGGGCTCTAAAATTACAGTTCAAGGCTTGAAACAGCGGACACGACTCAAGAGCAAGAAGAACGGGCTGTGTATGCGGAGGGAAATGAAGACCTCCCAGCTAGAAGCTGCCAGTGATATGGGCAGGCCGTGTCAGCCGGCATGGCCCTGCTAAGTGTGGCTTTTGGGCTATTCTTTTTTCATCGGCTTTCTTCCGTTTTCTTGCAATTATGGCTCAGTATTATGGCTATATATTTGGTTGTGAAAGGAAATCACAATCTTCTAACTATGTGATGCCTCCCCCTCCCCCTCAATAGAAAGATAAAGCAAATCACAAAGGGGTTAGATGACCCACATGGTTTAGAATGGCTAAGCCTAGAAACAGATTGCTTGGTAAGGGTTTGGCCAGAATGGACATTTGCTGGGGGTAATTGTTTGGGAGCTAGAACCAGAAAGAAATTAAGGTTTCATTGAGTGTTAATGGTGGAAATCCTAGTCAAACCGCAGCTTGTATACCAAAAGAAATGGCAATAAGTAATAACTAAAACCAAGAAAATTAGAGCCAGTATGCAAATGATAATGAGGTTGAACCAGAGAGGCTTAATCGCAAATCGATTTACATAATATATTATTACAAAAGCAAAGGATATGATATACAAACGAAATGGCAAGAAGTAACAACTATAACCAAGAAAATCGGAGCTAGTATGCAGATGATAATGAGGTTGAATTAGTAGGCTTAATCGCAAATCGGTTTAAATAATATATGATTACAAAAGTAGAGGATATGGTACGACATGCATGACTTTCCTAATTTGTCATTTTCTTACATTTTTTATGCTAAATAAAATGTAATTTCTTGTTATATACATTATATATTACCAAATATATTATATATTATATATTATATGTCATATGTCCTTTTTATGCTTGAATTGCAATTTTTTCCGCTAGAACTCATTTTGTTACTTTGAGAAGTCATATGCATTAAACTCTAAATTTGTGTTAAAATTTTTTCCTTTATTTCAAAATCTTGATACTAGTTTTTGCAATTGTAATTTTCATTTGCGTAATATTTTTCCTATTTGCAGTACCTCATTTGCTTGATTCCGTTAAGTCCTTTTCTTCAGTAGTTCGAGTGCATCTAAAGAAGGAACAAACTAAATGAAATTTCTTTAGTACCTCATTTGTCGTTCATAAATTGTTCAAACACGTTCATCTTTCGTTCGTCGTTATCGCTTGAAGACAACCGACGCTATTTGTACTAATATTCACTATTTGGAGCTAGTTTAGAAAACAAACTAAATGAAATTTATACTTTATTACACCTCTCAAAACATTGTGTGGATAGTAATAACTTAAAATCATAGGTTAATATAAACAAGATAAACAAGAAGCGTCTTAGATTTAAGAATTTCCTTAAACCCCTCCTCCCACAATTTTCCCCAAACGAGTCCAAAAACTCCCAAATCTTTAACGTACCTCTCCTACCCCAACCAGTGATCGTCATCGCATGTCCCAACTTTTTAACCCCGATAGATTCAACTCTTCCTTTTGCCCGAAATAGCACTTGTGTGTTGTTTTCATGCCGTTGATAATATGTGCGCACCCGAAATTCCCCAATGGGCATACCTTAGTTCCCGATATGATCCTCAACTCGTCAGCAGTATTCCCCACAGGATTCACCATGTCCCGAGTAAAGTTGATAGACCACGACATACTTGAAAAACCGTATGAAAACAATTAAATATACTTTACCCCGAAAAACCTACGTTAATAGTATAATTAAAAGTAGAGAAACGGAGCCGTTAAAAAACCAAATACGGTGTTTTATCGGATTTCGGGAGCCATTGTCGACGTCGTAGTCACCTTCCAAAATAAACCCGACTTCTTGAATACGGCCCAAGAGGTTACTTGTTGTCTGCTAACTTTCTTCAAATGATTCGAATATGTCTATTAGATCTTGGAGGCAAGGGGAGGAAGTTACGGTTGATTGTTTATGCGGGTTGTCATTTTCATTGACCCATGAATACGAGTGGCTAGCGGCCTACGGTACGCATAATCCTGTGAAGAGGCAAGAAGTTAATTGATTGTAAGTTTATTAAAAGGTTGTAAACCCCTAAATACAAATAGTAAAGTTTTCTTACCCATTGGTCCAATTTTTCCGGAATAGGTTCTGCTGACCCTCCTAGTTTTCCAACCCACACTAAGCTGGAATCCTCACGTTAAACTCAATTGTTGAACGGGTGGTGCAAACTTGATTCGTCATTTTCGAATGGAGAGAAGAGAGAAACAAGGAGGATTGAGTAATAGGGAAGGAGGGAGGGAGGGAGAGTGAGCGAGTGCATTTGTGTCTAAGAGAAACAAAGGGACGGGGCGAGGAAATGGGAGGAGATGGAGAAAGTGAAAAATAAGGGGGTATTGAGGTATTAAATACGGAGATTAACGTTGCACATGGTTTAATTTTATTATAATTTTTAAATTACTAAAAAGATCATTACAGCCTTGTCAACCTCTCTTTTTCTCTCTCCTCCCCTTCCTCTTTTTCCTCCCCTCTCTTTGTCATTATCTTTCTCTCTCCTCCCTCCCTTTCTTTGTCTTTCTCTCCCTCTCTCTCCTCCCCTCTCTTTGTTAGTATCTCTCTCTCCTCCCTCCCTTTCTTTGTCTTTTCTCTCTCTCTCCTCCCCTCCTTTCTCTTACATAAACATATTAGATTTAGGAATTTCCTTAAAACCCTCCTCCCACAATTTTCCCCAAACGAGGAAACTCCCAAATCTTTAACGTACCTCTCCTACACCAATCGGTGATCGTCATGCATGTCCTAAATTTTTACCCCGATAGATTCAACTCTCCGTTTTGCCCAAAATAGCACTTGTGTGTTGTTTTCATGCCGTTGATAATTTGTGCGCACCTGAAATTCCCCAATAGGCATACCTTGGTTCTCGATATGATCCTCAACTCGTCAAGCATATTGCCCCACAAGATTCACCATGTCCCGAGTGCAATTGATAGACCACGACATCCTTGAAAAACCGTATGAAAACAATTAAATATACTTTACCCCTAAAAACCCACGTTAATAGTATAATTAAAAGTAGAGAAACGGAGCGAGTTAAAAAGACAAATATGGTGTTTTACCGGATTTTAGGCGCCATTGTCGACGTCGTAGTTACCTTCCAAAATAAACCCGACTTCTTGAATGCGGCCCAAGAGATTACTTGTTGTCCGCTAACTTTCTTCAAATTGTTGTAGTCACCTTCCAATAAAAGTTATTAAAACATAACAACGATATTACCAATTTTAAGAAAAAAAAACCAGATTATAAAAAAATAAAACCATTACCGGTTTTAGAATTTTCTTAAGCTCTTCGTAGTTCCCCTCTAAAACAAATTCAGTTTCCAACAAATGATCCAACAAGTGGGATAAGAAAGACTCGGAGCCCAATGAAGCCGGTATATCCCTAAATTGTTGTAGGCTCGGAGGGGAAGGTCGGGTAAACCATTCCGACGAGCCATAGTCGGCATTGTCCCGTGAACGGCATGTCTTAAGCCAAAAGTCTTACATTCCTCCGGATAATGAGGATGAATCGATGAGGCTTAATCGCAAATGGGTTTACATAATATATGATTACAAAAGCGAGATGATATGGTATACAAAAGAAATGGCAATAAGTAATAACTAAAACCAAGAAAATTAGAGCCGAGTATGCAAATGATAATGAGGTTGAACCAGTGAGGCTTAATCGCAAATCGATTTACATAATATATTATTACAAAAGCAAAGGATATGATATACAAACGAAATGGCAAGAAGTAACAACTATAACCAAGAAAATCGAGCTAGTATGCAGATGATAATGAGGTTGAATTAGTAGGCTTAATCGCAAATCGGTTTAAATAATATATGATTACAAAAGTAGAGGATATGGTACGACATGCATGACTTTCCTAATTTGTCATTTTCTTACATTTTTTATGCTAAATAAAATGTAATTTCTTGTTATATACATTATATATTACCAAATATATTATATATTATATATTATATGTCATATGTCCTTTTTATGCTTGAATTGCGATTTTTCCGCTAGAACTCATTTTGTTATTTTGAGAAGTCATATGCATTAAACTCTAAATTTGTGTTAAAATTTTTTCCTTTATTTCAAAATCTTGATACTAGTTTTTGCAATTGTAATTTTCATTTGCGTAATATTTTTCCTATTTGCGAGTACCTCATTTGATGATTCTGTTAAGTCCTTTTCTTCGATAGTTCGGTGCATCTAAAGAAGGAACAAACTAAATGAAATTTCTTTAGTACCTCATTTGTCGTTCATAAATTGTTCAAACACGTTCATCTTTCGTTCGTCGTTATCGCTTGAAGACAACCGACGCTATTTGTACTAATATTCACTATTTGGAGTTAGTTTAGAAAACAAACTAAATGAAATTTATACTTTATTACACCTCTCAAAACATTGTGTGGATAGTAATAACTTAAAACCATGGGTTAATATAAACACGATAAACAAGAAGCGTCTTAGATTTAAGAATTTCCTTAAACTCCTCCTCCCACAATTTTCCCCAAACGAGTCCAAAAACTCCCAAATCTTTAATGTACCTCTCCTACCCCAACCAGTGATCGTCATCGCATGTCCCAACTTTTTACCCCGATAGATTCAACTCTTCCTTTTGCCCGAAATAGCACTTGTGTGTTGTTTTCATGCCGTTGATAATATGTGCGCACCGAAATTCCCCAATGGGCATACCTTAGTTCCTGATATGATCCTCAACTCGTCGGCGTATTCCCCACAGGATTCACCATGTCCCGATAAAGTTGATAGACCACGACATACTTGAAAAACCGTATGAAAACAATTAAATATACTTTACCCCGAAAAACCTACGTTAATAGTATAATTAAAAGTAGAGAAACGGAGCCGTTAAAAAACCAAATACGGTGTTTTATCGGATTTCGGGAGCCATTGTCGACGTCGTAGTCACCTTCCAAAATAAACCCGACTTCTTGAATACGGCCCAAGAGGTTACTTGTTGTCTGCTAACTTTCTTCAAATGATTCGAATATGTCTATTAGATCTTGGAGGCAAGGGGAGGAAGTTACGGTTGATTGTTTATGCGGGTTGTCATTTTCATTGACCCATGAATACAGTGGCTAGCGGCCTACGGTACGCATAATCATGTGAAGAGGCAAGAAGTTAATTGATTGTAAGTTTATTAAAAGGTTGTAAACCCCTAAATACAAATAGTAAAGTTTTCTTACCCATTGGTCCAATTTTTCCGGAATGGGGTTCTGCTGACCCTCCTAGTTTTCCAACCCACACTAAGTCTGGAATCCTCACGTTAAACTCAATTGTTGAACGGGTGGTGCAAACTTGATTCGTCATTTCCGAATGGAGAGAAGAGAGAAACAAGGAGGATTGAGTAATAGGGAAGGAGGGAGGGAGGGAGAGTGAGCGAGTGCATTTGTGTCTAAGAGAAACAAAGGGACGGGGCGAGGAAATGGGAGGAGAGGGAGAAAGTGAAAATAAGGGGGCATTGAGGTATTAAATACGGAGATTAATGCTGCACATGGTTTAATTTTATTATAATTTTTAAATTACTAAAAAGACCATTACACCCTTGTCAACCTCTCTTTTCTCTCTCCTCCCCTTCCTCTTTTTCCTCCCCTCTCTTTGTCATTTCTCTCTCTCTCCTCCCTCCCTTTCTTTGTCTTTCTCTCCCTCTTTCTCCTCCCTTCTCTTTGTTAGTATCTCTCTCTCCTCCCTCCCTTTCTTTGTCTTTTCTCTCTCTCTCCTCCCTCCTTTCTCTTACATAAACATCTTAGATTTAGGAATTTCCTTAAAACCCTCCTCCCACAATTTTCCCCAAACGAGGAAACTCCCAAATCTTTAACGTACCTCTCCTACACCAATCGGTGATCGTCATGCATGTCCTAACTTTTTACCCCGATAGATTCAACTCTCCGTTTTGCCCAAAATAGCACTTGTGTGTTGTTTTCATGCCGTTGATAATTTGTGCGCACTCGAAATTCCCCAATAGGCATACCTTGGTTCTCGATATGATCCTCAACTCACGTCGGCATATTGCCCCACAGGATTCACCATGTCTCGAGTGCAATTGATAGACCACGACATCCTTGAAAAACCGTATGAAAACAATTAAATATACTTTACCCCTAAAAACCCACGTTAATAGTATAATTAAAAGTAGAGAAACGGAGTCGTTAAAAAGACAAATATGGTGTTTTACCGGATTTTAGGCGCCATTGTCGACGTCGTAGTCACCTTCCAAAATAAACCCGACTTCTTGAATGCGGCCCAAGAGGTTACTTGTTGTTTGTCGACTTTTTTCAAATGATTCGAATATGTCTATTAGATCTTGGAGGCAAGGGGAAGGAAGTTCGGTTGATTATTTATGCGGGCTATTATTTTCATTGACCCATGAATAAAGTGTCTAGCGGCGTAGAGTACGCATAATCTTGTGAAGAGGCAAGAAGTTAATTGATTGTATGTTCATTAAAAGGTATGTAAACCCCCAAATACAAATCGTAGTGTTTTCTTACCCATTGTACCATGATCCAATTTTTCCGGAATGGGGTTCTATCGACCATCCCGGTTTTCCAACCCATACTGAGCTGGAATCCTCAGGCTAAACTCAATTGTTGAACGGGTGGTGCGAGCTTTATTCGCCATTTTCGAATGGAGAGGAGGGAGATACAAAGGGGAGTGAGTAATAGGGAGGAAAGGGGGAGAGTGAGCGAGTGCGTCGTGTCTAAGAGAAACAAAGAGACAAGGGCGAGGAAATGGGAGGAGATGGAGAGAGTGAAAAACAGGGGGCAATGAGGTATGAAATAGGGAGATTTACACTGCACATGGTTTAATTCATAATTATATTTTTTATTATAATTTTTAAATTACTAAAAAGACCATTACACTCCTATCGACCTCTCTTTTTCTCTCTCCTCCCCTTCCTCTCTTTCCTCCACTCTCTTTGTCATTATCTCTCTCTCCTCCCTCCTTTTCTTTGTCTTTTCTCTCTCTCTCTCTCCTCCCTCCTCTCTCTTACATAAACATCTTAGATTTAATAATTTCCTTAAAACCCTCTTCCCACAATTTTCCCCAAACAAGTCCAAAAACTCCCAAATCTTTAATGTACCTCTCCTACCCCAACCAGTGATCGTCATCGCATGTCCCAACTTTTACCCCGATACATTCAACTCTTCCTTTTGCCCGAAATAGCACTTATGTCTCTGTTTTCTTGTCGTTGATAATCTGTGCGCATCCGAAATTCCCCAATTGGCATACCTTGGTTCCTAATATGATCCTCAACTCTGTCGAGCATATTCCCCACAGGATTCACCATGTCCCAGTGCGGTTGATAGACCACGACATCCTTGAAAAAGCGTATGAAAATAATTAAATATACTTTACCCCGAAAAACCCACGTTAATAGTATAATTAAAAGTAGAGAAACGGAGCAGTTAAAAAAACAAATATGGTGTTTTACCAGATTTCGGGCGCCATTGTAATGGTAATGAGATTCCATCATTTCCTAGAATGACACATCATTAATTAACTATTCCCATATTTCATATAGCTCTAATGGTAATGAGATTCCATCAGAGCAACAAGAAGTAAGTTGCGAAGGCAAATGGGGTACAGACACATATATTCAATTTCTAAAGTTAAAGAAAACAAATCAGTACATGATTTTGGAAATGCATATGCAATTGACGAATCAGAAAAATGAAAACTGATGCATGGCAAAACTTGCGATTTCAAGCATGCATATGGCACTAGAAATACGGTTTTAAACAAAAGCATATAACTCTTTTGGATTGTCACCCAGGTGAGGGACGGGGGAGAGTGTACTATGCATAACAAGAAATAGAAAGCTAAGAATACAACACTAATACAGTTAAATTTTTTTGCTAATGCTCCAGTGTTTTTATCGATTATTAGGATTTTATTGAATATGATATTTTTTTCTAACAAAAAAGGGTTTAATGAATAGGTTAATAATTTAAAAAATTTTATAGTAAAAAGAAGAAGTGAACTGAATTTGACATAGTTTTTATAAAGTTAGGTAGAAAGTTTGATTTCTATTAAGAAACTAAAGTATTGTTTGGTCTGATTTATAAAAAGTATTTTTGAAGAAGTTATGAAATGTTTGACCTAATTTATATGAAAATATTTTTGAATAATAAGTTGTTTGGGCTAGTTTTGTCTACACTATTTATTATAGTATGATTTGATTTTTTTATTTACATAATAATTATTATTTAATATTTATATTTTGTATAAGATAATATTTATTTATTTGTTAGAGTAAGAGATAAAGATAAAATAAAATAAAGAGAGAGAGATAAAGATAAAGATAGAGTAGAGAGAGAGAGGGATTCTTGGTGGTTGTTAAGCAATTTCTCCATAAACTAGAAACGAAATAGCTATTTATTGTTTCTGTTTTTGAGCAGTTTTTTCCAAAATTACTTTTGAAAAACAGTTTTAATTTTTTAAAAATTAGTATTTGGCCTAATTTCGGTTTTAGAATCAAAAAATAGTTTTAAAATCTAGGCCAAACACCCATAGACCTGGCAAAACCGACTCGAACCGAACGGGTCAACCCGAACGACCGAAACCCAAACCGAACCGACATCCGAAACAGTTGAACCGATTTTGACCCGAAAACCGAAATGAACCGACCCGAACTGAACCGACCCGAAATGACCCGAACCGAAACCGACCCGAATGCAAAATGACCCGAACCGAAACCGAACCGAACCCAAAATGACCCGAACCGAATCGGATCCGAATCGATTTAACCCCAATAAAAGTGACCCAACCCACATTTTTTTGTTGGGTCTCTCGGGATGTACTTTAGTGCCTATAGTGGTACAATTTTGAATCGATTTTGACCCAAAAAGTGACCCGATTACGACTAGATCCGAAATTAACCCGAATCGAACCCGAACGAGATTGACCAAGTTGGACCGAACCGAAGTTGACCCGAACCGAAACCGAACGAACCCGAACGAGATCGACCCGAAGTTTACCCGAACCGAAGTTGACCCGAACCCGAACCCGAACCGAACCCGAACAAGATTGACCCGAAGTTAACCCGAACCGAACTAACCCGAACCGAACCCGAACCGAATGACCCGATTGCCAGGTATAAACACCCACTAAAAGTATTGCAATTTATGAGAAAATATTAAATAAATTATTTATTATGTATGTAAAATTAAACAGATAAAATTTTGGTATAGATATTTTTTATTTATCGTTCTAAGAGTGACAATTAACAAATTTGTTGTTTTAATTCCAAATGATGATTAATAAAATTACTTTGAAGAAATTTTTTACAGATTAAATTTTTTTTTTTGATAGGATTTTACAAATTAAAATGGTGTGGCTAATTCTAATTTTTTAAAAAAAAAATCCAACTGTCTTATTTTTAACAAAACCGTTGTTTTCATTCCTCACTTCACTCCCGCTCCTCGCTCTGTTTCTCTCTCCGTTCACCACAGTCTTGCACACACACTCTCTCTCCATCTCAATTCCTCACTCCCCTCGTCCCTCTGTTTCTCTCTCATGACGTCGCCGGCGCCGCTCTACACCAATGAACCGCCATCGGAAGCTCCGCCTAGGTAAAATTTTCTCGCTTGTTTCATCTTTTTCCTTCTACTTTGAGCTACTATATCTATCCGGTATTAGCAATTGTTTTAACTGTTTGGGAGGAGTGGGTGCAATACTGCAATTCCTATATCGTGTCTAGATTCAAATTAGGAAGATCCCTTTCCAATTTCAAAGTTCTCTCTCCAGAAATTTAATACTGAGTCCTTAAATTTTTCTTTGAAATAATCTCTTTGTTTTAAAATACTTACTTTTTTATCGTAAAAATAATTGTTTTGAAGGAATAACAAAGAAAATATAAATTCATTACAAAATTTGTATTAAAAGACTAATTTTTTCCAACATTTTAATGAAAATGAAGAAAGTTAATTAAATAAAAAGATTAAAAAAATAATTAATAAGGACAAAATTTATAAAGTAGTCATTAATAAGGACAAAATTGAAAATGTATAACAGATATTATAAAATAAAAAATTGTTAAATTGACATATATTATGAAATGGAGGAGTACTCCAACTATATGATTCGATGCCTCAATTGAATTTAAATACATGACATTTTGCGAAAAGAGAAATTTTATTAGAATACACTCAAGTCATACAACATAAGTCGCTCTTAACTAACTTTTTTCGGACTGTTTGTTTGAAGATTATATTGCATCCTAGTAACTAGGAGGCATGACAGGAGAACCCAAGAAATCCTCAGAGGGAGTCGGTGAAATCGACGGAGCGCCGGAGAACACCACCGGATTAATACCAGAGCTTTTGATCTCGGCCATTCCTCTCCTTGGATCTTCACTTTGTGTCTCACACAAATTTGGAAGAAATACACCTGCATCAAACAAACAAAGAGTGATTTCATACAATGGCCACAGAGACAGAAATTATTCTAGAATATATATACCTTCGCCAGCAGCAAGATTGAAGTAGAGATCGACGATGTTAGGGCAACTCTGATAGCATTCTGGTGAACAAAGCTTTTGGGTGAATCGAGACTCAAGGAGAGAGTCGGAGGAGATTCCCAGAGTATCGCGATCAAGCCCACAAGCTTCGACGCACTGGCTGGTCTCGATCAGGTCCTTCAGCTTGTCAGCCTCTATGTTTGAAGTGGTGCACTTATAGGCCTCTTCCCCGCTCCTTCGCACGTACTTCTCTAGCACACAACGCTTCCCTGATGATGAAACCGCAAATGCACATTCCTCCTTGTTCAGTTGCTCACATGTTATCCCTCCTAGACATACAGATCAACCAACAGCTAAGGTGATAGGCATACAGACATTTCATCATCGACTATGCACCCTACAATGATGAAGAAGATAATCTTACCTAGGGTGCCTTGCACCAGAAGTGAGCAAAGGAGGGCGAGGGCAGGAAGGGTGTAGAAGCAAGGAAGAAGACAAGCCATGGCTAACTCGATTTTCGGATGATCTAGCTGGTTATAGTGCAGATGTTTTATGGGGTGACAAAGTATTTATAGTTGGTCGTAGGGCAAAACTACCAAAGTGCAGGGGGTAGACAAATGAGTCAATGTGGAGAGTATGAAAGGAGGTCTAAATAGGCTTACTTTTTTGAAATTTTGGCTCCTTTTGTTCAACCAGTTGGTCCATGCCCCGTGGATGGAAACCCATGAAAATCTATGGTGTAGCTAGGAGCTATTTCTTCATGTCAATGACTTAAAGCGCCATCAGTGGCGCACAAATCCAATATCATCGATCTCTTTTTCTTCGCACAATTTGTTCAGTTACTGAAACATATATGGGTACGTAGCTAATTGGACATACGTGAACCGATAATTTAAACTATGTCAATCAGTTTAATAAAAAATCTAATATATAACGGTCTGCATCCAGTTTAGCATAGTTACATGTTGGTGTTGCGTCATAATAATAATAATAATAATAATAATCTATACACTATATAATGCCAATCTTTTCAAATTTTAAAATGTCTGCAACCGGAGTGAATTAAGGATTTTCATCCAATAAAAAAATAAATAATTTATCATTTAAAAAATAAGTTTCCACTCATCTATGGACTCTAATAATAATAATAATAATAATAATAATAATAATAATAATAATAATAATAATATAATAATCATAATAATCATCTATACACTATATAATGTCAATCTTTTTAAAAAGATGACATGGCGGTCTGAGAGTGAATTTTGGAGTTTCGTCCAATAAAAAAATAATTTATCATTGAAAAAAATAAGTTTCCACTCATACATGGACTTTTTCTTATTTCATACCAAAATAATAATAATAATAATTATTATTATTATTATTATAATATTATTATTATTATTTTTCAGAAAAATTTAAAAAATTAAAATAAATAAAATAAAAACAAAATCTTAAACAAAAAGTTAAACGAATAATAAAATGCACTAAATAAATACGAAAATAAATATTAAATTACCAAAATATTAAAACTATTTTATGAACCTAATAGCCTAAAAACCTAAAATAAAAATTAAAAAACTAAATTTATTAAATTAAAAACATACTTTAACCTAAATTAGTAAAGAAGTCTAAAAAATTATCAAATCACTTATATATTATAAAATTATCTAATCTTAATATAAAAATTAAATAATAATTAATCATCCTAATTAATTCATAAAAATATAAAACAGAAAATAAAAACAAAACTAAGTAGAAAATTAATAAATAACAAAAATACAAAATTATATAATAAATTAAATCAAAAATATAACCTAAAACCCTTTTTTTATAGTTTTTCAGAAAAATTAAACAGAATTAAAAATAATAAAATAAAAATATAATCTTAAACAAAAAGTCAAACAAATAATAAACTGTACTAAATAATCTATACACTATATAATGCCAATCTTATCAAAAAGATGACAAGGAGGTCTGAGAGTAAATTTAGGAGTTTTATCCAATAAAAAATAATAATTTATCATTGAAAAAATAGGTTTCCACTGAAAATTAAAAAAATTAAAAATAATAAAATAAAAACATAATCTTAAACAAAAAGGTAAACAAATAATAAAATACACTAAATAAATACAAAAATAAATAATTAAATTATGAAAATATTAAAAATATTTTTTGAACCTAAAAGCCTAAAAACCTAAAATAAAAATAAAAAAACTAAATTTATAAATTTATTAAATTAAAAACATGCTTTAACCTAAATTAGTAAATAAGTCTAAAAATTATCAAATAAGTTATATATTATAAGATTATCTAATATTAATATAAAAATTAAATAATAATTAATCATTCATTAATTCATAAAAATATAAATCAGAAAATAAAAACAAAACTAAGTAGAACATTAATAAATAAAAAATATACAAAATTATATAATAAATAAAATCAAAAATCTTAAAAAATATAAAATTAACCTAAAACCTAAAAATATTTTTTTATAGTTTTGCAGAAAAATTAAACAGAAATAAAAATAATAAAATAAAAATATAATCTTAAACAGAAAGTAAAACAAATAATAAACTGCACTAAATAAATGAGAAAATAAATAATTAAATTACCACAATATTACAATTATTTTTTGGACCTGAATATATCCTAAACATCTAAAATAAAAATGAAAAAACTAAATTTATAAATTTATGAAATTAAAGACGTACTTTAACCTAAATTAAAAAAAACTAAAAATTATCAAATCAGTTATAAAAACTAAGAAAATTAATACTAACAGATTAAGACTCTAACTAAACTC
Source organism: Talinum fruticosum (assembly GCA_021018815.1). NCBI lineage: Eukaryota > Viridiplantae > Streptophyta > Magnoliopsida > Caryophyllales > Talinaceae > Talinum > Talinum fruticosum. Next base: position 817,155 of record JAITYX010000089.1, on the reverse strand, counting down.
TATAATAATATAAAAATAAAATTAACCGAAGAAGACTAATTTTATTCTAACTTCTAACAAATTGACTAAAAAATAACAAAAACGAACAGAAAAGTAATCTGAAAATTAAAATATAATAAGACATAAAATAAAATTAATATATATAGTTATGTATTTATTTATTTAGGGTTTGGATTGTATATTAGCTCTCATTTATTTTTATGTATATTGATATGCAATATTATTTTGGTCTTAAAATATAATAATTTTGTCTAACATTATTAATTTTTCATTGTTGATGGTTGTTTTTGACTTGGTGCCATAAAATTGTATTACTTCAAAATATATTTATTATAAGAATTTTTAAAATTAAAATCAACAGGAATATGTTATAAAAATAATATTTAAATATTTTAACTATCCGAGGAAGCAATTTGGTTATTACATTCATCATATGTACGGAATGATTTAATAAACTTTAAGAAATCATAAATTAATATAATAAAAATATAACAACTACATATATACTTGATATTAATAATTAAAAATGCCTACAAGATAGAAAATTATTATTCAAATATGTTGTGGAATAAAACGTAATGAATAAAAAGTTAGGAATTATATTGTTTCAGTTCAGTAATTTGTGCACTTTAAGTTCGTAACTTGTGTTATGGTTAAAGGATTCCAAACTTAATATGCCAACTTCTATTAAGCCCATAGGAATTCGAATAAATTCATTTGTCTCAAAATTTTTGCACAACATATACATCATTTTTTTTGTTACAAATACGGTTTATTTTAGTTTCTTCCTAACATGTCTATTTGTGACTTATTATTGACAAACATATTTAAATCATATCTTTTACTATTGTAAGTTTTCTAAATTATTAAAAGATGAGTATTTATCATCAAACCTCCTCGCCATCTTGAAATAGAATTTCATGTTACTCTTATTATGTTAATTAATTGAGAGGAAAAGTTTTGTCTCAAGGAAAGCAATTGGTTGTTAATCGAGTAAAACATGTATTTATAAAATCTCAATTGTATCAATATTTTTGCCCCATTGATTCACTGCTAAAATCGCGATCAATTTTCGATATAAGTACAAAACACAAATGATTTTATTACCCTCCGCCGCGAATTGACCTATCATGCCCTTTACTATGATACAAATTACCGATTATTGTTAAATATATTTGGATCACTTCTATCATTATAATATTTTTCACTATTAATCTCAATATAAGTAGTTATTATATGTTTAATTATCTTTGGATGCAGAGATAGGTAAGAATGGATAAATCATTATGGGTGTGTTTGGTTGTGAGGAAAATATTTTCCAAGGAAATTATTTTGCATGGGAAAATGAATTTTCAAGGAAAACTATTTTCCACCCACATTTTCCTTTGTTTGGTAGAAGACAAAAAGTTTCTAAAATATTTACTTAAATGTAAAACCAACCATAAAAACCCCATCTATACACTATATAATGCCAATCTTTTCAAAAAGATGACATGGCGGTCCGAGAGTGAATTTAGGAATTTCGTCTAATAAAAAAATAATTTATCATTGAAAAAATAGATTTCCACTCATATATGGACTCTTTTTTACTCCATACCAAAATAATAATAATAATAATAATAATAATAATAATAATAATAATAATAATAATAATACTATATATAATTTTTCAGAAAAATTAAACAAAATTAAAAATAATAAAATAAAAACATAATCTTAAACAAAAAGTTAAACAAATAATAAAATACACTAAATAAATACAAAAATAAATAATTAAATTACCAGAATATTAAAATTATTTTTGGACCTGAATATATTCTAAACACCTAAAATCAAAATGAAAAAACTAAATTTATAAATTTATTAAATTAAAGACCTGCTTTAACCTAAATTAGAAAAAAATCTAAAAAATTATCGAATCTGTTATAAAAACTAAGAAAATTAATACTAACAGATTAAAAAAATTATAACTAAACCCTATAATAATATAAAAAAAATTAACTGAAGAAGACTAATTTATTCTAACTTCTAACAAACCGACTAAAAAATAACGAAAAGAAAAATTATCAAAATTAAATATATTAAGACATAAAATAAAATAAATATATATAGTTATGTATTTATTTATTTAGGGTTTGTATTGTATATTAGCTCTCATTTATTTTTATGTATATTGATATGCAATATTATTTTGGGCCTGAAATATAATAATTTTGTCTAACGTTATTGCCTTTTCATTAGTAATGGTATATTTTTTACTTGGTGTCATAAAATTTGGATTAGTTCAAAATATATTTATTATAAGAATTTTTAAAATTAAAATCAACAGGAACATGTTATAAAAATAATATTTAAATATTTAACTATATGAGGAAGCAATTTGGTTATTACCTTCATCTTATGTACAGTAATGATTTAATAAACCTTAAGAAATCATAAATTAATATAATAAAAATATAACAACTACATATATACTTGATATTAATAATTAAAAATACCTACAAGATAGAAAATTATGATTCAAATATGTTGTGGAATAAAACGTAATGAATAAAAAGTTAGGAATTATATTGCTTCAGTTAGTAATTTGTGTTATTTTAAAGGATTACAAACTTAATATGCCAACTTCTATTAAGCCCATAAAACTTCGAATAAATTCATTTGTCTCAACATTTTTGCACAACATACGGATCATTTTTTTTTGTTACAAATATAGTTTATTTTAGTTTCTTCCTAACATGTCTATCTCGTGACTTATTATTAACAAACATATTTAAATCATATCTTTTACTATTGTAGGTTTTCTAAATTATTAAAAGATGAGTATTTGTCATCAAACCTCCCCACCATCTTGAAATAGAATTTTATATTACTCTTATTATGTTAATTAATTGAGAGGAAGAGTTGTGTCTCCAGGGAAGCAGTTGATTGTTAATCGATAAAACATGTATTTATAAAATCTCAATTGTATCAATATTTTTGCCCCATTGATTCACTACAAAAATTGCGATCAATTTTCAATATAAGTATAAAACACAGATGATTTTATTACTCTATGCCGCGAATTGACCTATCATGCCCTTTACTATGATACAAATTACCTATTATTGTTAAATATATTTGGATCACTTCTATCATTATAATATTTTTCACTATTAACTCAACATAAGTAGTTATTTATTTGTTTAATTATCTTTGTGTTCAGAGGTAGGTAAGAATAGATAAATCATTATACTCACCTTATAATTTTAAAAAATGAAATCCCATTATGGGTATATGTATACTTTTTAAGAGTTCGTGTAATATTTAAGTCGGTGATGTTTTAGTAGGTTGGTTGCATATAAATATTTTTCTAGGCGTCTATTAAGTGAAATTAGTATTGACTTTGTAAAGAGTTATGAGTTATAAGTTTGATATTCTTTTTATTGATTTGATATACTCTGTATTATAATATTAATTTGTGACATAATGGTATTTATTGTCATTTATAGGTCATCTAGCTCAATATCTACCAATCATATATTATTCCTTTTCCTACTAATATTTACCTTTTGATACCCAAACATATTGTCACAATATTTTTATAACTCGTATGAGTTAGGATTATTTATATTGTTTGATTCTTAGAAGGGTCCGATTTCTTAATATTCCAAATCACGTGTGTTATCTTAAAACCTTGATGATATTTTTTAACATTCTTTTTTATTTATTATTTTAGATTATTTATTTATTCTTTTGAAATTTATAATGATTGGAAGATGAATGTGTATTGGGCTCTACTTATTTTTATGTGTTGGGTTCGATAACTTTGATGAGTCACGAAAGCGTTTTCGTTGTGAGGGGATAGCATGTATAAGAATGTTATTGAAAGTGAAATCATTCAATAAAATCAAATGATCAAAAAAAAAACTCACAAGTACAATATCGTTGCGTAATTCAATAATTTCTTATGTTATGCACTATACAACATTACTCCGTACATGGCACGGGTCCAGACTAGTAATAATAATAATAATAATAATAATAATAATAATAATAATAATAATAATAATAATAATAATAATAACAACATTCGTATTTTATGTATTCAAAATGTATGAGTTAGCTATTTTGGGTTGTGCTTTTTGTATGTTTAATTTATTTTATCTGAGCATGATTATAAACTTGTGTTTTATATACCGATTGGTAAATTGTTTAAACCTATTATTCATTGGAAATTTAAATTCAAATTTTAGGTTGATTTTTGTTTTTCTTTGCAAAAAAAAGTGAAATTATAAAATTGTCAACTTGGCCTTGTGTGTCCAAAAGGATGAAATAATTGGGAGTGGCATAGAAGACCGATGAGCACCGCCCAGTTAAGCTAAGTATAAATTATTTGGCAGTAAATCAGCTTACATTAACGACCAACTAATTAACTAATTTTGTCAAATTAAATACCGTTGTCAAAGTGGCAGAAATAAAATTAAAAAAAATCTCCCTGTTTGGGAAAGAAAGCAACGTAAACCTACACTTGGATTTTGTGACTACCGAATTTTATATGTTAATTAATTTATGAGAAATTCCTCGGCCTCCACAACAATATAATTGTGTTATTATTAATTAAGCTATTTTTGAGGTAGCTTAATTAGTTGGACCTTCACCGGAAATCTAGTTGCTCATTTTCTTATATGTATATATGTTTATGATAAATATAGCTATAGCTAATATATATGTTCATCAGTGTGAATTTTGTCTATTTAGATCTTTAGGGTTTCCTTGCACATACATCTACGACGTGTCTACTAGCTCCTATATATATGCTAGGACATCGAGTAGTCAGCAATATATGGTCGATCGACCCGTAACCTATAATGATGTAGTTCTTTATGTGTGTATAATTAGAGGTACAATGTACATCCTTCTGGTCATCACGTATTAAGAAAGGTTGCTCAGGTATCTATTTTTTATTTAATGCTTATGCATTTTCTATTGTAGGAATTGAGGAGGAGATTCTGATTTCCACTTCCATGTCTTCGTAATTAGGAGTAAAATCACAATACATTCAATGCCCCGAAATTAATAGAGTTCTTAACACATGTTGACGATACTTAAGAAGAAACATAGGAAGTATGCAACGGTTCTTAAGAATTTAGTGTTAGAAGTTTATCCTATCATATTTTAAAGATATTAATTGTATCATATCGTATTAGGAAATATTTTTTCTTTTTCTTATATTATTTGAGCTACTATTGGCCCATATAATAAAGGGTAGAACTCTCCTGTTACAAATTCTTTCCGTTCACATGATTTAAACCGGATGGAGACCTTGTTAAAGTCGATAAGAATCGATTATCATTGGATGTGGACGAGATGATGAAAAGAAGTCGATATTTGTTGGATTTGGGCCGAGAAAAGTTTTGATAATGTTTGTTGAACCATAAAGGAGATGCCATGACTATGGGCTGGACTCTATAATGATCTTCAATACTAGACGAGCCCAGCCCACTTACTGTAAGTCCCTAGGAGAGATAGAGCTGCTGGCGCTGCCAATGCCATCATCAACTTGTTGAAAGCCATTTTCTGTGAACAAGTTGCACCCAAATGCATACAAACTACAATGGCCCCATCCCTTTGTTCGGGATTATCCTACACATAAAAAGAGGGATTGGACATGATTCATCTCGATTCTTTGGATCCTTTCTTTCGTAGAAATTTTCAAAATATTATATAAGATTTAGGAGTTTTATGTGGTATATAGATTTATAACATATTCAATTGGTTGTTTGTAAAACGAGATTTATAATTCTATAATTAAAAGATTGACTTACATAAGAATTTATACATCATGTGATATTTGATTTAGTGTGCTATGAATATCTTATCATATATTATTTTTAATGAAATACCAACTAAAAAGTATTTATGTAATTTACAAAATACTTTCTGTAATACCCCAAGAGTAAGGCTTGATTTGAAATGACTACTTATATAACCAAAGGTGCACCTTCTCTTTAACGAACCCACTCTTGAGAATTTCACAGTTAAGCGCGCTTAACTTTGAGCAATCTTGGGATGGTTGACCTTTTGAGAAGTCTTCGACGTGTGAGCGAGGACGAAACACGTAAATCGGTTGTGATAATGTCCGAGGCTCGAGTAGGAGCAAGAGAATTACGCTTTCTAATAATATATTTGTAAATAAATATAAGACTGTATATGTGTATGCCCTTATATTTATATATTTACGTGTACGTTGGTTATCCTGCATGCAAAGGGTGTGTATATATATATATATACCAGTACGTAGACAAGAGTGCAAGAGAAGAGGAGATGATGAAGAAGATGAGAAGAAGCATTGGAGATTGGATAAGTTTTTGGGGAGATAGAGCCAGAATTAGAAATTCCATATAGGGAAGGGCGTATTCTGGGGGCCCATTCCATATATACCAATTTTCAGTGGACTTGAAAAGAAGTCCTGTTTTGGCCGGAGGACAGGTTAGAAGGCAAGTTGAATACGATTGAGTTTGAGAAACAGAAAGAGATGTCATTGTTGCTATGGCTAATTACTTACAGCCTCACCTTAATTTTTTGTCATTTGGTTAAGCTTGATGTAAGTCCTCCTTGTTTCCTTCACGCCAAAAAATAACTATGCTTGAGAATAATAAGGATAGGTACATTTACATATGAGGTTCAAGATCCGGGTGTGTTTCTGTCAAATTTGGGCTACTTGGTAAGACCCAACATGTGGCATGATCCATCAATCATGAGTAACCTCGACTCTAAGAGCATCTCCGGTGGGTGAGCTTGTTTTAAGCTCACCCACTGAGGCCCATATTGACACATCGCAAGAAAGTACCGCTTTTCTCTCTCCTAAATCCTTACTTACATGATGCAAGACTCACTAACAAGGTTCACCTATTTAAATAATCTTAATGGAGCGTACTCATCAACATATTTAATTAGTTTACATATTTTATTTTATATTATTATTTACCTTTATAATATATAAAAAAATTATTCGGTGCAATATGAAGATTTAAATTAATTATTTTAGGTTGTAAATTTTTTTAACAAATGATGCAATAATAATAAAAATTTTATTAAATAAAAAATACATAATAATAATAATAGTAATGTTATTACAATAATATAACGCGTAAATTTATTGTTTTAGGTTGCGATTTTTGATATAATAATATTAAAATTTTTATTAAATAAAAATGAGAGACAATAATATTAAAATTTTAGTTTCTGTAATTTTTAAATAATTTAATAGCAAAATTTTTTTGATAGGAACAATTTAATAGAAATGTTTATTTAATTCAATTAAAATTTTTGTGATCAATAGCAGAGAGAGAGAGTGCATAAAAAAAAAGCAGAGAGAGAGAGAGTGTATAGCCGCGGGAGAGAGGGAGAGAATCAAAAATTTATTATAATTTCAATTTACAATATGTAATTAATAGGCTCACACAAAGAGAGAGAAAATCGAGTAAATTTTCAACCAATTATCGCGTGACCTCCGGAACGGGCCGGTTGAGCCGAGCGCCGAGAGCAACACCTGCACGCGCGCTCGGAAGACACGCTTCCACTGTGGGACGACGCGTCTCGCTCCGCGCGCCACATCGGGCACGCCTCGTCCGATGCGCCTTGTCCGAAGCTCCTGCACCGTAGATGGTCTAATACCGTGTTAACTTTCGATCTTTATTCAACCGAGTAATGTATACAAGCCCATGAGATTTCACTCCAAAACCAATTGACAATAGGATGAGTAAATCACAATATTAGATACATGCTTAAAGTAATCTATTTTATCAATGTGAGATAATATGCACTTTCATATTCTTCATAGTTTTAGAGTTTGACATATCTCATTCCTCTATCCGATGTGGAGATATTTTATGCTTGCTTGTAATATGTCTATCACCTAGATGTATGGGAAAAGGTCATCCCACTTAGACAAGTTTTTTCCTCGTGAAATCAAGATCTACCTTAGGAGTTGTTTGTTGTTATTATCCCACTCGACCTGATTTATCTGATTTTTCAGTTAATTACATGTATTATTTGTAATAAGCACCATTTTTTCATGACGAATCTAAACTATATACAGAAATAAGGAGTTTGATGAAACGTAAATATAAGAATCATAGTATTAACAAACTATCGGTGGATGTTAATTATGATCATTAAAAACAAGTTTTGGTGGTGCGGTAGCAAAAATTTTACTCAGATCCCAACAAAACAATCATACAAAGTACCAAAAAGCCCCATTATTATATGATTGGATTTTCATTTGTTGTGATTTTTTTCATACATATAACGATGGAAGTATATAAAGGCAAATTCAAATAAAATTGGCACAATATGATATGTCTGAATTTGAAGCTCATTGTATAATCTCATTACAATATTTGTTTCGATTCAGCTAACATTTTCCGACCTTTAGGGTTAAACAAAAAATAGATAAAAGGGAGACCAAACTTTTCTTTTTCCACACATAATGCATCCTTTATAGGTTGTAAGCTTACTGAACTCGCTGGTAGGTGGTGGAGAGAGGGATTTATAATTAACGGACTAGCTAAGATAGTCTACAGAGAGTCAAAAATTTCCAACGATGAATTGTGACCACTAGAATTTGTCTCTTGATGAAGAGTATGAAACTTCACTCCTAAACCAACTGAGTCAAGTTTTATTGACGAGAAGAAACTACGGTATGTTCGACTTTACATGAAAAACATAATTTATTTATGTTTTATATTCGTTTATGTTCGTTTACGTTCATTCGTTTACGTTCATTCGTTTATATTTGTTTCTTATTTAACAACTCATTTTTGTTTGTTTCTATTCGCTTCTACTCTTTTATATTCGTTTATGTTTGTTTATATTCGTTTCATGTTATGTTTTTATTTATATGCGCACGTTTTTATGTAAGTTCGAACACGCCCTAAATTAATCACTTGATAAAACCTCATCTTTCTAAATCCAAAAACATTTGGAAGAAGGGGGGAGGTAGGGGAACCCTAAAAAACAACCCTTGGAGATATGAAGGGCCAATGAAGTGACCAAGATTTGAGAGAAGGGCCAAAATAAGGCAATGAAAGACAAAGTAAGTTTAGGAAAGAAAAATAGGGCCTCCAAGAAACTGGGCATAGAAATGAAAGTTTATCTGGAACTCGCCATGCTTTGTTGAATTGTCGATAAACGCCGCAGCTGCGATATAAATTGAGGTCACCCCATGATGTTGATGTATCAAAATTCTAGTCCACTTGGCCCTTCCTTTATTTCCCTTAGTTTTCTTCCCAATCTTATGCCTTTTCTACTCAATTCAAGGCTGGATTATTATATGGCTTTCCACTAAAACCTTAATTGTGGCTGTTAGAAATTGACAATTTGACAACCGAAAGATGTGTGTGCTTCAAACACTTTGATCATTTCTCACCAACCAACTCATAACCTTCCATGAATTGACCATGATACTTTTGTGTATCTCTCAAACCAGTTTCGGGACCTGATAAAAATATTAATACAATATGGTTAACTATATCGCCGTAACTCGTACACTGCTTTAAAACGTTTTTTTTTTCTTAGATTGTCCGTGTGTAGTAGTAGAAATCCAATTCATGCATTTCTTACCTACTACGTTAATACGTATATTTTTGAATTTGGTATCAAACGATGCATCTAAGCTAAGGATTAAAAATGAAAAGGACATTACATAATGCAACTATTTCAAATGATTGATAAAAACATATGAGGTTTGAGTTTAATGAAAATTCGACGCCAATAAGGGAGTAAGGGTACAGGAATAAGTTTTTGTAGTGAAAATTGATATAAAAATAATAATTACACAATTATAAGAGCTAATTTTGGATTCAGACTGGAGTGTTAAATTTGAGTATAATTACTATAAGGTGGCCGACTTTTGACGAATATTGTTATTAGTCAAAATCCGCTATTTGTAGTGTTTACTAATCCCCGCCATCATCAGGGATGATTGTATTTGCTGATAATGTTGGTGTGGCTTCATCATGTACTTAGGAGCTCGTCCCTCTTTCCGACAGAAGAACATAAATAACAACAACATTTAATTTAGTGAACTATACTTTCAAATAGTAAAGAGTTCAATATGGAGGCCGGCTATGCAAGTGAGACACAAACACTGGTGTCAAATGCCTGGACTTTATTTTGCCATGAGCTTACATTTTCTGTAATAGGCAGATCAATAAATTAGGCTTGACGATGGAAACCTTAACCTTTAACCTTAACCCGACACTCATTTAACTATTTTCTCATACGTGTGATGATCGAGCCAGATCAAAGACAAAAAAAGGGCAACTCTAACCCTCACATTTTGCAAGTCAAAAGAGTCGGATCGAATGGTTTCCGGACCTATATGATCTCCTCTATTTGGATGTCAATCATTACACTATGTCCATTATTAGTAGCGGAAATAAAATATACGTCCCTCTTTAAAACAACGCATATGTCTCAGTAATTGTCAATGCATATTTGTTTAATCCAGTATCACTCAAAATGACACATCTAAAATTCAGAAAAGAAAACGACATCACATAATACAACTTGTTCAAATGATTGATCAAATACATAGAGGTTTGAAGGTAGCATGTACTCTAAAACATTTCTCTATTCATAGGCTGAGATTTTTTGGTTTCCCATTTTCTGATTTTAGTTTGTACTTTAAAGATATTTTGATGGCACTAATAATTTATTTTTAGTATAAAGACATGTAGAAAGATCAACGCAATACAAAAATTCAAAACGAAATATCTTCGATCAACTAAGTACTACAATTATCAAAAAAATATCCTCCATCAAAATTCAAAAACAAAAACAGCTAAACATATATATATATATATATTTATACAAAAAACAATTATCTTTGTCTTGTCAAATATGAGTTGAAGCTTTAGAGTTTGTTCGAATTAGCGTTTATAACTGCTAATTGCTCATAACTATTAATAACCACAATAACATCTCATAAAAGCTCATAACGGCTATCTATAACCGCTACAACAACTACTCAATATAAAAACTAATCATAAACTCGTATAATTATTTATAATGATAAACTCATAACCGCTATTAGTACTACTACTCACAACCGCTATAATAGCTTATATCAGTTATACCTGCTCATAACAGTTATAATTGCTAATTGTAACAGCTTATAACTGTTCATACCAATGACATAACGACTCATAACCCCATAAACGATATAATTGTTAGTTTTAATAGTTGAAATAACGTAATTTTAGATTACAATCTTACAACTCATTATATACCTGCTTACAGTTTCTTAGGACTCCTTACAATTTTTTATAATTAACTATACAAATATATTTATAACTCCTAACAATTAAATAAAACAGATTGAAATAGATAAAAAAAAATAGAAATTATAGAATATATATATTTTTGGTTTCATATGGGAGCCCAATAATTACAAAATAAAATAGTAAAAAACCCCAAAGTCCAGTCCACGTTGCTCCAAAGCCCAAAGACACGTGACTTCATCTTCGGAGCCAAATCGGCCTACGACACACACACCCACAGTTACAGCTCCCGAGGAGGCCCAATGGGCTGGGCCCACCGTACCAGCATTTTCCGCCACGTGGCAACCTCCCCCACTTCTTCCCTCCCCTTGAGATTTCTTTCCATTTCGGTTCTCCTGTTTTTCCCGACTCGGACTCAGTGACTCACCACTACCACACTCCCTCCCCCTCGCTCTCTATATAACTCCCGCTACTCCCATCCCTCTCCTCACATCACCTTCTCTTCTCTCTCTCTCATACGGTCTACGCATTTCGAGAAGTTTCTGTCTCACCTTCTAAATATCTGGTAGGTAAGGTCCCATGGAGAGCTTGACTCTCACCGGATTATTGAAGGACGTCGCCGGGAAATTCCCTTCCCGCCGAGCGATTTCCGCCTCCGGCAAGTACGACCTTACTCACTCTCGCTTGGACCAGTTGGTTGAACAGGCTGCTTCTCGCCTCGTCGCCGCCGGCGTCCGTCCCGGCGATGTCGTCGCCCTCACCTTCCCCAACACTGTCGAGGTACTAACTCTCTCTCTCTCTCTCTCTCTCTCCCCCTCCTCATTTCCCTCGCGCCACCTATAATGACTGAATCAGGCCCTAATTGAATTCCGAGGTTTAATTTTTTATTAGTTTTTGTTTTAAATATTAATTTTTTTGTTAATTGCATACTATATTTGTCGCTCAATTGCTTGTCTGTATTAATTAATTATGCTGATTTCCCAATATTCATGGAGTTCTTGAATTTTTTTATTTTTCAATTCTTAATCTAATTTTTATGTTGGGAATTTATTTTTTTACTGTTTGATTTAGAAATTGGTGTTTTGTTTGGTGAACAGTTTGTGATTATGTTCTTGGCGGTGGTGCGAGCCAGAGGGACGGCGGCACCGCTCAATGCGGCGTATACGGCGGAGGAGTTCGAGTTCTACTTGTCCGATTCAGAGTCGAAGCTCCTTCTTACTTCCTCCGAAGGGAATAAGCAGGCGGAGGCCGCCGCTTCCAAGCTCAACATCCCCCACGCCACTGCCTCTCTCTCTTCCGGTGACTCTGACATCATCATCTCCCTGGCTCAGCCCGAGTCCGACTCGTCCAACTCGCTTGTCGGACTCGTCAACGAGCCATCCGACGTGGCCCTGTTCCTCCACACATCCGGAACAACTAGCCGGCCCAAGGGGGTCCCACTGAGTCAACTCAATCTGGTCTCCTCGGTCCGGAACATCAAATCGGTTTACCGGCTCACTGAGTCGGACTCGACGGTGATCGTTCTCCCGTTGTTTCACGTACACGGGTTGATCGCCGGGTTGCTCAGTTCACTCGGTGCCGGAGCGGCGGTGGCCTTGCCTGCGGCCGGGCGGTTCTCGGCGTCGTCTTTTTGGTCGGACATGAAGAAGTACAGCGCCACATGGTACACGGCGGTTCCCACCATCCACCAGATCATCCTCGACAGGCACATCAATAAACCCGAACCCGAGTACCCGGCCCTCAGGTTCATCCGGAGCTGCAGCGCGTCGCTGGCTCCGGCCATTCTAGAACGGCTGGAGGAGTCATTCGGAGCACCCGTTTTAGAGGCCTACGCAATGACGGAGGCTTCGCATTTGATGTGCTCGAATCCACTTCCCCATGATGGGAAGCACAAAGCAGGCTCCGTGGGTCGACCTGTGGGTCAGGAGATGGCCATATTAGACGAGAATGGGGTCATCCAACCAAACGGGTCGAAGGGAGAAGTGTGTATTCGGGGCCCGAACGTGACCAAAGGGTACAAGAACAACCCCGAGGCAAATAAAGCAGCCTTCCAATTCGGGTGGTTCCACACGGGTGATGTTGGCTATTTTGATGAGGACGGGTATTTGCGTTTGGTGGGTCGGATTAAGGAGCTCATTAACCGTGGAGGTATATGCATTTTCTTATATCTTTTACTTGGGCCTTATTTAGTTATTCATAATTCGTTATTATTTCTGTGGTAAATTGACTTAGACTAATTCTTTTTAGCTTATATCTACGGCTAACCTATCGCTTTATGTGGCTTTTACAATCGAGGAAAGCTTGGTTTGAAAGCAAATAATGTGTATGTGATTTGGTAGGCAATAGGTCGTTGAACTAGAATGGGAATGATCTCAGATAGTTGATTCTTTCCTTGAACTTACACCATTGCTGAATTTGTTAATATTCTGTAGTTGCGTTTGTCAAAAGTTCAATTTACAAGTAACGTATCATTGATGTTTCCTGTCCATTTATAGCAACTAAATGTAACGTGTTAATCTTGGTTTATATGTTATTATGGGCGAGTTAGTTGATGATAATGCTATTCCTAACTTCGATAGCAATTGTGGGTTGCTTGCTTGCGTACGGGAAGCTTGGAAATTGTAAAACCCAACTACTGTTATCAGTCATTTCATCGATATAGGTAACTAATTTAGTAAGCCTAAGATTGTCCGGAGAATCTGAGATATATTTTACAGTGATCGAATTACAAGGTTTTCGAGTCCTTGGTCTAGAAATGACCACCTTGGTGCGACTCATTTGGAGGGGGTTGGGGTGGTATACTTAGCACGAGTATGGCTGTATACACATGGTATTGTTGCTAATTGTTAGTCTTACTAGTTCGATTAAACTTTTCGTGAATCAATCGGATTGGGTGTTTCTTTTCTACTCCTACATCTTTCGAAGCCATTTCTTGAAAGTTTGTTTGTTGGGTGATTGGGTCTTTTTGAATGAACTTTGCTTGCAAGAGTAAAACTGATGTATCTAGATTCCGTTGTACTTTGGTAGGATTTACATTGAGCAGTGGTGGTGGTGGTTGTTTCATATTCGATTTGGTTTTAGTTATGTCCTTTACAAAGTTGTGGTTGAATAGCTACATGAGGTTTATTGAATGTTTCTCACGTATGCGTTGCTTTCCTGCCATTCAATTACCTCCAGGGGAGAAGATTTCACCAATTGAGGTGGATGCAGTCCTGTTATCACATCCAGACATTGCCCAAGCTGTTGCTTTCGGGGTCCCAGACGACAAGTATGGTGAGGAGGTAATGCTGCCAAAAGTAACTTTAATTGGTTAGATTGAACACCACCCCTCCCCTTCCCACACAAACAAAAAAAAAAAGATTAAAAAGTATTTGTGCCTACTACCACGATAGTACGACACTATGCATCCCCAAGCCATACATGTGACTGTGAGTGAGGCATGTGGAGAGCTTAATCTACTTAGGTATCACATTAACCTTGCTTTTGATATTGGCAATAGAAGAAGAAGATAGAATGGCTTGTTCACCTGGCACCTTACGCAATGCCATTTGAGACGTATATAATGTGAACTAACACAAGTCACATCTCTCTCAACTGCATAGTTGGCCTGAGACTTTTAAAAATATACCAATATAAATGCCTAATTTTCAGTGTTTGTGTGTGTGACAATGACTTTGCTTAGGAAGCATTGATTCCATTTGTTACTTGTCAATTATATTTCTTGAGCTTTATGTTTTTATTTTGATTCTACCTATCATAGGTCTCGTTGTGGCTTCTGTATATCACTTACCACCGGCCTGTGATTGTCAACTATATTAGGTATTCAGGCAGTAAACATACGAGTTGAAGTGATCCCCCCCCAAAAAAAAAAAAAAGCAGAAACTATGGTGATGGAACTATGTAGTTGAATTGCCCTGGCATAGTATCACACGTTTCAGTACAAGCGTTCTATCTGGTACTTAACGGCTCAGAAAAATGAGCTGTCAGTGTGCACATTCTGATTTCTTGTGAATTTCAGTTGCTTACTGAGTTTTATGCTATGCTGCTTTCGCAGATAAACTGCGCAGTGATCCCCAGAGATGGAGCCAAGATTGATGAGGAAGAGGTGATAAGCTTTTGCAAGAAAAACCTGGCAGCTTTCAAGGTCCCTAAGAAGGTCTTCATGACTGATTTTCTCCCTAAAACTGCGAGTGGGAAGATCCAGCGAAGGATTGTCTCAGAGCACTTCCTTGCCCAGATCTCGACTGCCAAAGTGCCGAAGTTTGGTGCTTGAAACTGGAATCTCCGCCTTGTTTCGGCGGTCGTCTGAATCTGATGATCCGGGACCATCGGGAGGAGTCACAGTTCTGGTGTTTTGGTTATCCAGCTCTGTGTCCACTGGTAGTGGATATTAGGAGGCATAAATATTGCCCTCAAAGTTGAATCTTCGCCCTTATTGAAGAAGGGGTGAATTTGATCTCCTAGCTAGAATACAAGTCTTGTAATTGTCTTTGTTCTATTAGTTTTATTTTACTTGTGCTTGTACAGGTTTTTGTGTTTCTAGTGAACGTATTAGGATTTTATGGAAAGAATCCTCTCACTGAAGGTGTAAAAGGCATCCTATATTCAAGTATTTATCATTATTATTTTATGTCAGGTTATTTTTTTTGACAATTATTTTAATTTAATATATGCATTTCATTTTCACTGGTGGAAGACTGGAAGCTAATTGTATGTTCATATATTTCTATTATTTGAATTAGTACTGGATATAAAATCGAGCTCGAAGACATCTAATAAAATTGGAACGATATAATGGACCAATTATGTTGTAGTTGACTGACTATATGATCATAAATTAATAAGATAAAATTAATACATACAAGAATTATAAGATAAAATTAATACATACAAGAATCGATAAATTTACTCAAGATCTATATGAATTTTTTTAAAAGAAAAAATACCTTAAAAAAGATTGATATAAAATATATGACAAGGCGAGCAAGTGTCTAATAACTGAATCAACCTATATTTAGTTAATGTCGGTACCCTTTGAGGTATGATATGTTTTGTTAATAAATGATTAATTCAACATAAACTTGATCTATGCTCTCGACTAAAAAAGATTAATCTTTTAAAATTTTTATTTTTAAAAAAGTTGAATACTACAAATTATATTACAGTCTTAAATCTATAAATTTAGGCTAACATATATGTTATTTATTATAAATTATTTAAAATACACTGCTATTTTTATGGACTCTCTTTATAAAAAAAAAAAAAAAACCTCAAAATTTCTCTCCTAGATTATTGAATAGCGGGCCTCTATTTTTATGTTTGGGTTTACAATACAACAATCCCCTGCATCTAATCCCTAAAGCCCAATTCCTCTCTCTCTCTCTCTCTCTCTCTCTCTGTCGCTCTTTCTCTCCCCCATATTGGCCTTCAACCCCTAGCTGACCAACCCAGCTTCCTCCCCGGCGCCAACCCTTCGGCGAAGAATTCTCTGTTTGTCCTAGTTTTGATGGTTACTGAGTAGATATAAGAAAATGGTTAGCAAAAGGCAGAGAGAAGCTCGGAAAAAGTTCAAGGCTGAGCATCCAGAATTGTTCCCAAAGCCTGAACCAACTCCCCCAAAGACCCCACCAAAAGAAGAAGAAACCCAAGTTTAAGCGCAAGAAATCAGACGGAAGCAAAGATCCTAAAGCCGTAGATAAAACCCAGAAATCAAAGTTTAGGAAACATCCCTTGAGAGTTCCAGGGTTGAAGCCTGGTGAAAGCTGCTTCATTTGCAAGGACAAGCAGCATATCGCTAAGAATTGCCCTAAAAAGACTGAGTGGGAAAAGAATAAGGTACCTCCCATTCTCTCTCCCCTTTTGGTTTTTGAATTGGTTGGAGAATAGCTGATGCATTTGTAACAGTTCTATACTTGAGATAGAAGCTGGGTTTTGTTGCATTTTAGCTTAATTTGCCCTTAATTGCAAAAAGTTATCAAATTTGAATGTAGGAACTGTTTAGTGATGTTTATTGATTGCTGAAACTATAGAATTCCTGTGTTGGAGTTAAGCTTTCAGATGATGGCTGATGGTGGCTGTTCTCCTTCACTAGATTTTAGATATTTTTTTTTCTTTAGGAAAAGAAAGAATGTGACTTTAACTGATGGGAAATATGTGGAATGTTAATTGGGTCTTTTTCAATTACTGTGAGTTGCGATGATGTTGCAATCTATGATGGGATATGTCAAATTATGCCCTTCCATGAAATGTGGAGTTTGATGGGAAAACTTAGAGTGTGGTTGCTTTTGCTCGAAATATGGAGATTTGTTTATTGGGTCATTTTCTGATGTTATTGGGTCATCTGTACCTGTTATTTCACAGATATGTTTGTTTTGTCGACAACGAGGCCATAGTCTGAAGAACTGTCCTAACAAGAGTGAGGAAGTCGTTGAAGAGAAGCTGTGTTACAACTGTGGTGAAACTAGCCATTCGTTATCTAAATGCCCCCACCCTCTACAAAATGGTACCATAATTTATACCTTTTGATTTTTAGTATGAATTGCTCAAAAATGATCCCTGATGTTGGAAATTCTTTTGCAACGCTTGGCTTTATTTATGGTACTTGCTTGAATTTAGGCAGTACTTGACTTTATGGTTGTTTAAGCTTGGGGCTTTAATTGGCAGCGAAATGGCATTTTGAGCACACACCACATGTTGTTTGACAACAATTAAAGATTTATGCGAGCTAACTGAGTTTATATCTTTTGAGACATGTTTACGCGAGTCTATCTTGTCGGTGATGTGATCAATATTTAGTGCATGTTATGGTATAATGGCTCTTTGATGTGTTATTCTTCTCATGAGAGGTTCCAGATTTAGGGTCATTGTTGGTAGTTAAAAACTTATAAATAGTCAGCTTTTCTATGGTTTTTATGTACCCCAAGCAGTTCTAACTTACCTATGGCTATGTTTCAACATTCAGAGTACACTGTTGAATAGTTCAGCAAACAAATCTTTTTGGTGAGGATAAGGAGTTCAGCATATAAATCATAGAAGCACAACCACTATCATGCATGAATTAGGGAACCCCTAATAATATCAGAGTCAAAAACTCAAAACTTCATTGATTTATTTAGGTGGCTGCTTGTTTCTGCTCTCGGTTCTTTGCTTCTTCCCAAATTACATGAGCCATCATGCATGGTTTATTAGTATTCCATTGTCTTGCGTTTTTAAGGCTTTTTAGTTTCTTGAAAACCATAATAGAGTTTCCCATCCATCCTTTTCTCTCTAAACCAGTGATTTCACTCCTTATGGTCAACATTAAGTGATGGGAGACCTTTTGAAAGTCCAATGGAGCCTTCCGCCCATAATTTGGATAGATGAGCAACTAAGGCAAGCTAATCTGCTGATGTTACATATGATTGCTTTATGATGAAAAATTTCAGGGGGATACTGTTGTTGTATATTCGTGCCTTCTATATGTCAGCAAACTGTGCCCTGTTCCTATAAGGTTGAGGACTAGAGGTCATCCATTGAAGGTAGAGCAGCATTTATTGAATTAAAGAGAGGATTATAGGTCTGAAAGTGCTTAAAAAGTGCACAATTTGTGTGGTCTGCTATCAGCATATCTGCTAATTTTCTTTTTTTTTTTTTGGTGATATTTCATGCTGTCTTTTCTGTGAGAGTTTTTCCTAGTGGGAAACTGGAACCACCAAAAACTGTGGTTTGTTACAAGCACCAACCAAGTTTTTGAATTTGTTTCAGTTGTTGGTGGGAAAGGGGTTTATTACCAGCATCGGCCAAGTTTTTGAATTTGTTTCATTTGTTGTTGGGGAAAGTCATACCTATTTTTTACTTTTTTGTTCTTGAGGCCACTCCTAATCAAGGCATGTTGTAGTTTGTAACAAAACTATGGTACTCGGATTCAGCTGGCGGTGCTCAAAATGGATACATTTTCAACCATCAAACCTTCCCAATCTCTGAAGTTTTGCATGTCTCAACCACCGCCCCCGTCAAAAAAAAAAAAAAGTGCCAAATGTCCACACTCAGCACGGATGTTGGAGTATAAATTGTTCGACCCAAATTCTCAAGGTAAAACAAAGTGTTAGAATTTTACAGTGGCAAAAGGCAGATAAAGTTTTATATGTTTTAAGGAGTGGGAAAAATCATTTATTTCTGGCATTTTGATGGATCATCTATCTCTATTGTGAGCTCTAGCTGTATACAAATGACATTATTTTTTGGCTGAATTATATTATCTTCCTGCTATGCAACACAAACATTGCAGTTGTAATCGGTTGATGTGATATCCTTGCCTGCTGACCACACATCATTGGAAATATCCGTATATTTCTGAATGCATTATTTTGGCTTTGTTGAGGGTTGTCAAACACTTGAAAACTGAAGGGTTTTTTACCACCTTCATGATACTGGGAGTCTTATAGCCTGATTATATACTGTTTTAGTTTTTGCATCCTTGTATCTATTGGGGCTCATTCTTCTTTATACATTTGGTAATGCAGGGGGAACAAAGTTTGCACTTTGCTTTATCTGCAAAGAACGTGGACATTTGAGTAAGAACTGTCCCAAAAATACACATGGCATATATCCAAAGGTAAAATTACTATCCATACACAAAGATCGACATGTACTTGGTCTTTTTTTTGGTTTTTTTTTTTTGGGGGGTTATTTGATTGATCTTTCCTTCCTTGAGCTTATCCTACTGATTTTAACTTCCTGGATTCAGATGATCAGTTGATAAACATGTACTGTGTAATTTACAGGGTGGATGCTGTAAGATATGTGGTGGTGTAACACATTTGGCCAAAGATTGCCCAGACAAAGGAAGAAGAGGATCGTCTGCTGTCAATGGAGGAGGTAAACCAACTTTGTTCAACATTTAACTTGCTTGTGCCTTTGGTTAGGTGGTGCATACAACTCTTCTCTGAACATATGCATGGCAGTGCAAAACTTGTTGTTTGTCTTGAAATTGCCTGGGGATTATATGATGTAGTTGTATAATTCATGATTACTAGACTTAGAAAGAAAATTGCTTGAACCATCAGAAACAGTGAGCGCTGGCATAATCCGGACCATCCTCCTGAATCCTTCGCTACATTTCTTGGTCTTTTTCATGGGGATGTCCAATTTCCGGCCCCATGGCACCTAATGTTCAATTCCAATGTTTTCATCAGCATTGCTGAAACTTTATGCTGCCACCAGATTTACACTCCTCCTTCCTGGCTAAAGTTCTTTCAAAAAGATTTTTAGTACTCTACCAATAGGAACTATTTGTGTGCCAACTTACATGACGAAGTCAAACTGTATTGTTTGAATCATAGCGTGGGTAAAGGTAGGATTTGAGTCCAAGGCTAGGGAGGAGGATGGACGGTTGTGCCGAAAACCGACCTATTGACCACCCTTCTAGGGACCTCCTAGTTGACAGGTGTGTCAGATACCATCAAGCCAATGGCTCTTTGGCTAGTGGTCTTAAATTATGCAAATGGAGTCCATCCTTCTTTTCCTGTGATGGGTGCAAAGATTCATGTCTTGTGACATTACTTAATCAGAGTTTTCATACATTGGATGTACTCAGGAGCCTTTAAACAAGAGGAGCGAAGACCACAGGTGACGAAACTTTTGAGTGGGGATGATCTTGAGGACGACTTCATGATGGATGATAACGATAAAGTCAAGAACGAGCCCAAGAAAACAGCAAAAGCTGATCCCATCATTTCTGAGGCAAACCGTAGTCAAACAAAGGTGAAGAAGAAACAAGGTCCCAAAGTGGTCAATTTTGTAGGTTAGACATTTCAGGGTGAACTTGTGATTGTAAAAGGCAGAATTCCTCAAATTTTGATAGAGATTTGTAGCATTCCAGGAACTCCGTGCCCCCATTTTCTCTTCTTTTCTTCTTTCTAAAACAACTTTGCGATCATCATTATGGGGCAACTGGTTTATGTGATTTTGTATTTCTTCAAAGGGAAGTTCTAATAGATTATGAGAGATCAATTTTCCATACTTGAAGCTTATGTTTTTAGCTAAGCTAGGACTTGGGGGTACTTCTTATGCAGTATATTCCTGTACTGCTGAATTAGTGCATCCCATGTATGATGCCATGAAGTGCCTTTTTCTTGGATACATTTTCAATAACTTTAATAGCAATACAGTATAATGGGGGCGACAGTCAGGGATCAAACCTAAGACCTAAATATACCCGGAACCTCATTAAGTTAAAGACCTCATTAGTTCAGTACCCATATCTCTAGAAGATTGATATTTTGTACAAATTTATAAGCATGAGACAATTATATACCCAAATTCCATACTTTGAAACTATTTTTGCATTGATTTGGCTCCTCCAATTATAAAAGGGGAAAATAAAGTAATTTGAGAATTTCTTTTTAAGAAAAGGAGTTTATGAGGTATTTTGTTATATGGAAAGTAATTTGTCAGTAAAAAAACCCAAAAAAGAATGAGATATATTAAGCAACAGGGACGTGCTTTTAGCCTAGACGTGGCAACAAGAACAGTTGGTCGTAGTCGTAGGCATGATCAGATCAGCCAGGCATTTGATTTGTGAGGAGAGAGAGAAAATGCAGGGTTTGAATTTAATTAATTCATTAATCACCTTCGTGGCTCTGTGATTAACGTTAACCAAGTTTTTGTTCCTCTGTTTAGTTTTCTAATTAAATTTTTTTCTCGTCATTGTCCGCAAATTTCTGGCCTCTTCAAAAACTCACCCACTCATATTTATTTAGGCCTTAATTCAAGGATCTCTTTTGGGTGTCTTTCTCTTCTCTCTTCTCTCTTTCTCCTCCCACAATCCCCCCACTCTCCTTCCTCCCCTTTCCTTCCTCACTCATTCATTCATCTCTTGTCTCCCCCTCTCTCATTGTCTCTATCAACCAACTCCAACAAAATGGTATGTTTCTCTCATCCTTTCCTTCTTCATTCATCTATCCAAATTCAATCATGTTGATTCAATCGCGTTAAATTTGTTCGTTTATCAGCTTGTTTGTATTAATGATTAGTAATCTAATTCAATGGTGATAACTAATCATGGATCAAAGGATCTATGTCTCTTTCGAGAATAGAGTACGTGTCCTATGTGGTAAATCAAATGGACCCTTAAACGCATATGTAGACGAATTCTGAATCTAGGGTTTCAGAATCGTCATTTTGTGTCTAAAATGAGAGATTATTATGTATTTAGATGACGAAACATATCGAGTTTTTCGTCTAACAATGTGGGATACATAATAATTTGACAACCGAGATAACATGCTTATATGTCATTCCTAGGTGTATGTAGCCTTTGATCAAATCGTTTTCATGCAACATCTCATGCAAATGTAATAAAGTATTTAATCATATAATTACCCTTCGAGTTTTTGTGATGTTACCACTTGAGATGATTTGAAACCAATTCTTGTAGTCACAACAATAACCACCAAATTACACGAGGTATGTCTCAACATCATCTAATATGCTATTAGTCTATGTAATGTACGCGGTACGTAAGCAGTCTAGCTTATCCTATAAGTCGTGAGTTTTAATTATGTATTTATGTATGTGGGTATGGACGATGAAAATGGGGGTGGATAGGCAAACGCTGCATCGGGAATGGCGGTCGATGATGAGTGTAAGCTCAAGTTTCAAGAGCTAAAAGCAAAGAGGAGCTATCGCTACATCACCTTCAGGATCGAAGACCAGCAAGTTGTGGTGGATAAGGTGGGGAGCCCAAATGATAGCTATGAGGACTTCACCAACTCTTTGCCTGCTGATCAATGCCGCTATGCTGTCTTTGATTTCGACTTTACCACCGATGAGAACTGTCAAAAGAGCAAGATCTTCTTCATCGCCTGGTACGTATCAGTATCAGTATCACTCCCACCGTCTCATTTTTATCTATCTTTCCTGTACATCGGGAAAACATAATGAATAAACGACACTACCAACTCAGACCCATTTGATCAAATGATTTGGCACCTGTTTTGGAGTTTTGTGAATGAAGAAAATCTATGTCGGCTGGCCTTATACGGGTCAACATTAGCTCGATCAGCTCTCTTATAATAAGTGATTGATATTTCGAGAAAATTAATATGTCCGTCATCATGCATATGCAGGTCTCCGGACACATCGAAGGTGAGAATGAAGATGGTGTATGCAAGCTCCAAGGACAGGTTCAAGAGAGAACTTGATGGGATTCAAGTTGAATTACAAGCCACTGATCCCAGCGAGATGAGCTTCGACATCATTAAAGCCCGAGCAATTTAGAATTAAGCTCGAGGCTTAATTGCGATTACTATGCATGGATCTTCATCATCATCTATTGGGTTTATTCAGCCTCCTCTAGCTGCTAATTGTCATCAGCACATACTGTTGTTGCTTAATTAAGTCTGTCTTTTAATTTGGGTTTAATTACTTTTTAGCTTTAATTTTTCTTTTACCAAACAAGAATTTTCTTCTTTTGGAAATTAAAGTATAGTGCAGGGATGTAACATTATGCACTTTTGGAAATCCAGCACTATCAGTCGTTTGTGAACCCTTCTATCAAAACGAAATCTTATTCTTTTTTATCGGATCTTTAAATTTATGATTGTACGTAAGTCGGTAACTCTACATGAGTGATATTACTGACTTCCGCTGTTGTTTTCGATTCTCGAAATTTTTTCATGGGGATGTTTATGTTAAAAACTTCTTTGTTGATCTGTCTTTAAGATATATATGTTGTTAGGGATAAAATTATGTATGTTCTAATATACGATTGACATCGAAGGCAAAATAATACTACATCATTTCGATAGCGGATGTTTACTATATGACATGCCACTCAAATATTGAACATTTTCCATGGTCAATTTCTAAGGTACATGTTTCAAAATAAATAAAACAATGGATAATATACCCAAGCTCGATACAAATTTCATGAATATGATTATCTTTGCAAGTCGTCTTTATTTTAAATGGGAAAAATGATCTTGTAAATCCTTAGTATATAGTTAAATTTTTGCAATTTTTTAAAATAATAAATTTCACTGATAGAAAGTAAATTGTAAATCTTAATACACCAGAAGTATTATTGACTGATATGCTATTAGAAGCCATATATACGATTAAACACTACGAGTAGCCAAACTTTACTTGAGGACATTTCTTTCTTTTTTGATCTACATAATAGAATACTCCTTTCTTACCAAAACCAATATGATGCATTGAATTCATTAGAGGGAAAGTGGTATTTACTTGTAAGGCGCTTTGAATTAGTCGCCTTTTAGGCTTTTACTAATATATTAGAACAATGACTTTGTCTAATATGAATAGTTAATTTTTTTGTACTGCTATGCTATAACATTTTTCAATAAAATTAAACTTTTCTAAAAATTTCTCAAATTAATTGATAATTATATATATGAATAAAAAGAGTGTAAAAGTGATGCATTAAAAAGGAAGACTTTGAAAGTGGGTGGCTAATCAACCATAAATTCAAAACTTAAATGCATTAAACCAAACAAAGCAACGGTAAGTTGCTGAAACGCAAACCTAAATACAACAATCCATCATCAACTTTAAACTTTAAAGCCAAAACCAAAAGGCCAAAGCAAAGCACAGCAAGGAACCTTCAAATAAACCCACCGCCACCCAGAAGAGACAGGAGAGGAGAGGAGAGGAGAGGAGAGAGAGTGGGTGTCCTAAAAGATACCAACTTTGCCGAAATCTCACAAGGGCTTGCTTTTGCATCTGCTTCTGCCCTGCTTTCTTCCTCGCGTTCTCCGCCGCATGCTGATTTGGTTGGTACTGTACCTCTTCCCCTTTCTCTCTCCTCCCTCTTCCTCTCTTTCAGTAGATTCCTTTGTTTTGGGTGTTGTCGATTTGTTTGTTGTAATTTTCTCGAGGATTTTTGAACTAGGGTTTTGTTAGTGTTCGTTCTGTGAGCTGAATCTTGATTATTGGCTCGGTACTCTTGGTGGGCACTAGTCAAAAGGGGAACCCAACTTGATTTGGATGATTTGTGATGCAAATTGATTGCCCCCAAATTGTAAAAATTTGATGGGTAGTATTGAAAAATTGGTATTAGCGAGGAAATCACTGAACCTAAGCTTAGACAAGTCAAAAGCTTTAGGGTTAGCTTTGGAAAAAGCTGGGCCTAGATTGGAAGAAATTAGCCAGCGATTACCTACCCTTGAGGCTGCTGTCCGACCCATTAGGGCAAACCAGGATGCCCTTGCGGCCGTTGTGGGCCACATAGACCGGGCAGTAGGGCCCGCTGCCGCTGTTCTTAAGGTCTTCGATGCCGTCCATGGTCTCGAGAAGTCTCTGTTGTCGGATCCCCGGAATGATCTCCCTGGGTACCTAGCTGTGCTCAAGAGACTCGAAGAGGCCTTGAGGTTTTTGGGGGATAATTGCGGGCTTGCAATTCAGTGGTTGGAGGACATTCTTGAGTATTTGGAGGACAATAGACTTGCTGATGAACGCTACCTTGCAGAGCTTAAGAATTGCTTGAAGGGTCTTAGAGAATATCAAAATGAGGGTGGAAAGGCTTGCCTTGATGGTGGACTGCTCGAGGCCGCCTTGGATAAGCTAGAGAATGAATTTCGGGGTCTGTTGACTGAAAATAGTGTCCCACTTCCTATGTCTTCTGATAATGATCAAGCATGTATAGCCCCATCTCCGTTGCCAGTATCAGTGATTCAGAAGCTTCAAGCTATTCTGGGGAGATTAATTGCTAATAACAGGCTTGATAAGTGTATATCGATATACGTCGAGGTCCGAAGTTCAAATGTGCGGGCAAGTTTGCAGGCTCTTAATCTGGATTATCTTGAGATTTCATTATCAGAGTTCAACGATGTGCAGAGCATAGAGAAGTACATAGCTAAGTGGGGGAAGCATTTGGAGTTTGCCGTAAAGCATTTGTTTGAGGCAGAGTACAAGCTCTGCAATGACGTTTTTGAGAGGATTGGTTTGGATGTTTGGATGGGTTGCTTTGCTAAGATTGCTGCTCAAGCTGGAATACTGGCATTTCTGCAATTTGGGAAGACAGTAACTGAGAGCAAGAAGGACCCCATCAAGCTCCTAAAGCTGCTGGACATTTTCTCATCTTTGAACAAATTGCGGCTAGACTTTAACCGGCTGTTTGGTGGACCAGCTTGTGCTGATATCCAGAACTTGACTAGGGATCTCATCCGGAGAGTCATTGAAGGTGCTTGTGAAATATTCTGGGAACTTCTTGTCCAAGTCGAATTGCAGAGACAGACACCACCTCCTGTTGATGGAAGTGTTCCCCGGCTTGTGAGCTTCATTACAGATTACTGTAACAGATTGCTCGGGGATGATTATAAGCCAATATTGACTCAAGTTTTAGTCATTCATCGCAGCTGGAAGAACGAGAAATTTCAAGAAAAGCTCCTTATCAATGCCATCCTTGAGATAGTCAAAGCCATCGAAGTGAACTTAGAGACATGGTCTAAGATGTATGACGATACCGCCCTGTCGTCTCTTTTCTTGATGAACAACCACTGGCATCTGTACAAGCATTTAAAGGGTACAAAGCTCGGGAGTATTCTGGGAGACAATTGGTTAAAAGAACACGACCATTCCAGGGAGTATTATGCAGCTATTTATTTGAGAGAGACCTGGGGACAGCTTCCTGCTTTGTTAAGTAGGGAAGGGCTTATCTTGTTCTCTGGTGGGCGGGCTACAGCTCGTGACCTTGTCAAGAGGCGCCTTAAGAAATTCAATGAGACATTCGATGAGATGTACAAGAAACATTCCAACTGGGTTGTGTCCGATAAGGGTTTGAGGGAGAAAACATGGCAGCTTATCATACAGGCAATTGTGCCCATATACCGCAGCTACATGCAAAACTATGGGCCTTTAGTAGAGCAAGATCCAAGCTCTAGTAAGTATGCTAAATACACAGCACAAACTCTGGAGAAAATGATCACATCTCTGTTTACACCAAAGCCAGGCAGATATGCTAGCTTTAAAGGAAGGCAGTATAGTGGAAAATTCAATAATGCGGCATCAGATCAACTTCATCCATCTCCTACGGGCACATAAATCATCCAAGTGCTTGATCGATGTATATAAATTCATGACCTTAGAAGTCGGATATCGGTGATTCAGTAAATTTCGGAATTTGCAAGAAGACTCTAGTGTCACAGCTTAGTTGTGCCATTCCTACGAGTTGCTCTATGCCTGGGATGTTATAACAATTTCTCCAATGGCCTGTATTATGCAGTGGTGATGGCCCAGGGTGACTGTCAGATTTATTAAGAATGGGCTCTCTGTTGGATGATATTAATAGAGAAGAAATCAGGCAAGTAAAATCCCACTTTGACCTCTTCTTCAACAGAGCCTAGTACATTGTAACAATTCTTTTCTTGAGGGGGTATTTGAGGTTGCAGAAATTATCTTAAATTATCAGTTTCATAAGAAATGTCGATGCCAATGATGTTGGTGTAAAACCCTCCCCCTTGGATAAAGCTCATTTAGTGTGTCCAACAAAATGAGATGGTATAAAAAATTTTGTAATAGAAGACTCATTTATATCCATTTCTTATGTTCTTCGAATGCTGTCTAGTGGCTACTTTGATATCTTACATTGTGTCTATGTATTGATCCCAATAAAGATCATGGCTTTACTGGTAGGTATATATATCGGTCAATGTGGTCAAACCTGCTTTTGTTTCATCTTGCAAAGAAGGGGGCTTATGTTTTTCAAAAAACACACTGCCGTATAAACAATGGATCCGCCTCGTTGTCTGATCAATCGGCTAGGGCATGAAGTCTGATCAATCGGCTAGGACACTAGACCACTCATGCCCGCCCATTCTGTCTCGTCCTCGCCCATCTAAATAGAATAGTAGCGAACATCTGGTAACTTTGTGCTGGCGCCTTTTGCGGGGTGAGCAAAAAGCCTTTCCTGGATCATTTCCTATAAACTTCAGCATTGAGATGTTCGCTTGTGAAATATT
Source organism: Talinum fruticosum (assembly GCA_021018815.1). Classification (NCBI taxonomy): domain Eukaryota; kingdom Viridiplantae; phylum Streptophyta; class Magnoliopsida; order Caryophyllales; family Talinaceae; genus Talinum; species Talinum fruticosum. The sequence goes on along the minus strand of JAITYX010000089.1, from coordinate 788,930 downwards.
CCTTGTGTGATCTAGTTTGGATTTGCTCATTGTTTTGTTCATCTATTACCAACCAATTTTCTTGGAAGGAAAATGGCCGGGGTCAGGCTTCCTTGAAAGTACTCGCCATTAGTCTTCACTCTGCAGTGTTAAATGGAAAGCTTTCTCTCTTTCTGGATGATGCCCTTTGGCCTCTATCGAATATGGACTCCTTTGTGGCTTTGCTTGTTATCAGCAGTTCTGCAGTAATAGTACTGATTTGGTGTATATGGCGCAGCAGCCAATGTAGGCGGGATTCAAACACATGTTGCGCTGAAGTGTTGTTTGATTTAATCGAAAATGTTTGTGAGAATCTTATGCAAGACCAACTCTTACCGAGTGTATTGTAATTAACAATGTATCATGGATGTGTTGCTTTTTTGAATTTAAGGTTCTGATTTGGTAGCCAATGTTGGCTTTATTTCATCAAAATTCAAACATATATGGTATCGACATTGATGGAGGCAATAATGATGCACGGAACAAAAATTCATGCAAAGCCTCTTCGAACAAACAGAGGCTGTGAAGAAATAGGAAAATCCTCTCCCTCAATCAGGGTTTCCATTTCGATACTACAGTTTTTTTTTTTTGGGGGCGGGGGGGAGGGTGGAATCAAGACCATAGTCTAATGCGTAGAGAGGCAGCCTCAATGCAGCGAATTTCCTAAGGGAAAACTGAAAAAGACAACTGAAATATGAGAGTTAGACGAATTTCAATCTGTATTGAAAACTAATTTTCAGCACAAAAACTACATAACTTAAGCCACCTGAATTCATTTTGTACGATGTGCCAAAATGATAATTGATGATCATGGTTTGTTTACAATTGTTAGAACACTTGTGGTTCAAGGATCATTACATGACTTAGTAAAGACAATCACGGGATCTACATATTGCAAACCAACTAACATGTTTTACAGACAGCATCCGATGCAATGAATCAAAGAGGGATACAAAGGCAGATGTAGGCATCAACTAAAACCAGATTGTCGGTACCAATTCCCAGAGACTTCAATGGCTAGCTTAACCAACAACCTCATTTATACTGAAATTCTGCAATTTCAGCTAATTGAGTTTGCACATTCCTTGAATACTTCAATTCCAAAGCAAAGCAGCCAGAAGTAATGGCACTATTTAGGACCAGAAGAAACCTGGCTACAAATGCAGTTGTCAGGTTGCAATTAGTACTTTGACGGTCTTTGCAAGTGAAATCTGTTACAGAAGATAAAGACATGTCCCTTCATTGTTACTCATTCATCCTAAGAGGTCATGGCTCCAGAATATATCCACAGGGGAAGTCGACCTCGGATTGATGTTTTCATGGAGGGTTGGCAGATTGCTACAGAATAAGTTGCAGGAATGACGACAGGTTCCATTGATATCCACCTAAGGGGAAGAGAAGGGGGAGGGGGTGTTATTCATCCAGAAAAATAAGCAATAATTTGGAAATGGTTCAACAGTTCATCAGAAAGTCAGAATAAGCAAAACAAGGAAATAATCATACCTCAAGGAGTAAAAATTGATCAGCTGCAAAATCTTGCACACAGGCAGCTCCCCAGGCATGAATCCAGCATAAACCGTAGGTTTGATTGAGGAGCAGGTCGTTACCCCCACCCCAATTCATTGCAATTTTGTCACCAGAATCTACAGCCTGGCTTCCCAAGAATTCATGCTCCTAAAAGTACTTCTCAAACTTAGTTCAACAGGTCCTTGGTATACAAGTGGTAGATTGATAAGCCAGAATACCATGGATGGACAAAATGGGACCTCAGAGGCCCACCTACACTGGGAGTGTTTAGAGGAGAGGAGGGGTGGATGTATGGGTAGCCCGATAATTTAATGGTATAGAAGCTATTTCTGAAGCAGCCTTAGATTGTAATACATGGACAAGCACCAATAACCACCATGATGAACAAGCCGAACATATAAAACTATTGTTCTGGTGAAAGAAGGACAAGTATGAACAGAAATGCAAAGTGCAAACCCCATGCTTTTCAACTAAAATTAAAAAACATATAGCCAAGGTTGGGTGAGCCTCACATCCACTGTAAAGGTTTTTCTTTTCCATTGTTTTTTATTCTCTTTGTTCTCTCTAACTTCTAACTAGCTCAATATGTTCATCCACTCCCATTATGGGAAAACACTATCATAGTTAAAAAATTCAGAAGCAACCAATGAAGTGTATATTACCTTTCAGGTAGCTGCTAAGGAGCATGAACCAGAGAAAACTAGAGATCCTTTCTTGCCAGCTACAAACGTGTGTGATGTTTAGACGAATGCAGGAGCTGAGGAATTCTTGCTTGTTTTGAAGTTTCCATTCATAAGAAAATCGAAGGTCATTTTATCAGGTATAAGACCTCTCTCAAGCATTTCGTCATGCAATCTGAAAGCCTCTGGCAAGTTTCCCTCCCTGAAATGCCCAGCAATCAGTGCATTATATATCAGAGAGTTGGGAGTCAATCCCTTTTCATTCATCTCTTTAAATAAGTCACGTGCATTTTCCAACTGCCCTTTCTTACATAGCCCATTCACTAGAACTGTATATGTGATATCATCAGGCCTAATTCCTTTTGCTAGCATCTCAGCATAGAATTCTGAAGCACTGAGCAGTTTGCCTTCCTTTAACAGACCATCGATCAAAGTAGTGTATGTTTCCAAATCACAGGGGATCCCCTCTTCGAGCATCTTCTTATGTAAAGAAAGTGCTGCTTCCATGTTGTTCAGACTTCTGTAGCCACTTATCATGCTATTGTAAATAAACTTGTTTGGAGACAAACCTGATTCAAGAAGTTCCGAGAAAAGTCTAGAAGCACTTTCCATGTCCCTCATTTTGCTGAAACCATCAATAAGTGCACCATATGCTGTGACATCCAATTTGAGACCCTTGCTTATCATCTCATTTCGCATTTTCAAAGCTAGATGAATATTATTGTTTTTGCAGAACCCATCAATCAAAATTGTGAATGTTATGATATTTGGGAGAATTCCCTTCTCTTCTATCTGATAATACACAGACAATGCAGAATCTAGATCACCCTCCTTCATAAATCCATCAATAATAAAATTATAGGTCATGCAAGTTGGTGTGAAATGCCCTTCCTCTATGATATTCTCCAGCATCTTCCTTGCCTGATAAGTTTGGCCGTGTTTGCAAAATCCACTAATCATAGTATTGTACGTGTAATCATTACAAACAACCCTTTGTTTCACCATCTCATCGAACACATAAAGGGCTTTCCCAACATCACCTTTCTTGAAATACCCATCTATTAAGGCTGTAAATGTGACAGTATTAGGCTTAAAGCCCTCGCCAATCATCTCATCGAATAGACTCTCTGTCATAACCATGTTCCCTTCTCCACAATAACCAAGGAGAAGATGGTTGTAAGAAACTATAGTTGGGGGTATCCCAGATTCCAACATCTGATCCCAAATTTTCTGAGCCTCACCTACCTTGCCCATTCTACATAGCCCTGATATCATAAAGTTATACGAGAAAATGTTGGCAATACCAGATTCAACTGCGTTGTTAAAATGCTTATAGGCGTCCTCCAACAATAGTGCATTCAGAAACCCTTTAATTAATGAATTAAGATTATAGACACTTGGTTCAATACCCATTCCAATCATTTGGTCATAAAGCTCACGAGCTTGTCCTATAGATCCCTTCCTGCAACATCCATCAATCAAAACTGAGAAAGTGACTTTATTGGGAGAAAGTCCATCCTCAGTAATTCTTGTGAACAATCTCAAAGCACTCTCCAAGTCATCCCAGACGCAATATCCCTTCATCAAGGTTGTGGCGACTACAATATTCATAGGTCTCCCACAAGATATCATTTCATCCTTTACCCTCAAAGCTTCCTTCATATCCCCCTGCTTCACACATGCCTTGATAACATTAGTGAAGGTACCCACGGATGGCACCCAACCCTTTTCTTGCATCTCCCTCAACAACTCACAAGCTGCATTTTTGCTAACAGCTCCAACAGCACAACTATATGCCGCTGCATCCAATTTAACCCCCTTATCCCTTGCTCTTCTAAAGCACCGCTCGGCCTCTCCAGCATTCCCTTCTTTCAAACAGGCTCTTATCAAGACACGTATGGTTTCACTATCCCCAAATATCCCTTTCGAACCCATCTTATCATACAGCTGCCTAACTTCCTTGATCATATTACTTCTGACCAATACATCCAGTACATGATTTACGAAAGACACCCACAAATAAATGTCATGATCAATCATTCCATTTAAACATACAACAGCATCCTCAATTCTACCAGCACGAATATAACCATTCAATAAGTAATTAAAAACCCGGGGATCTAAAGTAAGCTCAAACCTTTTAGCAGTCTCAACGAGAGAATCAAGAACAGCGGCAGCATCTGGGCATTGGTTACTCGAAACCCATCGGTACACCAGCTTCCTCTGACCCGTAAACCCCACCAGAATGTGAAGTAGGACAGAGAAAGAATCAAGCCCCCATTGAATCCTTGTTGCTTCTTAGCACATCTATAGTACTTCAAGGCTGAGAAAGGTTCCTGCTTTAAGCTTAAGAGAGCCTCTATAACATCAGATTGAGATAGAAACGCGGGATCTTGATGGTTTTGCGAGATGGAAATTTGGATGTTCGCATTATTTGGATCGTTTGAAGCAGGGCATTGATTGGAAATAGCAGATTCTGGGGTTGGTTCTGAGGAGAAGAGAGAGGATAAGCAAGGAGCGAATGGTTTGTGAATAGATGAACGAACTTGTAGGGAAGAAAGAGGCAGAAGTTTTGTCAAATTTCTCATCTTTCTGTCGATAAACCCTACTCTTCAGACACAGAATCAGAAGGTGAACACTTTTGAAGTCGATGACCGTGGGGCTGCGGTGGCCGCTCTGATCCATTCTTTCGTTTTTCCTTTCAATATTTTGTTTCTTCTATATTCAGACGTTTTGGGTCTGGGTTAATGGGAGAGCTTTAGAAATGGGTCGGTTCAGGCACTTCCGATCATTTCATTTAATACTAATCGGGTCAATTTTATGTCAGATAATTTAAATTTATTTAAAAATTAAAATAAATATATTTTTATACTATATGTTCAGTGTTGATTTCAAGTAAAACCAGTTCAGTTTATTCTGAGTTTGGATTCTTTTCAATAACTTTATATTAGATTTGGGTCATATTATCGTGATGGGTCAAAGTTTTTTTTTCCCGATTTTCTTAAAAAAAAAAGAAGTTAATTTTTGACAGTTTTTGTGAGAAAAGTTGTTAATTTTTGACAGTTTTTGTGAGAAAAGTTATATCCAAATTGCGTACATTTATCTATTGAAAGTAATTTTGGAATGCATACTTGATGATCTTGTATAGTTGTATCTCATGTAATACAAGAACGTAATTTCGGAATGCGTACTTGATGATCTTGTATACTTGTATCTCATATAATACAATTATGAGGCTATACGAGAAAACTAGACACTATAGAGTGATTAATCACATAAAAAATATTCCCTCTATTTCACAATTACTATTGTTTTTAGACTAAGAGGGAATATTGAAAAGTACAAAATTTAAAGATGCAGTTAAGCATCACATTGAATTGCATTTTTAAAAAGGACACACTTGAAGCGGCAAATATCAAGTTCAAGACCTCTACTATTATTGCTTCAAAAGTTTACACCCCTAAATTTCAAAACTGGGAATTTTCTCATCATTGCTTCCTAAATTTTACACCCTGAATCGAGAGTGGGAATTCCTTCATCGATGATTCATACCAAGCCTACAATTCCAGTGAGCTCAGGAGCGGGTGGTTGGGGGAGGGGAGGAGTGGGGACCTGGTAAAGTTTTTATATATCTATCTATTTTTGTACTATATCTATGCTCGAAGACGAAGACGATATAAAAGAATGAAATGAAGCAGTTTGTCTATACCTATTGAATTACTATATAAAAGATCATAACCTGCCTAATGCTGCTTGGTTTGATTATCCCAATATTCCTTCTCCCACTCCTTCACTTGTTTTAGAGCATTGTTTTTCTCCTTATCAGGTCTTGAAGGGAGGCCGGGTCATAAGGAGGCGGCATGGTGCATGGAGCTGTGTCTGAAGGACCCTTCACCAGAGAATCCATCATGAACTTTTTCTCGTGATCTGCTGCTGGGCATGCCATGGCCTCTGAGCAAAGCTCGACTGCATTTTGAGGTATTGTCGGTTTGAATTTTAAGAGCTTAGCATATTCGTTGAGTAGATGCAACATGTAATCATATATGTAGTCCATCTTGAGGTCTTCAAGTATGAACTCACTTGCTGCCTTGCCGATTTCCTGAGCCTGTCAATTCATGTGGTAAATCAGAACATTCCAAACTAGTTAAAGCAATACTAGGTTCAGCTTTCCAAACATGTACCTACATGTAAGTTCTCTCAGGAAAATCAAAGAACAAAGCAAGGGTAGACTTGGAAAAATTGAATAGGGACAAGTATTCATGACACCTATGTGAATTGCTGAGTTCGAATCCTCAGCAAAATATCAGATCAACTTGTCACCTAGATTTAGAAACTCAAGATTACCATTTTGGAGTGTTAAAATATAAAAACTTTCCTAGATTTTCAACATCCTGTTTAATTGGGTTTTTTCTCCTTTTTCATGTATTCTTTTTTATTGTGAGACCGTTCTTGAATATGGTATTGAAGACTATCTGAGCAAAAAGTCTCAGGTTGCATCCATATTAAATTAGTGCCCAAGGTAAGGGAGGGCCTATACAGCATCCAGGGTTCAACCTTAGAAGAGATCGTGTGAGGTGGCATACTAGACTATATGACCTTTCTTGGGCCATCACCCATCAGCTCTGTTTGCAATGGTTCTTGGACATGGACATGTAGGCAGCCGAACAGGATGAAGAAATACTCATTTCTGACTTTTTACAGCTGGGGGCTCTTCCATCAACTTATTTTTAGTTTAACTCAAAGGACTCGAGATACGTGTACAAGTTTTTACATAGGAAAATCAGCAGCATAAAGAAAAATGAAAACTTACCTTCTGTTTGTGGCTGTCACCCCATTCAACAGCATATTTTATAGATCTGCATTTATCATCTTCTCTGATGGGCCAATAGTGCTCTATGGGCACCAAGCTTCTTGAAAAGAAGTCATAGTAGTGGGGATCTACAATCAGGCTAACAGAATCACAAGCAAGGATGTACTTCTCGCTGACAGACCATGCTGACCCTTCAATATAAATCTTATATCTAGTTCAAGCACACAAAAATATGTTAAATTTGTGATATGTTTTCTTAGAAAATAGACATCAATATTAGTAGTAAGGAGACCTCTCATGAAACATGTGTATCAACAGAAATGCAAACTGAGAGGGAAGCTGATAACAGGAACAATACCTGTGGATGCATTGATCTGCCAAACTTGACTGCTTGAATCCGTGCTGTGCTTCTTCAGCCCAATTCTGTATTATGTTGGGAAGAAGGGGGCATTGATTACTTATCTTGGTTGGCAAGGAACATAGCAATGGATAATGAACTCATAAAAAAATCAGAGACATATCTTATGCCCTATGTTATTTGAGCTTCTAAAATTAAGTGTCAACTTTCCATACCGTGTTTAAGAAACAAGTATCCGACACCACTACACCAGGACTTGAGGGAAAATGAAGAATGCAAGTACCATGTCATATTGATCAAGTTACAGCAGAATTCATAAAGAAAATAACTCTGTGAAAAGATATAAAAAGATTGAAGGAAATGGATGATGTGTACCTGGATGTATACACGAGCATGCCAATCCTGTTTGTCAGAGGCATTACAACTAAGTAGGTCCATTCTGGTTGGAGCAACGAAGGGGTTTCCCTTCCAGTAAGCGTACGGTTCTCTCTCTCTCCATCTCTTTTTCTTATTTCCTTCTTTTAGTTCCTTTGACAAAAGTTCCCATGGTTTGATATTAATTTCAGCCCTACATAGAAATCTTGGCAACTTCAGTAGCAATTACATATGAACAGAAAACACAGAATAAAATAACTAGATATCTTCTAATTCATGCATATCTGTTGAAAAACTAGGCAAGCCAGCTTTCAAAAACTAGAGTACTGTTTCATGTATGTAATTGATTTGGTTAGCTAAAATTTCTGAACTGAGTTGAAACAACTACCAATCTAAAGCATATTACTACACTCGTTTTGAAAAAAGTGTGAAAATGAAAACAATGCAGATAATAGAATAAAACAAATCCCTGAAAAAGGATTATTACCTGCCACAAAGTTGACAAGTTCTGTAGCCTAGTTATATCACTAATTTGTTCCATATGCCTGATCTAATCTTCAGCCTAAGTGCATATGCAGGATAATTAGGGTGGACAGAAGATGGTTAAATTCTTTAAGAGGGCTCTTCAAAGAATCGCTATAGCTGGTGAGAAAGAATTTCATCAGCTCTTCTCTTCTCTAATTTTCCAAAAAGGAGAAAAGGGTGCTATTAAGCATGGGGTACCTAGAATAGTCTTGGTTCTACAGAAGTAGAGGCAAATTATTGTAAATGAGACAATCCCATGGTCTCTAGTTATTTGTGTCGTAATCATATTCAGAATAAAAAGCATTTAATATTAGATACACAGGTCCAAGTAGAGAAGAGGAAACTATTTTCGCTTGAAACAAAGAGGTCATCTAAAACATCTCCATGCACCAGAGCGTGCAGAGAATGGAATAAATATAGTTCAGACATCAGTGCCCCTTTCTGCAAGTTCAAAGCCGAATGTGAATGTTCTCTGGCAACTGTAAAGCTGATAATGAAGATAAGTAATCTTACCATCCCCAGAAGGACCAGTCAGGAAAAACGATATCATACGTATTATCATCGCCACAATAACGGAACAAAGGAGGTGGGGCTGGGGCATTGGGCCCACGGAAATATTTCAATTGCAAGACAGGCCAGTCAACGCAGTCAAACATGAGCTCCAAATCAGGCACTCTGCCAGGATACTTCCGTAATAGTTGCAAAAACCCCCAGAGTGTGAAGACATCTCTGGTTTGAAATGCTTTTTGATAGTTCTCAACATAAGCCCTTCCATTTAGTATCACTAATTTGAAATTGGCAGTTCTCTTTGCTCTTTCTACCATATCTCTCGTGATTCCAGTCTCCCTCCAAGGCCGAAGATCTTCATAGATCCAGCGGAAGTACTCTGGGCATGTGGGAGGAGGTGGAGCAGCAGGGTCCAATTCTAATTCCACGGGGTAGTTTGTTGGGCAAGTTTGTGTGACATCACCAGCTGAACAATCAAGAGGAATTTCAATTTTCCTGTGTGCCTTTTGCACAGTTCGGGTGGATTTATCACGAGGGTGTGTATTGCCATTGACTTCATTGGTAGTTGAAAATGTTTGCTGTGTGGCAATGTCAATTACTGGCTGCAAGAAAAGGCACAATCAGTAAAATGGTAGCTTTTTGCAGTATTGTATTGCAAAATAAAACAGTAAAAAATGAAGCAGAAACTACAAGAAAACTGAGAACAGATTGTCCTTTTTGGTACTCTCACATATGGGGTAAGCTACCCCGAGTCCGCGACCATGGCGTTTGGGTATTACGGCAGCATGTTATCATGGGCCATGAACGGCAGACCAACAAACCACATTGACACTTGAAGGTTTGAAACTAGTTGGAGGCTCTGCACCCTCCTTCACTCAGAAACACAAAGCAATGGGATGTTTCAGGGGCAAGCATGCCGCATAGCACTAACGCTCTAGTTATGTCCACAAAATTCAAGTTTGACATTCGAAGGTACATGGTGCTCCCAAAGCCTTGTTGAATTGGTCTTGGAAGCCCTGAGTTGTTGGTTACACCGCACCGGAAAAGCACTCTCTGGGAAATCCGGATCTTTCTCAGCAGCGACGAACCATCATAATTCATGAAGAGATGAAAGAGGAGATATGGCCGATTATTTAATGAAACCAGAAGGTACTTTGGAGATCATTCTCCAGCTAACAACCAGTGCCCTCAACTTTGTACTATATTTTTACCATTCTGTATAATACTAGTCCTGTTATCTGTAAAAACTTCCTACCTAGCCACAACCCCCCTCTTTTTTAAAAAAAGTCTAAGTGTTAAAAGTTAATCCATAACAAGTGAATACAACGAAAGCCACTTGGATGAGTGGTAAGTACTCACTCCCCGTTACAGATAAGGGTTCACACCCTCCCTTAGCAGCATCTCTTTCTCTTCAATCTTCCCTCTACAACTATAGGCCCAGCCTTATACTTGAAATCTTAGCCTAAGCCCTAAATAGCAGGTTAATACATTAACCAGATTTATCGCTCCATGAGCAAAAATATTCAAATTATGGTATCATTACGAGTGCAATGTATTATAGTATTAGTATATATCTCTACATTAAAGGAATCACAAGCAGAACATGTTCTCTTTTTCTTATATCGATAATGAAAGCACAGATGCGCGTACTACAGTAAAGTAATCATAGGAGCTCATTACCCCAGGGATCCAAACAAATACTACACCCCACATGCATACTCATAGTCAGTCACGTGACAAGACAAAAAAAAAGAAAAAGAAAAATATGGTATTTATTACACTCAAGAGTCTCGGACATTAGCCGCCAGACCCCACTCACAAGCCGCACCATCCCCTGCCCCCCTTATTATTCATTTATTTATCCTAAAAAAACCCTCGTAATATATGTCTTAAATGTTTTCCAATTTTCCTGATCCCCACTCCAAACAATTAAATTCCCCAAAGCAGTCCTCCCCGCTTAAAATGGCAACAGGGAAAACAAAATCAGTAATCTGTTGTTTTCTCTTTCATAATAATCTTTTTCCCCGGAAAATTGCACATTTATACATAATATTCGCCGAGGATACAACAAATTACATTTTCAGTGATACAGCTAAATTAGAAGTATACTGAGTAATTTCTCACTAATTTTCATCCTTCAAATTTCCTCAGTGGTATATAGTATATACTCAGAAGCCAGAATGATCATTTGAACCAACACAGTACTACTATTGCATAGAGAAAATAAATGCAAGTAAGAAGGAAACAAATAAAAACGACAAACTAAAAATACACATAGAAGTTGGTAGAATGAGCAAGGTTATAGTAAGGAAGCTCACAGAGGAATCCAGGAAGCGCGTGGACAAGAAGGCACCGACGAGGAGAGAGAGGCAGAAGAATACAACAAGCGAAGATCTCGCCGGAGATGTGATAAGCGGCCGCCAAATCGCATCCAAAAATCTTCTCTGAAATCCCGATCCATGGAGTTTAGCCGCAGAATTACCACTCATCTTCCACCTCACTCTCTCTCTCTCTCTCTCTTACTCCTTGCGCACTATCTCAGCTCAGCTCAACCATGGAGCACTATTGACATGCAACAATCAGCATCGATCGATTCGATCAGCACCACCACAAAACTCGCTGGAATCGAAATTGGAGCTCAAATTGGTGCTTCAAATGGGGAAGGGACGGAGGAGAGAGACAGAGACAGAGACAGAGAGCAGTAGAGTGTTTAGGGAGGGAAGAGCAAGAAAATGGAAAAGGGGAAGAAAAACACAATGGGTAGAGAGAGAGAGAGAGTGCGAAGAAGGGCCAAAAGAAAAGAGGGAGACTTGTATTACGTTTGTATTTAAGGGTTAATTAATCAGGGGTTGGTTGTTTGGATTAAAGCAGGGGGAATCATCATGATTTTAATAATTGCTGAATTGGGACTCAGTTGGCCGTCGGCAATGGATTCGTCCTCATGTGAAAAACTTTACTCTTTTAGGCATATTATTTTTTATTATTATTATTATTATTATTATTATTATTATTATTAATTACAGTTCATTAAATTAGTTTGATTTCCTTAATCGCCCTACCCAGTTTCCCCATCTACTCTTCGCGTGCATGGTAGTACCATATGGTCGAATGTGAGTAGGTTTCCTCTAGTGACACACCATATATTTAACCTGCGATATTGTTAGGTCTCTAAATTTCGATAAAAATGTTTCATACTTAATGATACGTATGGAAAACATGAGTCGTTTTAATTTTTGTAAGTTGATAAACTTTCGATCATCTTAACAATCGAAGATCTATTAAGCATTAACATCTCTTATCCTTTTTCTTTTTTGGGGGGTCGGGGAGTGGAATGGGCTGTTATGTCAAGAACATATAGTGTACTAATAACGAGCAAGATGATTTCACACTTGATTTTGGTGCAACCTGTGTTGGAGTCTAAAGAACCCGATCTAAATTCCAGATGAATATAACTTGCAAGAAGCATCCAAAAGCAGTAGATGGCTGCTAGGCTTTCTCAATCGAGGGTCCTCCTCTCGTATATCCAGGATCCAAAGGTCAAATATCTCCTGGTTTTGATGGTAATGGCATCTATACTCCCTTTCAATGAGGCGGCCCCAAGACTTAACTCTTAAGTCTGACACACATTTTCTCCCCAAGGGGAACTGCAGCATTCAACAATCACATCAGACCTGGAAACATTCTCCAATATCCATCAAATTACTTGCACGCACCCAATTCCAGTTTAGTCTAAAACATCGATGAATGTGGTCAAGTGAAGACATCAATCGATCATCTTACATGCAACCGGGAACTAATCCGAGCCCCCAACACTATGCAACAACCTCATCAACAGAACAACAGAACAGACCAGGGAACCATAGGCTCTGTTCTGTGAAAATAGGAAACAAAATGATAAGCAGCCAAATCTATTTGCAGGGACCTAGTTTTTCCATAATGATCGTCATCACCTTACAAGTTCTGAACATCACAATCATAAAATAAATACCGGGAAGAAAAAACACAAGATAACCACTTCAACTTTAAAAGTGAGTTGCATTTAAGGGAAATGTCTTAGGGAAATGGCATTAAGAAAAGCAATCACAGCTGAAGGCAAATATCAAGGCTTGAAAAATAGTATAAAGACTAAAGAGAGTGAAATGGACCTCGAAGATTAATCCGCAAGAACGTAGAAGAGGAAATTCAGTATAGATTGCTAAATTTAGTGTTCTCCAGATTCATGCAATGCTTTCATCAAAATCGCTATTCCCACAAGGGAAAAGAGTATTACATGTATATTATATTGAAAGGCATTATGAAACTTCTAAGTGTTCCACGGCAAGCCACAAGCATAAAATCCAATGCCACCCTGAGTGAATGGCAGTACGGCACTGTCAAGCCGTATGAGCTCACATAACATCTAATCCAAGTAGCAACCACAAGTTTTCATGTGGAAAGAATAATGAATAGTTCTTTCTTATTCGATGTTCTTTCCTTTTTTTTTTGGAGTTTGGGAGGAGGGGGGTCTTAAGAAAAGCAACCAAGCAACTCTCCTCTCAGGGGTTTTACCTTCAAGCATCTCCACATAATAAACACAGCTCCAATGATGCTGCTCATATCCAAACTTGATGAGATGAGGCCAAATGACTGAAGGAAGAAAAACCAATCCGCAGTTTATACTGCCTTCTTGATAGACATAGTTGATGAAGACTTTCTTGCATATAATGGATCCTCCGTGGATTCACAAATTCTCACCTGAGTTCCCCAATAAAGTTACTATATAGCAAGCACGAGTTCCCTGAGACTCAGCATCTTCTATATCTCTTGAATTTTGAAATAAGATGGACATACTGTCCTTTTTCAATCATATCTCTGATCACGCCATGAGCATCAACAAGTTTTCCAGCGCTCTGTAGATTACTAACTAAGGTATTATACACAAGAAAATTTGGGTTACAACCCTTGTTTTCCATGTCCTTGAGCATAGAGCACGCCTCCTCAAACTTCCCTGCCACGCAAAGTCCACGAATCATAGAATTGTATGTGAAAACATTTGGCAGCTGCCCAGCCGCAATCATGTCATCAAACACCTGCTGAGCCTTCTCAAGCTCCCCCACCTCTATGTAGCCAGTGACAATAACTGTGTAACAGACCACATCCGGCTTGCACCCGTGCTTCACCATTTCATCAAAGAAGTACTTGCAAGCATCTAAATTACCTGCTCGGCTCAAACCATCAATCAATGTAGTGAAGTGAAGGGCACTTGGATCTAATCCCACTTCCTTCATGTGATTCAAGAGATTGAGAGCAGTAAGAGGCTTATCTCCTTTTCCAAGAACATGAAGAAGAATGTTAAAGGTATAAAAGTCCGGGGAAAATCCTTTCCTACCCATTTCATCTAGCAACCGGTGGAAATGGTCCAGCTTTCCCAATCTATATTTCGCGTACATGAGAACATTATAGGTTAAAATGTCAGGTGTATGATCATCAGCCAGCATTTGCTGATACACCCATTCAATTAACCTATACTGGTTTATGTTAAGAAGGCCGCGCAAAATGGCATTGTAGGAGTGCTTGAATGGTCGATAATTGAATGTCTTTGATTTGATGAACCTCTCCACAACTTTTCTTTGCAAGCCTGCCTCACCACAAGTGCATATCAAGATATTGAATGTTCTTGCAGTTGTTGGGTACCCTTTTTCAGTCATCTCATCCAACAATCGCCACATTGCCTTGAACTCCTCAGCAGCCGCAAAATTTTCATCAACAAATGGTGCGCGTTCACTGTATGTCTGTAGTTTTCTTGCTCACCAGACCATACAAAAATTTGTAAGCCAATCTGGCGCACCAACTCTTGTTTTCATAATTTATAATCTTCAAAATCCTCAAGAGGACACCACGAACAAGAAGGCTAGAAACCCTTACATCCAATTCATCTAAAGCATTGTAAACATTGAACCCCAGATCATCTTGCCTTAACAGATCAAACACCTTATCTGCATCTCTCCAAGTAGTCTCAAAAAGTGCTGCTTGAGAGAGAAATTGGGCGGAATTTGGCTTTCATCGTCATCATCATTGGTGCCTCTATCCAAAACCGGACCAAAATCCGAACTTTTCCAACATTCCCTTATTAGTTTCTCAATATGAGAAAACCCATCACCAGCATTATCATTAAAACTACAAAAAGACCGAAATATGACACGCAGAAATGAGAAGGGCTGAAAAACCCTTGGAGCAAATGAAGCTACAGAGTTCATAATCAAAGGGATTCAAGCGGTGGGAAAATCCCATTATCTTAATAAGTTCAAAGAATTCAACGAATCCCAGAAACCCAGAAACAGAATTGAACATCCCAATAAGTAGAACGCCAAATGCCCAGTGCCCATTAAAATTAAGGACCCGGAGTGCCACTTCGAGTATGAGATAAAATTCGAGCCCTCATTGAACAATCGGGACTACAGAAAACCTATTGTGATATCAACGCAAGTAAGAGAGACAAAAATCTCAACTTCAAATCCAGGGAAGAGAGTTAGGGTTTTAGGCGGGGTACAAGTTGAAGAGGATGAATAGGGTTTTAGAGTTTCCAGCTGGGCAAGAGAGAGAGAGAGAGAGAGAGCTTACTTGAAGAGTTGGAAGTGCAGAGAGGTCGACTAGCTGAAGCGGTGAACTTGGTGCGGGAATCTCCCAGGTCTTCTGTACGCGGACTTAGGGAGGTTAGCGTTAGGGGAGAGAGAGGGAGGTGGCAAGCCGTCGAGATGGATTGGAATTTGGACGGCGAGGAATGGAGCCCTGGTTGGCTCAAATGGGTTCCCGGCCCAATCTTTGTCACGCCGTGGCTTTGAGCGAGCCTAATCTGATTCCGAAGCTCTGAACCCCAAACCAAAAAAAAAAAAAAATTACAAAAATGTGAGATTTTTTTTTTTTTGAAAGGAAAAATGTGAGATTATTACTTTCTTTGTGTAGTTTGTTTGTGTTCGTGTGTGAATGTATGGTTTCATTCTACTACTAAAGTCATTCTTTGAAAATTCAAAATGTCAAATAATAAATGATATTTTAAATATAAAATTAAATATACTCTGTATAATTAATACAATAATATAATACTCTTCAAAATTTATCACCATTTTGTTTTCTGTGAGTTAGTAAATGAGTAATTATTGTTACTAAAATGTATTATACTTTATATTTGTCTAAGAAAAAATTTAAACTTTCGTTATTAATTGACGATGTATTATGTCATTGATGAAAAATATGTCATTTAATATCAAGTCTTTTTAATTACCATAATGTTTCTTCCATCAAAAAAATTACATAATATTTCAATCATTCATAAATAATATGATATTTTATATATATTTATATATATTTTATTATTATATATTATAAATTATATTATTTATTTTATATATATTTTAAATATATTTTATTATTATATACTATAGACGGTAAGGACAATATAAGAAATTATAGTATATGAAAATAATAAAAGGTGATCACTAAAAAAAAGTAATGATATTAATTAACCTAGTAAAAAGAAAAGAAAAGAGCAAAAAGAATCTATGTCTAATCATTTGTTCAACAAATTCCATTATTTTTAGAGTTAAAAAGGTTCAATATGCTATAATAATAACTAGGTTAGATTCAAATTTAACGTAAGAGAAATACAAATCTAATATAACTAGCTATTATAAAACTATAAGCAACAAGAGTTCATTTGTCTAAATTCCAAAGTTCCAAATACGAGAAGTTCACAACTTTCACCTTTTAACTTTTGAGTTCCTTAAATCATTTTTCAGAGAAGAGCAAGATGGCATATAAACTTCCATTCATACTGCAGATCTACAAAATCAGAGGCATCATGTATCTACTCGGCATTCACACACAGAACACCTTCACAAAAACACTTCACCAAAGTGTCAAATCGACAAGAAGTGAGAAGAAAAGCCAAAAGCATAAAACATCATAACCAAAATACATAGTTGTTTCTTCTGACAAGGCTAAACATCACATTTGTACTGAACTACAACTAGTAACCACTTGCAGAATTGTCATCGTTAGGACCTTCTGATAATGGCTTTGCGGCGTCGGCCCCCTTGCCGAACAAGGAGGTTGCAGCGTCTTTGATCTTGTTCAGCACCCCCTTCCCGGGACTAGCTGACCCCGCAACCCCGCCTTCATGGCCCATCATCCCGTTCAAGTCCTCCTTCTGCTTGTGCAAGGGCAAGGTCTCAGTGATCAGCTCAGACAATGCCCTGTCCTCTTCACTAGGCCTCAGCTTCTCAGCCAAGTACTCCTTCACTGAAACCCCCTTATCTGCCGGTATTTTGACCTGCTCGAGCTCTGGCTCGGTTCTTGGACCGCTTTCCACCTTGGATGCCACAGTGGACCCCATCTCTGCAACCTTCTCAAGAACCGGGCCCACCTTCTCCTGGACTACCATAGCCACTTTGCTACCAACAGAGCCCGCCTGGGTCCCACCACTGTACTCGGCCAGTTTGGAAGTGACTATGCTTGTGGCTTGCTTTGCCTTGTCAGCCACCATTGAGGCTGCTGAAGACACCTTCTCAGTGTAGCTCCCTTGTTTCTGTCCTGAGTTCTCATCTTGGGATTCGGGGCCACTTGATTGCGTGGCATCGACGAATTGGGGTTCGGTTTCAGGGTTCCCAAGAAGGCTACTGGTCTCAGGGGTGATTGGCTCAGGGGAAAATTGATCGTGGCTACCAGCGAATTGCTCTTGATCAGTTGAGGGTTTTGTTTCATTGCCTAGGCTTGGTTTGAAGAGGCTTTCTTCTTGCCCTGTAGTGGGTTTCTGTTTTTCTTTTGTTTTTGTTGTCCACCTGATTCATCATGGATATTCATCCTGTCCAGCTTATGCAGTATTGGGGTGACTCCTATTTCCTCAGCTCCTGACATTAAGAGCAAAAGGCACATCAGTAAAGCAAGGAGCTCAACTCAGCTCATCATATTTTCGACAGTGCCTTGTTTGACACTAGTCATGTAATACCTACCGATCCCTGAAACTAACCCATTACCTGATTACCAAACCAACACAATCCGGAACTAGACTTATTCAACATAAAAATAGGGCAACTTAAGTTTAACCTAAACCCCAGTTGACCCAATGAAAATTGAATCGACCCAAGGTTTGTCTGACTTGTATAATTGCATTTTCTTAACAAATTTGCTTAAAAGATATGATGGCAAACCCTCGCGGTAACCAAACCAAAAATAACTTGACCTGAGCTCCTTCCAACATGAATATCCTTTGGTTCATTCTATCTTATGCATCTAGCAAGAAAGAAAGAGCTTTATGTACCGCAATTACACTTGGTTAAAGTTAAAATCCGATCTTTATTGACAGAAGACTGCAAATTAAATAACCACATAAAAATATAGACAAAACTAAGAGACTCGATCTCACCTCTGCCAGACGGATCAGTGACTTTGGCCTGATACCTTTCAGGAGCAAAAGCTTTCACTGCATCTTTCGGAGCATGAGGATCTTCCTCCAAGTCTGAGGGTCTGTCAATGACTCCGCCTATCTCCTCAGAAATTCCTCTTGGCCCAATATCAAGACCACGAGGACCATGACTTACACAAGAATGAGCTTCAACAGGTGTACTTCTTGGAGCATAGGGTTGTTCCTCCGACCCTATAGGCCTTCCAGTATCAGTCCTAGAATGCCCCAAAATTTCCTCCTGTCCAGGAACATATCTAGCCGTAGAAGGATCAAAGGTTTGATAGTCGCCCGGTTTGCTTGTTGGCATCAGCCTTCCAGTATCAGTCCTAGAATGGCCTAAAGTTTCCTCCTGCCCAGGGACATGTTTTGTGGAAGTAGGATTAAAGGTCTCAAAATGAGCCAGTTTGCTCGTTGACATTGGCCTTCCAGGATCAGTCCTAGAATGGCCAAAAGTTTCCTCTTGCCCAGGGACGTATTTTACGGGACTAGGATCAAAGGTCTCAAAATGAGCTGGTCTGCTCGTTGGCAATAGCGATGCCCCTCCAATGGTGGTCCCTCCTCCTGTATTGGTCCCCTGAAACCTCGCAACTTCCTCTGGCCTCGGTACAGAACTGTCTCCAGCTGCATATCATATGGTAGAGTTACATTACTCACCGAATGATTTGTTTTCTAGAACGATCATAAAATGTGCATATGCAAGAGAATATGATTCCCTGTTTACTCGCCCAAAATTGTTCATATATTACTAGGATTACTGAGAAACACAGACAGTAATATAGTATTTTGAGTTACAGAGAAATATATATACGGACAAGTACCACCATGAACTTCAGGGTCTGTGTCCATCTCATCATCATCGTGATCATGATCGTGATTTCCATGATGCCCGGTGACGGTATCCTTAATCTTCTTAGCTTTGGCCTTCACCTTCTTCAACACCGATTTTCTCTCACCATGCTGCTCCATCTCCTGCTGTCCTTCACCTTGATTATTTGATTCCACAAACCTTGTTACTCATTTCATACCATTGCAGAACAAATCTTTAAGGCAAATTCTTCGAACAGTAAACTGATAAATTGACCGTTTAAAATGTTAAAATTACCTGACCGTATGCCATGAGTGCGAAGAGGGTCATCTTCATCATAGGTAGAGTGGGGTTTGGGGCGTTCCATTTGAGTGTTCATTGTGACTTCACCAACACGTAGGTTCAGTTTTCTTATGCTTGTCAGACTGATCAGAGGGCGAAAAGAGTGGGAGATTAAATAGTTTAGGTTATCGGAGAATGAAGTTGATTTAAATTGGAGGGTGGGGATGGTATGAATGTACATGGAGATGCCACCTTTGTATTGGCGGAGTGTTGGCGCTGTACTTGTGCGGACACGTATCCAAGAGGACGACACGTACATTTGTTCATATTCAAGGCTTTGTTGATTTTAGATGATAAGCGTAACTCTCACCGCATTGGGTTGGTTTGGTTCGATTCTCCGTCACATGGAAGGCAACAAACAAGTGGAAATAATGAGACTCATTGGTTAAATATTTAAAATCAATATGGTTCATATTTTTTTACATTAAGATTGTGATTTAATAGTTAGGACTATAGTTAAGAATGTGTGAAATTGTTTAAAGGGAGAGTAATATTATAATTGATTATATTGTTAAATTAGAATATATTATAAGGTTTAGAATTATCTTTAGATACTTTTTCTCGTAAAAGTTTACATATATACTGATTGATGATAACATAGGTAGAATATTTGAAATAAGGGCTACCTAATATTCTTTATTTGTACTTATCATCCAAAAAAAGTAAAGTTTTTAAAATGTCTTTGTATATATGAGTCATATAATTTTACTCTCTTAGAATAGGGAATTTGAAAAGATAAATAGAAGTAATTTGTATAAGAGTTATAAGATTATCTCATATAGATAATTTACGATGTAAAAATATGATAAAAAACACAGATTAAACGAGTTCAATGAAATACCTACTCGTTGAATAATTTGTTAATATATATTACCACTAGGTATTTGTACGAAATTCGAATCTAAAAAATTAGGAACGAAATAAATGTGTAATCTACTTTGAGATAGCCTATTAATATAAAAATTATGTTCTGGACTCAAGATTAGTAATCCCGAATCACAAATAAACATATAGACCTTATTCCCAACTTATTTTTATCATTTTCTTATATGTATCCCACATCTATAACTCTAGGATCATGATATAACAATTATTATTAATAGTGTTTAATTTTCACCATAGACACCGATAAGATTTTTTTATATGGATTTGCCCATGTGAAGAAAAAAAACACACATACACACACAAGAAGGGAAAAAAAAAAGGGCTAAGTGCGCGCCATTGCCTAAAGCTTTCTCTATGATCTTCGATTCAAAACCCTCTTTTATACGATCACAGTCACAGCTCTCGCGTCAAACGGTCACTTGCTCTTCTGCGCTTCTTCTGTCTCCTCTCTCTTATCGGCCTGATCAGACAAGAGCTGAAATGCGAACCCGATTCCTCACCACCGATTACTTCAACTCCAACCAAACCCTAGAGTTCCTTCGTCTTCCTCTTCCTCACGTCCAACCTCCTCCAAATGACATCTCCTCCCTCTCATCCTATTTAGAGCAGGAGCTTCTTCGCTGCATCGATTCTTCTTCCTCCTCCATCTCTCTGCAAATCGATAGTTTTCCGATCCAAAATGCTCTTTCCAAATTCTTCTCCGATGTTTTTCCTCACACAATCGACGCCGAAGATTGCGCTTCGCCGACTTCTCTCCGGCTCCAGAGCAGCGGCTTGTTTCAAGTTTCGGAGGTAATTCCCGAATTCAGAGTTCTCTCTCTTTTACTCGCTTGCTTGCTGAACACTGTCACATGTCTTGGATTTAAGCAGTAAATTATGCTTTTCTAGCGTCTGATTCGTGTGTGTTGGTCATCTGAATTGTTCTGTAGTCGAAAAATGGATTTGCATATCAGATTGTATGAATATAACCATCAGTGATTAGATTCTTTTCAATTTCTAGACGTTTGCGTTTTTCTCTCCTGTGTGCGATTGCGTTTGTGTCATCCGGAAATTAAGAGCCGCGAATTATGCTTTGATCCATGCTTTGTGTACAAATTATTTAGGTAGTTAAATTACTGGAGTTGATAGTCGCTTCACTTTATGCCGTAATGAACTCTGCTATCTGAGATGAATGAGGATTTGTCTGATAAAGTGATGATCTCACTAAAGCATTTGCACGGTTAAAATCAACAAGATAGTCAATAACTTTTTCTCCCACTAGGAATCCTCGTTTCTTGGTTCAAGTGAATAAGTTATGATGTTGCCTGGATTAGCTTGTGATCGAGTGTCTTATCTCTTCCTCTCTCCCTTGGGCATTTGGTATGACTTGTGAGTTATAGGTTTATAGTTCTTGGTGTTATGTACAGTTTAACTAGTATCCGAAGTTTAAAACCCGCTATGGTGATTCACCAATTTGTGTCATAGTTCTAAAATTTTAGTGGAGTCATGGTTAATAAAAGATAACCTGGATTAATTGGAACCGAAATATTGAATGATGTGGTCCTTGAGGTAGAATAATGCATGTGGATATATGGAAAGCAATGTTTATTTTCATCTTAGCTAATAGCAAGTTTTGCGGTTCAGTACTTCTCTGCCAAATGTTCAAAGTTTAGGCCTGAGCTACAGTATTTATGGATAGATCTTCTTTTAAACTCTTGGCATTGGCTTCTGCAAATTGCTGGCTCTTATGCACGTGCTAGGACTTTGTTCATTCTCTGGGTAGAATTTCATGTATCATTGTAATGGATTCTGAGGAATACCAGGACATAAGTGAAGGGGAAAGTACAGGAAGAAGACTCTAATTGAAATGTAATATTTATTCTTACATGAGGAGGTAGATCATTCTATTGACTGTGCTTGGGTCTGCCTTCTCTGAGTAGGAACGATTCATTCAATTCCTTTGCAAGAGGCAGTTTCAAATTGACATACTGGATTGTCGTTGATTGTATCGAGGATACATCCAAATGAAGCCCACCGAAGAGATATTCCCCACCCACTTTGTTCGTCTACTTATTGGGTTTTCTGTTGCAGAAAGGATCTGAACTAGCTTATGAAGAAATTGCAATCAAAAACTGCAGAACTTCTAATTCTGAAATCACAGTGAGTACACTTTCAGTGGTATGTGAAAGGGATGGATTACTTCCCATGTTCCTGAATAGATGTGTGTTTTTGAACTCTAAACATTTGCTTGGGGTTATGCAGCAGGAGAGGATTAATGATACTACTGGTCGTAAGAATGGAAATATGGATGTGCTCATGCAGCTTGAAATGCCAGAGCTGGACCAGGATCTGGTAACATAAGCATTATTCCTCTTGTGCATAAAAGTTGGCTAGCCTTCTGAGTTTGAATAATTTCATTGATGGAACACCTCTATTTTTCTTTCCGCAGGAAAATGACTGCATGTCTGAGAGAGAAAAGATTCGGCTTCTTGCAGAAGTGCAAGAATGCGATGATAATCTGGTATAAAGCGGGGAAAAAGAACTAAAAAGAGCTTAGCTTTTTCATTGCGGCTTATGCAACACGTTCTATTAATCATGTTTCACTTGCAGAGGAACGAAAATCTTACATTACTTGCCCAAAAAAGGATATGTTTTAATCTAAAAAATTGAATCTTTGCAGGAAATGCTCAATACAGGGCTTGCAGATTCATACCATTGTGATATTAGTGAATCTGTATACACAGTCAGGTCTATATGTCTAGACTATGTTATGGAAGAGAATCCTCAAATACCAGAGGACTTTACCCACTTCGTAGACAATGTTTGCTCTTTTCACTGCTTGTTACCTCTTTTTGAAGTGGACGAAATGGGAATGGAAGATTTCAGATGGGCCTGCATAGAAGATGAGCTCCATTCCTTCAGTCGAGAATATTGAAATCCAACATTGTACAAACAGTTACGACCTTGAACTTAACTGTCAAGTTCTGCTGGGATCTGCAGAGATCGGCATTCTGGAGTTTGTTGATGACCATCATACATCAAAGCTGCCTCTTGATATTGAAAGCCTGAATTCTGCTCTACATGTTGATATTTTGCAAATTGTGGAAACTCTGACAGGGATGATGGATGCTTATCTCTTTGAAGAGTTAGAAATGCTTGATTCAGACTTCTTTGAGATTTTTGAGGCAAACTCCATTTATCAGATCACCAAAGAACAAGAGACATCTAATGAGCTGTTCCACATAGACAGGAACTTCAAAAGTTTTGATGATCTAATCGTAAGCAGTGAGCTAGCTGTTATAGACGACTCATTCATATCACTACCTGTACCAGCTCTCAAGGATGATGAGCACAACTTGTCATTGCATGTTATCATTACTGATATATTCACTAACCTGGAGCCAGTACCCCTCTCTACGTCAGATGAGATTTATTTGGATTGGAACCTACTCGGAGAAGATAAATGCAGCAATAATGTAGTCACTGCTATTCAGAAGTTGTTCAATGATGTTCAAGAATCAACAATTGATTTAAGCCAGTTGCCAAATGGTGGCAGCATGCTGATGCTTGATTTACTTTTATCAGGTGATCCTTTGGACTGCCTGAATGTTACAGACAACAAGGTTGAGATGCCATCTGACTGCAATTGCATTGTCAAACAAGAAATCAACACAGTTTCATCAAGTAGCTTGTCAGATGATGACTGTCAAATCATAGAAAATTTTGAAAAGACAGTCAATGCTCAATCAGAGAAGGTTGCATCAAGCAGGTTGTCAGATGAAGATTGCCAAATTATAGAAGACACAATGCTAATGGATAATGATTTTGGAAAACCACCATCATCTTCTGTATCTATGTCACACTTCAATGATCTTGACTTTTTCTTGAACCCCAGGAAAGCTACTGGCAATATGAAAAATGACCGCAGAGTGAAGGCATCAGATGATAATTCTGGGTTTTCTAATGGTTTTCACAAGAGAAAAGCAGAATCTCCAGTTCAGAGGCAGCAGTCACATGCCCAGTTTCATACTTTAAACTTGCCTGCTAATTTCATCATCCTCATTGATATTCTACAAAGTAGTTATTTGGCAGTATTGGGTGATGATAGAAAACTGGATGAGACAGGATTATCCATGACCACTTCAGATGGCATAAATTTGCTTGGACTTTCAGAACAGAGCTTAATGGAGCACGTGAGCAAGCAAATGAATCAGCAATCATTTTTAGGTCATGGGGATGGCAGTACTATGGATATGGTCACATTATGTGCTATTAAACGTATGGCTTGGTGCCTATGTTTCTGGGGTATCTACACTCTCCATCTCTTCGTGTGCAAATTGTTTCGGAGCCTGGACTTCCTAAAATCAAGATTATACTCTGTTCATTCCTTGATTGAGGAGGCTTATGTGGAAGTAGATAAAGAAATAACCAAGTCGCATCCGTCACTAGCTATTATCAAGGACATTTTGCAGCTGGATTCAAGCAGAAATAGCAAAGTATTGATTTTGGCTCAGCGGTTTCTTTGGGGGCCACTCAAGAGGCTATTAACTTCCATGGACATTCCATTTACTGAAGTGGAAGATAATTCTAATCTTGAAAAACTCTCTGCTTTACTTTATGACTTCTTTGATGGTGGAGCAACTGGACCAAGAGATCACCTGAAGACAGCTTGCTTGTTGTTATCACTTGAGTATGTATTAACTTTGGAGACCATTTTCCTACTAGCTTTAATTGGGAGAATAGCAAGTTTAATAGCTTAGTGACTTTTAATCTTCATTCTAGTTCATGTTCATTCTTTGGTAAAAATAATATCTTGTTATATAGCCTGTATGTCTCTCTCTCTCTCCCTCCCCCTTTTCTTTACCCTCTCTTGTTATAGATGATGATTATGTTCAGTTTTTTTGATAAGTACGGTAATCACAGGAAGCATTCTATTGAATTAACATCTCGAGGTTAGCTGTCATGTTGAGAGGCTACCCAGGTGGGAAAGCTCCTGGGATGCTATAGCAGTCAGTTGTGGCATTTTGCACTAGACAAGGGAAAAAGTTAGAACTGCTTTTGTAGAAGACACTTACTGTAGATATGTCAGTGGCGCACAACTGTAGTAGATGCTTTAGTATAATCATAAAATGAAATTGTTGTAAGATTTTTCCCTTGTACCTACTTGTCTTGCTGTCTCTTTGCCGTCTTTGCGTTGTCTGAATATGTTTGAAGCTATTGAACTCTCTGTTGTCAAATTGACTTGAAATTGTGAAAGCCTTTAGCACTTTCATTAGCAACCTTTTTTTCTTTTCTTTTGTGGTGGTTGGTAGGGCTGGAGAAGGTAAGGAAAATTTTGAGTTCTCAAATATCTGTATTTGTTATATAGCATCAAATAATTTTACATCTGTCATTTGTTCTGTGGAATCCAGGGATATTTCTTCATCAATTCTCATGCAAAAGTTTGACATCATATTGGAGTATGGAGGTTCCTCTGGCATGTCCAAAGTGTCAACTCTTTGTCCTAAGAAAATTGGTACTAGAAGCCTTCATTTCTTGAAAGTTGGGCTGAATGGTGCGGCAAAAGCACTTTGTGAAGGCATTCTTGATTCCTCGAGTGACAGAAGTAGAATTGTAAGTCTGATCATGTGTGATAACTCTCATGGTTTTGTGTCCTTTGTTGGAACTCGAATTCTTTTTAGAGTTCAGTATTTACTGGTTTTGGTCAATTGTATTAACTTCCGGGTATGTTTCTTGATGTTATGGCTTATGTGGTTTCTAGCTTGGTGCATCAAACATCTTGTTTAACTGGTTTACGGTTCTTTTTCCACACTCCTAGTCACTAGAGTGGTGCTTGTCAGAATACAATGCCTTAAAGAATTGATTCAGAGGTTTTAACAAGGAGGAGAGAGGCTTCATTAGTTTCTTATGTCTATGCTGACAAGGTGTTTGGAGAAGGATGCTAAAGCATCTTTCATGAGTGGGATCGTTTACAATGGAATTCTGGTTTTAAAAACTATCTATTGAGTTCCTGACACTGCTCCTGCGGGTTCTGAGGCGGTTGAGATCCATGCAGCCTTACTCCCTAGATCTGTACTGGAGTCTTTCTTTTCCACATTAAGTCCTCCTAGAGATGAAAATTGACTTCGTACAATTTTGTCAGTCAGTTATATCTCGCAATACTTTCTAAGCGTCCTCTGAAATATGATATGAAAACCAGACTGCGAACATCTTAAATCACATTCCTTTACAGGTTATTCATAAATTATGCCTTTGCTTTGAGAATATGAGGTCTCTCGGATGCTCACAAATTGTGATTGTACTGTCAATTAACAGACATTGGAAGACTTGTTGAACTTTGGTTCTATCATGGACAACCACATATTAGGATCTTCTGAAGCTGCAAGAAGGACAAATCCTGAGAGTTGTCATAGGCCTGTCTTCTACATTCCTCACGAATCTAAGCCCACCCAGCCAAATGACTTATCTTTTCCAAATGTGATCATTGTTGTCAACACTCAAAATTCTGATAAAGATATGATAATATCCCGGAGAAGCACATATCAGAAGATCCTTGCATTGGAGAAGAGGGGAGGACAAGTCGTAGAAAGAGATCTCACTCTGCCTGTAGATATAGTAGTTGATGCTACAACATGTATAGTGTGGTATGACTACAAAAATATTGCAAGCAAAACCATTGCTCAGGATGAGGCCTCTTCAAGCATTCCTATTTGCATTGATAATATTTCAGCAAATATCTTGACATCTCTGAGTTTCGCATTCACTACCTGTATCCTGGTAATTGTCCTTACCTCTACTTGCCTATTCTGAAATATTCCATTTTTATTTTTCAGTTATCATTGGGCATACTACATTTATTTTAAATAGGGAAGATGCTTTGAAAATTATGCTGTTCAATGCTCATGCTGGTGTTATGTCTGTCCTTGGTGGCTACTTGGTAAGATCACTTATATATGGTAATTTGGTAATTGCATTTCCCTTTTTATTTTCTGGAAGGAGGGTGCTTCTTTAGCGCTCAAGTGTTTCATCATGTTACAAGACCCTTTTGTGGACACATTGAGAGGATCCTATGTCTTGATTGTCTTCTCCAGTAAGTCACATGCTTGATCAGACGGACCTCTGTTAACTTGAATGAACATGATGCATGGATATTGGTATACATGGTTTAATAGCTTTCTTTTGAAATCTGTGATTAATCTAGTTCTCAAGCTTAAATTTTACCAAGTTGGTTTGTTGAATTTCACCAGTGCTTCTGAGTGTATATGCCTCAGCTTCATTAAGTCTATCCTTTGCTTCTGTTCAACTGTTTATTTTAGATTTTTGAGGGAGAAAGCAACTTCCTTGGTCTCATAATGGAGTTGGCAGATGAACTTTATGCTGCAGCAGCCGGCCTAGGCATTCATCTGCAGATCTTCTGTTCCTATTCATCTGAACTGACTGATGAAATTATATTGGGTTCTGTTGGACAAGCCATGAAGTCTTCTAAAGGCTTACTCCCTAGACTACCAGAAACAGAGACACTTGCTGAATCATTCCTGACCAAGTTTCCTTCCATTAATCCGCTCTCAGCACATGCCATCCTTTCCAGTGGCTGCACACTTCTAGAGTTCCTTGAGTTGTCCCCCGAGGCCAGAATCCAGGCACTCAGAAAATATCATGTCCCTGATGAAAGTATCAACCTTTTTAGTTTCTTGTGCAAGTATGGAGAGTTGGAGGGAACTAAGTCCGGATTGACAGACTGTTCTTCGTCGATATCTTCTCCTCCTGACTCAGGGAATTTTGTTCACAAAATCAACTCAGAAGATAGAAAACGGAAATTTGTTCCAAATTCGTTTGATGCTACGTATGACTCCAGGTGTCCTATGCCTTCTAGAAAATATGCAGATGATAAGTTGATTTCACAGAGCATGAGGAGGCCATTGGATTCAGATCTATTGAAAGGTCTAAGGATTTCTCCAAAGAGCAAGTTCTTCAGTGAGGAAGTGTTCAGTCAAGGAGGTTTATCAGATACTACCTCAAAAGAGGATCCCTCTAATCCATGGTGGAAATCAAACGCTACAGGGGAATCAAAAATTCTTCAAACCGAGGATGGCTTTGCGCCATCTTCTTTGCTTTTAAATGATCGATGTCTTGACCAAGAGAAAATTAGGATGACAACTGAAAACACACACGAGTATGATGGGAACATACTCCAGGACCTGCATGAGGATCTCATCGATGAAGCTAATATTTACAGCAGACCCATGTTGGGTGGAGACTTTCAAGCAGCTGAAAAGGCTGTAACCTCCTCCCCATTCGTCAGCAAGACGGTGACCAGTCATTCTCCTAAAAAGAATAGAACTGCTAGAAGATTGTCATTTGGAGCAAGCTCTTATCCAACCTTCCCATCAGCCGAGGAGATGAATATTAGATATGGGCTTGACCATGACGGTCAGAAAAGGGCAGCTGATGATTTCACCAGTGTAGGATATGACTGGAGCAACGGTGGCCTCAACCCTCAAAAGGAGCCAATGGGGGAAGCTTCATGGAGAAATCTAGGCAAAAATTCCGTATACCTTCATCAAAAGAGAAGGATTTGTCTTCATACGGTGAAACACCACTCTCAAAAGCCATTAAATCAGACAACCTTCAACGAGGGTCACCCTGGACAATTGACTTTCTGAATAGGATCAAGGAAAAGCGAAGATTACTTCATCAGCGTCAGCCATTTAGTGCTTCTGAGCCTTCCCCTAGTCATCGTGGGGATGTCAACCGAGTCACTAAGAGAAGAACTCCGTCAATTCTTGAATTTTACAAGTACCAGGGCGGCAGTAGTAGTACCCCTAGCAAGGTGACAAAGCAGCGGAAAAGGCAGAAGCAAGACACTCAACCGGTGAATGAGAAACCTTCAGGATTTATCTCGACATGGACACCAACCGATAAAAAAGCAAGCAGGGTTTGTTTCTCACGCTAATGTTTAAGTCTTAGTTCCTCATTGTGTTCAGTAGGTGATCTGTCTTCTTGAAATGCAGACTCTATCGTTTGCAACGGGTGGAACTAGGGGCCAAAGTAAACTTGTTTGGAGGGACAATGCTTCTGGCAGCCAGCGCAGCAGATTTTCCGACTGAGTTCGAGATAGCTTACTATTAAATTGCGGCAATCTATTTACGTAGCATCAATCTGCTCGATGGAGTTACAGGTTGGTCTTGAATTTGAACATCTTTGTAGATTGGAGACATAGAAAATATAATTTAGATACTTATAATTCGTTTTGTGACGAGTTATACTTAATTGAGGCTTTAAGTGTTATAATTCGTTTCTTCGATTGTGAGCTTCTGTCTGTCTTGCATCTATGAGAGAAATTGAGTGCACGTCTCATTGGCCCATTTCATATAAATGAGTGTAGTCTTGTTTCATAGTTAATTACCTCTCAACTAGCACATGCAAATAAAATAGACCACCTTTCATTGAAGAGAGTGCGGTGGTCATGAATGACGATTGTTGTCTTGTTTCTTAGTGCATAATTACTTCACCTACCGTTATTGTTCAATCATATAGAACCCTCCAAAAGAATTGGTATTCGACGGTAGAGAGAAATTGTTTCTTAGATACACTACTTAAAGTTATTAGAAGTTCGGTTCAATTACTTTTCATTTACACTTATTAAAAATTGGTATTTTCTATCCAAAATGTAATATTTAAATTCTTATATTTATTCAAATGAATGGAATAAATATTTTTTCCTATATTAATAATCAATTATAAAGTCATTTTTTCAATTAATAAAAAGGTCATTTTTTTAACAAAAAGGAGTGATATTTGTCAAGTAGTTAATAAATATTGTGTTTTGGATAGAGTTGGTTTGAGTTATAAGCCATGCTATGATGCCAAATCACTGAGTCACTGACTGACTAATACTCCATGGATGTAGAATTGTAGGTTAATGTATTAATGATGGTGATGGTCCAAAGAGGGGTAGATGGAGAGACACGAAGCCGGCACCAGAATGTGGGACCCAATCCCCTCAATTAACTTTAAGACTGATTAATTATCGTACCCACACCACAACAGACGTGGGTCATCTCTCACCAGTATAATCTAAACCCTTCTTTCATTAACCGCGATAGATCTAGGTGCCTTGATCAACGGTCAAGATCTAAAGTTTTTAATAAAGAGAGAGAGAAAGAGAGAGAAAGGACACACGCTAGAAGAAAAAGGAAAACCCCGAGTTATAACTACACATTTGTCAGTTAACCAAGGAAGCAGATAAATTGGGCTTTCGATTGGCGACTCAGACGACTAGCTAAGCTACCCTCAAAGTCCAACCCCTAAAAACTTCGAGAGAGAGAGAGAGGAGACACAGAGAGAGAGGTAGTAGTTGGAGCAGTGTGGTGGTCGGAGTAGGAGGATGGCGGTGGTGTTGAAGGCGAAGCCGGTGACGTTTGTGGCGCACGCGCTGGCAGCGGCCTGTGCGGTGATGGTGTTGGTGTGGTGTATCAGCTACAGAGGTGGATTGGCCTGGGAAGCCACCAACAAAAGCCTCATCTTCAACGTAAGATCTCTCTAAACTCTCTATTACTATCACTACCTATTATTTTTTTATTTTTTACTTTTTTCCCTGGGAAGTTTAAAGTTTTAGACCGAGTGATAAAGGCATTGATTTTGATTATGCTCCTAGCTTTCTTGAATACTCTTCCCTCCACTTTGTGACGTTGACATAATGACAGGCCATTTTACTTTGTTGTAGCTTTTCATTTACACTGTCAGTGTCATTTAACTTACTCGAAAAATCCATAAAATCTCAAGTTATTATCGGAAAAAAAAAATATTATAACCCGTAAAGTCTCTTGAGTTGTTACTGTATGAGTTTGATCCTGCCTATATCGAATTTTCCGAGATGGAGGGGAGGGGGGTCATTCTCGTTCGGGGGTACTGGGTAGCATAGCTATAAAGTGAAGGTAACGTGCTTGAATAAAAAAGAAGAATAATAAAAGGCAAAAGAAAAATTCTAAACTTGAATGAACTTCTAGGCGGCTTTTGCTGTTTGTTGTTTTCGCAGATGCTAGTGTCCTACTGCTGAAATTTTATTTTTGATGCTCATGCCCTTCCGGATCTTTCTTCGTTCACACCATGAAATAGATGTGAAGAACACCACATGGAGAGTGGTAATTAGGAAATAGTAACTAGTAACTTAGCAAGTATACCTAGTTATTTTTTTTTAATTTTATTTTTTTATTCTAATTCATTCGTCTTTTTAATTCATTGAGATAAATTGAGGAATACAAAAAACATAGACAACATTTAAGTAGAAGGACAAATGTCTTTAAAAATAACGACTAGTATTATATGGTGAGTTGCTTGGCTGGAATTAGGAAAAAAATGTTAAAAATTATTTAAAAAACATTTTCTCCAGCTTTCCTTGTCTCCTAATATCTTTTTCTTATTTTAAAACTTGTTTCAGAAATAGTTTTGCATATAGTCAATAAAGTGAATGAGTTTGATTGGATTTCATTTATCAGCAGTTGAAATTTGCGTTGCTACAGTGTAGAAAGGCTGAGTTTTTTTATTTAAAATATTTCAGCAGTTGAAATAGGAGGGTTGCTGAGCTGCTCTGCTTCTGGATTGATTCATGTGAAGCCTGTGAATTGCGATGCACTTGAACCCCCAAAAAATCCCAATAAAAGAAAACATTTTTCTCGTGATTTAGTCCTTGAGCATCATGTTTTGTATTTTATTCAAATTGGCAGCTAGTAGTAGTGGTTGACCCCATATATTCATCTGTTCTGTGGTGGATAACTAACAAAAGATCTTGTGTATTTTTCTTGTTTCCTTGTCCGTTTTCATCTACAATTCTTCAGCTTTATAGTTTGTGTCTATCCAATTATTTAGGTTGAAGGCTAAGTAACTAATCCATCTTATATTTGTCCTGTTTCCTTGTGTACATTAATCTACTAGCTATTACTCGGAGTCATGAATGTCAAAACCGAAACTAGAAATAGAATTGATCAATGCTCATATCAAGCTTGATGAGAACATGTATATATAAAAGTTATATAGGAGTTCGGAAGGGAGGGGGTAGAAGTGAACTGGTCATTCATGAGCATCTTATAATCCAACTCATTTAGAGTTTGATTATATTCCATTATTACCATGCGAATGGCCTTGATGCTGGCTAAGTTAAAGGGGAGATTGCTTCACTAAATTCTGTCCATGAGCTATTCAATGTGAGCTTGTTTGGAAACTCATAAAAAAATGTTGCCTTCTTTACATCCATTATCGTTCCCTTATGGGTTCCTTTCATTTGTTTTTTATTTTCTATGATTTTTGTATAAGTTGATAACTTTCTACGGTCCAAGTAGTTAATTAGTCAAATGTTGATAAACATGATGTCAATGAAGTTCTTGGTGAAGCCAAGTTTACTAAGCCAGTTCATAAATAAGTTATAACTTAGCTAGCCTGTTAATTGAGCTGAAGTCAACTATAGATCACAGTTTGGCTCATTTTGATTGAAAAGCCCGAGCTTGTATAAAGGTGGACAAACATTAGTTTCAGCCACTACCCTCTCTAATTTGCACCTACAGGGAGAGCGGAAGTAGGAGTTCTTCAACTGGCTGTTTTTCCATGCATGTTAGAGTCCCATAATGATCCTCATCGCCTATTAAGCTTATTGTTAGTTTTGGTAGTTATGGTACAGTTAACCCATGAGCTCATTAGACTCCCTATTCACAGTAATTTTTGTGTCGACAGATTCACCCTGTTTTGATGCTGATTGGTTTCGTCATAATTGGAGGAGAAGGTAATATACTGGACTAACTTTTGGTGGAATCTGTGAGATATTAAGCATATCAAATATTATTTTACCTGAAAATTAGGCATCTTCTTTCTGATGTGTTCATTAAAACTAATTGCAGCAATTATGAGCTACAAATCTCTTCCCTTGAAGAAAGAAGTGCAGAAAGTGATACATCTAGTGCTGCATGCTATCGCCTTAGCGCTTGGTATTGTCGGTATTATTGCTGCCTTCAAGTTCCACAATGAGAGTGGAATTCTCAATCTGTACAGCTTGCACTCTTGGCTTGGGATTGGCGTCATTGCCCTCTATGGCATTCAGGTAAGTTCTTATGTCATAGTAAATCACTTCTGCTTCATTGACGTTCCTCTTTCATGGAGACTAGAGGGACTTAGGATGAAGACTCCCTAGTAGAGTTGGGTCTTGGACATTCTTTGGCGAATGCCCAACTGAAAAGCATTTGAAAGCCAGGATACATGGGCTATGTGTGGCAAATGCGTCAATTGGGTCATGTTAATTTCTGGTTGTGTCATGTTTTATCTGATCATTTTGATGGAGCAATCTGCTGAAATCATGTATTATGGCGTCATTTTGAGTCCTGTTGACAGTTCAGTTTGCAGTAGGTTTGTGCAACAAGCTTGTAGAAAAATGCAATTACTATTGGTCAACAATACATGGGTGGATGCATTGAGGGTTTCATCTAGTTTGGGTTCGGAAAATTGGATACAGCTGAGTGTTTCTGCGTCCAATTGGCTAATACAGATACAGTGAGCACACTTTGTTTCTGTCTACGGGTTCTGCTTGAAAGTAACAGTTACATAGAACATCATAAATTTAGCCCAACGCATTCTGGCCTCTTGAATCATGAACGTGGGCAGAGCACAAGACAGATTTTAATCTCATTTTTCAGCTCATGAACTCATGTTGATCACATACTCAATCCACTTAAATCATATATCTTTAGGATTCAGGCCAGCACAGCAAACTTCACGCAGAAGACTAGTAGTCAGCATTGTCATTTCTAGATGAAAATATCCGTTTCTGTAGGACATGATGTCACCCAATAATTTTCTTCAATTACATCATTTCATGGCTTTTGCCCCTAGAAAGAAGTGGCTTCTAACAATGGAAATATTGTTGGGGATTATTTTGCAGTGGGTATTTGGACTGTTGGTATTCTTCTACCCAGGAGGGAGTGCTTCACTAAGGAACGAGTCACTCCCTTGGCATATCATATTCGGGATGTTTGTGTATGGATTAGCCGTTGCAAATGCAGCATTAGGGTTCTTGGAGAAGCTGACATTCCTCGAGAGCTCTGGCCTCGACAAATTCGGTGCTGAGGCATACCTTGTCAACTTCACAGCTATTGCCACTGTATTCTATGGTGCTGCTGTTATGTTAACTGTGTATGCTCAGAAGGACCAGGAGAATGATGCGTACAGCTATTCCTCCATCAATTGAAACTCAGAACTAGTTTCTCTTTGTATTCTGATCATATGTACTATGGACTCATTTCAGGTGTACCGCATTTAGTCTGTATATTTGTCAGATCTATTGAAGCTGTTACTGTGAGCAAATAATCTAGTTTGCGCTCCATAGTCCATAATAAAGTATCTTTGTAAGTTATGAAGCTATGCATTTTACTTCGGTTTTTCAGTAAGTTTAGTCGTCCACCTACTGGACCCTCTGTACAAGGTGAATCGAAATTGTGCATTTTACTCGTAACATAGTTGCAAGGATTCAGAAAAGAATATAACGTTTTGTGCACAGTATGTATATGAATTAATGTTTGGTCTCAAATGAGTTGGTATATGTATCATTAAAATAAAATAAAAAAAGAAAAAGAAAAGGATTATTATAATACTACTTGCTAGGTTTAATATATTCCAAGACAATTTAGACCTATCCATGAAATTAATTCAAGCTTCTTGTAAAATTGCCCATATGCGGAGGTTGAATCTTGAATCTTTAGAAATATGGAAAATACTCGGACCTAATTTACAAGATGATAAAACTTACATCATGAAAAAGATATATAAAATCATGTTATACAAGCAATACACTATGATGTCAAAGCACCCTATTTTTGACCTAAACTTAGATTTCTTTTATGCATTATTATTAATTACAATCCCTGTTCTGATTGGCAAAGTTGAAAGGGTTAGATTTTTTACCCGAATGAATCCGTCTCGGACTCTCGGTGATGAAATGTCTTATAAACTCATATTGTTATAAAAACCCATCTTTCAAATAAAGTTTAGTTCGATTTCTCACAAAATTATTATTTCCTCTCAATAACGTCTCTTATTATTATCGTGTGTATATATTGGATGAACGATCTCACCAGTGGCGGAGCCTTGAAGAAGGCAAGGGTGTGCCCTAAAAAAATTTAAAAAATTAATATTTAGACTAAAAAATTTAAAATTATAAGTAATTGGACGACTTTTAAATTTAGATCAAAATACATCGGACACTTTTGTTTTAAATTCCTAGCTTCGCTACTGGGTCTCACCGAATATAAACTCAAATTTGAAACCGTCGTTATGTCTATCTTTGTTTATATCACCAGTAAATTATTCATATTAATAATATAAGCCTTCCAAGTGGGCTTCTCTCAAGAAAGAGATGGGTTGAAATTACGTGAACGCAAAGCTAAAGCAGTTGATGGATATGAAGCACATATTTTTTGATGGTGATGCATCACTTGTTTAATGCTTCATTGATGGGGACTTGGATTTTGCTACAACTACATTCCTGTGTTTTTTGATATCATGAATCCAACTTCTCAATTCTTGGCGATGAGATTTTAATTTAGTGGTTAAGACTAAGATTCCGTATTTATTAGAACCTGGAGCTCGTATCTCCCTCCGTTATTGTATTATAACTATATTGTATTATCGTTTGTATCACTATAATCATACATGACCGTGGTAATTGAACCATAAATATCAAAATTTGCTTTATGTTATTCCATATACACTTCGTTTTTTGTTGGAATATATATATATATATATATCAAGTTTGAAAATGAGAGGAAATCAAAGGTTTTCTTTATTATTCGGTTGAGATTTTAATTTAGGGTTTGTGCATATACCATGCTTCTTCTAAAGTTTTTCTATTTTGAACTTGAATTTACATATCATTTATTGAAGTTCTAATTAAGAGAACTTTTACAGAAAATAAAATTATAAATCTTTTATTAATGTGATTAGATGTGAGTTAAAAGACATACATATATGTTCAATAAACTAAAATTCTTCGGTAAAACCACTTTAAACCCAAAAAATATAAAAAAATAATTAGGTCTACTTAATTAGATTGCTTGTCTTATCGTGATAATGTATCCAAAATTGTACATCGCTTAAAGATTCCAATACCCATCATGTGATTCCAATGGGATCTCACTTGAATCTTCGATTATTAACTTAAAACATAATCTCACCTACAAACTTTGCCAATGACGAGTTGCCCTTAAACAACAGAAGTTATGATGTTATTCGGATTCATGGATCCGAGACACATGTAACTAAATGGGGGTGGATGAGAAATTCGGAGGGTTTAGGGGTTAAAAAAAGAAAAATAATTTCTTCTTTTTATGTGTTTTAGTGATCCCATGTCCATAAATCCGCGATAATCCAATATTTTTTACGTAATCAAACCCAAAGATGATACCCCAAAATATGAACAATTACAATAAGAGTAAATAAATCCTATTTCCTAAAGCTAATGTTTCATGTTGTATATTATCACAAACAGCAGTGATAATACAACTCGAAAATGAAAAATTCGAACATACAATCTATAATTTCAATCTTGACCATTAAGCTAATACTTCATGACAGCACGAATATGTTATTATATTATGTCCTTTGGAGGATAATGTAATTTTTAGTTACCACAGTCATCCTTAACCTACTAAGACACTTTAGTCCACTTTGAATTTTATACCTGAAGCTAATTAAGTTTCTTTGATAGAAAGAAAAGATAATTAAATTAAATCATATCAATATACTGCAAATCTCCTGTATTGATTTTACTAATCTCATATTGATTGTGAAAATATTTTTTCAGTATATTATTTATGTATATAATTAATACACATTCTTTTTTTATCAGATATTAATACACATTCTAAAGACTAAATAGTATCATATTTTCTAAATAAAAAGGAAATTAATGATCCTCTCTTCTTCAATTTAAATCAATGGTTCTAAATGCATCAACTAAAATTGCACCGTCTTAATGTTAACATGATAAATAACACGGAGTATGTTTTTCGATCTTTGATAAATAACCGTCTTAATGTTAGCATGATAATTAATATATTATTGGGATTGTAAAGTGACAAATATTTTGAAACAAAAAAATTGATTAAAGTGACATGTATTTTGAAATTGAGGGAATATTAAAAAGAAATTGTTAGAAACAAAGAAATTTTCTTTTTGGTAATTTTTTAAGACAAATACCTCTATGAAATATTCTATACTTTTTTTAATGAAATATTAGGTAATATATGGTTTTAAAAATCTACATTTCAACTAAATCAACTTCTTTACAATTCAAAAGGTAAGACTACATCTAACCTTCAACCTATTTAATCATCACAAGTTTTGGAGTTATCAGTTTCGATTTTGAAAATAAATCTTTATAAATATAAGCCAATTAAAATAAAAAATATTTTTTATGAAACTTTAGAGAATGTAATTAATTCATATCAAATCCTCCAAATAAATAAATTTCCAAAAGCCCTAAGTATAGCCTGTTTTCCCTGCTTTTAATCAACAAAATCACATTGTATATGCTACATACACACTCCCCCCTCTTACCAAAATCGCAACGTACAGCGAGGAAAAATGCCAACTATGCTATACAACTATACTATGAATTCGGGTTTATGAATTAAAATTATCATATATGATATTTTATTTTAATTTTTAAAATCCATCGTTATTTTCATAATCCTCATTTCTTAAAAAATTAAATTTTCACGTTTAAAATGTGTTATATTATCGAATTTATATAAATATTTGCCATCATAATTACGAAAAAGCAACCTTTGATTTAGGCAATTTTTATTTTTGATTTGTTTTTATTGTTGCTTGCAATTGCAAGTTTCATTTCATTTCTTCTGTCAAAAAAAAAAATAATTTCATTTCACTTCACTTCACCTGATCCTTTTATTCCCCTCATTTAATTCCAATTCCAATTCCAATAATTTTTTTCCAGCTAAGCCACTCTCCCGGCACCACTCAAACTCCATTTCAACTCTCTCTCTCCCTCTCTCTCTCTCCCTCTCTCCCCTTCAAACCCAATTACATAAACATAAACATAGACACCCTCTCTCACTTTCTTTCCCCTCTCCATCTCTTCTCCCTTTCTTTCTCTTTCTGGGTTTTTAGAGAATTGTAGTTTTGGTTATGGCAGAGGAAGAAGCAAAGAAAGCAGTGGAGGCTGAAACTCCGGCACCTACTACGCCGCCTCAAGACCCGCCACCTCCACCGCAGGAGACCCAGGAGTCGCCGGCCGCGGTGGAGGAGAAGGAGGTGGCGCCACCACCTCTTCCTGCTTCAGAGGAGACACTTGAATCCAAGCCTGCTCCTACTGAAACTGAAAGTAAGCTTAAAACTGTTCCCCTGTTTTTCCCCTTTTTCTTTGTTTCCAAACTCTGTTTTTGATAATTTTCTGTTAATTGGATTCTGAATTTTGGGTCTTTCTCTATTTATTTTATCATTTATGGTTGTTTTATTATTAATTTGGTGGATAAAATTATGTGAGAAATTATCTATCTCAGGTTTGAGTTTTGTTGTTTTTTGCTGTGCTTAAGAAATTAATATGTAAAACTGTTTCTGGGAATTGAATAATTGATATATTTAGGCTATTATATGGTGGGAAATTTTTTTTTAATTCCATAATTTGGCATCTTCGAATATATTATTTCTTTTTCCCTTTGGTTCTTTTTATGGTCGTTGAATCTAATTTTGGTAACTTATATGCATATTTCCAATAATCTTCCGTTATAATTTTATCTGGTTAAAGGTTAAAAGTTGTAACTTTATCAGGTTTTTAGATGAATTTTGATATCAATAGCCTTCTACTTTTACAACCCTATTATCCATGAGATGACTCTCTTTCACTTCACTAGGTTAGTGTTGCACACATGACACATAGGGCCTTCGTCTCGGAAATTGTCTTAGGTGAGACTGTCTTACCTAACATTAGTAAGATTGAGGTTGTGTTGTGGTGGGGCCTCTAAACAAAGTAAGAAACGAACTAAGCTCATAGAGTCGTGCTAAAACCGTCTCATACAAGAATTTGCAATGAAATTTGTGAGATACTTATTAGAAGGATTTATGACTCGAACATGGGAAAAAGACTCACTTGCTGTAACTTGTAGAGTTGTGAAACTTTGAGTAGATCCATGGGGCAAAATTAATGTATTGGATGCATTTAAGTTGTTATAATTGATTTCACAATTTCCATGGATGGACAGAGATTCCAGAGCCACCGTCCGAGGAAAAGGCTATTGTGCCTGTTGAGGAGAAGCCTTCAGGAGGTTCAAAAGATAGAGGTGAACATATGTTTTCTTAGCTATGGCTTCACTTTGATATTGATGTCATTTTGCCAATTTGGTTGAGGGAACTTGGATTTTTCTGAGCTTATTGTTTTGAGGGTCAAGCTCCTAATGTATCTGAGCATTATGTTGATCAGATGTCGAGCTTGCACGAGTTGAAACCGAGAAGAAGATGTCCTTAATCAAGGCGTGGGAGGAAAGTGAGAAGTCCAAAGCTGACAACAAGTATGAAAAACATCCATATTCGTGAAAATATACGTGCATATTCAGAATCATTTCCTGACCAAGTAACATTAAGATTTGGATTAGCTTACCTAGTAGTACAATCATCAATGTCATTACATATTACTGTCAATTTTAAGGTGTGGTTTTTGCCTGTGGGAGGGGAGGGGGAGAATTTTTCGAGAAATCATTGTTGACCCTCCGGAGAACTTCTATTCAGTGAGATGGAAGATGGACTGCTAAAAGATTGGAAGCTTTGTGTTTGTATGTCCCGAAACTCATTTTCGAGTTTTGTTCAACAAGTTCAAAGTCCTTGGAAAATAATGTTAAAAAACTTGAATTTTTTGGTTAGAACGAGATCATTTTCGCTACTTGCAAATCATTCATATACATCTGTTTTTCTTTCATTTAACTAGTGATCAGGTACTGAACTTTGTGTTGGATACTGAACTAATGTGACTCAGGGCACACAAGAAAATTTCCGAGATTGAGGCATGGGAGAACAGCAAGAAAGCAGCCATCGAATTAGAGCTGAAGAAGATCGAGGTATGTATATTCTTCTCCTCGTTGTTTACACTGAAACAACAAGCTAAGTTTAACATAGTAGAAGAGAGCTTTCTCACTTATAAATCAACGACCTCATTCTGCAGGAAAAGCTGGAGAAGAAGAAGGCAGAATACGCGGAGAAAATGAAGAACAAAGCAGCAATGATTCACAAGGAAGCGGAGGAGAAAAAGGCCATAGTTGAAGCTCAACGCGGGGAAGCTGTTCTGAAGGCCGAAGAGATGGCTGCAAAATACCGTGCCACAGGAAAACCTCCCAAGAAACTTCTGGGTTTGTTCTAAAGCAACGTGAATAAGTCAAGGTTACTGATAGATGTTGTGAAGAGGACAGGAAAAACAGGTCATTTGATTCTATTTGTACAAATTGTTCTTTGGTTTTATTTGTTTGTTAGGTGTATTGTATTGTTTTGTGGTGAATTTATGACTATTTGTTTCTGTTTGTGGATATTACTTGCATTTCAACTTATTATGTAAATTACCTTTGCATATTTGGACCACCAAAATACCTGTCTGGTATCAGAATTATGTACTCTACTATGTTGCATTTCTGGAAGATCTTTTCCGCACATCAAGTAGCTACACTTAGCTGTGCCTTAAAGATTCCGATCGAGGATGGCTGACAGTGATGGAATAATTAATATCTCAGAGATTTTTTTT
The DNA here is from genome assembly GCA_021018815.1 of Talinum fruticosum. Lineage (NCBI taxonomy): Eukaryota > Viridiplantae > Streptophyta > Magnoliopsida > Caryophyllales > Talinaceae > Talinum > Talinum fruticosum. The sequence continues at coordinate 747,898 of JAITYX010000089.1, read as the reverse complement.
GGGGGATTAAGAGAGCAATTATGTTAAATACATATAGGATTTATTCCTGATCTTAAATTACCAATATTGTATTTGATTTTAAATTAAAAAGAAAGCTGAAAGCATGAAGCACCAGTGGTCTAGTGGTAGAATAGTACCCTGCCACGGTACAGACCCGGGTTCGATTCCCGGCTGGTGCAAATTGCCTTTTTTTAAAAAACTTTCTAAATTTTCTACTATACAACTCATCCTCACTGAAAAAAATTATTAAGGGTAATAACAAAATCATTATCAGGTTTAAAACATGCAACTATTCATACTTTTTCCTTGAGTAGGTGGTCTGTTTTTGTATTCATTGTAAATGAACTTGTAAATATGCGAGGTTACTGAATCAAATCGTACAAAAATATATTATGTTATCTTTATAATTGTTTGAGCGTATTAAAAGAGTTAAAATAGATAATCAACAACACAGTTTCAATAAATCATTATTTTCATTTTTGTATATTATTGGCTAGATTCTCTACTTCGATAGAGGTCCAATTCATTTGATACTTGTTTCTCAAAACACCAGCGAGAAATATCAAGGTCAATCCATTTGTCGATAAGAGCTAGATAAGTAAAAAAAAAAAAGGGTATTATATTTTCATGTTCACAAAGACAAGACTTAAACATGAAGTAAACCTCAAATACAAAGCAAGACCAAAATAAATGAAAAGGAAAGAAACATTGAACAAAGGACAAGGCAAAAATTTCAACCTGCTAGTTTTTCTTTCCCACAACCACTACCATGCCCTTCACTTAAGGTATTACTTGGTCTCCAAGTTCTCTCACCTTTATAAACACCTTTCTTGTTTCCTTCCTCCCCATAAACACACATCCAATTTACTTAATCCCTTGCTTAAGCCTTGATTTGTGGCCTCAAAACCTGTAATTAATCACAGAGATTAAGCTACCGCGACTGTGATGGTTAAGTTAACCATTTGTGGAAGGACTAGAGATGGGATGCCATTGGCACAAGGGCTAGGGTATGTCAATGAAGAGAATGGCTACTTCTCGTCATATTACAAGCAACAAATGGAGTTCATTCTCAAGGAGATCTCAAATGGTTCTTTAATGCCTCCTCCAAAGATTACAATTCGGCTCGATCATCAGCACTCTTTCAAGTAACTATACTAACCCCTCTCTCCATGATCATTATTATCATCCGCTAATCCAAATTAGGGTTTTGGATTAGAGAGTCTATTCATTTGGGATTTGAGTAAATGTATGATTGATTTGTTGAAGTTGCTTGGTTTCCAATGGTGTTTGCTTCATCACATTGTGTGAGTCCTCATACCCAAGAACCCTAGCTTTCCATTACCTTCAAGATTTGAGGCAAGAGTTGGAGAAACTTGAGAATCAACAACTTATAGAGAGAATTACAAAACCTTATGGTTTTGTCAAGTTTAGTAAGAGTTTTCTTTTGGGTTGTGGGTTAATGCTAATTTTACCGAGACGACCAATATGAACTAAACATACAACAGAAATAGTATACATCTTGTTCTAGCCAGAATTTATGATCGTGTTTGTAATTAGTAGTGTGTACTTTAGTTCTGATACCGTATATGAAAATGTAGATGGAGTGATAAGCAATATTAGGAAGAAGTACATGGACACAAGAACACAAGCTAATCTGAAGAAGTTACTGGCAAATCCTGCTCAAGATTTTGATATCATAGTAGAGACCATGTCCACACTTATACACAACAGAAGGCAATCAGGTCTCTCTCTCTCTCTCTCTCTCTCTCTCTCTCTCTCTCTCTCTCAGATTTGAGCAATGTATTCTTTGGTTTTTGCTTGAGGATTTTTATTTTTTATTTTTGCTTTTGGGGGTGATGCTCTACTGTTAGACTATTATGAAAGAGTAGTGATGGCTCCTGAAGCTGTTTCACCCATATGGGGTTCTCCACGCCTTGAGGTATGCTGCATTTTTCTGGGTTTTTTTTTTAAAAAAATTCTAGATTTCTTTCCAATGTAGTAGATGTAGAACCACCCATCCCTTCATTTTCCAACAAATTAATCGCCAAATTCTTCAGAAAAAAGACATTTTAAAAAAATTGATAGATTTTGGTTTTGATTTTGGAGCAGAGAATTGCATTGAAGTGGGCGCCAATCGGAATTACAACAAGTGTAGTGGTGACCCTTGTCCTGTGGGCTTCACTGGTCAGGCCTGATTACGTTGTTTTGGGCTCATGACATTCAGAACAAATGGCCCAAAACTCCCCCAAATTGATTTGTTGGTATATGTATTGACTCTGCAATGGGCTTTGTAGGAATAATTTGGGCCATATTTTCATTTAGAAGGCCTTTGTCCAATGAGTTCTTTTCTTTTTCACTTTGGGCTGAGGAAGGAGGGACCTTCAACTGGGCCCAATATAACTACAGTAACAATAATATCGGTACGGTAATAATTAGAGTGGATTTACCAATCAGATTTTAATCCAGCGGTCAACACTGATGTCTTGGATACATTAAGTCTCATGTTTGATTCATTTCTTTCCTATTGTATTACATTGTCTAACGCTGGCAAAATTCAGGTTTGGGTCAAAATCGGGTTGGAAAAACCGGTCATCGGACGAAATTTTTTGTCCGATACCCGATTCTTTCCTGGTCGGACAATTCGGTCATGTATAAATTCGGGTTAAAATCGCGTTCGGACAATAAAAATAGGAAAATTTGATGTTCGAATTTAAAATTCGGACAAAAAGTCATACTCGGACTCAATTTTTTCGTGTCGGACAAATTTGAATTATCGGATCCGACGAAATTTTGTTAGCATTAGTATTGTCCTTTATATCTCTTCTAGACCAAAAAAATAAAATTAGAGTTTAGTACATAGAGTCTATATCAATATTTACATGGAATTTTTTAAAAAATTATTAAAAAATGAGAATACACATGAAATGAATTTAAAGAAATATTTTCTTATAGTTTTTCTCAGTATTCAGAAATTTCATAGTCAATCTTGTCAGTCAAGAATAGTAATTAATTAAATCTCTTAAGTTACTTTTTGATAGAAATAAATCTCTTCAATTATTATCCAACTGAATTTCATATGAAATATTCATTTTAATTTTTTATAAAAAAAACAGTCATTCATTTTCGATACTTTAAAATGTTATCATTAATATGAGATTTTTAATCTGCCCGTGGGTTTTTTGTTTAATACAACACTAGTTCATGATTAAATATATAAAATAGCTCCTCCAATCCCAAGTTCCCTTTTAAAAAGAAAAAAGGGAATATGGTCAAAGAGTTTTTTTTTTTTTTAAATGAAGGGAATATAGTACTCACCCCGCCCCCACAAAAAAAAAGAAAAAGAAAAGTGGAGAATATAGTCAAAACTAGCCACTTCTGTTATTGTTTTTGTATATATATATTTTCTAAACTTCACAATTCACACATCACGTTTTGCATAATTAAATTGCCTGTGATCACAATGGCAATGGTTGAAAATGAAAGTGTTGGATGAGATTTGAATACATACAAACACATAATTACGTATCATAATATAAAGAAATAAGATCTGATAAATTAAATTTATAAAGGAAAAAAATTCTCGTGTTTTTAATTTCTTAACCTCTACCCATTTTACAAATGTATATTTTTTTATCATGTGATCCCTCGTAAACAAGGATCGGAATGTCAAGAATATATTCATCCTACTTTTGCTCAATAAGCACATACACTCATCTCTCAAAACCCCTCTCCTAGGTGAAGTGGATCCCTTACTCTCACCGAGGGATATAATTCACTCGACATAGTTTCAATATTCAAGTGTCAAAACTGTCGACCTCATGTTCCAATATCAAATTTTAGCGTGTATACATTTTTTTCTTGTTGAGGAGAAAAATGGGCAACAAACACACCTCTTTCTCACTCGTTCATGTTCAAGATCAATCATATATTTTGATCGAATTAAGATCGTATTCGAAGTTGCATAAAAGAAAATGAGTAGAAATAGAAATAAAAACGAACATAAACGAGTAATATAAAAAAAAATAGAAACGAACAGAAAAAGAAATAAATGATGATTTTTATGTAACTTCGATAGACTCTAAGTCGGGTCCGATGATCCCTCTCTGCATCCACAATCAACCAATGAGATCAAAGCATGGACAAGGACAAGGTGAATAGTAGCTTTCCTTACCTTAAAAAACAAAAAATAAAAAATTACACAAAACTTTAATATGACCTTTGTGATTTGTGAAACTTGAAAGTGGGAATTTTTTTACATGAATATTCCCTCTCAAAAACACCCAAATTATTGCATATTTGCACAGTGTAGTTGTGTATATACTACACAATGGACTACACCACTAGTCACCAATCATCACAATTCACACACATCCATGTTTGGTTGATGAAAATGATATGAGTAAATTAAAAATAATATTCATTTTTTAAAATAATAATAATAATAATAATAATAATAATATTTATATATGGACAGTTATCAAACTTTTTGTCCCAAGTCATTCAACTATATATTTTTACAACTCCCCTCAACTTATATATAGTTGAGCTTTCAAATTCACTATGAAAATTCAATCACCATGAATTATTTTATAATTTATGTTAGTTATGAACCTTCAACTTTTTACCAATTTTACTTTTAAATATTCATATATATATGAATTTTTAATATAAAAGAGAAGGAGAATATATATATATATAATACATGTCACTACTCACTACTTCACTAGTGTTACTGTGTGTATTGTACCTTATTTGTCTCTTGGGTCAGACTTCTATTATAGTTGCTGAAACTACCGTCATTAGGTTTGGGATTTAGGAAGCTATCGAGTTAACATCTAGCGACTACGGATCGAGGGTGATAACAAAATTATTGTTGATGTCATTAAAGGAATTATTCAACCATCGTGGCAAGTCGACTTTATTATCAAAGACATTGTTCATCTTATGAGGAATTTCATAGGGTACAATATGAATCATATCTACGAGAGAAGCAAATAGTGCAGCTGATTGACTGGCATATTTTACGCATTCAGTCCCTTCCCCATCTACGTGTGGTTATTCCCCCTCTCCATTTCTTTCGTCTATTATAACAAATGATAATTTAGATAGAACTTTTATAAAAAGGGTTACCTAAGTTTTTTTCATGTACCTTTTTACCCATTGGGGAAAAAAACTCATTTGTCTCTTATTATGTAGTTCTCTCTTGACAGTCATGACTCATTTGGCATTTATATCCTCAGTGCAAAAGTAAATATGAGTTACTCAATCAGGGCCCTCATCTTAGGAGATAGCAGTTGGGTTTGAAAATCTAAAGAGGACATACCACACCAATTGGTGTGGTATGTCCTTTTAGACTCAAAACTTACTCCAACTCATTTGTACAATTTATAAGGAAATTGTCTCACTAAAAATTTAAACAGTAGGCTAGAAAATAGGAGCATGGAGTGTAATATCTTGGAATTCAAGCTTTGGTGACGAAATGTATATATGCACACAGTCAGTTATTATATCCTGAAATTTTCACGTTGAGATTATTTTTTTGGGTTTTTGGTGAGAGAAATTATGCTAATCACGTTTAGATAGTTAACTAATTATCCCGTTGACGTTTTTGCTTACTGTGGTGTAATCTGAAATGGACCTTTCTATATCAACGTGTTGAATATAGATTGGCGAGTTTATTTCAAACCTTAATTAACTAAACTTAATGACTATATAACAATTGGCCCTATCAATAAGTCCAAGTGTAGGTATTATATACAAAGGGTAGTTGACATCACATGAAAAACTCAACTCTATTTCTTTACCAACACCTTGGAGATCTCTTTGACCTTTCCCATTTCTCTTTACATTTTTATTTATTTTTTTATTGTGAAAGAAAAAAAAACACAGTTTTACTATAATGCTTATATTAACAAGTCTTAGGTGAGGCAGTGCTCATCTAAAAGTTCGGACTAACTCTAATAAAAGTCGTCCCCAAATTAAGAACTCCTTCTAACATAAGTTATTAGGCATATTAATTAGAACATTCAAAATGCCACTTGTCTCAAGGTCACATATAAGAATTTGTGTACTTATATTTATGGCATCTCCTCTCAAGATTTATTTTAAAAACAACAATTATGGAAAAAAAATATTCATTATGTTGCATGCACAATTGCATATTGCTTTTTGAATTTGTGTTGTTTTCTTATATTTGAAATCCATCTCAATAGTTTTTTCTTTTTGTATGTATGACTTCTAGATTGTGTGGTCCAAAAAAAGATATTGTCTTTTGAAAATGATAGGTTTGAAATGAAGGATATACGGTGTATATATATATAACTCAGTCGAGTTTATAAGCTTAACTTTTATTAAAATTAGATTTACTAACCCGATAAACATTCAACCAACTTAACCGATCCGACGGATTCATCAACGACGCCAAAGTTAAGTTGAGCTCAAGGTCCCCGCATGGTAGTCCGACTCCATATGACATAATTATGTTCACATAACAAAAATTGTTGTCAAATTTAATTAATTATCATACAACATAATAATGTTCTTGCGAAAATTATATATTTTTTGAAGCTACATATTTGGTGTGTAGAAGAAAATCCGATATGCTTTTGGTGTGGGCATGAACAACAATCAAATCAAAGGGTTTAGGTGGTGGAAATTAGTATAATAATGATTAATTAAAGTATAATTATGGTGGAGAATCTCTAACTAAGCAATTAAGAAAACCAATGTGATCCAACAAGGGTCGAGGGTCAAGAGACCAATGGCATATTTCTTAGCTTCAATAATAATGCCATTCACAAGCTAATTTAATTAATTATGATAATATTAATATAAGGTTGAATTTATGTGATTATTCAATGGTCGGTAGGAAAATTAATATATACGTACTACAAATTTAGGGTTTTCATTTGAGTGTGAAAAAGGTTTCCATTTTTTAGGGAAAGTTGATAGGAGAGTGAACTTAAATAATTTATGTGTTCTTTCCCAAAATTATTATTAAAATTTTCAAAATTATTATTTAAATTTTACTCGCAATAATTTTCTAATTGTATTTTTGTATTGGTTTGATAAAAGAATTTCAATGATATTTTCAACAACAAAATGCATAAACGAAAATTTTGAATATTTTAGATAATTTAGCTGCAGTTTTGGCTAAGAAGTTAATGTAATAGTATTTATTGTGTTAGGGTGTGTATCACTTGTGTAGTGTAATAGACTTCTCGTTGCATATCTCACTTAACTTATATACAAATAGGTGTGGTCGTGGTATACATGTCTGACATTTTTTTTTTTTTTTGTCAAAGGAAGTACGAAGGCTGACATAATTGGAATTCAAAATTTGGTCTCTAGCAACATCTTCTTAAAAACTCTAACGATTAAATTAACTAATACCCACAAGAGCATGTACATAGCTACACAAGTCATTTACTTTATGGGTCTTTGTCACTTATTAGTAAATCTTAGCATTTTTAATTATCTCAAATTAAACTTGTTTATTTTCTAATTATTACGAGCGTTTATAACTATCATGAGCAGTTATGATTAGTTGTTGCCCGTTGTTACGAGTTGTTAGAAGTAATTACGAGGCATTACAAGTTGTTGTTTTGTCATAAACGTTGTTATAAACACAAAAACGAACCGGACTTTAGTCAAAGAAGTGGGGTTGTGTCTGAATCCGAGCAACATTTGGGACGTTCCATTAGATTAGGGCATAAAGTGGCACCAAATATGGAGTTGAAAGCTTCAATTCAATGGACAGCCAAAGTCAATTACTAAAATAATAAAAAGGTAAATTATGAAGACACGATCAAGTCTGACCCTTAAACAAAGCAGCCGCGTCTTATCAGGGAATATTCTATCATCATCCCTATTCTAACCTTTGTTTTTTACCCTAAGACGACGTCGCATCTCACAAAAGGTAATTAACTAAATTAACCCTCTTTTTGTTTGTTTTTAACTTCAGTCTCTTCTTCCCAATTATGGAGGTAAAATAAATAAACCCCTAATTTCTTGATATAGATCAAATTAATTCCTCTCAAATAAATTAGTCCTTTAATCCAAGCAAACCTACTCTCGTCTTCTTTTTTTTTTAAAAAATTTATTTGATGGCCTTGTATTTATGCAGTTTATATTTGATGGATAAGAAAATTTTAAATTTTAAATAATATCCCTCTATTTAAAAGAATATTCCGCTGTCATTATAACAACTTTAAAAATCAACTGAAATGATCAAATTACCCTTATATTTTTGTCTAACATTCTTCCCCGTTCCATATATCTCTCTCCCTCTATTTTTACACTGCACCGACTTATAAGGGTATTATTTGTTTAAAATTTTTACGTCAAAACACTTTTAAAAAATATTGCGGATCAGATTTTACATCAATTTATATTAATCAGCTAACTCAACCACTAAATTTACCAAACACATTTATTCACCCGTTCAATTAAACAACTATTCGCTAACACCTATCGGTTATCTAAATAACTACTAGTTACACAAGCAATTATCCGATACTCAAACAACTCAATTTACCGAACATGGCTTGAATGTAATTTTCGTTTTTCAACTATTAGAGTTTTGAGTCAAGAAAACATTTTGCTTCTTTATTCTAACATCATTTTTTTGGGGTCGTAAAGTCTATTATTTCCAACCGAACTCGATATGCTTAATTTCTAAATCCGCGACTAAAGAAAATATGATGGGGAAGCAATCAACATCGATGAACCAAAAGCAAGTAAGAAGAGATGGTAAGTGATTCGTTGGGAACCCATGCAAATCCCACGAGGGTAAGAATAATTTACCCTACATTTGGTATTCTCCCCTACCCTACCCTACCCTACTATACCCTTGAGAAGGGAGGGGTTGTTAATTTTTAATTGACTTTAATCATACTCCATAAACTACTAATAATCCTGCAATTAGGAGTCAATAGGTTCACAAATGACTCTATTTTCCCCCACCAAATACACGTACGTACTACAAATTTTATTATTTAATCATCATGCTTTTCTGTTTTTAAGGATTATTAAGATTATGAAATGACATCACGTTTTTGGCGAGATAGAAAATATTTTTTGTGAATTTTGATTTTAACTTTAAGCTTTGATACCTGGAGCATAAACCCTATTGGCAGGAACTAGGAATCTTCTACAGCCACCAATCATTGAAATATTTGCCCTTTTTTCTTATTTAAGTTGAATCTCGATCGAGGTTAGATAAGGCAACAGTAAGGAAAAAAATAAAGATTAATAATCTATTTAATTTTAAATATTTTTTATAGTCGGTTGTCATGTATGATTTAGATTGAGGTTATGTGTATATCAGATTTTAAAATACTAATTCTTCCTCTTTATTGTTGTGCTCAGTTAGCTGACCATGCACGTAACATAACTTGATTGACCCACATAGAGTTGAAATCGATGTGAATATTATTGCTTATATGAATGTTTTATAACAAACTTATTGAATTATCAGTACAATAGACTCGATGTAGCTCAAACACGATCTTGTACAAACCAAAACCCAACCTGGATCCAAACTGAATATGACGTGTGTTCTAACTCTAGTAAACTAGCCAACACTTTCTCCATTATTCTGCTTGATTATTAAGAGATATTTAGGTGTAAATAACAACTAATTTATTCTCAAATAAGATCAATAACATGATTAGCTTCGTTTTTAGAAGACTAATGATTAGTTTCATTTTTAGAAGAACAAGTATCATAAATAAGACATATAGAATATATTGAATGAGTGAATGACACACTTTTAAAAAAACCGCTTGTTGTAAGATAGTAACTCAAGATAATCATAACATAATAGCGAAAGGAACTGCATACTAAAATAACAGTTAAGGTTTTATTCCTTTTTTTCTAAAATAAACGAGGCACATATTCACGTAAGTGAGATTTAAATCAGTACCTCTTATAATAAGTTATAAATAATTAACATCCATTTGTTCCCTTTTTTTCTTAATGGAAAACAATAATTGGTAACAATATGAGTGCTCTCCAAAATAAATAATAATTTTGTTATGAGAATAAAGAAATGGTATTATTATAAATTTCATTATCTTTGTCTACGCTGCAATAATAATATATTCTTCCAACATGTTTACCCCCTTGAATAAAAAATTCCAAGAGGGTTTCTTAAGAATTAAACAAAAAAGGAAAAAATATGTCCAACTAATCTCATCGAAGCTTTAAATTCTAAAGGCATAGTCGGCTGTTTCCATTGCTCTCCACAACATATGTTCATCTTCTCCATCTCTCTCTCTCTCCCCCTCTTTATCAGAAAAAAAACCCAGAACTCAAAGCTCAAAGACATACAGAGATTGTCAGTCAATTAGCCAAGAAATTAAATTCATTAATTCCATAAATAATTTGGTGAAATGGGTTGCAGTCCAATGGAGAAAAGCAAGCCAAAACAGAAGCACAGAAAGGGTTTATGGTCTCCTGAAGAAGATGAAAGGCTGAAAAACTACATTATCAAACATGGCCATGGCTGCTGGAGCTCAGTCCCCATTAATGCCGGTAAGTTAATTAATCACCAAATCTCTAAGCAAAATCATGGTAGATTAATCATAATTAATGATTAATGATTAATCAGAGTTTTATGGAAATCATTAAATAATATTTAGTCCATTATTGGGTGACTAATTGGTTTAATTAATTTAATGATTCTTTCAATTATACATTAATTTTGTGTTTTTTCAATTAAAAGGGAGAAAAATCAGATTATGTCCACAATGATTATGATCATATGATCATCACCGCCTTCAATTATGCAAATGTATCTCTACAGTGATACTCGTGTTAAGTGCATAAAAGGGCAATTTCAGAAGACCTCTTTTTCTTCTTTTTTTTTTCCCCTTTTTTGGGGAGTATTTTGGACTGGACAGATAGACAATGGACCATATAAAAAAATGTAGATTATAATATTTGTATACGCTACCCTTTTTAAGTTGACTTTTGCCCTCATCTTTCTCAATATTTAATTTTTTTTTACAATAGTATGCCTTTTATTTTATTAAAATTAAAATACTAATGAAGTGTATTTTGATCATTATTTGTTTTCTTCAGGCCTGCAAAGGAATGGAAAGAGTTGTAGATTAAGGTGGATAAACTATTTACGACCGGGACTAAAACGAGGCATGTTTAACGCCCAAGAAGAGGAGACGATTCTAACCCTTCATCGTGTTTTAGGAAACAAGTAAGTGAATCGGCAGAGTATTCGATGCTGAAGTTATTAACATAAAACTAACTAAACGTTTTGGTAAAAATGAGTCAATAATAATGAATTAAGTATAGAGCAAATTAGTTGGCACAACCTTTATTTAATTTATTAAGGTGGAAATTACTTAAGAGAAAAGAAACAATTCCACTTTTGCGTGTGATTTTCTCATGAAACTTGCAAAAACCATGTTGTGTAAGAAAAAGAAATATCCATTTGGAAATTTCCAAATCAAGTAGGGTTTAATTTGCCAGTAAAATGTCAATTATTATTACATTAAATTTGCTCTATTTTGGCATTCTCCTCCTTTCCTAAGGCATGGTTTGGAATCAAGCCATGCATGGTTCTACATGCATATATTCAGAAAAATGCTCATTTAATTATGCTAAATTGGAAAAAATACCTAAATATGCTTACTTCTATAATGGATTAGGAAAAACATTTAATTGTTATCTCTCTAAGGTGATTAATTAATAATTAAACATTTAACTGACAATCTTTTTTTCCAAACTTTGAACAGATGGTCTCAGATAGCACAACATTTGCCTGGAAGAACCGATAATGAGATAAAGAACTTCTGGCACTCTTATCTCAAGAAGAAGGTGGCTAAAGCCGAAGGACCCGGATCCTTCTCCAAAACCCAGTTGACAAACTCGAGCTCCCAAGAAGATGTCGAATCTCCAGTTAAATCAATCAACACAGCTTCGAGCTTCGACCCATTTGGGAAGGGAGAAGGGTTCTCGACCGACTCGAATCAACAATCAGCCAACAGTCAAAATCTCCTACCACCCAAGATCTTATTTGCAGAGTGGCTTACCATATTCAACAGCACAAATGACAGCAACAGCAACAGCAACAACAACATTATTAACGTCGGGCAAAATAATAACACTCAAGTAAATCAATTTCTATATTACAATTCCAACATGGAGTTTACACAAAGCATGGACTTCCCAGAAGGATTCAATCAAGGTCTGATGTACAACGAAGGTTCCTGCAGCAGTGATGAGGAGCTATACAGTACTGGAGTCGGAAGCATCGGGGTGTTTGATTCACAGCTCAAGTTTGAAGATCAAACTACACCAGAGAATGAGTTTGGTGATCTGTTATTATCTGAGGATAATGAGATTATTCCAAATGATTTTGTGTTCAGCAGTAATCTGCTGTATACATGAGGGGATTCATACGTCCATTACTTCATTCAGTAGCACGTAGTTCATTCATCAAGGGAGGAATTGAAATTCAAATACACACTACACACACACACACACACACACACACACACACACACACACACACACACACACACACACACACACACACACACACACACACACACACACACACACACATATATATATATATATATATATATATATATATATATATATATATATTTCACAAAGGTTTATTTGATTTTTATGTACCATCTTAATTTTGTTGTTTCATTGTTTTGTAATGGTTGAGAGATTGTGTATTTTTAGTGATAGGATTCACGTTAGGTTGTATTCTTACTCGTTTTTAATGTTGTTCTTAGATGATTATGTGTATGCATGTATATCATACTCTTTTCATAACAGACTCGATTATCTTATCAGTGTGTTAGAAATTAATTTTACGGATTCTAATACCCCGTCCTCTCGTAAATGATATATATAGATATTTATATTTTAATCAACTATAAGGAAATACATTTAAAAAAAAATAACTATACGGAAAAGGACTAACCACCAATACTAATTTCTAACGTAAATAATTTATTGTACCTTTATTTTCATGAATTAGTATTTCTTTAGTTTGAAATTAAGATTTTGAAAAAGGAAAAATTATGTAGGGGTGGAAAAGAAGAGACTTTTTTTAAAAAATATAAGATACATAGATACATCAAAATTTTAAAAAAGGGCAAATTTAAAATTGCTTAATGAAAGGAAAAGTTTTATTTGATGAAAAGGTTAGTTATTACCTTAGATTATACTTAACTAGCAAAGCAAGGCACGGGGAAAATTAATACATCTATATTCCCTAAGATTATACTAACTAGAAATTTACCGAAAATATTAACAAATTGGACTTTTACAGTGAAAAAAAAAGAAAAAAGATGCAGACATTCATGTAAGTAGAATGATAATAGATCATATCATCTTTTATGACATCGATGGATTAAGGATTCCGACGCTTACACGTTATAGACATAGCATATATACACAAATAAAATTAATCAAAAGGCCTTTCAAGTTTCAATTAAGTAGTACAAATTAATATATATACTCAAGCATGACTTATTAGTCCATAATAAGAAAGGTTAAGCAATGCATCAAATCGGTTAATTTGGATATTAATTACATGAATTTGAAAGCGATGACAAAAATATATAACATGGACAAGAAAGAAGAATCTTTTCTTAATTAATCAAATCAAAGTCATATAGCTTTCAACTGTAAAGATAACTGTAATTGTAACTAATTAGACAGTGGAATGTTTGGATTATTTTATTTTATATATTCATATATTAATACAACATGCAAGAGTCTTTATGTAATGCTAGAGACCAACTAGAAACGAAAAACCTTTTGTTTCTAAACTCATCGTCATATATGGAGTTAGAAAGGAAAGAAAATTTCGTTTCAATTAGCTAGAAAGTTTCGTTTCAATAATATTATTAATTTTCGGTGTCGTGTATGAGAACATGTTATTTTTAAACTTTTTTTAGTGTTCTTTTGATTGTCTTTTTATTTATTTTTTATTTTTCTAAAGGAGAATCGTAAGATCAGAATAGCTAGGATAATCAAATCTAGATGTAAAGCCCGTAGGATATCAACCTTAATGCTCCTAGAATATTAGTCTTAACTATGTATAACGGATAGGCGTAGGTAGCTCTATTACTATTGACTTTGACTAAGGTCTTACTCGGTAAAATTAGTTGTTTGAATAGCGAGATAACTATTAATGTAGCGGATAGTTTTTTAAGCTGAACTATTGAAGAAAATTTGTTCTATAAATTTAGCAGTTCCGCTAACCGATTATTATAAATTGACATAATAGGATATAAATAATTTTTCGAATATAAATTAATAAAGGAATTATTTTTAAAAAATAAAAAACTACTTTTAAATGTAAAAATTAATATCCTTAATGTTTCAAAAACTCTACTTAAAACGCGACTTATTAAACACTATCTTACCAAATGCTATAATATTTGATTGATTAAAATTTTGACTTCATCAAAACACTAAATGCTGCTCCAAATACCGTTACCAGAACCTAATATTATTCTTTTTAACTATTCCGCCCTTTTCCCATCAATTAAACCAACATAGTCATATTTTTTAAATTTCAATTAGGATGATAAAAATTTGGATAATATATATAGTTAATGCTAAATGATTATAAGATGTAACTTTTCACCAAATGAGTCCTACGAATATATCCCAAATTGGCATTTATGAAGATACAATTAATATAATTAGGGTCGTTGGCGATAATTAACCACCAAAAGTACCACCCTCCATTGGTTACTACACAAATATTTTATTATTTTGATGAAGACTAGGTTTTTCATTTGAGCCCCCCAAATCACTTTCAATTGATTTATTCAATGCAAAGTTGTTCATAAATTATTTAATTTGTTCTAAATAGTTACTAAATTTTTCTTAGGATGGTTTTATTTATTCAACACTTATATTACATGGACCCGAATATATGGATCCGATGCGTGCACAATTTGGAAGGGAGTTTAATATTTTTTTGGAAAAGGGACCATAAAAATAAGTGTGAAGTTTAAAAATTAAAATAAAATATTATGCATGGTAATTTCGGTCTATAAATTTGGGCCTATAGTATAATTTGTGTTATTCAATATAGAATAATTAATTTTACTCTGTTTTTTTAAATGAGATGATTGGAGCCTATCTAACAAAATTATTTTATTAATTTTTATGGTTAATTATCACATCGTAAATCAACTATAACTGTTGAGTGGGTTGATGTTAGTTATAAATAATAAATTCAACCAGTAAAATTTCTAAAAATTATTATTATAAACTCGAACTTAAATCATGCCTAAATCGGCATTTGTAATTCATTCACACCTGAAAAAATTATCAGGTTTTGTGAAATGAGATTTAACCAAAAATAATTATCAATGTGAAAAGACGCGGATTCTATTAAAGAAGCTTCCTTAAAACCATATCTTGCATACATATAAGAAATTGGCAAATAAAATTTGAGAAACTTCCTCACCAAACACGTCACTTTTGTAAATGTTGCATGAGCATGGAAGGGTTGCTGATGATATATAAAAACCTACGTAAATCTCCCGAGCGTGTTTGGCAGAGGATAAATATATTTATCTGAAGACTATGTTTTTCAAAATCAAGTCACTATCAACTAATATATATAATTAGTGCTAATTCTATTTGTTAATTATATTGCTGCTACCTTACTTTTCACATCTTTTCCTTCTCTTTTCGACATTCTTTTTGTTTTTTTTCCGTCTTTTTCGATATATAATTAAGTATTTATATTTAAACGTGTAAAAATAAATAAGACGACATAACCAGAATTAATAGAATGCGTAATATACTTTTAATTTACATGCACTAAATAACTTACAAAGTACTCTAAAATAAATTTTAAATTTTGTAAAAGGCCTACAAACACCTAAACTAGACAAAAAGGCCATGATCAAATAACCACAAAGAAATTCTACCAAATACCATTAAAAAGTACATGGAAGCTTCTTTTTCTATGGTATATAATAACTTATTATTTTCTTTTAGGGTTTGTGAATATTTTTGACTTTGCTCCCCTACCCTAACTACATAGGTATTTTCTTAAGTAGAGACTGTTATAGTCATCGTAAATATATATATATAAAATTATGGAAAGATTACTTTATATATACATAACCCTAAAAAAGTTGTATATATTATGGATTACATTCATTAATCAATGATATTTTAGTTAATAGGATATATTGAAGAAGTCCTTGAAATGGCATCGATGTTATTGTGTTTGAAATTTTCAACCATCTTAGTTACCCCGTTCTTTCTTTAAATCGAAAAACATGTAATTAAGACAATTGGAATACATCTTATACTCGGTAATGTTATTATCGGTTCAAATAATTTGACACTTAATTTGACTTTGATTAAATGGAGAGTTAATGGCTCAAAAACCTTACATTTTCTAATATAAAAATTATATTATTAAGTCTTACAAGTAAATAGCTGGAAATAATTAAGTCTTACAAGTAAATATAAATTAATTAGGCTCAAATGGTTATTTTATTTTAAAAAATCATTAGGAGAAATGGGTGGTACAAATGAACCCTATACTAGTACTTGAGTAGGGGTTATCCATAAAATTTAGAGCCAATTGGATTGAAAAAATTAAAAAATAAAATCAAGAGCCAAGATAGGTAGGTCCATGAAATAAGTCAATTTCACAATAGTATAAATGTTATAAATTATATTATTGACCTAAATTTATATATCTAAATTATCATATATAATATTTTATTTTAATTTTTTAAAATTCACCACCTCTGTTTTCCATGATCCCTTTTTCTAACAAGTTTAGATTCTTCCTCTAAATTATGTCATGTTACCGATCATTTATAAATTCGAGTCCGTAATATAAATAGTCTGAATATAACTAGGTCCGGATGGGTATTATCTAATATTAATTGTATAATTTTTTTTTTTAGAAAAAAGGACCACACTTAATCACATTCATCTAATATTTTTTTTGAATGAGACTTTATTTAAATAATTGGTAAGAACTCTTTGAAGAGCAAGTCGGTGATATTTAAACTTCAACCCCCCCAAACCAAAAAAGCACTAAAAATAACGGTTTGGTTTGTTTGAGGTCAAATTAATTCGGAGAAAACTTATTACTTTTCTTAATTTTCATAATTAATCAAGTTGATCAACATGCAATTTACACTGTTTCATGTGGAGAATTATTAAGTAGCCATGCACAATTATTGTTATTATTATTGTCTCGCTTTCATGAAACCCAAAAAAAAATAAAAATATTTAAACAGTTATATTATTTCCTTGATGTATATACTTCGAAGGATAAAATAAATTTGGTTTTATATATTTTAAAAATAATTATAATAATAATAATCATAAATCTCTAATATTATAAAGAATTATTATGAATATAGTAATCGTCAATCTCTGATATTATATAGAATTAGGGTTTAAAAAGAAGATAAAAAAAGAAAGAAACTAATGGTGTATGTATTTTTAATATTATCATAAGATATATGATTGTTACAGTTGTAATTTATAAATAGAATATTGACTTTGATGCAATTGAAAATAATCAGTCAATTTCTAATCATTGCCACAGAATCAGCCAACCTAGATCTTCTGGAAAATGACTAACAATTTCCAAATTATATACAATTTTTGATAATCGGATGATGAAATTGCTGACGGATTGAATTTCTCCAAAATGTACGTATGAGGATACTATCGTTACTTCCTACATTTACAGTATATCTACAATTTTTTATATTATTAATATTAAAATATATATGAATTTTTTTATTGTATATGAACAATTTTAGCTTTTATTCGATGAACAACTATAAATGGATAATTTACCGACTTTTTGTTAAATGTATAATTCATGCAAAATTTTCACATATCTCCTTCTCGAGAGAAGAAAAAAAACATTATAAGCGGAAAATTCAAATATAGTGACTTTTTTTCCCTACATTATATTAGAGTAAAAGGGGGACTAAGATATTCTATGCATGACTGACTACCATATCAAAGTCTTGATTAGTGACGCAATGATGCAAGACTTGTGGTTAATATTAAATTAATTAAATAATTAATCTTGGATTAAAGTAATAATAAAGAGGGAAATAGATTAATAAGCATTGCTATAATTGATGATATCAAGTGATGCAGAAAAAGACAGAGATTAGGGTCTGGCAGTGAGAGATTAATTATAATTAGGTTTTTTAGTATTCATATATAACAACCATATATTTATAGACTTTGCATGGTTGGTGTGGTGCCTAAAACAAGAAATTAATTAGGTTACATCAAATTTTCATCAAAAGTTAGGGAAAAAGAAAAATCTCATTGGCTATGTTCAAAACATGTGGACTCTAAAATAATATTGCTATTATATGTGTATTATTGAAATAATTATAAAGTTAAATACGTCGAATTAGCTAACCTGGTATTAGACAGTTTTATTTAAAATTTACTTTAAAAGTAATCATTTTCGTTGTTTTGATTAATGTATTGTGATTTTTAAATTGTTTTAGCATTTATTGTTGCTATTTTTGTTTTAGATTTGTGCTTCCTAAGCACTCTTTAATGTTTTACTTTGATCATTTACTTGTTAAGAGTCTCGTTTGTTTTAACGTTTATAACAACTAACTTTTTATAACAGCTAGTAACAGCTTAAATGCTAACCATACAGCTGTTGGTAACAACTCGTATAATAGCTTGAAATAGCTAGTTTCAATTATTCGTAACAATTAATAACAGCTCGTAATAGCTCATAACAGCTAATAACTAATCGTAACGAACAGTTTGTAACGAGCTCATAACAGTTAAGGATTAACTTTTAACAATTAAAACGAACATATCCTAAATCTATACAGCTAGCACGAATAATCCAAGAAACGATTTATAATTGATCCGATTATCAAATAAAACATCAAGGGAGGAAAAAGAAGGGGAAATGCATACCATGCAAGTCTACTTAATTCTGAGATTAACATAATTAATATATTTAAGAGCTGTGGTTGTGATTAATTAAATAGAACAATCAAGACTTTTGATGCCTATGAAAATGATTCCTGAATTAAAGAATCACTCACTTAAGACTTCCATACATTTTTTTATCTTCCAAAAACCGACAACGTACGTACGTTAAAAAAAAAAGTGCATGATAATTAATTAAGTGCTATGTTTTTTAAGGGAAAAAAATGATGACAACAATAGTAATAATATAATTCATTATAAAATATTACTATTTGATGTGGTATATTTAATTTCAGAAACAACCGAAGAAAAAAAGGTTTTGTAATTTTTTTTAAGGAAACATCACAATTTTATTAATAAAACGTCAAATAATATTGACAATGAAAAACATATATAAGTAATTGTAAATCTAAAACGTAGATATAAAAATCAATTTTAAATAAATTATATAAATCATACTGACGTTTGGCTCCAAAATCATGACAATCTTTTTATGGATAATTTTTGATGACTTAACATCTTTCGTATTAGTGGAGGACCTCACACTCCGTGATATAATGATTTAAAAGTCAATCTTCATAAATTGTCTTAGACTATACTAATTAATCATAACTTTTATATAAAAGAGAGACTACACTCCCATCGAAGGAGAGAAAAAAAATCTTACAAATGAGGAGACAAAGATTTGATTTGTATAAACCTAAAATTAAACCGACAATGTTAAAATTACCTAGAACGGGCTTACCATTAGTAAAAAATTTTTGATGACAGTCCATCTCACACGGAGAAAGGGTGGAGGCTAGGTTTTTTAGGGGAGAGAAGAGAGAGCGATCGATTTTGTAAATTATATGAACTGACCCCTAACTTCTTAAATTTGTAAATCGCAGGTATGTAATTGACAATAAAACTTCACTAATAAAGTTTTGCCGGAGATGGTAACAACCTCACTCCAATAAAGATATACAAGTTTAAATTTACGAAAACACACTTATTGGAAGGGTTTTTACGTTAAAACACTCGTAGCACGAAAAAAAGGACACCGTTAATTAACCAAAAAACAATGAAAATCCATTTATCCGTACAATGATGGAATAGGGTGCTAACAGTCTTCTATTTTAAATTTCTTAAAATGTAATACATTTTAATTAATTTTATAAATATTCACTTAAAAACTTCTAAAAATGATCTATGAAAACTTTTAATAAGACATTTTCTTTAGTTCGCTTTCATTCATAACAGAAATAATTATCTATTATGCATAACACTTAACTTTGATTAAATATAAAAATAATATATTAACGATTTTAAGTGGTTTAATACAAATAGAAGTCCAAATGGTATTTAAAAACAGAGTAATTTTCTGAACAGAGAGTGTTTACTGTCAGAAAGTACAGAGTATACAACTGCAGATGTTGATTGAATCCAACAAACTCAGCTAAGAATCTTCGGTTATAATATTTGCCTCCCACCAATTAATCACTCCCTAATCAACAAAATTACTGAGATAATCATATCATAATTTGATTATCTCAACTGACTGACTGATATACCAAAAGACACAGGTCAAATCTGACAGAAAAAAAAAGAAGAAAAGATAATAATAAAGTGAGTACTCAACTCAACTATAGGCTGGGTTGGTGAGTTGCCAAGATGTTGAAAATAATGTTGTTTCTTGGATTGCGTGCATATCATATCAGAAAATTGACAAAAAGATCTCATTGGTCTCTCTATGTTTCTAACTAAGACAATTAACTAATTAAGTACTTGTATCGGATTAGATAGTAAAGTCTGTTACATTTTACGTGTTAAAAAATTCGAATTCGAAGTACACCGTTAGTGGTGACGCAACCATACAACGATAGCCATATTGTAACAAATCGATTGTGACCGATGGAAGGTAATGGTGAAACTAAAAGAATTAGCAAATAGCTGTTTTGTAACTAGAATTATCTCAAGATATTAAGATAGCATAGTTAGCGTGGTTATTAATTTATTATATGATTGATACATTGAGAGTTTAAAACTCGTCTCTTTTAATGCCAAGAGAGTTTATTGATTACTAATTTATCATACGGATGATGTTTAGTCATCATCTTTGCGTTATGTCGAATAAGAGAAATGTTTGAATGGATGTAATTAGCTTCGTGATGAAAACAAGTTTGTAAATTGTAATTGTGAATCCGTCACCTTAGTTATATGAGAATATTACAGTCAACAAATTATCTCGTTAGTATGGTTATCACAAGCTATGCATCTAATCAAAAACGTAAAAAAATAAAATCAACCTTGTTTCCAATACTCCATTTATCATCATTTCATTACAACATCAGCGGAACCAGCAAAATCTTGTTTCCCAGACTGAATGTATAGCAAACTAATCCAAAATCCGTCAGCCTACCTTCATCACATATTGATAACCTGACAACATTTTCAGTTGGTTGCTAGGAATTCAAAACCACTACCCTATACCAAAGGACTACCAGATAGAAGTTCAGCAATTCGTGATATCAATATACAATTGTCATCTGCTTGAATGGACTGATAGGAGATCAATTCAAGAATATGATGTGTGTTGTAATAAAATTAGGGTTCACGATTATAGACAGCAATCAGAAGCATCAGGTCCATATCTATGTCATCAAAATTCAGATCAAATTCAAACTAATTCAGTTTGAGAAATGGTTCTTACTACAAATCAAAGCAGTAAGTATAAGCATTCCTAAGTCAAAGAACTCTAATAGCAGACATTATTCAAACCATATGATAAAATGTCAACAAATGAAGAATCAGGCATGCCTAAGCTGAAAACTATCATTTACAACAGATTTTGACGTTCGTACAAATCAAGCCTAGTCAGTTCTACAGCTAAACTCAACGCAATTCCAGCATGAGATCCAGGAGCTCATCAGTCATTCAGGGAGTAATCAGGTTGAAACGGAACCTTGACAGCTGTAGAGGAATTGAGGATAAAACAGGTCCATAAACCTGCCACCAAATAAATGAGGTGCGTTACACAAAGCTCTATAGCTCATAAAAGGAGGGAAGCAAAACATAACCAAGAGACCCCAGTGCACCTCATCACCCAAATAAGACCTCTTTATAACCCATTTTCTTTTCTTTTCCTTTTTTGGGGTGGGGGTGGGGGTGGGGTTGGCATTTTTATTCTATAGAAGCACAAATGACTGAAGTTCATTTGTTAGCCTGAGGCATCTGCCTCACTGGATCACAAGTTACCTACCAGTCGCCGCCCAAAATTCGATCCCTACACGCTACACTCTTTGGGGAAGCATAGAAATCGAGCTAGGAACTTGCTCTCCCACCCACCATCAGAGGCCACTAACAGCAAAGATATCAAAAAGGGGAGGGGTTGAATAGAGTATATTTAAGTGCTGGCATGAGTATTCTACTATTCTTCCCATAGCTATTACTGTACATCATTGACATAGCAAGACCGTCTTATGGCTGCGTCCGCACATCCTCAGGAAAATCAAGAGAGCATTTTAGAACACTTTGAAAGAACCAAGATAATCTATAGTTGTATCATGTCTTAAATTGAGGCAATGAAGGTAGTATCTTAACTCTAAGACCTTCTTCAGTTAATCTGGAAGTTAGTTTTAAAAGAAATGGACTGTCACAATATTAGACACGACTGCAAATAACATGGAAAGCACAAATCATTTCAGTAAATTACGACTCATTATTAAGTCCCCAATTCCACTTACTATCTATTCAATATTACAATTTTCTTTGTCACTCATCAGTCAAGTCCACAATCTAATTTACTACTCACTATAAAAGTTTTCAATTTGACTTGCCACTTATTATTCAAGCTACCAATTTCATTTTCCACTCATCATGCATCTAACTTCAGATACTTCTCGTGATCATGAATGATTAGACACATGGAAGATATTATTTGCGAAGACTGAGACACCAAAGCAGCCAATGAACTCAATTACACCAAATAATGCAGAGCAGCACAGAGCTCTGTGCCCATAATAATTACATCACCAGCTTCT
This sequence comes from Talinum fruticosum, assembly GCA_021018815.1. Taxonomy (NCBI): domain Eukaryota; kingdom Viridiplantae; phylum Streptophyta; class Magnoliopsida; order Caryophyllales; family Talinaceae; genus Talinum; species Talinum fruticosum. Next base: position 724,904 of record JAITYX010000089.1, on the reverse strand, counting down.
GTCCGTACTTAAAACTATGGAAAAGCAAAAAGATCACCTAGGGATACATATAACCAAGTGGCATCTCTTTCATGTATAATTGACTAGTAACATAATAAGTTGGAAATTTTGACAAAATAGGAAGTGTTTGCAGTTAGGCGTGTTGAAGTCCACAACTTTGGCAGCCTGAGTGAAAAGCAAGAGTCTAAGAGCTAAAATTATGAGGTGTGCATTATGCACCTCTATCTACTGCATTTGGCAAGCAAGGAACAAATACAAGTTCGGTCAGAAACAGACAGCAACTTATGCTATTACTTATGCTATTGTTTCTCAAATTAAGTATCTTCTTTGTATTAGGCTGAACAAGATGGTCGGAGATGAGGGGATGAATTTGCTATCATAGCATATTCTGTGATATCCTCTTGTTTTTGTAATTATGCTATTACTTTGGAGCAATAAACTTGACCTTCGTTCACAAAAAAAAAAAAGGGTCCACAAATTTGTGAGCTTCAACAATAAGCTTATGGCCCTATCACTCATAATGTATATTAAACTATAACTGGATTGCAATATAACACTTAGCATCTGACATCAAGACAACATAGTTATCAGTAGAAATATATGAATATGAAAACTGGAAGGAAAAGAGCAAGGTCATATATTTATATACCTGAACATTGTCATAGAGTTCAAACAGAGGCACAGCAAGTAGTTTCAAATTTGAAGGCACAGCAAAGTACTCTCTTTCAGAAAGGTGCACAATGAAGAGCTTTTTGCACTCCTGCATCATCGTAAGAAAGGAATACCTATGTGTCAAAGGAATAACGAGAGCATCCAAATTTTGCCCCATTGGATGATTATACACAAAACAATGATAAAAGTCACCTAGAAGGAATTTACCTTTGGCTTTGTTATGTGGGCAGGGCAGTAAGGATACATAACAGTTTCAAAGTTTGGCCGCCACCAAGTGCCCACACACTCCCCAATCTAAAGAAAACAGCAAGAATTAGAACTGCGTTTACTTAAACAAATGATCAATATACAAGTGACATATTCCAACAAATCAGATTATTCCATGATGAACAACATGCATGACACTGCATCACAAATGCCACGATAAATGAATTAACTTACATATATATTAGCTCACAAATATACAGCATATGATACAATACAAAGACTGACTATAGCAATGGCAGGAAGCCCATTTCCAACATTGTGTCTTGTAGAAATACAACCAGATTGGTTTAGTTTTCATCCATTCAGTAATTTTGTACTTGAAAAATATCCAGAACATATGAACTATGAATGCACTACCTGCCAGTTTGGCTCAAAAGCAGGAGAGTTAGGAGCAAGCTTGCTTGACAATTTTCTTTTCAAGCCCTCAATCACTGCAAAATAGATTACGTTAGCACATCTCACATACCTAACTGAAATAAAGCCAATACGAAAAAATGTGCTCTCAAGGAGCATAAAAGTACCATCCTCTCCTGGCCTCAATTTGCCACCAGGGAGTTTGCTGAATGTATTTCCGATTTGGAGAAGAAGTACATGTGGAAAATTATGCTCTTGCACCTGAAAAACCAAGCCACCTAATGCATATAGAGACCGGGAAAGAAAGATACAACACCATTCAATCACAGAGATACACTAGTTGTCAATCAATCCTCGTTAGGAATGCGATCAGAATTTCACTATAACTCTAAGCAAAGAAGAAATCGTGACTTGAAATAAGCAATTCGCATGCACCCATATGCCAATAAGTCAACAGATATAGTACTCCCTAAATCTATAATATATATGTTCACTACCCCTTTCTCTGCAAAAAATGAGCCTTAGATATTTCCCAAATGCACAACATGAAAATAAATGCTTGATCACAACCTAATGTTCAAGAAACACTACAAACACCAAATACTGTGACATTGGACAAAAATAACACATTCAAGACCCCTCCCCTTGCATTCTGGGCTGCATGCGAAATTATGAATGCAAATTTGTACATGCTTTCATTATAAAAAATTCTGTAAAGATTGAGGCGACTTTGTACTATATCTAAGAAAACAGGATCAATGGAGCTCACATCTGCTGTTGAAAGCTATATCAAGAACGCATTACAATCGATTGGAGTCCCATCAATAAAAATACTCAGAAAATGAATTCAAGAACCATACCACTAGGATTGCTTCTACACTTGACCTCATGCCGTCTTTCATATAACTGACAAGAGAAAAACCAACAAACTTTCAGCCCAATGGGCAATTATTTTCCTCGCTAATAGCAAATATTCATAGCAAAAACACACAAAATCTACTGTAAGTTCCATATTTCTACTGAGAGGTCTCGAGGTTCTACTATCTTTGGACAATTTCACAGCAGCCCAACAGATGCCCACGAATCCTCTGCAAACTCACCCACATTCTTGACATCCCAGTTACAAGAATGGGCCTCAAATCAATTCAGGTGTTCAAGGTCTAAGACGGAAACTCGGTCACATAATTGAAGCATAACCTACGCCCGTTTTCTTTTTCCTTTTCTAAAACAAAATAATGGTGGCAAACAAGAAGAACCCAAAAAGAATCATGGTCCCTACCACTCCCCCAAATTTCAAGAAAATTTGAGCCAAGAAACAAAAGGGTGGAGGTTTAACCCGGGTATATATGACGTTAAAACAAAATTCAAAAAATGGGGAAGAAAACCAAGAATAGAGTTTATAAAAAGAACGCAGAGGGACAAACTTGAGTTTCATGCGGGCAAGACGATCAGCAGCGGAGGTATCCTTCTCCCTCTTGGGTCCCTTCGAGAAAAAGGTATAGCTTGAAACTGGGTATGTATTCACCACAGGCAAAGTGCTGTTCGCCATGCTCTCTCTCTCTCTCTCTCTCTCTGATTTACAGAGGGTGGAAATCAAACGAGAGGGTTTCAGAGAGATAATGTGTAGAGTGCAAAATCAGAGCATTTGGTTGAAACACACCTGGGTATATATGTATAAATGTGAGTGATGAGGACAGAGGAAGGGTGGGTTGAAACGAAAAACGATGGAGGGAAAGTGGAGCCTAGGCTAGAAGGCCCTTGCAAGATTTGGGCAAACAATTACAAATACCCGAGGGATCTGGAACACAACGGCTCCCTCAGCGAGGGAGAGTGACCCCCTCCACTGTTTCTCCTTCTTCCTTCTTTATTTTTTTCTTTCTTTTTGGGTTTTTAATGAGATTTTGGGGTGTTGGATAAGGTGACACATCGTCAATTAGTCATGCATTGTGAGAATAGAAAGAACAAGAAGTAACTTTCTATAGTTCTATTCATTGTCCATATGAATATTAATAAAAAATATGTTATGATCAAACGACATGATCCAATACTAAAAGAGTTAGTCAAAAAAATTGAAGATTTTAAAACGGTAATATGCTATATGTGGAAACTTGAGCATTGCATGCAAGTAACTTTCATGCTAACATGCAAGAACATTTAGATTTATCTCTGATATGTATTTTAGAAGCATTGGTTTGGAAGTGTGGAACATCAAACAAATATTTTTACTTTATTATATTGATAAGAGGGAGTGTTCTAGTGTTACAATGAATTTTAAATATTTTATAGTTATTTGTAAAATTTATATAAGATAGTTAGATTAAAAGATTCATATCTCATAATAACAACGCATTGAAAAAATATAACAAAAAAAAACACATATACAAATAAAGAAAATGTTCCTAAATCTTAATAAATTTTTAAACTCGAATTTAAGTTCAAAATTTATGTAATGAAGATTAAGGTGAATTTTTTTTGATAAAGAAGGTGAATTTTATTAACAAATTATTTATAGAAAAGAATCACATTACTATTTATATTTACATATTCAAAATAACGACGTGGTTATAACCATTAGAGTATAAACATGACTCTTCAAAACTTTTAGTTGAAATTATTATATCAGAATATTTTTAAATAAATTATTTTAATTTTAAGTTTGTTAAAATATAAACTTAAATTTTAAACCTTGGATCATATCGAACCCCAAAAAGAGACCCCTAATAGAGGCCAAGCTACATACAAGTACATTCTTGCCTCTGCTATAGTGTGTGTGAGTGTGTACAAAGAGCGCGCGAAATTGGCGAATCGCGCTGGCCACTTCCGTCGTCCCTGCAATCCTTCTGTTTTTCCCTTCTGGGCTCCATTTTCTCTATACTCTCAGAACCTCCCTTCCTATCGAACGCTTAATTCTCAAGGGCTGGAGAAGATATGGGGAAACAGAAGCAACAGGTGATTTCCCGCTTCTTTGCTCCCAAACCTAAAGCCCCTTCATCTCCCTCCTCCAATCATCCGTCTTCTTTCTCTCCTCACCGTTCCACACCCCCTAAAATCACTGCCACCGTCTCTTTCTCCCCTGCCAAACGCCTCAAATCCTCAGAATATCTCTCTCATAACAACAATTCCTCTAAAAGACCAAAACTTTCCCCTCATACCCAGAACCCAATACCCCCTTTGCCCACTTCCAATCCCTCCCTCCACCAGAAGTTCCTCCAGAAGCTTCTAGAACCCACTGATGATGCTCCAGAAGCTTCCCAGAAACCCCAGCAGAAACAACCGAATAATTCCCAGCCGAAGTATACTCCACTTGAGCAACAAGTGGTGGAACTTAAGAACAAATACCCAGATGTTCTTTTGATGATTGAGGTTGGTTATAAGTATAGGTTTTTGGTAAAGATGCTGAGATTGCTGCTAGGTTATTAGGTATTTATGCCCATATGGACCATAATTTCTTAACTGCTAGTATCCCCACTTTTAGGTTAAATGTTCATGTTAGGAAGCTTGTCAGTGAAGGGTATAAGGTGGGTGTTGTCAAGCAAACTGAAACCGCCACGATTAAGGCCCACGGGTCGAACCGGATGGGCCCATTTTCTCGTGGTCTATCGGCATTGTACACCAAAGCCACCATTGAGGCGGCTGAGGATTTGGGGGTGGCGAAGAGGGTTGTGGATCATTGAATAACTACTTGCTATGTGTGGTCGAGAAGGATGTTTTGGTGGAAAATGTGGATTGTGGGATAGAGAGCAGTTTTGAGGTGAAAATTGGGGTTGTGGCTGTTGAAATATCAACTGGGGATGTTGTTTATGGAGAATTCAATGATAACTTTATGAGGGCTGGGCTTGAGGCCATCCTTTTGAGTTTGTCCCCTGCAGAGTTGCTTCTTGGGGAGCCTCTATCTAAAAGAACTGAAAAGGTGATTCATTTGTTCTCTGCTTTGTTCTGAGATCCTACTGTCTAATAACTGCTTTCAAGTTATCTATGAGATATTTAATTTGAATAGTAGTTCATGAAGCTTCAACATACTGCTCAATCTGGCTTTTGAATACTGTGATATGCATCAATTATGGAAGTTTTGGTCAAATGAATATTGATCATTTAATGCCACCCAAAGTCCAATTCTACTCAATCTGGCCTTGTCTATTAAAGCTGCACCTCCTGAAAGTATTGTTTACTAAGTTTTTAGGTTGGATTTCTTTCAGCTTATAATCTCTGCAGTTCATTGTGTTAGTTCCTTATTGATTTGATTATGTAATATCATGTCTTAAATAGTTTCAATTCTTTCCTCAGTTGCTATTGTCATATGGTGGGCCTAAATCCCATATCCGTTTGGAGCGTGCTTCATGTGATTGTTTCAAAGATGGAGGAGCCCTGGCTACACTGATGTCTTTCTTTGACTCCACGAATGAAGGTAATTCAGAGCATCATGATGAAGAAGTTGCTCCTGATGGAATCCTGGGGCTAGCCATTAAGGTACATCATTGGTAAAGTATATTCCTTGCACAAAAAAGTGAGGTAAATTCCATGCAATTATTCTAGCATTTAGGTAGCACTTAATGTCTCATGTCACAGTATGATTTTTTATTGCTGATGAGAGTGTGTGAGTTCAACTAGAATATGCTTATTCACTTGTCACTGTGGATTGAAATCAGTCTGCCAGGCTATGTGAACTACAAATCTTCTTTAATAGACTTGCCTTTGCTGTTTGTACCATGTGTTCATGTATGTGTGTGTGCCGTTAAGGTTTCGTGTGAGCTTATCTTCTTCTCACTATTGGTTTTGTGTTGTAATTCTATGTCGTTATAGGGGATCATAGGCATGCCGGAATTAGCTGTGCAGGCACTGGCTGTCACCATACAGCATCTCAAGCAATTTGGTCTTGAGAGAATTCTGTCTCTTGGAGCTTCATTTAGGGCCTTTTCAAACAATATGGAGATGAACCTTTCAGCCAATACTCTTCAACAACTAGAGGTACTTTGCAATCAGGATATATATATTCTTGTAAAGCCCTTCCCTGAGAGAGGGAGAGAGCAATACTAATTGGCAAGAACTCTGAATCATGGACTTAAGGCCAATTGAAGAGATTGATGTTATGCTTGAGGCTTTCTGTGGCTTTATGCATTGTGAGCAGGAATATTATAAAGTGTTTTTTAACTAGACTAATAATCTGCTCTGGCCTTAGTTTAAAAAGCGCGCCCAGGGTGCGCCTAGGCTCACAAAGCCCACCCCCTTGCGCCTTGCAAGGGATGAAGCCCAGCCCCTCTAAAAGCCCTCTGAGGCATGCCTCGCAGTTGCGCCTCGTCTGCCTTGCGTCCCTCAATGGGCCTTTTTCTGTTTTTTTTTTTTGCTATTTTCCTGTCTCCCTCCCCCTTCTCTTTCTTCTGTCTGTCTTTGTTAGATTGTGAGTAAGTGGGTTAGTTGCACCTTTTTTCAATTGGTGCTATTTTTTTCTTTTGTTTGCTTGCTTTTTCAGTGAAAATCGTGACGAATTCATTGTGTTATCATAATCTAAGGCTCTTTGTGGTATTTTTGTAGTTACAATAATATCTAATTACTTATTTGATGTCATCATCTATCATATTCGATAAAAATATTGCTTGGTAATGATTTTCAAGCATTTTTAGTAAGTGTGCCTCGTTCCACCTCACTCGTGCGCTTTTGTGCGCCTTGAGCTTTTTAAACTAAGAGTGGTAATCATGAAGATCGTCTAAATTCATAAAGAGGATAGTGTTAACATCCCAAGGGATTTAAGAGACATAGTGGTCTAAGTAGTAATCATCAAGATCATGTAAATTCATAAAGAGATTACCCTTAATGTCCCAAGGGGTTTCAGAGGCGTAGTGATCAACTCCTTCCAAGATCCAAAAATAAAGCCTATTATCCATGGATTTTGTAATTTTTGGAAAATTTTTGGAAAGTTGTAAAATAATATCTTAATAAACCTAGTGATAATTCAAAAGGTTCTTGGCTATTTTTGACCAATTCTAAATCATTTCAACAACATTGTACACCGGAAAACATTAAAATCTTCCTCATTTTTTGTTGCTTTGAGATCACTTTTTAAGATCCAAAAGACAATGGCAACGTCATAAGTAGTAATCATCAAGATTATCTGAATTAATAAAGAGAATACTCTTAATGTCCCAAGGTGTTTCAGAGGCACAATGGTCAACTCCTTACAAGACCCAAAAATGAAGGCTATTATCCATAGTTTTTTACAATTGTTTGGAAATTTTCATAAAATTGTCAAATAATTTAACAAACCTAGTGATAATTCAATAGGTTCTTGGCTATTTTAGGCCCATTGTAAATCATTTCAATAGCATTGCACACCACCAAAACACTAAAATCTTTCGCATTCTTGACTACTTTCGGATGACCTTCTAAGATCTAAAAGACAATGACAACGTCATAAGTAATAATCATCAAGATCATCTAAATTTATAAAGAGAACATTGTTAACGTCCCAAGGGGTTTCAGAGGCGTAGTGGGCAACTTCTTCGAAGGCCCAAAAATGAAGGCTATTATCCATGGTTTTTTGCAATTTTTGGGAAATTTTGGTAAAGTTATTAAATAATATCTTAACAAACCTAGTGATAATTCATAAGGTTCCTGGCTATCAACACTAAAGTCTTGCTCATTTTTGACTGCCTTTGGATCACCTTCTAAAATAAAAAGATAATGTAAACGTCATTAGTAGTAATCATCAAAATCATCTAAATTTATAATGAGGATACTGTTAATGTCCGAAGGGGTTTCGGAGGCGTAATGGTGAGCTTATTCGAAGACCCAAAAATGAAGGCTATTATCCATGGTTTTTGCAATTTTCGGGAAATTTTCGGAAAGTTGTCAAATAATATTCTAACAAATCCAGTGATAATTCAAAAGGTTCTTGGCTATTTTAGGCCCATTCTAAATCATTTCAACATCATTGCACACCACAAAAACATTAAAATCTTGCACATTCTTAACTCGCCTTCGGATCACGTTCTAAGATTCAAAAGCAACATTAAAGTCATAAATAGTAATTATCAAGATAATCTTAATTCGTAAAGAGAATACTTTCAATGTCCCAAAGGGTTTCAGAGGCATAGTGGTCAACTCTTCCAAGACCCAAAAATGAAGGCTATTATCCATGAGTTTTTGCCATTTTTGGGAAATTTTCGGAAAGTTGTCAAATAATATCTTAACAAACCTACTGATAATTCAAAAGGTTCTTGGCTATTGTAGGCCCATTCTAAATTATTTCAACAACATTGTACACCACCAACACACTAAAATCATCTTGCTCATTCTTGGATGTTGTTGAATCAACTTGTAAGATTGAAAAGACAATGACAACATCATAAGTAGTAATCATCAAGATTATCTAAATTCATAAATAGAATACTATGAACGTCCCAAGGGGTTTCAGAGGCATAGTGGTCAACTCCTTCCATGACCGAAAAATGAAGGCCATTATCCATGGTTTTTTGCAATTTTTGGGTAATTTTTGGGAAGTTATCAAATAATATCTTAATAAACCTAGTGATAATTCAAAAGGTTCTTGGCTATTTAAGCCCATTCTAAATCGTTTCAATAGCATTGCACACCACCAAAACATTAAAATCTTGTTCATTCTTGACTACTTTCGGTTCACCTTCTAAGATCCAAAAGACAATGGAAACGTCGTAAATAGTAATTATCAAGATCTTCTAAATTTATAAAGGGTATATTGTGAACGTCCCAATGGGTTTCAGAGGCGTAGGGGTCTTAGCTCCTTTTGAGGCCCAAAAATGAAGGCTATTACTCATGGTTTTTGCAATTTTTGAAAAATTTTCGGAAAGTTGGAAAATAATATCTTAACAAACCTAGTGATAATTCAAAAGTTTCTTGGCTATTTTAGGACCATTCTAAATTATTTCAACCCCATTGTACACCGCCCAAACACTAAAATCTTGTTCATTCTTAATTTCAGATCACCTTCTATGATCCAAGAGAGAATGGAAAAGTTATAAGTAGTAACGTAGTCTAAAAAAGCGGGCCTAGGCTCACAAAAGCCCAAAGCCCACACCCTTGCGCCTTGCAAGGGGTGAAGCTAAGCCCCTCCTTCAAAAAGTCCTCTGACCTCAGTCTGCGCCTCAGTCAGCACGCGTGCACCTCGCGTGCCTCAATGGGCTTTTTTATTTTTTTGCTATTTTCCTTTTTCCCCCTCCCCTTCTCTTTCTTTTGTCTCTGTCTTTGTTGGATTTTGGGTAAGTGGGTTAGTTGCACCTTTTTTCAATTGGTGCTATTTTTTTCTTTTTTTTTTTTTTTGCTTTTTCGGTGAAAATCGTAGTGAATTCATTGTGTTATCACAATCTAAGGCTCTTTGTGGTATTTTTCATAGTTACAATGATATTTAATTACTTATTTGATGTTATCATCTATTATATTCGACAAAAAATTTTGTTTGATAATGATTTTCAAGTATTTTTTGGTAAGTGTGCCTCGTTCCAAAAAGCCCGCGCCTTTGCCTCGAAGCCCGCTTCCCAGCCTGAGGACCCTTTGCGCGTTTGTGTGCCTTGATCTTTTTTAAACTAAGGCTCTGGCCTTGTGCAACAATTACCACTCTACTTCATTGTACCAGAAGAGCATTTGTATTAGGGGAATGATGGTGCTTTTTAATTCTGAATATGAGATTACTGTCCTAACAACAGTTTCGGCAAACTGACCTACCTATGAGTAATGTGGATCACCTAATAGTGAAAGAATATTTGTATTTTTTTCTTTACCGGTACTTATCAAGGAAAGAAAAAAAAGAACATTTATTTCCTGGTAATAGTTGTCTTATTCTTTGCCACTTATAAGTTTCGACCTGCTTGTCAAGGTTTTGAAGAATAACACCAATGGATCCGAGTCTGGTTCCTTGCTTCAGACTATGAATCATACTCTTACAATTTTTGGTCAAAGGCTCCTGCGGCATTGGGTATGGATGGAACTAAACTCTACTCTCAACTGGTTCAGTTATGCTGTTTGATCTGAATATTCACTCAATGGTCCAGATAACTCACCCACTATGTGATAGAAACATGATAGCAGCTCGTCTTGATGCTGTTGCTGAGATTGCAAAATCTATGGGTGGTTTTAGTGCTTCAGATAGCTTCCAGCAGCTTGGTGAGGGAATCTCAGAGGAAATTTCTGCTGTTCCAAATGATATCAGTTGTGTCCTTTCTTCAGTTCTAACTATGCTGGGGCAGTCAACTGATATTCAACGTGGAATTACAAGAATTTTTCATAAGACAGCAACCCCATCTGAGGTATTGAAGATTATTGTCCTGTATGTGCTTGAACCATTTTCTATTTTTTGATAGAGAAGCGCTTCTGTTATCACATGGAAGGAATCACTTAGTAGACCCGATGGGCTAGTGCGAATTGTTGTTTGAAATTTTATAAGTTCAGTGGCTTGCTCTACAAAGGGGAGACGGAGTGTCAGAAATGATGTGGTCTTTATTCTTCTAGATGTGTTTACATGCTCGTCGCGGTCGTGTATTTTGGCTGGCCCTTGCACGAATTATTGAATAATCACAGCAGAAGCAGAAATGATAAAAAAAAGGGTCCTTAGTAGTGGAAAACTTTGCCGAAGGCTTCTCAATATATTCTAATTCTTCAATGACCTGATTGAAATTGTCCTAGTTTACTCTTGATTTTTTGACTTTTGAGTTGATTTTATCATGTTAAGTTCAGCGTGTAATGACGATTCTCATACACCACACTGCAACAGTTTGTCGCCGTTGTTCAAGTTGTCTTACTAGCTGCAAAGCAACTTCAGCAACTTGAGATTGAAACTGTTCATTCCTCATTGCTGAGAAACTTGATTCAAGCAGCCGCTTCATCCAGTGTGATAAGCTGTTCCATTAAACTTTTATCAACCCTTAATAAAGAGGCAGCTGATAAGGGGGATATCTTGAATCTCATTTCAGTTGATGATGGCCAGTTCTCTGAGGTTTCTTTCAGGAGTTGATTTTGCATCTTATCTGAAGTCCCTTGTTTCTGTCTCTTTCTTATATTACAAAAATTATTTTTCAGGTTGCCAGAGCTAGGACAAAGGTTCAATTGGCGAATGAGAAGTTGGATTTGTTGATTTCTTTGTTCCGCAAGCAGCTTGGCAAGCCAAAATTGGAGTTCATGACTGTGGCTGGAACAACTCATTTGATAGAGGTAGATTGTTATTTTGGAAGCCTTTCTTCATTAATGCTACTTCTGCTACACATGCAATTGGATGACAAGATTTCACCGATGAGAATGTTTTCTTCTCATTGTATGAGGGGAATCTATAAGTGTTTTACGTAACATGAGTAGTATATGGGAGGGAATACTCAAACCAGCAGTAGTTGTTTGGTTTTCAATATACAAACCAGCTCGTCATCATTCTTTTGCCATCACCTTACCTTCTACCCCCTTCAGCCTTCTTCACCTCAAACCCTCATGGCAGTCGCACCTCATCTATCCACATCACACCTGTAATTAGGGCATCTATGACCTTGCATCTGTTCCTTCTTCCAATGTAAGCCAATATAACCTGTAGGTCCTTGAGATACAACTCTTCCTGGACTTTGGAAGTCTTATTTTGGACATTTTACTATAAAATATAACTATGATAACTTATATTGCAGATGCCTTCAGATGCTAGAGTGCCCTCAAGTTGGGTGAAAGTAAATAGTACAAAGAAAACAGTTCGTTATCATCCACCTGAAGTTTTGACTGCTCTGGATCAATTGTCATTGGCAAATGAAGAACTCGCTGTTGTTTGTCGAGCTGCATGGGATAAATTCTTGGGGAATTTGCCAGACATTATGCAGAATATCAAGCTGCTGTTCAAGCACTAGCGGCTTTGGATTGTTTGCATTCACTTGCTATTCTCTCAAGAACTAAGGTATATATGAGAGAAATTGTCTATTTTATGAAAGTGCTTTATTTAATAATTTATTTAGTTTTTTTTTTAATCTCTTTAGGTTATACAAGTTCATGTCAGGCTATTTTAACATTTTGGTGCTTTTTTTTTGGATGTGGCTATTTCAGAATTATACCCGTCCCATTTTTGTGGAGGATAATGAACCTGTTCAAATACAGATTAGCGGTGGTCGTCATCCGGTATGTCATGTTGTACCAATGTTTCTTTTGTGAAGGATAAAGCTTCAGCCATTACTATACCTCTGAAATGTCATTTTGTTATACGTGCACTTTGTTCACCCATTTTTTTATTGAACTTGCTATGCCCAAAAGAGTTTTGCCATTATGGTTAATTTTGGCTGACAGAAAGAGATGGGGCGGGTAAGCTTTGTGATTCTCCCTAATCTCCGAGTAAGAAAATTCTGAGAATATAAACCTTATTTTCTATGCTAAATTATTAGATGCTTAGTTGATCATTCAAAATACAATACTTCTGTCTATAATCATGCATCTTGAATAGAATGGAAAGTATGGCAGTACTGTTATTAACTCATAACTAATGGAGCTTTGTAGGTTCTGGAGACCATGTTGCAAGATAATTTTGTCCCAAATAATACTCATCTACGTGGAGATGGGCAATACTGTCAGATAATTACTGGACCAAACATGGGTGGCAAGAGTTGCTATATTCGCCAAGTTGCTCTTATTACAATCATGGCTCAGGTACATTAGAAGTAATTGTGCTTCTCCACACTTGCTTTTGTGTCTTGTTGATGATTTTGTATATACCAAGTGGATGTGTCATTAGAAGTTGATGCTTTCTATCTCTGCTGAACCACTTGGACTCCTGATTTAACCTCGAGTATCCATGTTGGGTACTCGACAGTTTGACATGAAGCATGGTTGAAACTTATTGTAAAATTCATGCTCCCAAGGCCCACGGGGAGGGGGAGATGCCCAGTCAGACAGTCACAATATGGTTCCAACAACTATAACATATCCTTCATGCGGAGAGGCTGTTCACAAGAGACCCATAAACTCACAGCATAGCCTCAATAACATATTTAAATATATGATATGATTCAAAATTCTCACTATTTGCTGCAAGATACCACAAGTATTTTTATAGTATATGCAAGCTTGTGGTGAACATGATTTGATGGTCCCTTTTCATGAGCTTCCAGCAACTGCGAGGAGGTTGAACTATTCCTGTTTTGTGGTTTCAGGCAGCAAGTGCTCCTCCAGTTCCATCTGTCTTTCAAAAAGGCTTTTACGGGCACTTTTGAGGTTAATATCAAGTATAGGTCTTATTCAACAAACTACTTCTGGTTATGGCCACACGGGTTGGCGCATAGTCTTCTACAAGCTAGGCGGGTTCACGGTCCTTGCTCGTCTCTCAAATGATTGTAACTTTAACTCTGCCTTAAAGCCAAGACTTCACATCTCCTTGACTAGGATACCGCTCTTCCATTATTTCCATTCCTGCTTTTCCTATACTATATAAGGGCTATGCTATGCGCAATCAATGAGTTGCTTGCTTCCTATCAACCTCGATTTGTGCTTAGCTGTCTTGCTTGTTTACTGCTTTCCTTCTTTTGCTTATTTGAACCTCCCCTTAACTCCTCTCTCTGTCGCTAGAATTGTAATAAGTATTCTTGCTTGCTCCGCGTTGAGCCCACCTGGTCCTTCTTTTCTTCATTCCCGGTACGCTTTATCAGTCTGTCCCGATTCCTTATCTTATGGAGTTCCGGACTTGCTCTCTTGAGTGACAGGATTCTGGCTCAATGTTTTTTTTTAGTAAAAAGGCATTCATAAGTTACATCTTCCTATTGCATATACCAGTAAGATCGTTAATTGCTTGGTTCATTCTTTGATATGGAAGACCTGTCCAGCTCATCTGAAAAAGAGTCTCCTGAAAGTTCAGGGCTTGCAGTAGCAGTTGTTTTATTCCTTTAGAAGATTAGTTGTCCCGCCCTGTACCAGTTACAGCAATCCTGTGTGGTATAAAATGAGAAAGTCTATGGATATGTCCGCCTTCCTACTAGTACTAGGAAAGGTTAGGAAGCTAGGACTGATTAGTTTTGGAAAGCTCTAGAGCGGATGATTCTCGGCATCTTCACTAGTTGCTTGCCTTAGTGGAACAAAGCCTATATCCCTTCGGCAAGCGCAGGCGGGTCAGCCTTCAAAGGCCAATGCCTTCTGTCAGTCATTAATACTTTTAAGTTGAGGTGACTTGAAAGTGCCTGAAGGCCTTCCCCTGGTGCAGTGCCTTCTCTTTCTATATAGAATACATCCAACCAGTCCCCACACGGATCACGAACACAGGTCCCGAAAACTGGGCACAAGACTCAAGGAAAGAAGGATTAACCTGATTAACCTATTATTGCCCCTGGGGCAGATGGGATTGATTCTAAACCTGCTTCGACGTTTTCCCACAGATTTGCCTTATCGAGCCTTTTTCTTTGTGGGGGGGTTGCCATTAAATTAAGGCAATGAAATAGGTTTTTGTACGAGGAATAGCAGGCATATAAAAGAGCAGTTTGCGCGAAAGGAACTGACATCTCATCGGAATAGGAAGTGAATCCGCTCTTCTATGTGCGTCATGTCGGCATTTCCCCTCTTAGCATACGGCATTAACTTCACTGATTGTTCGTTGTTCTTTCCATTACTGTTGTTTGTTAACATGCTAGTTTTACCATAAAATCAGTTTTCCTTCTTTTTCTGAACCCAAAAAGTTGTCTTATTTAACAATATTTCTAGGTGGGTTCCTTTGTACCTGCTTCATCCGCTAAACTTCACGTCCTGGATGCTGTTTACACCCGAATGGGGGCGTCTGACAACATCCAACAAGGAAGGAGCACATTTCTGGAAGAACTCAGTGAGGCTTCTAACATACTCTGCAATTGCACGTATCGCTCCCTAGTTATTCTGGATGAGTTGGGAAGAGGCACAAGTACTCATGATGGTGTAGCAATTGCTTATGCTACATTGCATTACCTTCTGGAGAAGAAGAGCTGCATGGTGCTCTTTGTCACTCACTACCCTAAAATTGCTGATATCCAGAAGGAATTTCCTGGTGCTGTCGGAACATACCATGTTTCATATCTGACATCACAAAAAGATTATGAAGTTGGCTCAAAGCCCTGTCAAAATGATGGCAAGATGGACCATGAAGATGTCACCTACCTCTATAAGCTTGTACCTGGTATATCTCAGAGGAGCTTTGGTTTCAAGGTTGCTCAGCTCGCGCAGGTTAGCCATTTTTACTCCTTGCCATTGCTGCCTCAAAGTAAACCATCTACCAAGCAAAGGAAAAGATAAATGTAGAAAAAACCCTTGGCAGACTTGCCAAGATCCTAGTCTTTGACACCCCCCTCAAAAAAAAAAAAAAAACCAAAACAAAAGAACTCGACTTTTTCTTTAGCCATTGCCTTTGAACTTTATTACCTCTTTGTTGCAGCTGCCTCCATCATGTATTGAGCGAGCAATGGAGATGGCTATGAGGTTGGAGGCATTGGTCCAAAAGAGAATGGGAAAACATCAACAAAAAACAGTACTATCAGATAGTCCAGTTGTAGATGATGACCAGTTATCAGACAATGTCTCCAAACTGTGTGATTCATCAACTGATGATGAGGCTGAAGGCACAACCCAATCAGTTTTTTCTTTTCAAAGTTTCTTTCGAAGTTTATGGTTATCCTTGGGAAGTGATAACGAGCTCCAGAGTCATGGATTTTTGAACTCTGCTAGGGGCCTCGCAGCAGATTTAATTGCTTCGTAAGTGTGTTGTTTTCCATCAACATCAGAACAGTGAACATAGAGTCGAACTGTGGGGTGACAAGATCATGTTGAAAAGTTTTGTTTCCAAGTTGATTAAGACCGAGATATGCTAATCGGAGGTGAGATTCTTAGATTATTTACCAAATTTCACCCATTGTTCATCAAATTGCGTTTATATTCTTCAGTGAACCTGAATAAGAACTGCAAATCTGTCATATGCATCACAATACCAGTACTTAATGGTCCATTTGTTGTGTTGAATGATTTGGCAGGCTTCTCAGGACCCCTCCATGCACTGTGCATTAAAAAGAGTGGGGATGAACATGCAGCCATTTTGATATCGTTCCCGGCTTTGAAGTTCCAGTTTCTGTAATATATGGTTGATCTGAAGCAATATTGATTTTACGTTTCTATTGCTTTGCAGATAATTAATGTCAGTAACTATCACAGCTTGTGGAGGGAGGAAGCGAGGAGAGAAGTTTTGTACTAATAGCATGAGAGTTCGGCGCTGAAATCCCCCTTCCCCCAGAAAAACCCACACAAAAAATCCTGTATATTACTGCTAATGGGTCGAATTAAGTTGCCTGGCGCATTAAAGCCTCATTTGCTAAGTTGCTGCTCAGCCTCGAATCTTGTCTGAGTTCGTTGATTGTCCTTATAATTTTAGCCAAGCGAAGTAGGGAACAAAACCCATAAGCTTTGGTATAGCTCAAATTTAAGCAGGGAGTATTGAACTATGCTTTATCAAGTGACCCTGATCGAAAGCACGAAAATTTTCGAGACAGCTGATACTCAGCTATGGAGTACAGGTGCTAGAAATAAAATTTACGACCAATCTTTCAAACATACATGTCTTAACAGCACTCGACTGCTGCCTGCTTATTACAAACTGTAAATTTACAGGAAAAAGCGAACTTCGTTTCTCCACTCGCAAAGAATATGCCCATAGCATTATTATGAATCTTTAAAAATACAAATAACATGAGGGAAAAAAGAGTTCTCCTTGGTTTGAGTTGCAGATTGCTCCTCTGAACAAAATGGAAATGGCTCTCCAGAGTTTTGCGCTGCTCCTTCGGGTTAACGTTGGAGTACAACTCTTGAAACAGCATAAACAAGCTATAGAAGTAGACTAGCCAAATTGCACAAACGTGCTAGTCTACAGGGTAACGGTAGTTTACAGCAAAGATTGATTGGAGTCTGGACTGGAATAAACCGGGTTAAAAAAGACTAGACACCTGACCATCATCAACCCTTGCCTAAATAAGGTTGATAGTGAAGCACACATATGGATGGGAATCTGCTTCACCTGTCAGACCCGCCATTCCTCCCACGTCATCCTCAGATTTCCAGTGAATGCTGCATCCAAAACCATAATGGGGTAAAAAGATCAGCTGACTAGGAAAGTACAACTTCTCTCCCAGTATAGGCCCCGCTTCCAAGCGGTCCGGGAGATCCAAATAAAGCCCAAAAAAACACACACACAACAGACTGGAGTAGTTTTCCAATTCAATAGTCAGTATCAAAACATGAAAGCATTCAATAATTTATTCACCTGTTCCCAGAATCGCAGAGACGTTCAAGAATTGAGCGTACTTTCTTCTCACTTTTCTGGCTTGGAGCCAGAACACAAGCCTGAAGGGATGTGAGATGACAACTTAATCAAAATGATATATCTGGCTAAAGTTGCAGCAAAAAATAAATCAGAGGCTCAGGTACCTGGAAGGATGGTGGCAAGCCATATCTCAATATGCTCTCAGTAAATACTCGTACAGCACAGAAGTGCATCCATGAGCTGAAAACCTGTTCAACAGCATCATTAACTTTTCTTGCTAGTATCAAAGTTTTCAAGTCACACCAAAAAAAAAAATTTAAAGTTTGCAAGCAATGAAGTGATATGACAAGCAAGCATGGATCTTATACAACATCAATAGTTAATAAAGTATCTCATAGTAAATAAAAAAGCAGGACATAAAAAAGGTTTGAATTTGTCTTGGAATCACAGATACAAGTAAATACTGACAGGCTGCAAAAAGTCAAATCACGCATC
This sequence comes from Talinum fruticosum, assembly GCA_021018815.1. Classification (NCBI taxonomy): domain Eukaryota; kingdom Viridiplantae; phylum Streptophyta; class Magnoliopsida; order Caryophyllales; family Talinaceae; genus Talinum; species Talinum fruticosum. The sequence goes on along the minus strand of JAITYX010000089.1, from coordinate 706,879 downwards.
CATTCCCCTATTCCTACCCTCTGCCGGGGATACTTATTAAGAAGGTTAGTTTGGATGTCGGCCTACATTCTGTCCTCGTTCAGGATCAACGATAAACACAAAACGGCAAAAGATCAAAGAACAGCAAGCAGCTGCATTTGAAACGCTGGAAGCTGATTTCTAAGTAAGAAAAACACACACATGATAAGATGGTATTCCTAACTCTAAAGGAATATACTAGCCCTACGTCCACCAAAGGACATCACACACTCGTTCTCAATGAGAAACAAATTAGTAAGGACCAGCTATGCATGTGTCCTTGGTATGAAGCTGTACATATTGAAAATTTGTTGCTTGTTCAGTTGCTCCCACAACATGCAAAGCAGGATCTTCCGTTGTAGAGTTCAACTAAGGGTAAGCAATGATGCGACAATATTTAAGTGCCATGGCCTAAGGACCCAGAATAAGAAATCATTACCCAAAAGACGAGGGCTCAGAATAAGAATATCTTACTCAAAGGACAGCGACGGCAGAGAAGACTGGAGTTTTACATATTTGGGGCCTACTATAACCAGCCCCCCCAAACAAAAAAAGAAGGGGGTCCAACATTAGCAGGGTCTTGGGGTTTTTTGATTCAAAATTTCAAGTTTATGTACTCATCCCAAATGAAGCAACTCCCAGTTTGGTACTTGCAGCATGCTCAATGAAGTAATCTAACGCACTCTATATCTCAAATTTAGCATTTTTCTGAGCCTAGAACCAAGCTGAGATTAATTATTATTCTCGGTACAGTGAGTAGCATCTTCCCTTTCCATTCAGTAATTAACATCCCTCCTTAGAGGGAAGAAAAGGAGAGAAGGCCTTCATTAGAATAAAGCAAGGGTGACCAATGATCCATTCTCCATCTGAAAAGTTTAATGATTAGAAAATTGAAAGACCCAAGTTACCTCCCCATAACTAGAATAGCACCACTGCAAAAGGGAGCTTCTCAGTGATTCCTGGTCATGCACCAACTTTTCCAGCTCTTGCTTCCGCGATTCTTGAGTTTCAGGGTTGTATTCAAAATCTCGAATCTGATTATGTCACAAGAATAGTATCTGAGTATGAGATGATTCAAGATCAAAGGGATAAAAGGATAAATCATTAGCGAATCTACATAATTGGTGCAACCAATGTCATTTTTCAAACCTAGTAGACAGGACTACACACTCATGAAGTAGCTCCTTCGAGGCTCCAACAACAAAACAGTGAAAACAGAAATAGATGAAGGGGAACCTGAAATGATGACTCACCTGGAATCCCCTTTCACGTGCTTTTGTTCTGAAATTATCAGCAGCACGTTTAAAGAGAGTTACAGTGTAGAGAGCATATTCATTGTCCTCATATAACTTTTTAGACGACCTGGGGACCTGTAAGAGCTCGAATTATGTGCTGAAACAGCCTCTAGCATTGACTTATATAAGAAGATCAAAAACAAATGCACCAACATTTTTGGGAATAGATTATTTTAGGTATGCTCCAGAAAATAGAAGAGCACCCTTGACCCTATGGAGAGAGTAAAGAAGATCCATAGTCCTTACCACATATTCAGTCAGTGTTTCATAGCTCGATAACCAGTCCTTCTGTGAGTATTTGGCAACAACTGCCAGAAGTGTTACCAAATGCTCTGATGCAACGATATCATCTGGCTTTACCAAGTTGGAAAGATCTCTGACAGCTAAGCTGAGACAAACCCAGAGCACATAAGCTAACAATATCAGCAGAAATCGCCTCTAAGGCCAGACCAATTAGAAGATTGACCCATACCTTCCACTTTGTTTGCGGTTTATTGCACTAAGTTGACTGCGCACGTTGTTATACTCAGCAACACGGACCTAAGAAAGTAGAAAGCACTATTTTAAATAAACTATCCAAACGGAAAATACAAAGAAATGGATGCTTGTGTACATGCTCAGTCTGCCAAAGATATACTAAGTATTTAATTTAATAGACAAGAGAAAGATCTAGATGATATCTTTGTCATGAAGTTACTTATTCAGACTTCACAAGACCAATTTGTTGCTTAACATTAATTTTCAGAGCCTTTAGCAGAAAACATCATAAACAAATTCAGGAGAAGCTTTTTTCATGTAGCTTAGAAATCTTTCATACTCGTAAACAAAGATAATAACTAGAACATTACACGGATTCTTCACATCATTTTGAAATACTAAGGCCGATAGTGGATACTTGGTAGGGGTAACGGGTACAGTAGAATACTTTGGGCACTTCAAAATTTGGATTAGAAAGAAACCTGGACTAAATTACCTACTCTAGGTACTTGTAGCACAGTCCATGTAACAATACATAACAACCCAAAAAATATATGTGAACCCCACATCAAAGAATACCTATCGATCATCCAGCAACTAAGCAGCAGACACCTAGAACAAAGAACATGTTGAAAATCTCTGGCAAAATTACTGCTCAACTTCCAAACAAATTGGTAAAACTCATAAATAAACTCAATCAATCATCATGTAGGACAACATAACAATTGATATGCTGTAGGCTAAATGTAAAGTTGGATTCTTCACACATCAAGAAAGTTGTAAGTGTTGTAATCCACTAATCCCAATTCTAAAGACTAATTTATCATTGAAACAACATATCTAACATTAACGGCAAAAACTTTAGAAGTGAAAATATTAGCTTTTAAGAGAAAGTGCTATACCACAAAGCAAAGCAATTAATGACTGAACCAAAGCTACAAACAGGAATAGAGTACCTTAAGGTCATCTTCAACCTTTACAACAAAACTATGAATGCTGTCAACAACTTCCCGTAATGGAGACATAGTCGGGTACTTGGCTTCATCCCAGACAAATCTATCCAAATAGAAATAGAAATAAAATGTTAAAATCCAGATTCTAATTCATAGTCAAACGACCATTGAGATGATCTCACTCACCTTGTGAGGTAAGAGTCGATTGGAACTCCATCAACTGTTAAAGCGCCAGCATTAACGCCAGATGATCTCTCCAGTTCATCGATCTGACGCCTTATCTTGTGCGTCACACCTTCCATGAATGCATTTGACTGCAATATTCCATCAATTAAGGTGTCAAAACATCGATTCCATACTGAAAAACGTCATTCAATGCAATATAGTTTGAATAAATTTCACATTGTTCAAAAATTTGCTCCAATTGAATAAATTTACCTTAACCAGATCGTCAGCAAGAGCTAGAAGCGAGTCTAGAGTTCCAACACGAAGATTAGGCGTATTGAACTGCGAATTCCACAAAATTGACATTTTGTAAACAATCGAAACAATTAATTGAAAACAAAAATTAATAAAGCTGCCAAAATCTATCTGAAAAATGTAGGTTTCGAGAGAGGGATGGTACTCTGTAAAGAGGAGTGTCGAAAGATTGTTTGGAGATGGATTCTTGTAATTGACTCCACAAGACAGAACCTGAAGTTTGAACGGGAAGAGAAGCCACCCAGTACCTCATCGCCATTGTCGATCACAAAACTCTCTCTCTCTCTCTCTCAGCTGTGATGTGCCACGAATAAGAGGGGAGAGGAGATTGATCTTCACTGATGAGGTAGATGACAAAGTCTGAGCATGGAAAATAAAATTTATCTGTTTTTTTCTTTACAAAAAAAATGAAACACGTAGATCTGGCTAACTGTTCATACAATTAGATTTCGGGTTGGATTAATTTTATTGGTTATATTTCGGTCAACATAATTCTATTTAATTTCAAATTTACATTACGTGATTTTTAGTTTAAGTTGATCATATATTATTTAATTTTTAAAATAATAAACTTTATCTTATTAAGAAAACAAATTTGTAAGAAAATATTTCACTTGGATTCCATTCAGATCATATCAATTCCGGGTTTTGGATTGAGTTTTATGTTAGTTGTTTTGTTATCATTTCAAGATATATTTGGGTCATTTGGTTTAAGTCAATTTAATATTATAATACAAATTTATCATGAATTTTATATTTTTTAATATTCCCTAATCAAAAAAATAACAAAATTGAAAAACATTGCATAACAATGTTCATATGATCAACATTAGAGTTTATCCTCAAACATCTATTATTATATGTATAGTATACAATAATTATTTTTTTATACAAGTTCCACCTTAAAACATCTACGATCATGAATTCAATTTACAAGATTATTTTTTATATAAATAAGAAAGTAAAAATTGATATCAATAGATATTTGCATCCAGATTCATGATAAAAATGCACAAGATCAATATTTTGACAATGATCAATGATAGATTTTTCCCTACTTGGAAATGGGAAGATTTATACTAGAATAGTAATGTGGAAAGGAGCTCAACAACCAAAAATGCATCTAACTTTTCCAGCTCCTTCACCAATGCCTACCATCATCTCATCCACCCCAATGAAACTCACCCACTTTCGACCCCCCCAAATTTCAAACCCATCACCGTTTTACTATTTAGGGAGTTGAACATTGACATATAGCAAAGAGACCCTTCAATTTCCCTTCACAAAAATGGCTATGGAGTTGTGGGCAACTCTGAAGCAAGCAATCACTGATTACACCGGGCTTTCCCCGCGATCTTCTTCACCGTGGTTGCTATGAGCTTGGCGTTCTACTATGTCGTTTCTGGGTTGTTTGGATCATCTCCTCCCCATCAAAGCTCGAGAATTCTCGAGGTGCCAATGGAGCCATTGCGGCCGCCAGTTCAAGTTGGGAAGATTAGCGACGAGGAGCTGAAAGAGTATGATGGGTCCGACCCAAAGAAGCCTTTGCTCATGGCCATCAAGGGTCAGATCTATGATGTTTCCCATAGCAGGTTTTGTTTCTCTCTCTTCATTTCACTTGGGTTTTTGCTAGTAATCTTGTTTTGCTCCCTCCCCCTCTCCTGTTTTCTCCCTGTTAATAATTGATATCGATACTTTAGCTTCTAGGGTTTTGTTTTTGTTTTCCCTGAATTAGGAATTTGAACTTTTGTGATAGACTGAGAATATAGAAATTTGGGTACAATTTGCTTTGCTTGATCGTGGTTTTTCAGTGATTTTGAGCATTCAAAATTTGTGGGGTCTTTGTGTTTTCATGGGTCATACCTGAACCTGACTAGCCACTGACTGCACTGGTCTATTTTTGGGTGTGTACATATTTTATTTTGTCTTATTTTTGGGGTTTCTTTTGGCTTTGGCTGTTGTGAGAACTAAGAATATGTAATTTAGGGGTAGAATTTTGGGTTTCCATTTAAGTTCACTGGTGCTTTCATGAGGTCAAGTTCTTGAATGTGCTTATTTGGATATTTGCACATTTGAAGTATTTTGTTTTCTAGAGTGGTTTCTGCCTTTTTTTTTTGTTGAGGGGGTGGGGGGTGTATGTACTTAAAACTCAAAAGGTTTTTTAGATTAGGGTCCATTGAAACCAACTTTTGTATAAATTGGGGTAAGGTTGCTGCATACAACCTCCCCTTGCACCCAGCTTAGGCAAGATTTGGTGTAGATATGGGAATTCTGCTCACATTTTTTGTGTTCACTTGTGCATTTTACGAATCTTGGCATTATAATCCACAACTCACAAAGTCACAAGGTCTTCTTTGTGTCCCCTCCTCTTTCCTTTATGAGGAAATAGTTAAGGGGTGTTTTTTTTTTTGGGGGGCGGGTCAGGGGGTTGAGGGGCAGGGAGGATGGATGATCTAGTTTTGTAAGATGTTTTTATGGTCTTAATTGTGTTGAAGCCATCGTGATTATTGGATATGCACAATTTCTTTGCAGCCTGTTTTCTAAAGTGCCCACAGTTTTGGGATCCTAGGTTGAGGGCAGGTTTTGGGGGTCAATTGAGCCACATTAACCATGGGGGATCCTATGTAGAGTAGAATCATTTGCTTCAGTCACCCCAGTTTTTGTTCGTCCCCAAGATGATAGTGAATGGGGAATATGGGAAGATCTTTTAAAAAATTTTAGTCCTCACTCTTGTTTCACTCCAGTTCCCTTACTATATATGTCATCTAAGAAGGTCTGATCCTTTCCTTCCCTTACCATTAAAACTAACTTCTGTCAACCTCTTTTCACGTCTCCTCCATGATATACAAATAGTTAAAGGAGGCCTTGGCTGCCCCCAGGATTTTTCTTTTTGGCGGCTTTTTTTTTTTGGGGGGAGTGTAGCCTTTGTGTGTTTTGTGAAGTGTTTGATGGATATTTGATAATTTTGCTTAACTTCTCAAAATTAATTACTAGTTTCTTTCCCTCCTCTCCTCAGTATGCATTTGTTTGGTGAGGCAGGGGAGAGGGACAGGCTTCAGAATAGTCATGCAGCAGTCCTTATGCTATCTTGAATTTTTTTATTGTAATTTTAATGGCAGTGGATTCTGATGATATTTGTTAAACCTATGAATTGAAAATTTTCAATTTATGTCTCCCCTCATCCACATTGTCTTCTCAATTGGAATTATAATAATTGTTCAAGGAAAATTGATTCTGCAACCTCCATTAATATGACTGTGCAGAAATTTCCTGGTAGGTGGATGTGCTGCTACATTGAGGTTGAGAGGTTATTGTAAATGGGAAACTAAGGGCTTACAGGAAGCTATATTTACCTGAGTTTCCTGATACTCTTTTGCTCCCGGAGCTTGACCAATTCCAACACCCCCTCGCGATGCACATGCACACACATACAAAAAACAAAAGAAAAAGCACATGGCCCGGAAAATAGACTTTGAAGCAGAAAGGGAACCTCTTAGTTTTTTTCCACATTGTTTTTGGGGGGGTAACTTTCTAGATAGCCTACTTGAATAAAAGACATTGTTTACTTGCTTGTTTGTGTATGACCTTTTCTGTAACCATGTACTGGTGTAACTACAGGATAGAAGTTAAAAAAGTACACTAGTGTTTCTAGTTTTGATACTATGGGGTTTTAAAGGAGCTTGTGTCAAATGGTCCATTGTAAAAGCATTCTGATTGCAGAAACCTTCCTTAGTTTTCACTGGGCATAAGCATCATGCGATTTTGTAGTCATTTATTTGATTTGAAGCTTCTCTCTTATAAGAAAACTGGTGGTAAAACAAATTGCTAATTTTTGTGCCTGATTGATATGCTAACCTATGCCTTGTGAAAGAAAAGGATGGGGTCATGTTTGACATCATACTTTAGCGGTTGTGTAACGTAATCTGATTTGATGAGATCTGAAATAGGGTATCCAGAAAGCAGCCTCTCCGCATGCCTAGCATAAGACTACTATATACTTTTGGTTTTGGAGCTTCCCAAAGCCTGCATTAGCGGGATCCATAGAGGGTTTGCGGTTGTGTGTAATAATTGGATCTGAATTATTGAATTTGATTTAAACTTATAACATGGAATGAAATAAATCCAAATCACATTGGCGTTGTTGAACCAACTTCTGCAAACTAATGTTGAACCCATGTTGCGATCATTTCAGGATGCTCTATGGTCCAGGTAGGCCCTATGCACTATTTGCAGGCAAAGATGCAAGCAGAGCTCTTGCTAAGATGTCCTTTGAAGAGAAGGATCTCACGGGGGATATCTCTGGTCTTAGCCCCTTCGAGCTCGATGCATTACAGGACTGGGAATTCAAGTTCATGAGTAAATACACTAAGGTTGGAACTATCAAGAAAGACGTTCCAGTAACCAATGGATCCTGCTCTGGTGAGCCTAACCCCATTGATGGTCCACCAGAGAAGCCTGCAGAGGACACCATGGAGAACATTTCCTCTACCATTGCTGCCGAGAAAAAGGAAGAGTAATGGTGCTTCAAGGATACTCATTCATCTACAAATCGAGTTTTGGAAGAAAGATTTTCACAGGTATCAAAGAGAGAGAAACAGACGAGGGGCAATATTGTAACTGAACAATCTTGCATTGTTGACAGCCTTGAATAAGTTGAATTTGATTTCATCTCAGATGGGAAATTTTCTGAGACTTGTGCATGTTTGGTGGGGGAACCATTCACTCAAAGTAAATATGGTCTACACCAAACACATTGGCCCCAAAAATGGCAAATCAAGTGACTGTTAATCACCTATCTTTCAGTGATGGGAACTTGAAAATAGTGTAATGCATGAGAATTTTGTGACCTACATGATCACCAAGTCACTAAACGTGTCCACATTTCAACTCAAGCTCCACAGTAAGGCTATCACTCTCCATCTCATTGTCATTTACCATCAACTTTGGGCAATACCTTCAGTACATCCAAATCCATGTGCCTTTCTTCACTGTAGCCTTAGAAATTTCTGACTTAGCATGTATAATGCCATACCCTAAAGGATGCTATATAACTTCAATTCTTTACATCACATGAAGTTAAGATGATGTCCCACATTATTGTGTCTATTACCTATATATGCAACCCATGTCTAGCCTAATTTTCCAACATAAGTACCTTGATTGCCCAAATGACCACATCACCAAAACGTCGATATTATTTGAGGTTATGTTGTGAAAACCAATATAGTCCGTACTCCCTTGCAAGATAAGATACTGAGAATGTGGTTAGATGGAATCATACAGATTAAGGACTACTTTTGCTAGACTATATAAAGCTCAAACGTGCTTACTCCAATTCACTACAATTTGGAAAGAGACCTTCAAATGTTTAAAGCGGACATAATTTGAGGTGCTCTTGTTTGGCATATTGAAGACGGGATAAAGTTTTGATATCATACAAACAAACTACATGGTTTCGTTTCGTCGGTGCAAATCAGATGTCTCTTCGATTACTTTACCTCCATCTTAGACTGAATTTTCAACAACCGCAAACTTTGATACGATTCATCGATGCCTTTCTTAGAAAATCCCAATAGCTAAAAGGTAGTATATGAATATGATTTATGAAAGCAAATGTGCATTTGTAAGCTTAGACTCAAATATCACTTTCTTCTGATTGATGAGCATTTAAAATCACAACCGTCGTGCCTTAAATTCATGTTTCCCATTCATCTAACCTATGTCGAGAGACATATTATCATGCTAGCTAGGTCAAATTTAATTGCATGGGGCCATCCATGCATATGTGAAATTATTACGAAACGCGTATTTGTCTCTGTCCTATACTCTAATTCACACAACCTTAGCATTAAGACTCACCTTATTAAGTCCTACCAATGCTTAAAAGGAGAACTCACCACCAAAGTTGTTCAAAATGGGAGCTCCACGTTCTTTCATCACATTTTTGGTGGCTATTCTCATTCTTGGGAGTCTATTCCTCTCATTTCCTCGTCCCATTGATCTCCGAGCCAGAGAAATAGGAGGAAGATTCCAGAGGAGACGGATCTGGGAAAACCCAAATATACGCAGGCTTACTTCTGCCAATCAAAGAGGCCGTTTTCAAAAATGAAATCTCAGAGTCAAAGCTACGCCAGTCCTCCTCTAGATGAACATGGTGAAAATGAGGTAAAGAAATTCCGTACCATAACCCGTCTCACTACACCCACCGGGCCAAACCCACTTCATAATTGATCTTCCCTTCCTAATGCCACTAATCCCTCTTCCAACTTTGTAGAAAATAACCCTCTTGATAATTTTTGTTTGTCAAATTTTATATAGTTTTGCCCTTAATGCAGCAGATCTTGTTCAAGTACGATCATAAAACCCTCCTTTTTATGCCAAAGATCTTACCATATATATAGTTTAGTTTGTTTAATTTTGAGTTTCGGTCGAGTTATTCTATAGTATTTGTTTAAATGTTAATATGTAGGGAGCTTTGATCGATATGTTTCAGACATTTTTCAAAAGTACATTCTATATTGAGATGCTTCAATTTGAACAAAATGTTGATTTAATGAGATCGAGATTGTTTATAGTAAATTTATTTACGTCTTTAATTATTTTGGTCTAAATATGTATCTAATTAAAAATTTCAATTTTAAAGTACTTTAAAATGTTACAATACTCAATTATATCTCTTCGAAGACATCCAATAAAATCGGGACGATATTATGTTGTGTTTATTACAATGTGTTTTTCAAATATAATAGGTGTGTGCGTAGAACAGGAGAAAGATATGGAAGCCATCGCAAATTCATTAATCATCATAAAACGTAATTAGACGCAGATTATGTTGAGGTTGATTATTAAACTGTTAATTAACACACAAACTATCAGCAACCATCAGCAGATGATGACACGTATGTGCACCTAATAATTAATTTCGTTAATTAGTTAGTATTTTGTTTAAACTGTTCCAGCAAATAATTGGATTAGCCAACTAATTCCAGTTCTTAAGACAAACCCCTCCCTCCCCCACCCCCGGCCCCCAAAAATAAAAAATAAAAAAAAGTGATGGAGCCATACATCAAAATTCTTATATAAAAATAAATTACATCCCCAGCTAATTGTACACTTTTGTGGTCGATCATGCATAAGATAACATTTTTTTATCAAAATTTTATAATATAATTCAACTCAATAGGTTTGTTGGTTGGATAAACAATTAATATCCATTTTTATCGTTACGTTTCAGAATTTTTTGTCTTTATTCGGCTTTAAATAGCTGAAATTTATTATCACAGTTTTAGTCTGTTACTTAAAATTTGTTCCTATTCGATAATAAACTCTATACAGAAAACGAACTCTGTTCCATTTAAGTATAAAGAGTTGTAAAATTAGTTATTATAAGGAGATATAAAGAATCGTGAGGTTGTAAGTTAAAGGTAAATGGAACGAGTCTAATTGTTTACCGTACTTTAGAAAACAAAAGCGCGATCCCAAAAGAGGGATAATTATGCATATAACTTTTGTTTTGTACACTAATTCAAACTTTGAAAGTTCAACGGAAGTGAAGAATATGCATGACACCAAATCGTAATTGACTTTGTAGTACCTATAATACATATACCTAATCATTTATTCATATTAATTTTTCCTCAAACACCATCTTGAACTTTTATTTGTTTAAATTGAATTGCAGCAGCCAATTGTCTGAATCCGAATGAAAATGGCAGCGTTTTTTTTTTGTTTGTTTATATTTGATGTGATTTAATCCGATCTTTTTACCTATTTAAATAACTGTTATTATGTTTAGAAGCTGGCTCGTTGTTTTTACCTATATAACAATGGAAAAAGATAATCAAAGAGATGATTTTTAAATACGAATAAAAATGTAAAATAAAGGGGAAAAATTTAAATTGCATTAAAATCTCTGGAAAAAAAATGCAAAGTGGTCCTGAACAGAGATTATTATTATTTTTTCTGCTTAAATATTCAATTGCTCATGCAAGTAATGAAGCAGCTATGCATATAGTTTGTTGGCTCTTTAAAAACTCAATTAAAATTTCTTAAGCAAAAAAAAACGCACATAAAGTCAACTTCTTGCATCATGCACGGGAGAAAAACAAAAGAAAAGAAGGATTAAGCGCCAAGAAAGCAGCAATTATTATGTTAATTTCTTGACATAATTAGTTTATTAATTAGTACGTGTGCTAATAATGCAGAGTTTTTGACACCCTAATCTCTGTTATTAATAGCTAATCCACCATACTTAATTTGCCTTAATCCCCCACAATTCGATTTCCTCTTCTATCTCTGTCCCCTCCATAGCCATGAGAAGTCCAAAGCTTCACTTCCCATACACTTTGATTCTGGCAATCGTTCTAGGGTTGCTTCTGCATCTTTCTAATGGCAGTCGCGTCAACCTGATAGAAGAAGATGAATCAAATCGCGTTAATTTTCCCTCTTTCTTGTCCGAGAAGTTCTCCCAAAAACCGCGGAAAATGTATGTAGTTTCACGTAGAAAAGTTCCCAGTGGTCCAAACCCGCTTCACAACTGATCAAGCTCCTATGGAGTACGTTCTCCATTCTCATCGGTTTTCATATGAACCAAATTTGGATCAATTTGATCATATGTGTTCTTGCTGGTTCTGTAAGTTTTTGCTGATAGCTGAAAACAACAGTACATTGTATTTTACAATTTTGCTTCAATTTGTTGTATATATATACATATGTATGATATGCATGATAATTATTCATTTTCCCAAAACAATTCTTTTGATCATATATATATTATAAGTACAATTATTATTAATTTATTATTTATGTTGTATTTTTTGTTTATTTTTCTCTGAAACTTGAATAGTTATGTATGAGTGATTCAATACAGTCACAGAGTGTGAATGTGATCATGACAGTTCATATTGCAAATCTCTGATTTTATTGCTTCCTTTATGTCTCTCTCAAAATTTTATTTTCATTTTTTTATATTTCTTTCTTTATTTTGTTTAATTTTCTGTTCTATTTTCTGTCCATGTAAATCGTCTACATGCTCTGAGAAGGTAAGCAAACTGTGCAGAAAATAAATTATCTTCCAACCAAATAATATAAAAAATAGTAAAAATAATTAATTAAGGTTGCAAGCAAATTATATATGAAACAAGTGCAAAATGGAAGTAAAATAGAAGGCATGCTTTACAACATTTTCTTACATACTATGGATTCAGAAACATAAATCAAATATGTCAGAGTCGGTAATAATACTCATATAATTTCGTGACCTACATTAAAATCGTTATGTATATAAAAGAGTTTTTCGGTATATAATTATCCATTCCCCCAAAGGACCGAGGTCAGATAACCCAAGCGTTAACATACTAGATCCGCCCACAGGATCGACCCAGCCTTCTGATTTGATGAAATTTATCCAGAACTCTGCAATGATAATCATTTAATTCAAGCACCTGCTTGGTCGATGGTCCTAAGTCCCCCAGGGAACACGGCCCTAATGGCATCATACACATTACACACACAATAAATTTTTGGGATATTTTGAGGAATATCTGTCCCATGCCCACTTTTATGGCTGTCTTTCATCATACATTTAAACAAAAATGGTTTTTTTTTTCCTTTTTTTGATTTTTTTCTCCTTCATTTTATTGAAATCTAAATATTTCATTACGAGTTTTTTTTTGATTTTTTTCTCCTTCATTTTATTGAAATCTAAATATTTCATTACGAGTTTTTTCCATTTATAATGTTTAAACTTAAAGTCGTTGGATTTTACTTACGGGCCAGATCAAGGATCAAGGCCAAAACACTACTTAAATCAATATATCGTATCTATGTTGGTACAAAAAGGGTTTAATTATAAAGTTTTTGGAGGTGTCGCTTCTTTTTATTAATTAGAAGGTAATAGAGATAATTTAACGATAATACTTTAACTATGTTTTTTTTTTATACGGATAAATTATAACACACGTATATTGCATTTCTACGTGCTTTAGCGAGAGTTTTGTTCTCATGTAGTTGGCAATTATTGAAAAGTGATTTAATTTTGAGATGTAAATGGTTCGTAGTTGAGGATTGAGATAGAATTGACCTACATATTAATAAAGTCTTTTTTTAAATATTTTTATAGAATACTAAAAATAATTCTCTCTCTCATCTATTTATTGATAAATCAACATCACCCAACTAAGGCCATCAATCAAGAGAGAAACTGTGAAAGTCTATCTAACCAGAAGTGTCAGAATTCTCCCACAGACAAAACCTTAATCACCCCTGTCTACTCTAATAAATGATTCTCATTAGTCATAATAATGATGCTAAATTTCAATTTTCTCTATTTTTAATGCCTTATTTAGTTTACTAGTCGGAAACTTATTGGTAGTTATATATATATATATATATATATATATATATATATATAAAATAAATTTTTCTTCCTTATGTTGGGGGTTAAAGTTATTTTTTTAAATATATGTTATTTTTTAACTTTACGAGTTTTCTCTCGTCTTAAATATAAGTGTGAATTCTTATAAATCTAAAAATATCAAACTGTTAAAGATAGTAGGATTTTATTGTATGAATATTGTTTATTTTGATAAATTAATAATAAAATTTTATATAACTCAAATAATTAAATCGCTGTATAAAATTATATGATAACTCGCCACCGTTTATAAAACAAGTAAAGACTTTTTAACCGCAGGTAATTTTCGTATCAAAGTTCGTACATGCGTATTTTGAAACGGTGCCGTTTTGCATTCGATCTCTCCCAAGCGCTTTGGCGCGAATTGAACCATTTAGGGAAGTAATACGCCGTCGTATCAAGTCCCGGTTAGGCGCCAAGAGACCCATGAAAGGAGGTTTTCCCGCCACTCACGACCCCCTGCGACTCCCCGTCCCCGCTATCTCTCTCTATCTCTATCTCCTCCGATCAGACGGTGAGGTAAAATCCCTTCTCCCTTAGATCTTCAGATGTTGATTTCTCTTCAATGAAGATGCTTTACAAAAAGGGTCTTCTCTGTTTGTCTGTTTCCTTTGCTTTTGCGTTTTGTTGGGGAGAAGTATAACTGATTGGAAATGTTTATGTAGAGGGAAGAACAACAGTAGTGGAAGAGGAAAATGCCGCCAATACAGATGAAATGTAGCTGCGGAGAAGGGAATTGCCCAGAATGGGCAATTATAGAGCTCCAAGGCGTGGTTGAACCTCGCCCCGAGCTCGAAAACTCTCTCCCCAATCTCGAAATTGGCCGACTTTGCCGCCCTTCTTCTCAGGTCAGATCCTTCCCTCTTCTCCCTATATTAATCATCTTTGATGGGCATTCATTGATTTCTCCCAAATCTGTTCAAGTTTAGCTGTACTGCTCAAATTTTGTTTATGGGTGTTCCATTGTTCTCGATTAATTGATATTATAACTTGATTTACGGTAGGAAAGTATGTGTTTTTCAGAAGTCGGAGTTTTCTAGTGTGCTAAGAAGTTTGATTTTTGGGGGCTGGTGGTGGGGGTGAAGGGTTTGTAGCTTCCCTTTGTTGAAAAATTTATACTTGTAAGAATTGGTGTGAGAGATTGTGTATTCTTTGTTGATTGGAGGTAGTAGTTTGTGTAACGAAATGGAACCCGCTGGGAATGCTTGGTAAAGAGGAAATTGGAAAGCCTGAACTGATGGATCGGACCCTCGAGTGTCAATTTGGACTAATTGATACAATGTGTCCTGCTGCTACCTTGTATAGAGTTATGTCACTCCTACTGTTCATCGGATTCAAATGCAAATACTCCAGTGATAATCCAATCATCAAACAAAAAATTAAGGAAATGAAGTTTGAAATATGTTCATCCTGATGCAGGTGTCAAATAGCATAAAATGTGCTGTGTCAACTGTCGAATGAGCTGCTTTAGCTTTGAGCTATGATTGCTCATTTCGTAAGAGTATCTGTTTTAAGGTTTCAATCAGACATTGTCAGGACAAGGAGCTTTTTAATCGTTTGAATCTTGTTTCTCCATAGACATGGAAATGCTAAAGTAGGCATTAGTTTCTACTCCTGTATGAGAGTCGTGTCTCAGAATCAGGGAGGTCAATTTCTCATAGTGTCTGAAGGTCTCGTTGATGTTCCTTAAACTTTCTGATAATGGTTGAGCATTGGGTTGCAGGAGACGTACACATTTACTATCGGATATCATGAATTGACAGGATCGAGGGTGACACTTAAGAAACCGCTCTTGGTGCTGAAGAAAGTGAAACATTCAGATGCGGATCATAGTACAGACTCTAAATCATCAACAATGGAGTTGGATGTGGTCGGAATTATTAGGCAGAAGATTTTGTTCAAGACTAGACCAAAGGCCCTCATTACAAGCAGCAAAAACGTTTAGCTGTGTTATCATTAGGCTATAGTTGCTTAGTAGAAGTAATAGGCATAATATGCAATAGTCTGAAGCTCATATTGTGGCTTGTTCTTGGATGAGTGTCTAGTCATGTATTTCACACATTGTAAAACATAAGATATTGTTCCGAAAGATGTTATGAAGAACCAAATGACATATTTTGTCTATGCTTACAAACGCTTTTTGTTCAGATGACTGTATGGATATTCGGTATTCCTACTTAGTCCAATTTGATAGTAAGCACAACTTGGAAGCTTCGGCACTCTATCCTGCATGAAGAGCGAACCAAAACCACACAGCATAGAGGTTATAATGCATCAGAAACAACCCCCCAACCTCAAGGTTCTCCTATCCCAAAAAAGGGGTGGAAATGAGAATGTTAGTGCTTAGTGTACTTATGCCAGAGCAAATCAGTTGTCAATTTTGTACATGCTCTCAAAACATCACAACATCATGGCCCTTTTAATTTTAAATGCCATTTTAGGGGCATGGTTGACTCGCAATTTTGAGCACATTTGGCTGAAAACAGACATACATTGGCTCAGTTAATTTCTCCACAAATAACTGCAGGAGATGTTTTATTGAAGCCTCAAGATCGAAGTCTTCAATTCATAGTGTCTAATGCTTATACATTGCTTCATGAATTTTCAAGGAAGCTCGCAGATTACCCAATTCAAAACCATCAGCATAAGAAACAAAAGTTGACTGTAAAATTATATATGAATCCAATCACAGTAGCCGAATTTGATTGATAACAAGCAAAAAAGTGTATAAACTTTGCTCGAACCCAAATGAATCTGGTGATACAGCGATATTAAAAGCAGTAGGAAAGAAACTACATTCAAACATGTCAAAACCCAAAATTGCACTGTCTTCAGCTGAATGCAAAGTTAACACTAGGGAAGTGAAACAGTTTATCGCTTTCCACCACCACCTCCAAGCTTGGGACCCTTCGGTCCTGCACCCTTTGATACACCCTTGCCTTGGCTCTTCTGTGACTTGGCTACTTCTGCTTTCTTTGCCCTCTTTTCATCCTTGGTTTTCTTGATCCTCTCCTTGATTTCACTGAAAATGCCAAGAATAGTGAATGAGATCATCAGTTGGGCATCGTATCTATAAGCACCTCTAAATTCCAATTATCCATATAATGACAGCATTCAAGGCCAATATTT
This sequence comes from Talinum fruticosum, assembly GCA_021018815.1. Lineage (NCBI taxonomy): Eukaryota > Viridiplantae > Streptophyta > Magnoliopsida > Caryophyllales > Talinaceae > Talinum > Talinum fruticosum. The sequence goes on along the minus strand of JAITYX010000089.1, from coordinate 690,113 downwards.
GGAAAGGTATATAACTCACCGGAGAGCAGCTTCCCTAGCAGCATCTCTAACTTCCGGTTTCTCAGTTCTTTTCTTCTGGATGACTTCCAAGGTGGCACCAACAATGGACCTTGAGTATGGCTTCTTCGTGGTTCTTCTCCTCTTCTTCACAGCTTCAGCAGAAATATCCTGAAGAACACCAGATAAATAAAAAGATTTCAGGCTTCAACCACTTGATAAAAAGCAATAACTACTAATTCTTTCTTGGAATAATTCAAGAGGTACATAGGGAGGGCACCACTGAAAGCTAAGAACAATAGATCCCAAAAGAAACACGTATAAGAAGGACAGCAGAGAGAAGGAGATAAATAACCAACCTTCTTGTGCTGCTTCCGGTACACAGCTGTCCAGCAGAGCTTTGAGGGCTTCAGACGGTTGTGGAAGTACCTCTTACATTTAGAGTTGGCAAAGAGGAAAACCTACAAGTCGCAGCACCAGCTCATTTAGCAAGGATTTCAGGCCTTTCCCCATCAGAAAACAAGCCAGTCTCCAGATATAAACACAACAATCACCAAGTTAGCTTACTTGTGAATCTCCACGGACAAATCTGATACCCTTTCCAGGGTATATCTTGGCACCGCTAAAGCGGCATAGTTCAGTCCTGTGTCAATGCCAACAATAGAACATCAATCTTCAAGGTGTCATCGATAATATGAATGCACTTGCCACAAAGAAATGACAGTTTATTGGGAATGTAAATTAATACCAGAAAGTCTCCAAAAATCCATGCAAGCACCACCAAAAGAGAATACTCCATTTCAATAGCAACTTATTTATTGGATAAATGAGGAATCATAATGCAGGGTTTTGTGATTTATGAAAAGGGTTTATGAAGGATCTAGCATTCTTCTTTCCAGTATCCTCAATCTCACCCCGATTATAATACGAAAGATAGTATCCTTCCTTCATTATTCTCCGGCAGAGTGTGAAGCTCCGAGCTCATGTCAGATAACCACATTTACTAGACAGATAAAATAAATTCACTTGACTCCAAAGTTACACAGGATGAGCTCCGATTCCCCCTCCCCCCCGGCCCAAGATGATAGCAAAACTAACAGTCTAATAATGCACACTGCAGTGCTTGAGATTTGTTCACAAAGACTGTTAAAAAATGAGGACTAATTTCCGGTGCAAATAAAAATGAACATATAATCAAAATATATTTGGATCAACTCCAGATCAAAGCTAGCCATCAAAGTTCATCTAGAGTTGAAGAACCCCAGAATCAGAAAAGGCATTAGCTCATTTACATCATTTAAAAATATAAGCCCACAAAAATTAGTTAAGACCATACCCATTAATCCCAGAATGAGAACACCAAATCTACACTAAGCACCCAAAACCCAACTTCAATCACCAAAGCCACCACCAAGTAATTGATTCAAATAACAGAAACAACATAGAAATGCACCTAAAAAGTTGAATTTAAAGAAACTATTAACCCAGAAATTCGCATCTAACTCAAATGATAACCACATTATGAAAACTATACAACACAAAAACAATCAGAGAGAGAGAGAGAGAAGAAGGTTACTTGAGAACCATGATGGAGGTGCTGCTGGGAAATCGCCGCTCTGGTTTGCAGAAACCCTAGAGAGAGAAAATTATACTGAAGCTAATGAAATGTCAACATATAACACCCGAAACCCTAAGTCCATTTTGGGCTCATTTCTAATTTCTGGCCCATGGTGTCCGTGAACTACAACTCTATATCTTGGGCTTTCCTTGGAAGAATTTTTATAGCTTTTTTTTTTTTTGTTAAGGTATGAATGTTTTTTTTTAAATTCACCAGTGAAGGTATAGATGTTGACATAATTGGAATATAAACTCCAATTTTTATAATTTCCATTAGAATTTTTATTAATTGATGAATTGACATCAACTTCAACATGATTTAGCCTATGTCTCCAATGAACTTAGACCCCAAAAAAAATTGTAATTTTGGAAGGTTCAAAAAAATTGAACACCATCAAAAGTTCTAGAAATTAAATCAAGTTATATCGTGAACCCGAGTTACGTGTCAATGTACATTAATTTTTTGGAAAAAAGGGAGATGTGTTGTAAGGGGGTTTTGGAAAACAAAAAAAATCTATTTATGGTATGAGATTACTAGTCCCGAAATCAAAATCTAATTTGTAAAAGGTTAAAGTGATAGGCTACCATTAAATGAATTTCTAATTTATTTTTTTTTTGTATGTAGATGAATTTCTAAATCTAAAATAGAAGGAGTAAAATAAGAAAATACAATCATCAATGTTCAAGCCAAATATATAAATACATCTTTTTATATCTTTGTAACGGACTAACGGTAACCAAACTGTGGGAGAATTCCTGATTTCGTAAATCAAAAATTCTCTCCCCTCGTTCTGGAAACAGAACCGGCGAACGATAATGGTTCTTGGGCTAATTTTGATCCGATACTCAAACTTTTCGTATCGAGGTAAATTCCGGCTTGTTTCCTTGAAGATTTTCTGCACCAATTGCTTGGATTCCATTTCAAAAGTTGTGGAGTATTATTGATTAATTCATGGATATTATCTGATGATTACGCGCATTGATTGATTGACATTATCATTGAAATTTTTTTAAAAAAATTGACCTTCTTATGTTTCCGTGTATGCTTTTGCTATAGGGTATCGAATTTGTTATTTCCTTGAAAAATTGTGTTTGGGTTTTCACCAAATGGGGCTCCGATGGACCTAATTTTGATTGATTTGTGTTCATTGGTTCGTAGGGTTAGCTGATGATTCTGGGTTTGGTTGTTGAAATCTGTATCTGATCATTCCTGGTGCCTTTTCTGCTAGGGTTCATTGGGTTTTTTTTTGGGGGGTTGAGGGGTTGGGCATGTATATGATTAAAAATTTATTTGATTGTCGACAGTGGAAAGATTGTTTCAATTGTACCCTTTATTGGAACTGCATCGACTCTCTTGCTAGTTTTTGGGGGAGGGGTGGTCATACTACCTTTCGTCCAATTGATAGCTATTTTCAACTATTAGATTATAAAGAAGATGAGCTTTGTTTTGGGGCTGGAAAAGGATCTCTTCAGAACAGAGGAAGATCGAGTACTCTTTTTCAGAGCAAGTTATTCCCCTCCCTTTATAAGAGCTTTCTCCTTCTTTCAAAAGTCATTTTAACCACACATTCATGGAAGAATAAGACACAAAGTGATTTGAAAGGTAGGCCTTCTCTATACCAAATAGAGATGTGTATCAGTTATGTAAATGATCTACATACAGATATGAAACTCGAGTTTGCATTTTTGTGGCTGAGCTGAACCCTTCTGCGGACATGACCGTTGGTGGAATACTATGGTTCATGCTGTTCTAGGGTTCATGTGCTCAAACCTATGTATGGATTATCTGTAACTAGTTCCATTTCTCTTTTTATTTCTTCTTGTAGATTCATCTTCATTTCTGATGCCTCTCTTGCTTCGTAATGGCTACCTGTCTATTTGTTTTAAAATTTATTTTGTCACTCTTTTTTCATGTATTTTTTGTGGTTCTTTCGACAACCATATCCCAAGTTATATAGGTAAGGTTGTGTCAATTTGGACTTTCCTAGATCCACCTTAGGACTTATTGGTGGTGGTTGCTTTTGTTTTGGGGAAGATACAAGTGATACTTTCCTTATCATGCTAGTAGATTTGCTATTTTTTGGGACAGGGAAGTCAGAAAATGTTGACTGAGATGATATGCAGTCTTGAAGAAACCCTTGCATGGAAAGAAATTATTCTTGTTATTAGCATCAAACCAATTATGCTACTATTTCTGACATCTTAATCCCTTTTTTAAGTTTTTGTAATAATTTCCTTACATGGTTATTTTCATTTTTTATTGTTTTCGTTGCACTATCCTTTTGTGGATTTAGAGCCTAACTTTTCCAGTGAACTTTCTTGTGTCTGATGATAGCTAGCTAGCTTTCCGTGTCTTTCAGTGACTATCAGCTGCTTTCTGGCTGCTGGAGATCAACGTCATAGAATAATGAAGTATGTCGCTGCACCTCTTCATTAACTGTTTTCTGCTCCTATTATTTGGCCTTTCTTTGGGGGGGGAGATTATTCCATTCTGAGAATCTTGATATATTATGATATTTCTCTTAATGTTCAGAATCTTATTCATATTGTTTTAGTGCAACAATCTTGCACCTTATTCATCTGATTTCTCCACAGCCTAGCTTTATTCTATAACAGAGGAAATTTGATTAACCCTGTTAGTATACTGATGTTGTCTTCCCAATCACTTCATGTGAATGTTGCTGCAACTCACAGCATTCCTTTTGGATATTTGCCATAAAAGTAAAGTCTGGTTGGTTTGTTTGGATATTGAGACAATTACTCCATAGATACAACCTCCTCAAAAATAGAGAAATTAAAGAAGTGAGTAATTAAAGAAGCAAGTAACTGAATATCAAAGTCATTACCAATTACTTTTCCCTTAGGGGCCGGACTCTATAAGTGGGCTATATTTCCTGTTAGCTGCTGATACGACAATCTGATCTGATCACGTCTGAAGTCCGGGTTCTGTTGTGATTTAATGAATTAGTATTTCTGATAAAAGCTCAATCAAGTGTATGAAAGCATCATGCTTTTGTCTTCTCCTCAAACATAGAGCTCATTCTCTGCTCATATCAGGAATAAAGGACGTGTGAGGTGGGATGAGGCTAACTTGGGGGAAATTGAGAGAAACAAACCTGTGAGGCAGAAAATCACGGAGCCAAAGACACCGTATCATCCAATGATTGAGGATGATGGTATGTACTTCAGTTTTAATCTGTTCATATCAATTCTAAATAACATCTCTGAATTTGGCATGTTCTTTGCGCGCAACTTGCAGCAAGTGGACTTTTAGGTACCTTATTAATTTAGATTGCTTAATAAGTCAATGGAATGAGAAGGGTCCACTGGCATCTTAGATCCTCAGGTATGAGAGACATGGTTATACTTTGAAGTCTTTCTTTCTCAAATACATAGCTTGTGCACCAATTATCCTTCATGATCAAACTCATTCTTCCAATTCAAAGGACTTGCAAAATTTTGATGTGAGAGTATTAAACAATGTCAGAAAGGGATCCCTCATCCTTTTGTGGTGATACTTTTCCACTCTACAGGAGACTATGCTACTTTGAACCTTCAAATCACTGTGGCAAACCCATGTTGGGCAATCATACTCAGATACGGGGTACGACCTGTGAAGCCCTCTGATTAGGCTAAAAACCTGCGAAATTCATGGAAAAAACCTGGGTTTAATATTTGGATATGCATCCATGTTGGACTGTTATACCCAAATCCAACTAACAAAGACGAGAAAGGAGAGAGGAGCACATTGTTGAAACTGTTCTTCCTTCTGTATTTATCTTAATCAATTTGCGTCTTTTTGACTTGTTTAGGTTCTTTGTCTCCAATACATCGGAGCTTTGATGAGTTTGTTGGTGATGCTGAACATGCTGAAGCCATACGTAATGCTTTGAATGATGTAGCTACTCCTAGTAGGAGGAACTCTCGTCAGCCTATTAGTTGGACCTCTTCCGGGGATGAGGGAGATGCTATGGATCAGGATGATGAAGGTAGTGCTTCTTCATTTTCGACCCCCTCCCCCAAAGTTGTTTTAGCGAATTGTAATAAATGCCTTTTCTTTTCTTTTTTTTGTGGGGGGAATGTTGGTCTCACGTTACCCCTTCTCCATCAAACTGCTTCACTTCCTATCCATCTTTATTTTTCTTTTTACGGCCACTATGTCTTCAAGTTCATGTACTAAAGCCTATGTCTTCAAGCTTATGTACTACAGCCTCTTAAGTCTTCATGGTCTTGAAACTCTTCCCCACCCCATTCTTTTCTTCCCCCTTTTTTGGGGGTGGGGGTTCAGAACGGCCAATGAGGATACCTTAGTTTTGGGGGTGGGGTTCAGAGTGGCCACTGAGGACATCTTAGTTTGGGGCTCACTGGGCGCTATCAATGTCGTTGCTGGTTGTTCCCCTGTTTCACTTGATATGAAATATTGATTCCATAACTTTTCCAGATTCTGAAACAGATAGGAGTTTAAGATTCAAAGAGCACAGGCAAGCTCACTATGATGAGTTTCTGAAAGTGAAGGAACTTCGACGGACTAGCTCTCTCTTAGAGGATGAGTCTGATGAGGATGAACACAGTGAAACCAGAAAAAACGGGCATTCTGAATTTTCTTCATCAGAGAGCTCTGAAGTTAAAGACACCGGCATGGACAAAGTCAAAACAGGTTAAATTCATCCTCCTACAGCTAATACAAACTTAGTGCCAGAAAAATTAACTCACTTGACACCAACAGGTCGTAATAGAATTCTGACTTGATATGCCAATATGTAAACCTACTTGTCTTAACTTTAGTTTGTCATTGTTTTAAATATGCTGTCAAACATTCATTTGACTCGTGTTCAAAAACAATCTTGTAGGTGTCTTGGAAAAGAATAAGATTGCAAATACATGGAGTTTCCTACACCCCAACTTAGCAGTATCTAAATTGACACTACTATCTTTGTTTCTGGTATTGCCCTTAGCTTTATTTTTGACATACTGGAAGGACGGGTGGTTGTATTCTTATATCAAAAGGTAAATTTCTATATATCTTGATAGGCAATCGACTTATTAAAGACATGATTTACTTAAATGTTTTTTTTGGATTGACTCACTTTAATATCTATCTGTATGTTTGTTGTAAATAAGTTGTAATATATGTGATTTCGAAATGGGTCCCAATCGGGAAGCTTGAAGTTGCAAAGGTTGTTCATCTCTCACTGTCCACCCTTGCTGCTGTAAGTTGGATATGTCGAGGACATTGCCAATTGCCACAGGAAACTTGCCCTAATTGTTATGGGCTTGAATACAAACCCCCACCCCAAAAAAAAAAAAGAAAAATAAATTTAAAAAAAAGCTTTATATACATTTATGGTGCCCCAATTGCTTGCCCATGGAGACTTTTTCAAACAACATAATAATTTTTAGAAGCATATGATTCTCCAAAATGATTGTTTCTGTACTAAAATTGACAATGATGTACTGTTCATACTATGAGCAAAAGTTACAAACACAAGCCATGATCAAATGATTAATAGACTGTTTATGTTCATAGATTGTCCAATTTTTAATTTTCTTTGTGTCTTAGATATATGGCTTTTGTATGTAATAATTTTCTTACTTTTGGTATGATAAGTCCTCCGATATCTAAATTAAATGAGTAGATTAAAATAAGAGATTCGAAATAATATAACAGATGTTTCTTTTTATTAATCTAAAAAAGGTATGATATTCCAAAGGAATGGAAGATAGACCAAAAGGGTTTAAGGAAAAAAGGGGGATTTATAGACGTATATAATGTAATTAAGGATTTGTTTGAAATGATTTTTAAAATTAGTTGTTATATCTATTACATCTTAAATGAGTTGAAATAAGTTACAATAATTCAATGAGTGTTATACCTTACATGAGCATAAATGAGCTGCAATAACCCAATAACTGTCATGAAAAGAATAGTTATAAGTAAAATTTAAGATATACATATTTTTTGTTATAATAATAATAATATTACTAAATAATTGAAAATAAGGTAAGATTTAAGATTATACAACATCTACTATAAACACCATTTTAAACAAAGCTATATCTAAAATAAATCTTTTAGATTGAAAATACTAACATAATACTACAAACTCAAATGCGATAAATTACTGATAAAAAGTACGGTATCATAATGTATAAAAACTAATGACCATATCATCAATATTATTAATAGCACACCAATCCAAACTCCAACAACCTCAATCAAAAAATTAAAAAATCAAAATCAAAGAGGAAAACAAAGGGTTAAAAGGCTCAAGAAAAAAAAAAAAAAAAGGATAGAAGAAGGCAAAGGAAGCCTAGAATAGAAAGGGGTGCCCAAAAAGAAAGATGATTCTTGTTGAGAGAGAGAAGAGAGGAATAGTAATAGTAGTTAGATGATCATTTCTTCTTGTTGAGGTCTCTGTCTCTGTCTTTCTCTTTCTCTTTCTCTTTCTCTCTCTATCTTCTTCTCATCCTTATCATCACCTCCCTTGTCCTCTGCCTGTGGGACCACCTGTACCCATTCACTTGTTCATCTTCATATATCTACTAATTATCAAACATCATATCATATACAAAAATTCTATCCATAAAAACATATTTTTTTATTTATCCACTTTTAAAATGTAACCAAATTATTGCTTGTTTTTATATTTATTATATATATATATCATGATTCGAAGTCTGACCTAATTCCAAGCTGAACCGAATCCGACTCGAATATTTTACGATAAAATGCTTTATCTTTATAAAACAAGTTTATTATACTAAACTTTAATCAATACAAAGTCAATCGATCCAAACCCAAGTCTAGAATTGAACCGAAAATCAACTAAATCTTAATGACTCCAATATGATCCGACCCACACTAACCCAAGCTGAAACCGATCCTAACTTATAAAAAAGTTGAGTGGACAAATAAATTTTTAAAAAATGGTCATAATAGTACTATGTGAGAATAACCCTAGGAGAAGAGAAGGGAGGAAATATCATGGAAGTATAAATAAACAGTGATATGAGAATCATTTATTTGTTCAATACAATGAATGGTCAACATATAGTGGCTACTGCTACCCAAACTATAATATTATTTTCATTTTTAAATTTGGGGGTTTAATCATTAAATACATGTGATTTTTATTTTTGCCCATCAACAGTTGTGATTTGTGAAGGCCAAAGGCCCCTACTTCTAAATATCTTTTTCCTTTCCTTCATTGGAATTTTTTTCATTTTTTATTTCTTTTGTCAGAAGTTCATGTATTACAATTTTTTTTTTCAGAAAAAGAAGTTCATAGATACATACCAATGAGAAATTATAGCTACATAATTCATTGTTATGAATAGGATGGATAGATTAGTGAAAGTATGACTTCTCGATATTTTCTTAAAGACGGAATCACGATGAGTGTTCTTATTCATAAACAACTAAATATTTTTACGACCCTCTATATCAATCGTTATTATACATTAAAGGCGTTATTTTTGCTAAAGTTTTTATAAACTAAAGGTGAATTTTCATATATTATAGTTATTAGAAGTATATTAACCTTGTAAAAATATCGGTTGAATGTTAGGTAGTATGCTATAAAGTTGAATAATGATGTGACAATAAATTTTGAATGATCCGAGTCATTCTAATTTACTAATAATAGTATTTTGTCGGTGAAAAATATTATCATTAACTCATGCCGTTTCTAATACAAATGTAAAGTGATTTTTAAATAAAAGACAAATTATGTTATTCTCTCTTACAAACAAGATTATTGTACATCCACACCAATCAATTATGAGAAAAAAATATATTTGAAAACTATGACAAATATCCTATTATGATGCCATAAGGTCCTTTTTACCAAGAAAATATGATGAGGAAATATTTATCTCAATTTGAGAAAAATGCAAAAGTGATGAGCCCTAATTAACATGCTTATAAATTCACATTGCGTAAAACTAATATCATTTTTTGTTTGTGTATATTTATTTAACGATCATACATTAAATAAAATTTTAAAAACTTTACCGGTTGAGTACTAATTAATAACACCAACGATAACGACAAAGTTAATACGGTAACACGGAGTTAAAAAAATAAAAAAAAAGTAGAGTAGAGATATTTATGAAATTAACCTGATCAAGTACTGATATTTTGTAAGGATGGGTTGGTGATCTTTCCCTATGCCTTCTTCTCCCACTTCTGCTCACCAGATCTGTTACTTTTACTGCAGGAAAAAAAATATTCAGATTACAAATTAAAATTAAAATAAATTAAATAATGAAAAAGAATGCTAAAAAATATCTGTGGTATATTCTTATTCTACATAAACTTTTATGCCATTCTTTCCTTTTTTCATGTGTTCATCTACAAATGATAAGTTGATTTTATTACATGCCCAATTTAATTTGTTTATACATTATTATATATTTTTCAAAAAAATTCAATTTTAAATCAATCAAATTAAAATTGATGATCATCTAATATATATATATATATATATATATATATATATATATATATATATATATATATATATATATATATATATGATCATGGCACCAAAGTAAGTTTTTGAATATTTTTACCAAATCCCAAATAGAATCACCAATTATAAATTATGGGACTAATTAAAAAATGTAAAATCTTATATGGGTTTAGATAATTGATCATATAAATGTAATAATTATCCTCACAATTGTTTTAGATGAAATAATTTTCTTCAAGACTTGCACTTGCACCAAAATTTTAATTAAAAAATACAAACATGGAAAATAAATTCAATTTTGATTTTGATTTTGATATCCAAAAATTCAAACAAAAATGGGAAAAAAAAAACAAACATAGTTTTTTTTTAAAAAAAAAAAGAAAATACCTGAACGGGAAGGGTCTTTGGGAGTCTTCAAATCAAGGGTAGACTCGGAAATATCTGGGACGAAGCGGTCTAGCCGGAGATTCTCGAGACGATGAACAAGGTGGAAGTGGCGGTGGCAGCGACGGTGGTGGGCGGCGGCGGCGGCGGCGGCGTTGATGAGCCTATGAGTCTCCATCATATTTCTGACAAAGGTCTCCTCCATTGAACTCAAGAAATCCAAATGCCTTTCATTTGTCCAGTAATTACACCCATTTTCCTCTCTTTGATCACCACCACCACTATTACTCTGATTTCCCATTTCCGCCACCTCCATCTCCGCAGGGATAAACACTGAATCAATCTCTCTCTCTCCAGGAAAATCCCAATCAAGATTAGGAGGGCACAGAAGGAATAGATTTGATTTGGGGTTGAAGAAAATCAAAGCAAGGTTTAAAGTATGAGATGAGATGCTGAGAGTAGTGGGTGCAAATTAATTATTTATTTATAGTGGGGGAGGTTCGCACGAAGCTGGCACGGCCGTGGGTTTGGGTTTAGGTTTAGGTTTTTTTCTGGGGAAGGGAAGGGAAGGGAAGGAAGGAGAGAGGGAAAATATGGAGGTAAGGAAGGAATTTTGGGGTCAATTTTGGGGGATTTCTTTAGATATACTTTGATGGTTTCAAGTACCTAATTTTGTGTGATTGGCTCCTTCCATGGTTTTTCTACCAAAATATCTCTCCATTATTTTGACCATCTTCGAGATATTATTTGCTTATTACGATATTAAATTTAGAGTTAAACTGTTGTTAATTGTTTTTAAGTTTTTAATTTGATTGATTTTTATGAATATATATATATATATATATATATATATATATATATATATATATATATATATATATATATATATTAGTTGTATATATAACCTATATAGCGATAACTAATTATATAGGAATAACAAGTATGATGACTACATGCAGTTTCATAATCGAAAATTTTTTAAATATTATGAGTTAAAGTGAGATTTATTTCCTGTGTTATTTAGACGTAAGCAAAGCCGTAAGCAATTGTAAAATAGTTGTGAAGTTAATTATAAAAAGTTATAAAAAGCGTAAACGAGTTATAAAAAGTTGCAACGAGTTGTAAATTATAAAAAACTGTAAAAACAACTGTAGAAAATTATATAAAACATGACCTTTTGTTACTTAAAAGAACACATATGTGAAAAAATTGAATTGACATATACTTAACATGAAAAAAGTATGTTTTTTCTCCAAATGTGAATTATATTATCACATGCATGTAATCTTTTTTTAATTAGTGTAATCACTCCACTTGAATTTATTAATTTTTTTATTTTAAAAAAAATTAAAAAAAAAGGAGAATTTGGGTCGGGATGTGCAATCAAAACCAAGAAAGGCAAAGAGGGGAACACCCAAAGCTAAAAAGAGAGGTTGACGTGGGAAAAGAGCAAAAAGAGTGCGGGGGTGGGGCCCAAGTGGGTGGTAACGATGCCACGTTGGATATTTATATTTATTCATTCAGAGTGAGTGAGTGAGAGAGGACAAGTCATATCGAAACTCGTGAGAATAACGGGGCCCACCCGTCTTCGGCTGAGAAAATATCTGAGGCCGATGAGATTAAACTTGTGATTTTTTTATATATAAATTATTATTTTTTTGGGGGTATAATATAAAAGGAGATCTTTTTCTAGTTTATTTGGTGGTAGGAGATATTTTTGGGGGAGAGACTGGAACAGAAGAATCCTGTCATGATATCATTATTTATTACTCTTCTCCCATTGGCTACTTCCTATAAAAAACCTCTTTCAATCTGTAAGCCCCTCATTGGCCCAAACTATACACCTTTTGACTTTTTCACTTCCTCCTCCTCCCTGTCCCGTCAAATTTCCTCGTATCGCTCTGTTTATTTCAATGGTATAAACTTACGGTACGTAGTAAAAGAGTAGTTCAAATTCTATGAAGGATGGTCATCGGTATTATTATCGATAGGAGAAATATGTTTCATAGGGTTCAATTACTTCGATTGATATAAGAAAGGGAAAGATAGAGAGCAAAATAAACCGGTTCGACTTATGATGAGTTTTTTCAACCTTAAAAGAGGAAAAGAAATAGTAGTAGGAGCTCGACATGAGCTAATTTAGATCGGAAAACTATACTCAACCTACCATTAAATTTATCTTCACATTTAAGTCCGATACTTGAATAGTCACCCTGGGTGGGTTAGGTGTAGATAGACTTGATAAAAGTCACCTGAATCAAATTATCCAAAATAGTTATTCCAAATTTAGAAACGAGGCACATTGAACCCAACTGACACTCACTAAAGTTATTTCTTGTATGGAAAACGTCAATCGACATAAAATTAACCCGAACCGAGAAAATGATCCTATCCAAAGCTGAAATGACTATCTTATGTTGACCTAGACATTATTCGACCCAAAAACAAACCAAATAACCCACCATTAGGGGGTGGGCCAAGAGGCAAGAGCAAACTCCAAACTTTGCACATAGAGTAGTCCTTGAGGCCCATATATGGGCCCATTTTGTACCATTGACTAGCTAGCTGATTGAAGGTAGCTACGAATACCATTCTTTAGGCCTTCGACTTCATTGGTTAATCATAATTTCATTTCATGCTTTAGATTTTTCGTATGTTTGATTTAAAAAATAAAATAAAAGGAGAATTGTATTCTTTCATGCTTAAAATATCCATGGATATAAGACAATAATATTTCGAACTAAAAATCAAAATCGAGGTCGTAGTATATTAAGTCGTTGTAGGTTAGTGTCATCTCAATAAATTAAGAAGGTACCCCTCTGAAAACCTTGGATCTTTACAAGGGACTTATTCGAAATCTCGAATGATCAACACAATCTAGAGTAATTTTGATGTCCAAATAAACAACAAAAAGTTACAACTATCTCTATCTTTATTAACTCAATCAACTAGGTGAGCCTTTGACTAATCAAAAAATGACGGAATTCATATTTTCGTATGGGTTAATTCATAAACTTGATTCATTTACTTAATTTATCGAGTCAATTTTAGATCAAGTCAATACAATTCGATTTTGTTTTAATTTCGATTGAAACTGTTTTCAATTCAAGTTAACTTCGAGTAAATCAAGATTTAGTCCTATAAGTTTTTCAATTCAAATTTCAAATCTAATTCTCATTAACAATTTCGAACATCGGATTAATTTGGATCAGTTTCACTATATCTATAAAAAAAAAAAAACAAAAAGACACTGTACAACCAGTTAGTTGGCTTCGAGTTTCAACGGGAAAGAATAGAAAGTTAGGAGTAAGAATTGAGAACTGTAAGTGAAAGAAAACGATTGCCCAAGAGGCCAAAGATCGAAGCGGGGTTGAACCGTCACCTAACAACTCCTCTGTGCTTTTGTGGGGGCTCTCGAATTGTTCCTTTTCATCACTCCCCTTCCCCTGGGGAACAACCCTGGCTTTCAAATCTAAGCCTTATTAGGGCAAGAGATGTATTCAATCCTCCTCTCATACAAGAACTTGATCCTACAACTCATACTATCAATCTCACTCTCTCTCCTCCTCCATTTCCTCAGCCTACCCTCCCTCTTCCTCAGTGGCCTCAACACTTACATCCACCCAGATGATGTCAATCCCTCAAAGCCCCAATCTGGCCCCAAAGTGGCCATCCGAAGACCCTCTGATACCAATTCGAATCAACCCCTCAATGGGTTCCAATCGCTCTCCTCAAAGACAGCCTCTGAGCTCAGGAACAGGAAGAAGCCCAAGGAGAAATTCGAGTTCGATGAGAGCAAAGCTCAGATCTTTCGGCTCAAATTAGGTGATGCCCATATACACTCACGCCTCTATTTTGACAGCTATAGAAGTTGCTTCAATTGCTTTGTTGTAGCCTCTTCTTGCTTTTTGTTGAATAAGTATTTGAATGTGGATCATGGGTCTGGGATTTTGATTAATGGGTCTTTGGTTCCGATCGTGATTGGGGCTTTGGGGCTGTTTAGGGTTTTGGTTTCGCTCTTTCGGGTTTCGATTGAAAGATCTGCTTTTAGGAGATCTGAGAGGCAATTGGGATTGATATTGGGGTTTTTGGGGTTTGTGGTCGTGCTTGTGATCTGCTTGGGAGTGTATCCTTGGGTTCTTGACTTTGAATTTAGCTCAGTGGATGGCTTTGGGAGATTGGTTATGGCTCTCCTAGCTGGTTTCATCGCGGGGTTTCTATACTTGGCCGCTGGTAAGAATGCTCGAGCATTTTGGCTTGGGACGGATCAAATAAGATGCAATTTGCCCATAATTTCTTGTGGATGGTTTGCCCAAATGCTTTTCTATGCAAATTATCTAATGTTGGCTTTCGTATCGCTGCTTTGGATCAAGCCATTTGCTGAGATTCTTGTAAACAAGAACATTGGAGATGGTAGAAGAGCACAAGCTGTCGGATTTTCTAGTGGTGGGCATAGGGAGAAACTGGTCGGAAATATGGGCATGGCAGAAGATGATTTTGTTAAATTTAGGCTCTGGTGCCTTTTACTTTCCGGAGTGTTGCAATTTCTTGTGTTGCGCCCTAATGTGCAAACTTACTTGAACGAGGCGGTGTTATCTTGGTACCAAAGGTTGCACTCTAGTACGGTTCCGGACTTGGATTACAGTAGGGCAAAGGTTTTCCTTCATAATCACTACTTATGCCTTGCAACTCTACAATTTCTTGCTCCGGCAGCATTGATACTTCTCTCTCTAGGATTGTCTCAAGTTGATGGTGGTCTATTTGACAACTTTCAAATAGCATGCGGTCTTATGCCTTGCTCCGCGTTTGTTAAAGAAGTTGCCCTCTTCATTGCTTGGTGGGTTGCCTTTGTATGGTTTGTTTACACCTCAGCATACCTTGCTTTCTACAGGCGTGGAATTTTGTATGTTTCTTGATTCTTTCTTTTTGTGAACTTCTTTGCTGCTTGAGGTAGGGAGAGTCTTTTTCACTGTAACACTATTTTGGAGGTTCTTCTACAAAAAAAGGCGGGTTTGGATTACAGTATCTGTGATTCTTTCTTAAATTGTCGCTGTCGTGTTCTTATGCTTGTTCTTAAGATTGAGTTGTTTCGTAATTTGCTCCTTATATTCTGTTACTTCTTGGCTAAAATGACTTGCCAAATGGTGGCTTACTGATTATGGACAGATAGGATTCTTAGTGGCGCAAACTCTTGACAAAGTTTACAGAGTTCCTTGACAATAATAGGATGTTTCATCGGTTTTTACCATTTGACCGAATAGTTTACCATATTGATATTCTTCTGTACATTAGAGGAAACATGTTCTTCTCTCTTCATAAACTGGGAAAAGATGCCTATTGCTCTTCTTGTTACAGGGGTTAGAAAATAGCCTTCATAGGAATAACCTAGTAAATACAGCTAACACACTAGGGAGCTAAGTTTGAACCTCTGCCCATACTGACTCCTAGAGGCATTCTCCTTTCTTCTTGCCTCCCCGTCCCTCATGCCACTCCCGCACTAAGGTGCTAATGCATAAAGATAGGTTCCCCTCCGCGGGGGGACAGGGATAGAGAGTAGAGATCAATCAAGCATTGTTTGGATCCATTGAGTCCACGTGCAGTTGCTGATCAGGCAAACTGGTTATTGTATCATATGCACCGATTTACTCGAAACTTAGTATGAAGCAATAGTTCATAGACTATTTGATTAGGGAAAAAAAGGTTCATAGACTGAAAATACTTGAGCTAGGTAGGTGTTGACTGCCATTTCAACTTCAAAATGAGGATGTGATTCAGAACAAGAGAAGAAGAAAGCTAATGGTTTTAGCCTATTCTGATGAAGTGCCTTATTTCATATCTATTACTCTGCTGTCTTCGAGGTGTTTAGGTTGGTCTGAGCTGATAGATCATTATTAGCCTGTTCTCTTCTTCCTCAGGAGTTAGGACTGGACCAATGTAGTATGTCTGTTCATGATGCAGGTGGAGATCACCCCTTGAAAATGATCCTGGCTGATGCTTATAGCCTTATACTCGTTCATTCATTCTATTCCACTTCTTTAGGCATGGTATAGGAATCAATGTTCTCGATCATTTTGAAGCAAGGTCTCAGAAAGTTGTGATGGTTGCAATCTGAGTTTATTGCCCTATGTGACATTTGCACTGGAATGCCTACTTGTTGGTCTACATGGAGCTCGGTTTTCTGTAGTATACCATGTGGTGTTATAGTAGGCAGACTTTCCTTGATCAAGCTTTTCGTTAGCCATTCACATTTATCTCTAGCAGTCCATGATTACTAGGCACAGCAGCAACTACCCTGGAGTTTGCAGATAAATCCTCTGTTTTGGGTCAAGGCTTTTATTAGAACAATTTTATTACCAATCCTTTTTCGGTGGAAAATTGGACTCGAATGTGGGAAGGAGTGGGATGGAGTAAGATTTTGATAGAAAGAGCAGGATTTATTGAAACGGATTTACAAAACAAATCGTAAAACTTTCCCCACCAAAAAAAAAAAAGGAACGGAGTGGAATGAAGTGAGCTTTTTAAACGAGTTGGAACGAAAAGAATAGGCTAATTCAATAAAAGTGCATTTTTCCCCCTCATAACATAAGAAAACCTTATCTACCATTCCTTTATGTGTAAAGTTAGGTTCAATTGGTCAACCCCACTATTAAACAAAATCCTTTTAATCCTCTTTGGTTAGAAACTAGCCATATAATGTTATATTAACATATCATGAACGAGAAAAAAATCATTTTCATAAAAAATAATACTAAAATACAAAATTGTAAATATTTACTGAAAATTTAATTCCATTTTTCATTTAAAAAAATTTATAAAGAAGTTCAAAATTAAATCAGTTCTGTTCCATTAGCAAAAGTTTTCATAATTTCAAACCATAACCAAATCGAAAAGCTTTTTCAAAACCGAATTCTTAAACCGCCGACAAAAATTTAAGTTCGGGTCAAAATTCGGTCGGTCAATGGACGGAGTTTTTGTTCGATCTTCGATTTTTCGGATCGGACAATTCAAACAAACATAAATTCGAGTTAAATTGAGTTCAAACAATAAAATTATGAAAATTTTATGTTCGGATTTAAAATTTTGACCAATAATTTATACCAAATTTAATGTTTTTTAAATTAAATAAATTTAAATAATCGAAGAGAACGAAATTTTGAAAGCGTTATCCTTCCTCATCCCTACTCTAGTAGTTCCCCCACTAATTGACTGTCACGTACCTGAAAATAAAGAACAATTGGGAAACACAAAAAAAATAATTAAAAAATAGAGAGAAGTTTCTGGAAAACAGTAGCGTAGCTTCGTCTCCATTCTTTCCTTTTCTAGTTGATTTTTTCTCTCCTCAGATCCTCTTCATCCTGTTGGACTTCAACCACACGTACACAATTTTCTCTTTCCTCCTCCCACTTGTGCTTCTTAAGACCAATTCCATTTCCAGACAATCTCAAATCCTTCCCTTTTCGTTTCTCTTCATACTTCTAAACCTTAATCACTATTTGTCACTTCGAATTTGTAAAAGGGAGGAATTTTGTTTAAATTAATATCACAACCAAGATCGGCGCCGGCAATGGGGCCGCCGCCGGGAGACCAGGCTCCCGAGCAGCCTTCCGCCGCTGCCGGCGGCGGAGAGACTCAACGTTCAATTCCGACGCCATTTTTGACTAAAACTTACCAGATCGTGGACGATCCCTCCATTGACGATGTCATCTCGTGGAACGAAGATGGATCCACCTTCGTTGTCTGGAATCCAACCGTCTTTGCGCGCGATTTGCTCCCTCGCTACTTCAAGCACAACAATTTCTCCTCTTTCGTCCGCCAGCTCAACACCTATGTAAGAATCAAATTTCTCAAATCAAATCCGACTGCTGAATTTCTCATCAAAAATTTCGGTACTAATTTCGTTACCATTTCGTTCTCTTTCTCTCTCTCTCTCTTAGGGTTTCCGGAAGGTCGTCCCTGACAGGTGGGAGTTCTCGAACGAATCTTTTCGGCGGGGAGAAGCAGCTGCTCTGCGAAATACAACGGCGGAAGACATCAACACCGCTGCAGCCTTCACCTCCGGCGCCGGTGGATTCCGGCGAGGAGCAAGTGATTTCGAACTCTCCGCCGATCGGTATTCCGAATCCGAGCTCGATCGTATTTAACCCTAGCAACAACAATAACAGCAGTAGTGGGAGTAGTAACGACAGAGTAGATTTGGTGGACGAGAACGAGAGGTTGAAGAGAGAGAATCTCCAGCTGAACAAGGAAATTACGAATATGAAGACTTTGTGTAATAACATCTTCGCTTTGATGTCGAATTTCGCCGGCGCAAATGCTGTAGCCACCAGCAGCAGCACCAATTGTGTGAAACAGGCGCTGGATTTGCTGCCACGTAGGGAGAGGGAGGAGAAGCTCTGCGTCACCGCCGGTGAGGTTAGGACGGAGGACACCGACGAGCCGAACCCGAGATTGTTCGGATTTTCGATTGGGATGAAGCGGGTCGGGGAGGGGGATGGTGAGCAGGTGCAGGAGCTGGATGATCCAATGCAGATGGATAACGAGGTCAAATCAGAGCCGTCCGATGGGGACGTGGAGATTGATGATGACGGTGATGATCAGGATTGTGATGAGGAAAGACCGTGGATTAATAGGTGGTCTAAATCCGCCATGTCATCTATGGTTGAAACTAATTGTACAAAAACTCCGTAGTTTTTTTTTTTTGAATGTTACTCACATGTACCATCTTGATGAACCACCTTTTAGAACATCCGAGTTTAGGTTTTGTAATGTCTTTTTGGCCTCCGATTTAGTTCTATACGAGAATCAGTTTAATTAAAAGTTTAAATTGATGTTTAAATACGTATGATAGATTATGCATTCAAATGTTGCTATCAAGAAAATGCTATTGTATATGGAGATTGGTAAAAAGATTAGAAATTGTGACTTTGACTTGACAACTTTAGATTTCGATATCATCGGTAAGAACTAAGTAAACTATAAACTTGAATTGATGATGAAAAATATATGTTCAATCATAAGTTCTAATAAGTTGAACCTATGTATAATCAATTATTATCACTTCCAGTCTCAAAATGATAGTTTATTTTAAAATGAAGAGTTTCATTTATGATAAGATAAGCTCAAAACAAACCTTAAGTATTGAATGGTATCTATCTTATGAGATATTTCAATCTTCGAGGATGAGCGGTACTATATTTTAGTATTTCAAGTAACTTCTTATATCTTTTTTATTTTAAATATACTTTATTAATTTTATATTTGACCAATTATATAAATCTGTTTATATCAACTTTTAATAAACAGTTAACCCAACAGTTTTTATTCAATCGTTTGAGCAGACAATTATACGTAATTTAAGTCGGTAATTGTTTCAAAACAGAATCCGAACACCCTTATAAGACAAAATATAAAGGATTTGATTAAAGACCCATAGAATGATTGGCAGTAATAAAGTAGGTTAATAAGTTAGTTATGAATATGGATGGTAAATGTTGGAATCAAAAAAGAGAGGCCACTTTTTGAAGAAGATGATAATGCAATGGAAGGGAATATGACTAACAGTGAGGGCTAACGTACAGGAAAATGACACATGGCAAAGTTGACTCTGTAAGATTCATGGGCTTCTGGAACGCTCATAATACAATACGTGTCGATTTCCAGGCCCATTTACCTAAATTTTTTTTGCTGATAATAATTGACTTCAATTTGGTATTTTAAGAAAATGAAATGACAGTCCAGGGTATTCCAAATATGTAAAAGGAGAGAAACAAACCGAATAAATAATTTATCTGGTAGGTGGTGCACATATAGTCTTTTACATTTATTTTTTAACGATAAAAATATCGTATTAATTTTTTATCGAATCTAAATTTAACGATATGTGATATCTACATAAGAGAGAATAAATTAGTTAACTGATCGAATTTTTACACTAATAGAAATGTCCATGTCAACTTATACGAAATTTATGGAATGTTGTTTTTTCATTTGGAAATCTTTCCGTCCAATTTGTTCCAATTCCGTCCACTCTTTTCCAACTTCCGATTTGTTGTTCCAATCATTTTTAACTTTTCCGTGTGCTTATAACTTGTTCTAGTTCGGATCACTTATCCCAACTCTTTTCAACTCCGATCTTTTAGTTGAAAAAATAATTTATAGACCTTACGTGTATATATCGTAGTGATTATGTCATAAAACTCGGAATCAACATGGAAAAAGTTTAGAACAAAGTAAACAAAGCTTGCTTCTAACTTGTTTTAGTTCAAATCACTTATTTAAACTTCTTTCAGTTCTTTTCAACTTCGATCGTTCGGTTGAAAAAATAATTTAGAGTTCTAAAGTGAATATATTTGAATGATTATGTCACAGAATTCGAGTCATCGTGAAAAGAGTTTATGCCACAAAGTAGAGACAAAATTTCAAATCATTTGATGCC
The DNA here is from genome assembly GCA_021018815.1 of Talinum fruticosum. Classification (NCBI taxonomy): domain Eukaryota; kingdom Viridiplantae; phylum Streptophyta; class Magnoliopsida; order Caryophyllales; family Talinaceae; genus Talinum; species Talinum fruticosum. The sequence goes on along the minus strand of JAITYX010000089.1, from coordinate 669,206 downwards.
CATTATAACCAAATCTTCATTATTATGAGTTGAATTAAATGGCGGAATATATACAGAATATGAAGAGGGAATAACCAACTATAATGCTGCTCAAAAAAATTAAAAAAAATTAAAAAAAAATCCCAACAATAATTGTCTTTCTCCATTGTGATCATCTTATGCACCGCCACGTGTAATTAAGAGATTCATGAGCAAATAATAGTCAAATAGAGGGTGGCATATGTTTTTTTTTTGGGTAAAAATGTTTCAAGTAAATTGGGTGAGTACGTGTCCATTTGGGGATTCATGGCAGCTATAAAAAAATGAATCAAGAATTTATTCAATTTATTTACAATTTATGGTGGAGATCAGATATGAGAATATATTGGGATAGCGTTGACTCTATGTAAATTCTCTCTCATTGACTTAATCTTAAATGATCAACTACAAATACTTACATGTAATTTACTCGACTGCTCGAATTAAAATGTCACTTAATTATCTCAAAATGTAAAAATTTTATTAATTAATTTGGTGATCAACGATTGCCACTTGATTAATTATTAATGGTAAAAAATGTCATTAATGAAATTTTATTCGTACACATGTCACTAGATCAATGGTGTAGGAACGGACAAAATGAGTTACAGTGACATTTTTGACCTGTAATAACTAGTCAAGCGACAATCGTTGATCATTAAATTAATTAGTGATATTTTTTATATTTCGAGATAATTCGAGTGATATTTTAACTCGAGCTCTACTCCACTAATTTGATTAGCTTACTTTTTAGCTGTAATAATGGATTTATATTGCATGTGATTAGTATTGTGTCAATAATTGTACTTTAAGCTGTGATCATTATTCGTATGAAATAATTGTTACCTTATAAGCTCCATTCCATTTATCTTTAGTTTACACCTTTTACAGTTCATTATATCATTTATAACTAATTTTATAATTATATATCTTACAATTCGTTACATATAAATAGAACAAGAAATACGATATTTTAAGATGATGAGTGTCTGTATGTGGAAAGTTTGAGAATCGAAAACTAATAGAAAACAACATTAAAAAAGGGGGTAATTAAGATGCGATATCAATTATGATTACTATTTCTAGTAAAGCGTCCCAAGAAAGAGATAAGTAGCTGTCCCTCTACCCTTTTGGCATCGCTAATTAATTAATAATTAATAATTAAAAGTCTTAATTACACAGATTATAAACATTATTACCCATGCTGCGCTTCTTGATAAGATATATTAGAGAGAGAGAGGGGCTGAATTGAAAAGGCTGAATTCCATACGAAAGATATGGTATTTTAATATAGGCCAAATAATTAAAGCTGAAAATTCCGCGCTCTTTACCACCCAATCAATCACAGACAGATAGATTCCTCCTCTGTAACTTTCTGGGATTATGCTAATCACCCAGAACTACAGGGACAGATAGATAGATAGATAGAGAGAGAGAGAGCCTCCTCTGTAACTTCTGCCAAGACTTTTCATGCATGTTTTTTGTATTTCGTTTTAATAGAATCTTTTCAGCTTCTTTACCAACTCCCTCTCTGTCTCTCTCTGTCTGTGAGACTATAAAAGGGTTTAACCCTACCTCGGTAGATAGGTAGGGAGGTCGATCTCAGAATTAAAAAACGCAGTAGGAAGTGGGAAATTGTTGATGGCGAGAGGAGTAGAACCGTTGATAGTAGGGAGGGTGATAGGAGAAGTAGTTGATATGTTCAGCCCTTCTGTCAAGCTGAGTGTTACTTACAACTCAAGCAAGCAGGTTGCCAATGGCCATGAGCTCATGCCTGCTATCCTTGCATATAAACCTCGAGTCGACATCGGTGGTGATGACATGAGGACTGCTTATACCCTGGTAACTTCCATTATATACGTTTATATCTATGTCTATCTATCCATCTATCTGTACGTCTATTTATTTGTGAATGTATGTGTCTGATCATATCAAAATGTTTATTTTACGATAATTAAACTATGAATGATTTTTGTCTTGTGATTAGGTGATGGTAGACCCAGATGCTCCAAGCCCTAGTGATTCTTACCTCCGAGAACATCTCCATTGGTTTGTCCACTTCAAATTCCCTTCTAATCAACGTAACAGTACATGTATGCTATGCTTCTTACCTCGTTTTATCTCTCTGTTGTAGGATTGTGACTGATATTCCTGGGACAACTGATACTTCCTTCGGTAACTCTCTCTGTCGCGGTCGAATATAAAATCAACAATATTCTGTCTTATATAACATAAATATGATGTCTGTATATGTATATAGGCAAAGAGATAGTGAGCTATGAGGCACCAAAGCCAGTGGTGGGAATACACAGGTATGTGTTCATATTGTTCAAGCAAACAAGAGGGAGGCAGACTGTGCGGCCACCGGCGTCAAGGAACGGTTTCAGCACGAGGCGGTTTGCAGTCGAGAACTCCCTCGGCCTCCCTGTCGCTGCTGTCTACTTCAATGCGCAGAGAGAAACTGCTCCCAGAAGAAGATGATGTTGTATCACGTCCATGACAGAGAGGGGGAGAAAGAGAGAGAGTTGTTTTAAGTTTGCATGCTGTAGTATGAACTTGGTCGAGTTTAAATTGGAATAGGAAGGGGGTAGGTAAAGTAGTTTATATGTAAGTAGTGTGCTGTGAGGACGAGGTTTCTTTGGGTCATATCATGAAATATGTTTGGTTATCTTTTCACCATCTATAGGGTTTGCTTGATTAGATAAGATACCCTTAAAAGTTATCGATATTATCTACTTATCATTATATTTTACTGAATTTTCAAAGGAATGAAATATAACGTATTTGTCATCTCATTTTATTTTTTATAAAATGTACCGAATTACATATGACTAATAATATATCAAGATTTCTATTAATATTAAAAATATGAAATTCATTATTCTAAAACTACTATAAGTCGAATGCTAGTTAATATATATAGTCTAGTAGTAAATCCTAAGGATCAATATTAATTATTAATTATTAATATAATGTCTATATTAATTTTAGACAGAAATTATATTCAAATTTCATTTGATATTCACGAAGTCGTTGTTCTATTTAACTTTAATTTACAACTTTACAACATCTCACAAATCCTTATAACTTTTTATAACTAACTTTATAAATATTTTACAACTTACAATTTTGCTTAAAACTTTTTACAACTAAATGAAACAGGCTGAAGAGTCATTTGATATTCTAACATACTCAGCTTCCAACGACCAAAGCTATCAATAGGAAAAAGAGCCCTGTAGAAGAAGGGGGAGGGGGAGGGGAGAGAGAGAGAGAGAGACAGAGGAGACAGTAAGACCCTCAGAGCACTGTAGAAGAAGAGGGGGAGGGGGGAGAGAGAGAGAGAGAGAGAGAGGAGACAGAGAGACCCTCAACCATCAAATGTCATTACAAATTTCCAGCTTTCTCACAGAGCTATTTCCATGTTTTACCAACAATAATGGAGCGACCTTGTGTACAAGAGAGAGAATTTAAATGGGAAAAACTCGAATAAAACCCTACTTTTCGACATCAAAATTTACAGAACCCCAATCCCTAAACACTTACAGCTGAAATTTTGAAACCTCTCACTACATTTTCTGTTTCCTTCTCTATTTCTTGCAATCGCACTTCCCTGTTCACTGCACAGTCAGTGCCGAAGTCTGATTGTATCCGCTGGCACCTAACTGAATGAAAGGAAGGAAACTCACAAAGCTCGTGGCTCAAGTATTGAATCTTCACTAGGCATTTATCTCAGAGTTGCACTGCTGCTCTCTGCTGCAGCTTCTTCTTCCCCAGAACATGCTTGAACAGCTCGTTCTCTCCAGTCTCGGACCCTCCATTTTATCGGCCTCAATACTTACTTGAGAATGGCTTGGAGACTCATCTCCTCTCTCTGAATCTCGGGGTTCAAAAGACGGGCAAGGACCTTCATTGCAGTTGCACAAAGGCATGGCAACTGAAGGGAATGGGCTGCAAGAAACAGGGCAGAGCATGTCTGATGAAACAGAAGCTACCCGGTTTTTCCTAATCTCTGGAGTAGAAGTGCCAGTTGATGACCGGTCAGAATCTCGAGGGTGGAGCATGCATGGGTTGCAGAAGCTGAGGGGGAGTGGAAGCTTGATTTCCTTTTCCGGGGATCCCTGAAGCTTCACAAATGAGACAATCCCATGTCTGCAAAGGGGGCAGGGAATGGACCCGGGAGGGCCCACTGTCTCAGCGGGAATGCTGCTTGTCGAGCAAAGATACAGCGCACATTTGACACAAAGCTGGTGCCTGCAACCTACAAGAATACAGAGAAAACACTAGGGAGTTAGGAGGCATAAGACGAATGGTTCAGAAACAAGCTTTACACGATAATACTTGACAAAAGCAAGAACCAGAGGAAAAAGGGAAAGGGCACTACATTTTTTTTTTTTGGGGGGGATCATATGGAATTTTAGAACAATTATTCGTTACATAGTTCTTTCATTGCCAAGCATAATCAGCAGTCCTCAATCAGAGAGAGCAGCAGAACTAGTTTTCTCACAACTTTCAACAGTTCTAGCAAGAAATTCGAGATCTGTGGTCAAAGGGTTTTGTCAAGGATACAAAACTCCTGAACTGCAGGATCCTATTGACCGGTCATTGACTATAAAAATCCATACTAATGAGGGGAAACAATGGAAAACAACATTCTCAATCCAAGTATCAACCTAAATGTCTGGATCATGTGACCATTCCACTTCAGCAGAAAAGAACAGGCCCCACAAGGTTTTACTCAGCTTCCCCAAAAGAAACAAGTTCAATCTTACGGATGCTTTTTCCTTTCAGATATATGAGGAAATCAGCACAAGAGGGCTTCAGCATCCCCCAACACTCGTCATAATTGTTCTTAGCCAAAGTGGTCCTTCCTCATTTTGTGGCCAAGCAGTGTACAAGTGATCATGGAAGATTGTTGCATAAAATAACCCGTAGTTTTTCATGAAGCCTATCCATTTTCTGTTATGCTTATCGTCTTGAGATTGCTGACATTTACTTTCATAGAAGTGACCAAATAGTAATGTAGGTTGGATTCAACAGGTCAAACAGTAAGGGAAAAAAAAAAGAAATACACACGCAAGTTGGTGAGATGGCCTGACTGGGGCCCCATCTCTCACTGGGATACTTCAGTAGGGATGAGGAACGGAAACTTTGACACCTAATATAGTATTCCAACATAGTTAATCACAACATAACAGCAACAGTAAGATGAACATGAAAAGTAATAACAACATTTTGAAAGTAGACAAGACTAGATGAGCTAAATATAGAGGATAAACTGACCTTCAGCAGCTACACTACAAGACCTCTCCAAGCATACAGCACAAGTGTCTGATTCATCTAAGGAGGACCCTGAAGACTGCAACCCGCTTTCTCTGCGAAATTTCACGAAATAAATAATAAAAAAACAGTTGGGTCCAATATTCTAATGCATAAAACAATTCATCAAAGAAAAGAACATCAGAGAGACTAATCTTATAATGATCTCTCCGTACCCCATGAAAGCGGGAGTCACTGTATTAGTTGCTGTAGAGAGTAATCTTACAATAATGATAAAAGACAAAAATAAAGGGGTTGAATTAAACAAATAATCTTATTCTTCTTCATCAGCTCCGTGGCTGAGTGAGAACATGCATATGACGGGTGTACAAATTTTCTTTTTAACCATTGAATAGAAGTGCCTATTAAATGTCAATTAATGGATTTGGATATGGCGACAAACTAAAGGGGTTTTTGCAAAAATGAACACTACCTCAGAGAGCTTCTGGGACTCCTTAAATATCCCTCTAGGCAAGTTCTCTGTGTGCAAAGCAGTGGTGGAGCTAGCAAATATATTTAAGGGTGTCCTTTTTTTTTAATATTCTTAAATTTTATAAATATTATTATTTTTTATGAGTGTCCTCTTTAATAATTTTATAATTTTTAAAAATTTTTTAAATAAAATTTTTTTTTTTTTTTGCTATGGGTGTCCTGGGATTTACTAGCACCCTCTTATTTATTATTTTGAGGCATTATTCCATAATTTACAATAACACACATTAATAATGGTTAATAATACTGTCAATTTTTCCTGAAATACACAATTATTTAAGGGGTGAAATGCAGCATTTACCATTTGACAACCCAAATAATTTGTGAAATTGAAAAAACTGTATGTAATAGCCTTCAATTTGAGTGGTTGACCCTGACCATTTTACCAATAAGACATTCTGAATATCTTTGACTTTGTATGTAATTTCAACAAGCGTGATAACTTCATTGGCACCATAATGTAAATTCTAAAGCGCAATTCCTGATAGTGTAGTGTAATGCTCTATGCACTTACTAAAATGTTTGCAACAGACCAAAACATTTTGAGGGGTCAATAAGACCACATACCTACAATTTGACAACCATCTGAACCTTTTTGTCAAAATTCCAAAAACAGTGAATAATAGCATTCATTATGGGGTTCCTGAGAAGAGCAGGCCTAATAACTCTAAAACCTTGTAGGACATTTTAAATATCCCTCTTAAAAACAATTTATTGACAGAAATGGTTCCATTAACACCATGTGCAATTTTTGAAGCATTATTCCAAATCTTCATGAACAAGCATTATACCAGTATATCATTCACTCTAATCTCATTAGAATGGTTCTAAAATACGATAAACAGTTAGACAAGTTGCCCAATGGCAGAACTAGAAAATTTATTTGAGGGTGTCCCTTTTTAGTATTTTTAAATTTTATAAGTATTATTACTTTTCTATGGTTGTCCCCTTTAACAATTTTATGAAATTTTCAGGATTTTTAAACATTTACTAATGGTGTCCAGGGACACTGTTGACAACAAAGCTCCACCACTAGAGTTTCCAAGAGCATATAGTCACCATTTGTAAACTTGTATATTTTCCAGGAAATTCTAAAAATTGTGTATGATAGACTTTATTCACGAGGCTCCGAGCAATTTAACTTCATGAGCTTTTGTGATGTTTTAAAGATCCATTGTAAACCATAAATTATCAGCTGTTCACAGGCATTATCTCATGGATTTTGCAGTGTGATTCACACTTTTCCAAACCGTAGAAATCTTTGGAATCATTTTGGAGGCCCTAAAAACCTCAGTTCCATGTACCTTTGGAACCCTAGTGACATTCTAAATACCACTTTAAACAAGTTCAACGACCACGATTGATTCATTGGCATCATACTGCAGATTCTAAAATATGATTCCAAGATGCCCAAAACAAGCATAATGGTGGCACACTACACACTCTCGACATTTTATAATGGTCAGGGAACATAGAAGCATTCCAAACACTCACCAAGACAGAATTGTACAAGAGAACCAGAAGATACAGTAATTTTTGTTATAGCTCCTTCTTTTTGTACAGGAGCAACACCCTCTTGCCCCATCAGTTCCATTCTAGACATATCTATTATTGATTTGAAGATTATGATATCAGTTCCTCACTTCAAAATTACACCTTGCAGTTGAAACTTAAGACATGACATAAGCACAATAAGAGGTTCGTTAAAAGTTTACAACCTGGCACATAACAGTAGAACTTCTATTTTATACTATCAAGCACGCCCACATTGAATATACATTGCAAAGCAGAGACAGTGATATCTCAAGATTACCTTGCTATGTTAAGCACACTCATGAGAGGCAGAGACAGGTAACTTGAAGGAGGAAACACCGGAATTATTGACTCAGAATTTGGTGCAAGTATAGGTTCAAGCCAGTGACGCCCCACATTTTTGCAACATCAAGTGGAAGCCACCTACGAGCAGATGAATCAATAAATAAAATGTATCATCAGAGGAATTAGAACTGGAAAAGGGACATCCAAAAGAACCTACCCATTGCAATTCAAAGTCCTGCGACTAGCACCTCTTGCAAGAAGAATCTGTTAACAGTATATTCTATCAATCTTCAGCAACAAAAGTATGCATTTGGTTACCATAGCAGTAGAAGTAAATCACCTGACAGCATTTCAAATTTCCCCACAAGCAGCATAATGCAACGGTGTGCTTCCAGCCCCTGCAAATACAGGCTCCATTTAATTTATGACTGAAACACTGCCAACAAATAAAAAGAATGACAATCAAGTACCAGTAAAGAGCTAACCAATTAAATCCATTGATGCACCATAGTGAAATGTTACAGCTGAAACATTTGCCTGCAGATCAAGAAGAAGCTGCACACAGTCAAAATAACCATTCAGTGCAGCCATGTGAAGGGCTGTGATGCCACCATCAGCTGGCTTATTCACAAACTTGGACAAAGCACTGCAAAAGCAAAGCAAATATTAGTAAGAAATAAAATTTAAGAGTAATTCAAGGCACCAGAAGAACCAAATGGAGAATGCAATAGCAGCATACCACCAAGCTTCCAAATTTAATAAATTCTTATTGACCTATGTATCACCTATCAACCAAGCAGCATCTTTGTCCATTATGTATATCAACCAATCCCAATCCAATAATTACAAGAAAGGAACCTAGGCATTCTACTATTTTATCAGATCATAAACCCAGCCATCCCACCCCCCAAAACGAAACAAAAAAAGACAGCCACAATGGGTTACGAAAAAGGGGGAAAAAAAGAGAATAAGAAAGAATTAGATCTGCTGTACATCATGTTATTCATGTCATTAACTAAATTTTCACATAGGCATTCATCAATCCTCAATCCCCTAGCTTGGAAGCAAAAGGCCAAAAACCATTTGCAAACTTAACAAGCATACAATCTCCAAGTAATATCATAACTAATTGATCATCATCATTCTTGAGAGTGGTTTCCCCATGGGGATAATGAAGCTGATAGAGGAAGAGGATAGAGGAATAAATGGAGGTGTTGAATCCATTGGACAAATACGGGCATTAGGTTGAGGACGTACTAGTTAGCGATAACTAATAAGGCTAAAGGGAGCTAGACATAGGAAAAAGAAAACACCTCTTCACAATACTCAAAGCAACACAAAAGGAATGAGGTTGCCTTAGGTTCAATTATGATGCTGGACTTGAAACATGAGTATGTGCCTTAGTGACTTACCAACTGAAAAACTACACTCAGATACAACAATGCAAATCATGGAACAATAGGTTCCTACAGTTATAGCAATCAGCTATAAAGGGAATGCCCCAATTTACAGCAACGCTAGCGCTATCATTGCAATAACAACCCAATCTCCCCTCCCCTCTCTCCAACATATCCAGGATATAGTGACATAACAATCTGATGTATTCAAACTGACAGCCCCAGGTTAAAAAGGAACAAACCAAATAAGTCTGCCCAGCCCTACCTAGTCCTCGTGTTTGATCCCTCACCACCATCAGGATTTTGAGTATTCATAGAATCCAAAGGTGCGCTTGGGATAAAGTCAGCAACTAAAAGCCGTGTGCATCTCACATGTCCGTTGACAGCTGCAAAATGAAGAGCCGTTCTACCACTGAGGTAATCAGCTCGTGCAACCTGAAAATTGACATCAGGGATTACTTAAAGGATGAAAATTTAAATTACAGAGCACAAATTGAATAACCCAAAATGGATCACAATCCGAAATGCGCAAATTAACAACAGAGTTGCATTTGGCGTTTTGTAAGATTATAGTCAAACTTACATTGCATCGGAAGAGCTGAAGAGTCTGCACAACCTCCCAATGCCCATATCTACATGCTTGCATCAACGCAGTCTTCAAACCAATTCATCACCACCAGTCAAAAAATCAGTCAAATCCTATTATTATCTCTAGAACCACAGAGGGCCAATAATTATAAGGAAATTTAGGGTTTCTATTCTAACCCACAAAAATAATAAAATTTGAAGTTCAACAACTAAAAATGAACATTAAAACTTTAAAATTAGCAAGACCCTCAAAAGAACAAACCAAAAAGAGCAAAAATACCTGCCCACAATAGTTCCTGGAATTGACATCAGCCCCATTCTCCAGCAACAATGCCACAATCTGAAATTCCCCCGAAAAAGATTGAGAAATCCATCAATACAATTATCATTTTGACCCCAAGAAAAAAAGATTAAAAATTTTCCAAAAAAGAATCAAAATTAGAGCCAGAAAACAAAAATTAGGGGAAGGTGGTGAGCAATGAGGATTGAGATGACCTCGTTATGGCCTTTAGCAGCAGCAAAATGAAGGGGAGAGTTGAGGCCGCCAAAAGTGGAGTATTTTGCAAGACAAGGGTTGCATTCCAGAAGCATCTTCGCTTCCACCAAATCCCCATCTCTCGCCGCCGATACCAGCCGCTCTCCGGAGGCGGAGCAACCAAATGAATTGCCCATCTCCCGCCTTCTCCTCACCTTTCTCTCTCTCTTTGGTTAGATGGGTAGGGGGTTCTGGGGTTGTAGAGGGTTGCGTGAAATGGGCAACTACTGATGATGATGAATTGCTCAACTATAACTCCAAAGTTCGGCAAAGATGGACCAAAGGTAGCGCAACAACACGAACAAACAAACAATTAACGGAAAAAGGATTAAATTCTCTTGCTTTTTGTTTTGGGATTGTGACGTATCAGCTGGTCCTGCTCCTGTTACTATCCTCTCTCCTCTCCCTCCCTCTCTCTACTGTGAAGAAGACGGAGGAGAAGGAGAAGAGGAAAACGGGTATGAAGTAATGGAGATTGATTGATAGCAGCGGCAAAAATTTGGGAATGAGCTTAAAAGTTAATTCCATTCATTCACAGTTGGAAATACTGACATTTCATTTTCATAAATAATATAAATACATTTTCTTTCTTCGGATTTCGTTCATTTTTGCTGGTCAATTCAAATTGAATAATAAAAATATATAATGGAATAAGGCTAAATCAAAATTTCATGGCCTTGGATCCAAAGAGAAAATTTCATGGCCATAAATTGATTATTTATTTATGTTAAAATATACTTTATTATTGGATTATAAAACATTTTTTGAAGATATTTTTTCATTTAGATGAGCTAGAAAAGGTTAATAAAAGTAATTATAATACAGTGAAGGAGGTAGATTCGAACATAAGAGTTAGCGTAACTAGAGTCGAGATTTTATATATGTCAGTGTACAGGTCCAAATATATAGTAAAAATTATTAAAATATTTATAGGTGAATTAATTAGCACCTACACTACAAAAACTATAAGATGATAAATTAACAACTTATTTTTTTCATAATTTATATCTTTTACGATTGGAATGTTTTCCAAAATCCCTTCAATAGACTAATAATCCCTCATCAAAAAGAAAAAAAATTGCGGGTATTTCGAATATACTAACTAAAGCTACCACGATTTAATTCTAATTCATTTCCGTATTTAAAAAAGAACCCACCTTAAAAATGACGAGATTTTAAAGACAACGACTAAATAAGCTAATAAATAGGATGGATACAAATTTGATAAAAACTTGGGCCATGCAAATAAATGAAATTTGTAATATTGAGAGAGAATTACGTGTAGGAAAATATTAGGAGAGATATAATTTGGGTTTGTGATAATAAGAGAATAATAAGTTAATGGCGTGGTGTTAAACAAGTGGGACGCATAATCATGAATCATGATCATCAAGTTTCAACATCATCACCATCATGATTATGTTATTTGTCAAAATATGAAAGGGAAATGAAGAGAGACACAATTAATGTTCCTTAAAGATCCTCCATCATTTTGGCTTTAGATTTTGGTTGCCTTTTGGGGATGCCAATTTCCAAATTTCCAAGTATCTCATTTCCCCTTTCATTGGATCAATATCGATTTCATAATAGGTGATTATAACCGTCTCGTTCAGTCTGATCAAATCTTTTGTACTTTACAAATTTAAATGCTAACAGAAATATTTATTGGTATCTCCTCGAATCCCGTAAAAGTGAAATCAACATTAGGAGTTAGTTGTTGTTGTTGAAACTCATATGCTTCTTTCTTATGTTTAACGATTCTTTAAGTTGAAAATAAAATTATTTTTAAATAAAGCGGTCTTATCCAAAATAAATTCTTTCTTTTTTTCTCAAAAAAAAAATGCCTTTGGGCAAGCAAACATGGAGAGCACAACGGTTCTACTTCTACTAAAAAGGGAATAGGCCAGCTTGGAGTCTGACTTCTGATGCTACATACATCGCATGAACATATAATAATAATAATAATAATAATAATAATACAATTTTTTTGGTTCTATAATAATTCATATAAATAGACAAACCAAAACCTGAGATTCTTTGCGCATGTGCACACCGCAGGACCCGCAGAAGAAAAAAGAAAAAAAAAACTTTCAAAGTAAAATAAAATAAAATAAAATAAAAGGAGAGGCGAGGCGATTTAATGCACATCTAATGCTGGTTTTAGTATCAGCAAATGAATAAAAAGGGTTATGATCACAGAGGGATAACCCAAAGGCTCCTTTGGCAATTTTATTCAGCACTCCTCATTTCACCTCCTGTATGTCTATACTCTGACAATCTGTCGTAAGTACCATATGACAATTGACGCTTCATGGCGAGAGAAAAGGAACTGAATATAATTAATTTGTAGGGAAGAATACGCGAATGTAACGCCTAAACATGTACCTATCTCGGACATTTATTATAGAACATAACATGTGAACATAATAAGAATCATGTGGCATGAGCATACGACGAACATTATCCACTCTGGATCCTACTCGAGTAGGGTTTAGGAAGAGCCAGATATACGAAGCCATTTTCGGACAAATTAAGAAGACGGTACTGAAACCTAATTATTGTTCAACTAGATGAGGAGGACAGGCTATAATTTAAGGGGAAAACATACCTCATGCGATGTAACTTTCACCCACAAGCCCTCTGCAGATGTGTTCACAATGAATATCAGTCATTTTCACTGGGTATCACAATATACATACAAAAATATCATGGAATAGGCACTTTGGATTTTAGACATTGGATGATTGTATTAGGTACAACCTCTACCTAGATTCACCAATCAAAGATATTTATCGAGGACCATTGGCATTGTCAATATGACCTTGCTTCTTCAAGAATTCAGAATTTAACATCAGCTCTCTGCATGAACTTGAGAGTTAACATCTTTAACTACTATGACATTAGACATTGATCGGGTTGTCAATAAACACAATTGATTCAGTCACGACAGTAAGTCAATTAATCTGTTCAGGTCTAGTAATCCCTCTTCTTTCCCTTCCAGACTCCCCAGCTACCCCTTCACCTGCTAACATGCTGGCAAAAACAGATACCGGCTTTTTCCAAAAGCACTATCATCACCATCAAGAACTTGGAATATATATAACTAATCTGTTGAGATCTATGCTACCTTACCTTTGACATGAATAGCAAAATGCAGAGCAAAATCATCTCAACAGTACCAAATGATAAATAAACAAAAGCAAACTGCAAAAGTAAGACCAGAGAGTTGATACTCAGAAAGGCCATCACAACTCACAACTCACAACTCACAACTCCTACTTGCCCCTTTGAGAATTTGAGATATGCATTTGTGAAGTCTCGTACAAAAGTCCGAGCAAAATATAATGTATAAAAAGATAAAAGAACACAGAAATAGCTGGACTGGGAGGGAGATGTGCGAATGTGGGACATGGGAAGACATATACAACAAAAAACACCATCTCCACCTAGTGTAAATTCCCCATGGGATAGGACTATATATGCTTTTGTGATGTTGCATACAACAGATATCAACAGGTCCCAAACACAGCAGAAAGATTTCAAAAACAAAGAAAGTGATAGTTCTAACATCCTCGCATCAAATAGAAAGACATGAGGAGAAAATAAATAAATAGACATATCATTTCTGTCAGTGTATTACTCTCACCGTCGTCTTAGCAAGAAAAAAAGGTAACAAACTTAAGACGAAAATTTCAGGAGAATGAGCTCTCAAGCAATCATCAATTATTAGTATGATAAATCGAGCATCAGGTACATCTGAAGTATGGACCACCTGCCACACAAGCATGACATTTGGAGACCATGGGCAGCATCATTCCAACTAATAGGTTCGTCAGATTCAAAGAATGATTCACCTTTGAGCTATAGGAAACATCTCACCATAGGACCCTCAAACACTTTCCACCAACACCATAAACCAATACCACAGGGCAGCATCATTCCAACTAATAGGTTCATCAGATTCAAAGGATGATTCACATTTGAGCTATAAGAAACATCATGCCATTAGACCTTTGGACACTTTCCACCAGTACAATAAACCATCCATCCAGTCACCTCACCTCACATTTACGGAAGGCACAAGTAGTCATTTAATGCACCAGGGAATCAACGGAAATGGCAATGAACACTGAAGTGCAAGAAGTCTGCAAAAGATTAATGTCAAGGAGTGTCAGAAAACTAGCAGAATTGCACTGTGAAAATGCCAACCTTGAATTAAATACACCATAGAACATGAACAAACTCTTTAGAACTAACAATTACAAGTCCAATTTAGAAAGCAAAACTACTAAATTCCTAAAAGAAACTAAAAAAAGTTTAACAGTCATATTCTTTGCTAATAAGTCACACACAAGAGATATAGAAACAAATGCATTTCCCAAAGCCGAATCCGCCATGAGAAGAATCAGGTACAGTTTGCTTATGCAAATATAACATAGATTGGCAAAGATTAACCAAATAACTTTCACATGCCCCCTCCCTCACCCCCCCAACACACACACAGAGAAAATGTCCCCCAGTCACCCAAGTCCAATATAAGGAAGTTATTACAGTAATTACATCCTGACAGGATGTAAACCGACATTTATAAACAAAATAGCCTGTTTTCAGTGAAGCTACATACCTTCCAGGAAGATATTCACATGAGAGTTCAATGTTAAATCACCATCATCGAGCTCCAGTAAGCAACTGACAAGGTCGAGATGAAATGCCAAATATTCCCAGGGATCATATTCATTCACTCAATTGACCAGCTTCTGCATCCTTAATCTGATGGAGATCATCATCCTCATCACTAATATCTGAAGCAATATCATGGTCCAGCTCTGAATCTGTATCTTGATCTATCACCCTATTTATCCCAAAATTTTCGCTAGCGCCGATGTACTTCTTTCCAGCCATGTCCATATCATGAAGCTGATCATAATCAGTAAGCTCATTCCTTCTATAACTGGCCAATTCTCTGTCTACAGGTGCCTTTCTAGGGCTCAACAAGACTAGTTCACCCAATCTTCTACGAGCCCGGTACACATCGTTTGGCTCTATTAACTCCCCCTTCCTATAAGCCTCTCTCAGAAAGACAGTATGTAGTTTCCCATGATTACCCCTAGTTGAGATGTAGAATATCCCCTGATGCTGGAGAAGGAAATCCTTGAGTTTCTTGGGCAAGTCCATAGTGATCCTAAAATGTGCAATCCTCTCTAGTGTAATCTTCTTCTCAACCGTCAAAGACAATATCTCATGAATCATCGCCACAGCCCGTTTCTCCATGCGATTCTGAGCTTCAAGTGACCTCATATCAAACCCTGATATATCTTCATAAGGCGACCAATAAGGCAACCGTTGCCACTTCCACATTGCAATCTTATAATACTTCCCAATCTTGAATCCGGGTGGGAAATTCACAACGAAAGAAAACCTTGTGTTTTCTTCATCAATACCCTTCCTCCTATACTCTCTCTCCCTAACTTCTTCAACAGCACACACTGCTAGTTTTGGGTCTCTCTCCACAATCTCAATGTACTTACTCATGCTATCTTTTGCATCAAACAACCTAAAATACTGGGGATATTTAAGCACAACAGAGAACTCAAAATCATCAGGGAGCCCAAAGTCTTTCCGGGCAATCCTAACATGTTCGAGCTTTAATTTTCCAGTATTTGACAACATCAAGAGTTTTCGAAGTCGAGTAACAGCATCAGGGATTTGGGCAGCAAGGGCTTCCTTTTCTTGCTCAATTTGCAAAAGGGCATTTCTAGTTAACCTCAAATATAGGATTCTTTGAACTGGGTGCTCATAAATTTCAAACATATGAGGAAATTTAAGAACAAACTTGCCTGCTCCATGTTGTTTGAACCCAATCCGGCGAGCGAGGGGGTCGAGGCGCGCAATTGCTACGCATTGATGGGGTTGGGTGAGAATCAAATCCTCAAATTTCAAAACTTTCCTGATCTTCTTCTCGATTTCCATGTAGTTATCGTAGCCGTGGTCTCTCACTCTTTGCTGGTTTTTCGGTATTGAAGTGGATTTCGACATTGATCTTCCGAAGACCACCGCATTTTGGAGCTTTTTGCGAAGAAGATTCAGAATTGATGGGTTTGGATTGAATAATGCGGCGTTAATTTGGTTCAGATTGGAAGTTCTGACAAAATTGAAAGGGTTCATCTGCGAAGAAGCAGGGTCTGAGGGTTGAGGGTTTAGGGTTTTGGAAAAGGGGAATTTGAAACGAAAGAGATGCAAAAATATTTCTATTCGCAACTACCTTGGGAGCATGATGGTTAAAAATTGATAAATTAGCAAAATCATCAATAATTAAGACAACAAATGCAATTTACGTTAAAGAAAATGTTTTATATACAGTAAATTTTCTAAGACCAACGAATTAATTAAACGAATATTATATCAATAATTAAGGTTATAAGTGAGTCAAGTTAGTTTGATAAATCTCTAATTTAACTAAGTAAAATTTCGGTTTGACCAAAGCTCAACTCAACTTGGTGACTTGAATGTTTAGCAAGCCAAACTCAAACTGAAATTAATCATGTATATGTGAGAAATTAATCCTTTTTAAAATTAAAAAAAAAGGCGTAACTATTTTTTTTACGATGAGAATAAAAGTTGAACTCTTTGATTAAATGATTAGACCAGACAAAATACTGCTACAAATTTTTCAGTAACAATACATAAACACAAGATTTCCACACCCACCAAAGTTCTAACACTTGCAAATGAGAAAACTAAAGTTGTTGACTCTTACAGAAGACTAAACAGCCTCTTCTTTCTAGTTCTTCACTTGTATCCTACTCTTCTATCAACATCAGTAAAACTATGAACAGAAAGAACACCACCACATGATTGTCTAAGAACTAATTTAAGCTTTCACTATCTCTGGTAGAATATGAGTCAATGCCCGAACCAGAGCCCATAACTTAGGCCAAGCTACAATCATAGCCACCAACCGAGCTCTCATCAACAGTCAGAAATTGCCCATGGTTCGTTCTTGACTCAAAACCGCTCCTATGTAAAGACCCCACTTCCAAAACTCCACTCGAAAACTCTTTTAGTTACCTATATATGATGTTTTCTATGCCATGTACAGTTCTCCGGTTCTCCCCTTCTATTTTTTTTGTTGTAGGAAGACATGCCAAAAAAGGGTTAATTGACAACAAGAGAGTCCCTGATCTTCTGAATGGTGCAGGAAATAAGATTGTTGACGGTGTCAATGGATTCCACGGTGAGCTTTGCTGTGGGGAGGCTGCTGACCAGGATTTGGAACCCTAGAGTCAATACTGATGAGGTTCCGGCCACTACGTTGGTAAATGACGGCATGTTTGGATGTCCTGCACTATCAGCGATTGCAAAACCCGAGGGGAGGAGAGCCAGATAGTCGGAATCCCCGCCCCTCATGACTGACTCCATTGATGCCGAGTCAACTGGAGCATACACTATGAAAGAAGCCGTTGGGTCTGTCCATGACTCCTGCAGTATCAACATGTTGCCCTCCCTTGGAGGTGCACCCTGCAAAAATCGTCAGATCACGAGTTCATGTCAATTAATGTCCAGAATCTTTTGTGGTTTTAATAAAATAAAGGTCAAGAGTCAATGCCCATGTCAGACTCTCAAGTAAAATAACTCTAGTTTGAATTCTTATAACATATAAAGAAGCATATTAGAGCTGGTTAGCTTTATGTTCATCTACTCACTGGGGGACAAAAGAGGGAAATGCAATTGGTCCCATTCTGGCTCTTGGACAGTTGGGCTATGACTTCCATGGGCACACCATTGGCTAAGATGTCCCATTTCCCACGTAGTTTCTCATCTCGAAGGAAGTCGTAGACTTTTTGCCTTGATATTGGCATCCAAACTGATGTAGAGGCGCTTAGCACCACACCTGAGGGTTCACCAGGCTCGTTTATGCTCACCCGGGTCATCACACATACATCAGCTGCCAACCCCTCTACCTGCAGCTTCTCCCACTGGTGTGAAGATGAGGCACAGAGTCCAGAGCAAAAATTGTTGCTTATTCGCCGCATCAGCTTTAAAATACTCCTCTTTCCCTCTTGGGTTAAACCAGCTAGTATCACAGATAAAATAGGAAAATAATCATGCAGCTTAAAGATTGTCATTATAAGTTAAATTCTTTAGAGTGAGGAAAAAACCTGCATTATTGTCAGGGCTAGAAGACATGAAAATGGCAGCATATTCACGTTCCCTCTGTAGAGTGGCAAGCCACCGTTGAGCACCAAAGGCCAATCCTGACCTCAGCAAAGGCCGATAGAGTTGATGGATACAATTTTCATCATATTCAATGTGTTCAATCCATGTAACCTGAAATTTAATCATCGTGCTTAAGCATTGGAACTCAGCGTTTCAAATGTTATGTAAAGTTATCTATGGAAGCTAAAAGTTGATACAATCTACTCAAGATTCGTTAAGTAAAACAGGTGAAGTATACTCAAATTCACATGGAACGTTCTTCAAATATTTTGGTCTAAATTTACTTGAAAAGACGGATATTTTGAGGGTCTTTTATGTCACAGATAAAGTTCCTTAATGTTTCAACAGACATCTTGCTGGCATCTACAGCATACAACACCGTCTATTCAAGACTCCCCAGGTACGTATGACACTCTCCTTGTCAGGTCCAGTCTGGATCTTACCCCTTTCCCACAGGCCTCAAAGGGTGAGCCCCGGTCTCTACAAAAGTGGCACATTTTGTGGGCCAACAACTCCAACGAAGGCCGAGATGCTCGCAGATAAATCTTTAAATAAGAAGATAGATAAGATTTGACAAGTCCAACTCGGGTCCCTTTTTCCCTCTTTGCCCTTTGCCGGACAAACATGGAAGCTAAACAGTAGGATGCAGAGTGCATGGTCGCATTACATGGTCCAAGACAGCATTATAAAACCCAAATCCAGTTCATTGATTTCTTGGATAGTACAAATTTTGAGTATAATAAGGATTACCAATCAGAATAGAAGCATCAACTACTTAATTTATGTACCACCCAAGGATGTGAATTCCTAGGCTTTTTTTTTTTTTCCTTTTTACCTCAACAGGGGTCGATATTCAATGAATTAAAAAAACACTGGCCAAGAGCTAGCTCCAGCTATTTATCAGAAAGGAGGGAACCCCTTAGCCAAAGAATAGATTAATTATGCGAAGACAATAAGCAACCTCCGGTTTTGGAGTTCGAGACTGTAGAATAATAAACTAAGAAGCAGCATCTACAAGTATAAACAAATGTGGAAGGCGTACAAATTAAGAATCTCAACTCTCTGATTCAGAGAAATACCGCACAATATGCCACCTTTATAGTCAACTATCAACAAAAGCAAAGGTAGAATTGAGCTCGACATAATGGTCCAAACGTCATTACAAGCCTACAAAGCTTATGATCCCGGTAACATAGAGATGATAATTATGTCCAAATGTTGAAATAATCCTGACTTATTAACTTTCGACAAAAAAAAAATAGAGGATTTATTTTAATTACAATGTAGAAATAGTTTGAAAAACTTAACCTGAGAAACAACATGGCCGAACTAGGACAGTTTGTGAGGAATTTTTAAATCCGTTTAAAAGCCTAAAGATAAAGAATTAAATACTTGACAAGAAATGAAGAGATTAAGTAACATAGCTTCATAAGAAATTACCAGGGAATAGCCATTGCTAACATCTTGCACAATACATCCAGAAGGCAATCTTCTCCACTTCATGGATGAGCCTGAAAACGATGATTCTCGTATGGTGTCGACAGAAACATCAACTACAGCCCACATGCCCTCCGAATGCTGCTTGCAAAACCGTAGGATTTTCTCTTGACGAGGAGCGATAAAGGGTGAGGGATATACAAACTCTGCATTCATCTTTAAGAACATTTGCATGGAATAAGTTCCAAGATTAAAGAATTTATTAGGTGAATGAAAAACATCAACAGTTGAGGACATACCAATTGTAGTTCACCATCTCGGGTACCACCAGCACCGCTGAAAAGAACCTCAACTGTGTTGGCTTTGCTAATCACACAAGGAAACATGTCTTGCCATCGGTTCTAATTAGTTGGAAGAAAAACAGGCCAAGTCAATGCATGCCATCACCTCGAATTAATTGGAAGATGGACAAAACTATAATTAATGCATTCCGAAAAATTACAATTGTGGCAGTTGCATGGCTAGATCATGATATGCAGAACAAAGATTCTATAACAAACTTGTCGAATCATGACCTTAGTTACTACAGAAGAGAGCAAACTTCACAAGGTAATGACACCTTTAATTATGAACCATTCTAGCAGAATTTAAGCAAAGAAGCAGTAGTTGAGGATCAATTGCTAATCCAACATATCTATCCATGACATCTAATTAATTCTACAAACGAGACGAAAGAAAAAAAGAATTCAGTTTTAATATGTAGATAATTAATAACAGGAACCAATAGGAGGGTTCGAGGGAGTATGATACTTACAGGGACCATCATTGTTTCTACAAGCTCCAAGCTAGTGATGAATACTGAACTCATCTCCCTTGTAGCATCTGTAATCAAGCCACAAGGTTTCATCCCAACAAAAGTGGATAATTTCTTCATGTACTCATCATGATTGAGCACTTCCCTACCATCATCTATGCCTTTGAGCCACAGGGGAGTATCGGTTTGAGCCATGGCAAGTAGTTCATCCATGGCAGCCATTGCAGCTTGCATGAATATGGTCTTCTCATATTCACTGCTGATGGAACCATTCATTGAGGTTGTGATTATTGAACTGCCAGAAGCCCCATTTTCAAGGTTAAGTCCTATGGGCAATGGGGTGGCCGAAGCCATAATGCCATTTAAACCTCCTCTCCCCATAGAGAGCTCCAGATTGGAATTTGATGCCGGCGGTGACATTGGACTAACCATGTCAGATAAGGGCTTGCCCAAGAACTTTTCGGCAATGGCACATACCCTGTTCAGTTCGTCCCTCAAATGAGCATTCTCAACTCTAAGGTGGTGAGTATTTGAGGATACTTCTCCAACAACAGCTTGCCCACCACAACTTTGACAAAGCGGATTCCTCAAAACATCTTTCATTGTCATGTTCTCAAGCCGAAGCTTATCAAATTCTTGCTTGAGGACCCCATTTTCATGCCGTTCTATTTGAGTCTGTTCCTCCGTCAATTGTACACCACAAAGTTACTTGAGCAATTAAATCCATAAGGTAGTTAAGTATTATAAATGCATATTACTTATGAAAAATAAGACCGCAGGCACATACCTTCATCTGAGTCCGACGATTCTGGAACCAAAACTTAACCTGCCTACTCTCCAATCCAAGTCTCCGTCCAAGCTCCAGCCTTTGTTTCTCATCCGGGTGAGCACAGTTCTTGAAGAAACTAACACCACAAACAAACAATGAAGTCATCACTCCCTCTTACACTACAACAGTAATGTACAATGACAAAAACTCAGCAAAGAACACACGAAAGCGAGGTTTGGAAAGGTCAACATTAGCCAACCCATTTACTCAGTACATTAAGTGTGTGTTTGAACTAATATCTCAACAAAAACTTAAGCTGACGAATGAAGGCTTACGGCAGATTCTATACTCTAAAATGACAAACCTTTTTGGGATATCAATTCATTAAAGAGTTCATCAGAATAACCACACAAAACACTAATTGCATATTTGCATCTATCCAAATAATTTATGGGAAAGAGCTTACTTCTCAAGCTCCTGAATTTGCTGGGGAGTGTGCCTATGATATCTCTTCTTCCTTGCTGCTCTATTATTCCCAGAAGTTCCTTCTGGAAGATCCTCAACAGAGACAGTGTCATAGTTGCCACTCCCAGAATCCTCTCTCTCTCTCCCAATTACGTTGTCTGGATCAAAATGATCTGCAAAATACCCCATTTCCTCTTGCCCCTCCATTTTGCCCTGCAAATCCACCAAAAGATAGGGCTAAAAAACCTACTTAATTGCAGCATTAACAATGAGTTTCACGTATATGAGAAGCCTATCTTCACATGTAATTAACACGTTTCCATTAACAATGAATACAAGGATGATAAATTTTTATGGGTTTCTACATCTTTTGCACCAAGTAAGATTAGGAACAACCCCCAAAAAAGGGGAGGGGGTGATTTTTATTACCACATGAGATAAATAGAAAAAAATGAAAAATAAATAAATAAAGATTTTCGGGACTGTCATAGTCATAAACCCATGAAAATGACCCAAAAGACTACCAGATCCCTCGAAACTTTGTTTCTGAATAAGCATTACAAACACGAACCCTAAAGATAACAGCAAAAACACTCAAGGCTGTTCATAAACAAAAAGAAAAAGGTGAAAATCTCAGATTCATTCAGTGAAAAATGCTCATCAATGGAGGAGAAAAGTAGACGAACGATCAAAACCACATCCCCTCCCTCAAAACAAAACAAAAAAGGAACCTTTTATAATAAAAAAAGTCCGTTTTTATGTGGTGTTGTTTGAATTACTATGAAAATACGAATACCTCAGGAAATGCCCAGTACCATTTCAAGATTAAACCCCCAGGGTTTTTGCTCTCTTCCTTGAAGCCCACAAAAACAAAACACCCCAACAAAAAATCTCCTTTTTTAGAGAAATCCCTCCCTTTTCCCCTGTTCTTTGGCCGGGAGAGGAATGGAGCCAGACACCCAGAACAGAGAAAAAGAGGGGGATTGATTTTTAAGAGAGAGTAGAGTGTGTAGGTAGGGTGATGAGTGTGAATTGTCAAAGATTCGTGGACCCTTTTTATCTCTCTCTCTTCCTGTACTGAATTGCATGTGGGAGATCCAAAGAAAATGTTAAGAGAGAGAAAATAGAATTCTTTAATGATCAAAATTAAAAAACAGGGGAAAAATGCCAGTAATAGAAGCAGCAGTAGCAGCAGAAGAACATTAAAAAATGGGTTCTTTGGCACATCAGTAGCTGACTCACTTGATAATTTCAATGGCGAGGAGGAATCACTTTGGTCAAAAATGAGGTACCCCCCTCTTGTTGTCCCTCTCTCTCTCTCTCTCTCTCTCTCTCTCGTTTCTTCACTCCCCTTCAATGGCGTCCTTCCTTCCACCGGGTCTGGTTTCTCTGTCCTGAAGGGCTAATCTATATAAGAAGAGTGGGAGTGACTCAAGGAGGACAAAATGGAGAGTGAGAAAGTCAGCGGAAATGAGGAACGCTGTGCTCCAAAAGGGCCGTTTCAACTTTGACAAAAGAATCGTGGGTCCCTTTCCCCTGTTTTTAAGAAATATGGTTTTTTCAGTTGTCTATAGAAATTTAAATATTTTTAAATAAAATTGAAATTAATTTTTTTCAAATAATATTTTTAAAAAATTAATAAAATTTAAATTTAAGAATCTTGTAATAATTTGTATAAAATTTTAATAGTTGAGTGAATGTGAAAAACGATGATTTTAGGTTACTACTTTTTTTTTCTATAATGTCATCTTTAAGTTTAAATTTTAATAGATAATGTGATTTAAACAATAAAAACAAACAAAAAAATATATAATGAGGATGAATATATGTATATTAATGGTGTGTCATGCTCGAATTTAAGTATTGTCGAAGTTTCATATAGAATCATATTCTTGTTTTAGATCTTGATATTACTTTACATAATATTTATAGGTTTTTGTTAGTATATCTATCTTTGTCGTATTAGGCAGATACTAATTTGAAAATTTATAAGTTATAATTGTATTATTTTTTAAACATGTTACTTTGGCATTGTTAAAAGCTTCACAGTTAGTGGAAATTAGTATTGCTGTTAGATCTTGATGTCACTTTACAGAAGTATCACCTCTTTGCCGGTATCTTTAATCCTTGTCGTATTAGAGGTAATAAATTTTTGTCTGTATTTTAAATATTTGTCATTTTAAGAGATGCAAAACTTATTAGTTATTATCTTGTCTTTTCGAGCCAACTATCGACCTTTAGATTCTTTTCTTAAATAAAGAAATATCAAATATCTCTTCATTTAGGGTATTACATTATCTCATAAAAAACAACTTATAAATTATAGTTGCATTATTTTAAAATTGATTATCCAAACGTTGTGAAAACTTTGGAAAATCAAAGTCATTAATGCTTTTAAATCTTGTTACCACTTTACAGGAGTATCACTTTTCGTCAGTATCTAATCCTTGTCGTATTAAGAGTATTGGGTTTTTGTCGTTTTGGGTCTTTAATTTGTCATTCTACAATACGCAAACTTTTCCGTTGATAATTTGTCTTCTCAACGCATCTAGTGACTGAAGTCCCGATACATTAGTCTCGGGGTTGATTTCCCTCCTTATTGTATTCTATTACCTTTTGTGACTCGTTTGCACAAAAAAAAAATCTAAAAAATAATTTTCAGAAAATTTTCAATCCTTTACCCTAAATTTACATCAAATGAAACCCCTCCATTTATCTGGTCACTTGATCCCAAAACTACCAAAAACTTTTTTTTTAAATTCTATAAAAGAGTGCATGTTACTTAAGTCAAGTAGCACTCTGCTCAAAATATTTTGGGTTATTTATGAAAGTAAAATAATATATGTTTTCAGACTAAATGACGTAATTTACAAGCCTAATTACTCCAAATCAAAATGGATATTCCCTTAATTATTTATTTATTACAAAAAATAAAAATTGATATAGTACATTCACATTACATCACTCCGAATTATTGGGCTTTTTTATTTTTTATTTTTTTATTTTGGAAGAAAAAATGACAACATTACCAAATTAATGTTAGGAGTTAGGGATTAGGAAAAGAGAGGGATGTAATTAGGAGAAAAATGATTCCTAATTAAGAAAGATAATGATGTTAAGGCTTAATTATATAATATTCCATTGAAAAAGTTTTTACCCAAAATAAATATTTTGCAACTAACCTTTGGTCCTAATGTAGAAATTAGACATTGGATGCTATATCAACTCATGATTTTTCTTTTTTAAATATTTTTATTATCAAATCTCCTCTTAATAACCCATATTTAATGGCTATATAGAATATGTACTCTTTTTTATATTAGTTTGTAGGAAGATCAATGTAGATTTAGCTTAACTAATGAATATTTTTAATTCAAGACAAATCCTTCACGAAAAAAATCAATTTGCAATTAATAACGTGACGATGTATACGTATTTGTACCGGATTACTTTAAAATTTTATATAATTTTTTTTTTTAAAAAAGGGTTAAGACTGATCATACAAGCTAACTGATAGTTACATTATAGGATATATACATTCGTATTAATACGAAAATCTAAAATTACGTCAAAAATTATACTGTTAACCTAACTAATTTACGTAACCACACCTATAAAACTTTTTTATGGAGGGGCATTAAGATGTAAATTGAATGGTATGTTATCCAAAAGTACATTTGTAATAAAAACCATGAGAATTAAAAAGGGATGTCCCACATTAATTTGCTGATGTGGACAATCTTAATCTTGATTATGCTAATATCTTATAGGATGCATTCTTCATTAATGGTCCAAGACAAAAAGGTAGGATGCATGAAAAATTAGCTACAAAGATACCTACCTACCTACCATTATTTTATAATTATAAAACCTTACATTTTTCACCTTTTTTCCCCTCAAGTTGGGTGTTCATATGATATATAAAAAGGTTAAATTCAATGCCATTAATGTTACTATTACATAAATAACTTTTTGGGATTTAATTAACATTTTATTCATTTTTATTTTTATAAACGTATCTACATTGATTAGATGTTAGAGTACAGGTGACATATATAGATAATTAAAAATTATAATAAAACGAGAAATATACATACGAGGTTCATATGCAAACTTTGTAAATTTGAATCTTCTTGAATCCTGTTAAGATTAGAGATTTTATTTATTACGCAAATAATCCGTTCAACTACATAAGCTGATAGTGTAGGTGACAAAATTTCGAAGGAGGCAAATAGTATGAAACAATTTATATAGTCAACATGGTCAAAACTCATTCAACTCTCATGCAAAACACACAATTTCTACATT
This sequence comes from Talinum fruticosum, assembly GCA_021018815.1. Taxonomy (NCBI): domain Eukaryota; kingdom Viridiplantae; phylum Streptophyta; class Magnoliopsida; order Caryophyllales; family Talinaceae; genus Talinum; species Talinum fruticosum. The sequence goes on along the minus strand of JAITYX010000089.1, from coordinate 643,032 downwards.
GTCCACCAAATTCAAAACTTAAAAAGAAAAAAAAATCACTAGAGGTACTACTATTTAAACCTTAAATACCCTTTGAAACTTGATTAAGCCCCCTTCAAACTTTGTAGGCATTATAGTTCGATTTTTTTTAATAAAAAAGAATAGAAAACATGGGTTATTATAATGTCAATCATCTTCACCTAGGATTAGTGGAAATAATGGTACTGATCCAATTACTAAGTGCCGCATGGCGGGAGGTGGGTGCTGAGGTGGACTGCACCACCGTGACTGAGCTGCTGAACACCTGCTCTGTGTTCATCAACACCGGGGCGCCGGATCCGCTGCCGAGCTCGCCGTGTTGCGAGGCAGTGGCAGGCCTTGGCATACTGGGCAACACTGCCGTGAATAGGCGGGCCATTTGCCGGTGTTTTATGGGCCTCATTGCTGCTTATACTCCCAATGCTACTGGGCTGGCTACCCTTCCTGGGTTTTGTGGTGTCTATTTGGGCTTCACTATTGACCCTGATCTTGATTGCAACACATAACCCCTCTCCCCCCCAAAAAGTCCAAAACCCCCATTTTCTCTTTCTTTTTTTAAAATTTTTATTTTTGAAGGGAATTATAGGCCCAAAAGTTGAACTAGAGTGGGTTTGGTTTGCCCATTATTTGGGCCAAGTAGGATCCATGTATACGTCATCATTCCATACTTGTTTGCGTCAAATGCATTTCAGGACTGAGGTTGTCAAGAATGGGATAGGGTGCCTAATAAGGAGTTCCGTGGATCTTTTTTGGGTTTATCGGTTATTTCATTTACTGTATCAATTTACCGTTTTTCGAAAGCTATCAATTATAAAAAATATAGTTTCATATGAAACAAACTACATATAAATAAAGATGAAGGCAATGGCGGACTATTGTTGAAATGTTCTTGTCATTTCCACTAATGTGACTACTTTTTCATGTCATCTCCGGTGAAGATGAAATATATTACAGATAACCGGTGAAGATGAAATATATGACTAGTTTCATCTGAGACGCACTCTAATTATTTAGATTAGTCACATACTTTTTTTTGGGGTTGGGGGTTGAAGATGAAATATATTGCATACAACAGGTCATCACCGGTACTTATGACCCCTCCGCTTTAGGCCTGTTGGTCCAATGAGTTTCCTAAAATAGCGTCCAACGGGTGACCTAATATATATATATATATATATATATATATATATATAATCACTTTGTAAGAAGACTTAGGAAGGTAAAAGGGGCCCCAAATAGTTGTCTTCAATTAGATTCCTTTTGTTGATATGTCATTTAGCTTTTAACATTGTGTATGGCCTTTTTACATAAGAGACATATCGACGTGCAACTTTGTTTCATTGTGTTGTTTGCCACGTTCCCCTTCAACTAGGGGTATGTACGCTATTAAATTCTCGATCTAATCATTAAAATTGAGGTTTTACTTATTAAAATTTTTTTACCATTTGGCCTACCTAATACCTAATTTAGATGTAAAATTTATACGTGAAGTGAAGTTCATACATAAATTTGATTATCTGATCACAAACCAAAATGGTCATAAAATTTGGGCAATTTAGGTCCGAATTGTCATACATGAATTCGACCATCATAGTTTTCAATTTATACGTGATCGATTGTTAGAATTTTAATTAAGAGACAGACTGAGACCCTCTTCCATTTAGTTGTAAATAAAGTTGTAAGGAATCATAAATAATTGTAAATAATTCTAAGCAATTATAAAGTCTGTTAAGTTAAAGTTAAATGAAACAGACAAATTCGAATAATAAATTCGGATCGTGCTTTTGTCAACCCTAAATAAAGGCAAGCTATCATGGGGGAAATGGAAGGCGACGAATCATAGGATATGCGTAAATCTTTCCATGGCAAACGATATATATTACACAAGTTAGAAGTTGGGGTAGTGCTGGACCCCAAACAAAAACTTCCAAGCAGATAAATCTGACTCAAGTTTCTTTTTGGTACCAAAATTTTTTCAACCATTTTAGTGGTGCTTGAATAATTTCAATCAGAACGGGACCCCCCAGATAGTGAAGTTGGCATCTTGTAGTAAATAGCAAGGGCATTCAACGTCCAAAACTTTTGTTCTTTACTTGATTAAATAAATGACAATTTTTTCGGAAAATAATTTTTCTACAACCCCGATTTTTTAACCGTTCCTATATCCGAAAAAATTGTCTCCAGGTATAAAAACCCGAATTCATATGGGTATCCCATACTTTACCTGGGCAAACATGCAATTTGGCAGAAAATTCAGCAATTTCATACTTTGTGTACTACAAAATTCATAAAGTCCGTGATTGAATAGTGAAATTATTCTCATGCAGATTTTGATGGGAATTTATGTCGGGTAGGGTTTGATGATTTTATTTTTATTTTTTCTAAAAACATTGAATTTAATCAAATCATATGACTTTTACTTTATTTGGTATTAAAATTTTGTTGCTCTTTAGATTCTTTCCCAACGGTCATTTCATCCAGTGCTACTACTTTTATAATGGCTAAGGTTGACTATGTTTCAACATTAAGGTCAATTAATTGCTAGTTAGTTGTGGACTTACCGTTAATAGCTTGATATTAGGACAAATTAGCGCATTTAATCAAATCAATAACTGTCAACCCCCCTCTCGGAGAGTGGCTCGGGTCTATGAACAAAGTAACATTGATAAAATATATCTACTTATCGATTGTACGTAGGGTTGGAGGTTCTCTCATGAAACGATCGGCTTCTATTGGAAATTAGTCTCTATTACCACAATATAATGCATTGATAAAGCATGAGCAAATTCATGCTTAGGCATGACAACTACAACCACTAACACCCCCAACAAAGCAAGAACATTATACATCATCCTTATAATTACAGACCTAATTATGAAATTCACAAAATCAGCTTCCAAATTCCCATGATGGATTAGTGTTTAGGCCTCTCTTAATTATTTTCAGCAAACTTAAAAGAATGAGTCTGAGGTTCTTCTCAATGAAGTACTGAGCTCCCAAAGCGCATGAAGGGATCGCTTGCTTGGACTACGCTTGTCAGGGTCCCCTCTTTGCCGAGGGACACTCTGGGACCTGGCCTTTGCTCGAGATGATTTTGTGTTCGCCATGTAGCTAGGACTCGGGGTTCCACTCAAGAAGCTTCTAGAACTTTCATGATCCCTCAAAGGGGTCTTGGGACTTCTTCTAGCACTCTCAGAAGCTTCCAGGGGAAATTCAGGGATTTCAAAGAAGCAGCATCTTCAGCAATACTCGGTTTATGAAGAAGCTGATCATTGGGTGAATACCTTGCTAAGTAATCGGATGCTGCAAAACTCCGGTTGTAGTAGTCTTGGACCGAAATGTGCTGCTGCTGGGAGCGTAGGTAGTTTTGGCTTCTTGATCTCGGCTTTGAATGAGGTTTCCAGCTGTCTATTTCAAGGATTTTAGCACTCTTTTCATCATCAACATGAGAAATTTTCAAAGGGCCGGGGCTGTTAATCGATGATTCAGCTTCCACCCAATTGTCAAGCCAGTTTGCCTCTTTGATGCCTGTGATTGAGCCGCTTCTCTGCATGCCAGGATAAATGAGAAAAAAGAGTGACAGTGTCTTGAACTTAAAAGATGAAATATAATTGAAGTATACAAAATCTCAGCACCTTGAGAGGAGATAAATCCTCTGGTTTTTCAGTACTCCTGGCATGGACTTCATATCTTGTCGAGTTCTCTCGGCTCTGTATAGATTTTTAGAGATCATACAAAGTTAAATGTCTTAGGTGCATGAAATTCTTAGGCCCTATGTCAGATCACCCCTACCTAGATTATCTATTTGATCTTTTATTTTGTTTCTCCGTTTTTCCGTTGTCATTTTTGTGCATGTGCTTGTGTGTATGTAAATGAGAACAATTGCAGCTTACACTCTGTGTTGATTCCAAGTTGTGTGCACGATTTGCCAGAGCACGATGCTGGACTCGAACAAGAGCTTGCAAACGCCTGAGCATGTCTGCGCTTTGTTTTCTGACGAAATGGCCTCTCACAAGAGCTTGAAGTCTAACCAAACCCTTTAGGGCCCTCAGTGCCTTTCTTGCCTTCAGATCATGACGCCAAAAGTCAAAAGACCATGAAGGAAAAACTACTACCAATTGAACAACAAGTATGCCCATTACGACAGAGCAATCACAGGCTGATAGGATCACCTAAAAGTTATTCCTCAAAATTAATCTCCAAAGTCCAAGGTATTTGGAAAATAATGTTGAAAACAAAATGCCAAAGTCATCAAGTGTTTGGCAAAATTGTAGAAAAGGGCAATTCTCAAATTTCTTAGACAATCATCTCATCTATCCTACCAATTATAACCGAAAAACTGTTTGCTCTTTTAGAAATGTCATAACTAACTGCCTAAGTACCTTGCTGGCATATATACTCGTTATGTCCGGCACTGGACACTTAGACAATTCAAATATGCTATCAATACTAAAAATTTCTTTACAATAGTTGAGTTACGTTCAACCCTTGAAGATTTGTCCAAGTAACATAAAGTACCACAATATACAATTTTCTGCTCAAAGTTCACCAGCTTTCTAAGGGAAACTCATTCAGATAGCCAAATACCTAATAATTGCGAAACCGAGAGGCTGAAACCATAGCCCCTCACATTTGCAAGATGGATCATTCACGGATCTCTATTTCTTCATAGCCATTCACATGATGCAAAGAGATCGAAAAGAGGAAAGTGATGAAAAAAGAGCAGAAATGCAACACTAGATTTGCTTAAAGTCATAATTAACCTTGGGGTAATTGAACACTATAAATGGCTTGGATGATGTGCTTTCAATAATGAGCCTTTTTACATGACTCAAAAAGTAGTGGGGTTCAAAGACTATTCATAGGCAAGACAAAAGGAAGGGGGGCAACTTAGGGAGTTTCTATCACTTCATGAGCTCCATCCATCATTTGTGCAAAAGGGAACAAGTGGGTTGATTTATTTTCCAATTAAAACTTTTTTAATTCTCAAGTGAGAGAGATGGAAAGATACAAATCAGCAGGAGGAATTCATGCAGTCTCAAGGGACCACATTTGATTTGTGAATTATTGCCAGTTTGAATGGCTCTACGGGTTAACATCACAAGAAGAAAGAGGTGTATGTGTCGAAATATGGTTGATCGAGTGACAAAAATGACAATATTCAAGAGGGCAACAAGAAAAACACTGAATAAATGGCCCTTCTCGACATGGTCTTTTCTCTAGTAACACGGGTCCTAGCTAGTTCATAAAGTTTGTTTGAATTGTAGGTGTTGGGATTGAATTGAGCCAACCCAAGTTTTCTCCAACCAAAAATCCAAAGGAAACTCCTTTCTTCTCAAGCCACTAACAGTGTAGCGACAACCTAACGAATAAAGTCCCAAACATTTTGCGTGAAAGAATTTTCTACCAAAAAATTCAAGCTATCAGAAAATAAACATCAGAAAACTACATGGATCACTACGCATTAGACCAATCACGTTGGATGTGAATGAAGACGAGGGTATATAATTGTCGGATGCATGATATGATCATATTAAAAAGGACGAAATAGGAATGAAATTATCTGAATGAATGAGATAAGACTCATAGCAGATGAATAAGAACACCTAGATTACATGCTCCTAATAATTTCACTAGAAATGGACCTTTTATAATCGGTCTCTCTGCAAATACAAATGTCTACAGGAGTAAGATCGCCCACATTCAAATCTTCCCATATCTGTGTTAGCAGGACTCACAACGGGAATTGTTGTTATGATTATGAATGTGACCTCTGTTGGAAGAAAAGTATTATGAATGTAGGATCACATGTTACAGATAATTAACAGGAAAAAGGAAAAGGGAATGGGCCAGATTAACTGCTGTTATACTCCCACTTCAATAGTAGTAGACTTTCCTCTTTAGTCCAATGACAACTATCTATGTCGAGTCTTGTGCAAAGAGGAATGCTCAAGAAAAGCACAAAGCTACCTCTGATTTTCTTTTTTAAAGTATACATCTGATCACAGTCTCATTGAAGCAAAAGAATCTTTTTTCATTTTTTTTTTGGGCTAGCTTATGGATGAGACTTAAGGGGATTTTGTTTTAATTAAACAGAAATGACAGTTGGGTGACAGATTATATAACGTAATCTAATGAGGAGAATCATAATCTTGGAATAATTATAAGTTAAGTATGTGGGGTCGCGTGGATCAAACATCCGTAAGACTTCTTAATAGAGACCTGGGATCGAAATCTACCTACATCTGTCTTTAATCTACGCCTCTTTTTACCCCCTCCCTCTCAAAAAAAAAAAACCCCGAGGTATAAGTTTTCTGCAATATAGTGTAAAACAGTCATTGACGAGTTAAAATCCAGGAACAAAACAATTAACCTTTACTTCACATTACCCAAAAAGAAAACACTAAAAATGAAAAGAGAAAGATGGGAGATAGAATCCAGGTGAATTGGAAAATAGATATATCTGAGCTACGGACCACAGCAAGTACAGAAATCATATAGGGAATGAAATGATAACTGAAGAATTAAAAGCATAAATGAATGAGCTGAGCTGAAGCTAAGGTCCACCAGAAAAGCTATGCCTTGAGTATCAGGGAATAATTTATTTCTTTCTGAAAGCAAAAGCACTTCTATACTTACTATAGGTCCACCAATGTATGCTCATCCTTTCCAACAATCTCATTTCCCCCTCTACAAAAATGGAATAGTCACATTTCCAACTAAAAAGCGGAATTTTGAGCACCCTTTATTACTTTATTCGGATCGAATAGACGTAATTATGCTTCGATACATGGATAAGACTGTCTACATACGGTGTTAAAACGAGCTCGAGCCCGTTTCATAATCAATTTTCATGTACCACTACCTAGCATTTTCTAAATTCCACCCATAAAAAATGAAGATTCTCAAACACCCATGCAAAAGTCACTGCTCATTCAACGCAGAACTCATCAACCCATTCACGAAATTTCACCGACATACATGTAAAATATAAATTTAATCACAGAAGAAAAACAGGGGAGAACAGGGAAGAACGTGCCAACAAAAAAAAAGTTCGAAATATTTCAATAAGAGGGGGAAAAAAGGGATGGGAGCAGTAACTAACCAGATAGCCTCGAAAAGCGGACTGAATCTTAACGGCCGCGAAAGCCTCGAATTGGGACCAGCGGCGACTGGGCGGAGCATGGGAGGTGAGGCGGACGACCTCAGCGGCGGCCTTGGCGGCGGCGAGGGCGGCCTCGGCTGCTGCGGCGGTGGCTGCGGCCACTGCTATGGCGTGTTTACTAGGATCCAAAGCGAGAACATGGTCGCCGGGGGCGGGGAGTGGGGATTGTTTTTAGAGAGGGATTTACGGCGGCGGCCGAGGAGGAGCTTTCTCAACCACTTGGATGCCTTACCCATTGTTAATCTTGATGATCATCACTCTCATATTTGATCTTTGATTGCGTTGAAATCGAATGGAGTGAATCAAATTCAGGGGACTGGAGTACAGAGAGAGAGAGAGAGAGAGAGGAGAGAGTGAGGGAAGAAGCATGGATGCGTGTGTGTGTTTTATAAATGAGAGAGGGAGGAGTTGTGACCGTGTGGGCTGTTCGTGGGGACTGTATGGAGTACTGTGAAGCAGGACGAGGAAGGAGGGACGGAGGGGGACCCTCTTTCGCTTACTTCATTCCGATGTGGGAGATTACTTGTTAATTACAGTTTTACTGAACTAAATAATACGGTTTGTGTTTAAATTGACGCTATAAGTAGTGAGTAACTTGAAAATATATACACCCTCCATCTAAATTTAAATGCATAGTTTGAAAAAATATAAAATTTAATAAAATCAGTTAATAAGATATGAATTAGTCATTATACACTAATTATTTCATATCATTAATTATTATGTTTTAATTATAATAAGGACATTTAAAGAAAAAACTCTTAATTATAAATATATAAATAGAAACCAAACAAATAATTTGAAACATACAAAAAAGAATAACAAGCAAATAATATGGGATGTAGGAAATATTATTTACTCTTATAACTTTGTTCAAGTACACATATATTCTAATAGTTTAAGTCTTTTTCTTATTAGAAGATTGTTAACGCAATCGGGTGAATGATCATCAATGATTTTTCGATTTATCAAAATATCTTAATTTTTCGATTTATTGTACAACACAAAAAGAAAAAATAACCCTACCTATCGAATTTAATCATTATTAAGTGTGGATGGTGATAATCACCTTTATTAAATTCAAGGGTAGCCTACACCAAAAGAGTACCTTTTTACAATTTGTTTTTGATTTAGATAAGTCACAAAGGACGATATAATGCAATGTGAAAATAATTAATCGAACATATAATCTAATACAGCTTAGGACCTTAATTTTAATTACTAAACTGATACCTTATCAACGCTATACATCTTGATTGATATCATTAATGTAATTTTTTTAAAAGTAAAGAATATATCTTAAAATGTTCAGAGAAATTTCAGGTACTAAACAAAAAGGGCAAAATGAACATTATAATGTACATTTCACCTGCCATGCATATAAATACATCTAAAGCTCTACATTCGATGATTTCTGTCCACCCACCGCGATCCAACACAGGATAAGATGAACCCTCTTTTATAAATAAATAAATAAACACATAATCTATATTTTATATATATATATATATATATATATAATGAAGGTGTTTATTCTCCAGTTTTACATTTCACATTTGGACGCAGAAATTCTGATGGTTTCATCGTAAATTCTGAAGCAAATTAATTTCCAGAATTGACATGTTTTGTTTTTTTTTTTTTTAAATGGAGGAAACCTTTTATGGGATGTAACGCCTAGCTAGCTTGCTTGCTTGAATTCCCACAAAATACAAATAAATTATATTTATTTTAATTTCTACCATCAATCTATTCTGCATGTGTAGTACGTTGGGTTGTTTTTTTCCCTCTTCTGTTCTTTTATTGCCTTCTTTGTCTCTCCAAAAGCATTTATCTTTCTTTTAGCCTCTTCTAAAACCACACTTTACCTACTTCTTTGTGAACCGAGTACGGATCGGATTTAGTCCAATGAATTTTTGTTCGTTCAATCAAATATTGTACATGTTTTGGTACTAGAACATGTGGAACGGAATTGATAAAATTGGTTAAATCAATCATCGTATGTTGATCAACTTATTTTTCAGATAAATGATTAACTAAATATCCCGTTAATTAGGTGAGATTCATATTTAACGAGTAGTGTCATGTTCGAACATTCTTCTCATGGTTTCCATTCTAATACCATCATACAATAAAAATGAGATTGATTAAGGCCCTAATCCATTTACCTTTAACTTACAATCTTACATTTGCTTACAATTTTTTATGACTACTTACAGATCCTTACAGACTTTACAGACTTCATACAAGTAAATGTAACATGGTCTAAATTGACGTATGTGTAAATGAAGTTAGAATTTGTTTTTTAACAGATGAAGAACAGTAAAATCCTGGCCTACAAATAAAAATTTACCGGCTAGTTTAGTCATAGTAGCATGTGAAGAGATCGTAAGATGGGCGTATATTTCACGTGAAGAGTGTACGGTCCAAAATTGGATTTATTTTACAACAAAAACTGCTGCTCCAGAAACCATATTATTAGGAGCTGCATGGACTGCATTGCTACTTGCTTCATCATTTTTTAAAAAAATTAGGTCCAAATTTTTTTCCTTTTTTTATTAAATCTTTTTTAACTAATATTTGATGAATCCGAAAGGGTATAGATAGGATCCAGACTCATGAACGGGGTAGGGAATAGTGACGATGTTAGATCGGAACTGTCGTGTTGTTGATTGCTTATTATTATGAGAAAAGAAATATATCCGAATTGAAAAGATAGGGAGGAGTGAATATGGATATATATGTAAAATTTAATCATAAATTTTTAGTAATAATTTTTAAAAATTTAATCAGATGGGATGACTAATATATAGAAAAACCCTAGTTTTCGATTAGTTAAACATCACTTCTTAATTTGAACTCTTTAAAAATCTACAGCTGGCGTTGAAGTAGAGCCTAAGCCCACAGCATGAATGAACAGTATAAGGATATGGGCCATTCAAGCCCATAATAGATCTAGTTCCTGGCCCGTTTCTTATTAAGAATGCATTCTAATGATTTTTTTATTTTATTTTATAGTTTGAAAGGGTGTCCGTGGGTATTTAAGGTAAAACTCACTCCAATAAGTGTGCTTCCCGTATTTGAATTTGTATTCTTCTTTTTATTAGAATGAGACCGATAACACTTCAACCAACACTTTATTAGTTATTCCAATAATTTTTATCGTCACAGTGCTTTTATTTTCCTATTAATATAAGTACACCTAAAGTGTGTTCTAAATAGTTGACATTGGTTTCTTCATGAAGATTTTGTTTTATTTATGACCATAATGATAACAATAATAAATTTTCATGTGCATCCCGTTGTTACTTGTTTAGAAATGTCAAATATATGCAGTCTTATGTATATAAATATTTATATAAGTAAGAAATCAATTTTAAAAAAATTATTATTTACCGTTTTAAACTAACTAAAAGAATAATACAAATAAAAAAATAATGGATAATGGCTTAAAGCGAGGGACATTAATTCTTTTTTTTTTTTTTTTGATAGAACATTAATTCTTATTTTAATCTCAAAAATTTGTTTGGGAGTAAAGGGAAAGGGGTTTTTTTCATGAATGATGTGTAAAGCTTGGAGTAAGCAATATTTAAATTCATTCATTTATTATAATTTTTTAAAGATTTTACCAATTAAATCAACTGATATTCATACGATGAGTGCGCTTAATTATGTGCATTTTTCGAGAGTTTTTCTCTACCTCTCTCTTTTTTTTTTTTTTCCGTGACATTGAAGGCATATTTCCGATTAAAAGGAGGAAAAATAATATTAGGAAAAAAAGTAGAAAGGGATTTTCAATATGTTAATGTGATCCTTCCTCAAGGGGGAATTACATTTTTCTTATTTCTCTTCTCTCTCTCTCTCCCTACATGAAAAAAGGAATGGCGACGCACAGCTTGAATTTTTATTTCTGGTAGAGTATTTGCCCAACTTAATTACCTGCATATAGAAATTAAAAAATAATAATGTCATTAAATTAACCCATAATATCATTAGAAAAAACACGTATTCCACTTCAATTAATTAGGAAAATTAATCAATTGAATTAAATTAATTAGTTTCATTACGCAAAACAGAGAAATGTATATATGTATAAGTATATATGGATAAGCAACGAATTTCTCGCGGTTTTTAAAGATATATTTATACGTGAATTTCGATAAATTACTCTCGATCCATGCATGTACGGCTTATTCATATCCTAAATTAATACGTAAAAGTAAACTTAATTTATGCATGTAAAATGATAAATGAACTGTCACACAACATTTCTTAAGTATCGTATATTAATTTAAAAAGTAAATACATACCGCAAGTGAGAGGAGGGAGGTTGCAAGAGGAAGGGAGGCGACTAGCAATGCGAAGGGTGTTACAAAGGCAGTCGTGCTCAACAGCTTGGAGTGCACCACAACAGTCCTGGTTAGGGGTGGTTCCCGGGGCTCCGGGCAACACATACGGTGCACATACGTTCAGGTTCGATAGCTGAGTCGGGCAGTTGCCGCTTTGACCCTCCGACACCTTCACCTGCACCGTCACAAGCACCACCACAAAAACAACCATCGCGGCCTTTGACACGATCATCTTAGCTCCTCCTGCCATTGCTTCAAAAAATTCTTCTTGATTATACGTGTGTTGTGATCTTTGTTCAGTTTGTCTTTAGGTAATTTTTTTTTTTTTTGGATGATGGTATGTTGCTTGGGGATGTTGGATCAACCATTTATATTGATGGCATTAGAGGGCAAATCAAGTACTTATGAGATTATTTGCATGAATCATCTAATTTGAATAGGTCATCCTAGTTGTGTGGGTGAACTTGTTACTCTTGATCTCAACCCAAATGGCATGAATAGAAAATGTAGATGTTATTTAGTTAATAATAGTATAATGGTCTCGCGCCATGTAATGTCACAAAAATGTTTAGCAAAATACTCGACATTATTCTATTTAACTTTAGCTTACAGCTTTACAATTTCTTATAACTATTTACAACTTCTATAAGTGACTTTCTAACTATCTTACATCTGTTTATCACATATTATAATTTTTCTTGGCTGATAGGAATCCGAGTTCGAATTTAAATTTGTTCAAGTAGCTATAACTCATGGAAGCACAATTCTAGCTAAAAAGCTAGATATAGTAGCCTATGGGTGGTACTACAAGTTTGTATCATTGGCAAGTAAATCATACCAAATAATGAGTTTAGAGCATAAAATTAACGGTTTGGCATAATGTTTAGTAAACCTAACTACCTAAATGTATGATAGACTAATGTTGTAGGATCTAACTAATAATGCTTTGTGATACATAGAATTAGAAGCCTATCTACAAACCTATATTTCTTACTTAAATGTGAGCTTTTTTTTTTTTGTATAATTATGAGCTATTGTTACTATTATTTATGTTTCTTGCTTTTCTTTTCACTTTTGTGTAAACAAATTGTTAAACTGTATTAGTTTTACTAAAGAAAAAGTTTTTCTTTGTATTTAGTCGAGTTTATATTCAAATTTTGAGTTTAAATTCATATATTAATATGCATATTTCCTCTGTCATCTCGTATAACAAAATCAATGACGTACAATCTTGTTTTTAATAACTGATCCATTAAAATTGATATGTATATATCATATAGCAAACCAATTAACAAGGGGGAAGAAAAGGTATTGAGTAAAGAAGAGATCAAAAATTGAGAAAACTCAATGGTCAATCTTGACTGAAATACTACTACTCTATATATACTATATATACTAATAAAATGTAGTGAAGAAAAAGAGGAAAGGGTTAGGGGAGCTATCTAGGCATGAGAGGAGTGATTTTGAGGGGCAGTCCAATACAATTTGACAGCAAACAGAAGCTTCTCCCTTTGAAGCGGTCCATCCTCATGGTCTACTATTTGGCTGTCCCATTGTAGTGCATCTACTATCTTCTTCACTTTCACCAGTTCATCCACATCATCCCTGAATATCACACCTCCTTCTGGCCTGAGTATTCTGTCCATCTCCAGCATTATGTCGTCCATCTCGCACCTGCCATTATAGAGGGTAAACACTGAATCGGCATGAATCAGATCGTACGTTCTTGGATAAGTAGACATCGCTTCACACCTGTAATCGGACATAGCAGAAACTCGTCCCATCAGTCTGACGAATTTGACATTATGATCAGTAGAGTTTTAAGAGAGTGAATTTCTATGTACTTACCAGCTCTGGTAAGTCCCGATCAAACCCCTCTCGTAGATGACTCCGAGAGTGTTAACCTTAGCTTCCACGGGAACCACGTTCATGACCCAAAGGGGGTCATCCACCAAAGCCGCGGCAAAGCCACCAAGGTTCGCGTTCATGTCTAGAAGGTTTCGGTACCTTCCAGGCTGGCCTAGCTGGTTGTTGACTGTCTTATAGTATGACACTCTCCTCTTCCACAGCTCAATGTCTTGAAGGAAAATCTCTGGCGAGACTCCTCCTGTTGATCCACTACTGATCCTGGGTGGGATTGAATTCAGTCTTTCTGGCCATTTTGCCAGTTTCCCACCCGCAACTTCTTGGCTTCTTGACACTTCTGGTAGAGGTGTGAGACAAGTCTCCATTTCTGTGTACCTTGATATCCGAAACAATTAACCGATCCAAACTGATTAAATTTTCTTAGACAAATGATCTATCAACACATTCAAAATTATCAGAGGGGGAGAGAGAGAAACCAACCAGGCATGATCAGGATCCTGAGGTGGGCAAAGAGGTGGATTGGGATTAACTTTTCGGATCTTTTACAGTTGAAATGGTTATTGGGTTTCTGCCAAATAGCAATGTCATTTTTCTCAACCACTTTGCTCCAGCAGAGGCTTTTGGCCACCTTCTCAATTCGGGTCTGCTCCGATTTCAAGTCTTCTCGGGTCCTCTTCCACCCTTTCCAGTACTGCTTCCACCGTATAGGTGGACCCGATAGAATCCAGTACCCTCCGGGTCGGAGCACTCTATCCACCTCCATCAAGTATACCCCATCTGCCCATTTATTTTTAGTTGTAACAAGTAATACATTAAAGATAATGTAAGACAAACATATCGATCACAACTTTTGATCGTTACACGAATAACTTATTATTCATTTAGAGCAACGGAGGATAGGAGATTACCAAATTGGTCCCAAGGAATAAGGCACCGAGAACAATGAGCGAGGTCGAAAGCTCTTGACGGATAGGGCAGTCGTTTGGAGCCCAAGACTCCGATCATAGCCGGGGCACCACGTTCAAGTGCAAAATGGACTTGGGCTTCATGGTTATCCCTTGGTGCAAACGACATTGTTAAGATGTTCCTTGATAGTAAGTATGCCCCCAACTAGCCACCTAAATCAAAGCCCGAAATAGTTAATCAGAAGTTTACCTAAATAGAAACACGTTCTAGTCCAAAATTAACCCATCTAATGTCGAATCGAATGTCCTATTTACCCAAGTTTAAATAACTAACATTCAAGAATGGATTGTCAAGACCTTATATTATCAAGAACATTCAAGAACCTTATATCAAAAAAATTAATTAATAAAATTCAAACAAGATTAAAAAGAATGTTTTTTTTTTTTTCAAAAAAATTGAGAGAGAAAGAGAAGGATGTTAATTACCCCACAACCAGTGTCAATGGCGGTCCGAATGGAGCCATCTTTAAGATTGATCAACTTTCCAATATCATCAATATAAGCATCCGCCCCATTTGGGAACATGGTACCTCCACCTGGGAACTTGAACCGGTCCCCTTCGAATCGGATCCAATTCTGGACCGCCTTCTCCACCGTCAACTCTCTGTGGGGCACATTATCATACCAAACATACTGTCTACTAACAGGCCACCTAAACGGGTTCTTGTACCCGAATGGGGCGGGCACCCGGCATTTCAGGAGCTCCGACTTCGCCTCCGGACAATGCCTCTCCAAGAACTCCTTCCTCCTCCTCTTGAACTTGTTCGACCTTGTGGGATCATGGCATGGGGTGTACTCGCTGTACGAAACAGGGCAAGCAGGGTACGAGAACCGGGGCTCCAAGGCATTCGGGTCCTCGTCCGCCGCGTGGTGGGCAACGAAGTCAAGTGGGGTGGCACTCACGGTGGCGTTGACGACGGCGCAGGCGGTGATGGAGGTGGCGGGGTTGGTGGGGATTGAGGTTGAGCGGCGTTGCCAGAGGCCGAGGAGGTAGAAGAAGGAACAGAGGAAGGTTGTTATGGCTAAGGAGTATGTTTTCCTTCCCTTTAGCATAAGCATCTTTGAGTTGGAGCCCTCCTTCTCCCTCTCTCTCTCTCTCTCTCTCTCTCTCTCTCTCTCTCTCTCTAAATGGGGGAGAATTTATTGGTGCAGGTGAGGGAGGGAGGGAGGCAGGAACCAGGGAGGATGTGGGCGAGTTTAATATTCGGGGAAGGTGAAGGTTTGAAGGGAAATAGGTAGTCCTTATGTTATATTCGTCTTCATGGTATAAGTATATATGTGTATTTTTGAGTCGGGTTTGATTTGATATTTAAAAATTGATAAAGTTTGAGTCGGGTTTGATTTAATATTTAGTTAAAGTGGGGAAGTAAAATGGTATACAATATCTTTCAAATATGGAAGGTTTAGATAATCACATCTCAAGTGATTTTGCTGGCCTAAGCTTGACTAGGAGGGGTGAATGGGGAAGTATCAAATGGGGAAGCAGAGGAAGAAGGGGGTAGGAACTGATTTAGAATCAATATTTTCTTACCAAATTTGTCTTTTATTTATCTTTTGGGATTTTATTTTGTGTTTTGGGAATGGGGTAAGAAGTGTTTTACAAATTATTACTGTGGATTCAGGTTTATAAACTCAAATTATTACAAATAATATTTTAATTTATTTTTTAAAACTTACACTCTATTTTCATGGTCCCTTTTACCAAAAAAAAAAAAAGATTAGATTATTTTTTAAAATTGTGTATATAAACCCAGATTCATGATATAAATAATTGTTCCTTTTATCCCTAAAGACTATACTAGAGGAGAAGACTTAATTAATTACGCGGAGGGTAAATAAAGATGAAAAGTACCAGCTTGGGATTCGAAGAAAGGAGGGGACCAAACAAGAGATATGCATTTTATTTGTCCTTGTGATTTTTGTGGATAATTTTTTTTATTGATAAACAGGTCCATCCTTTTGATTTTTTATTTCAGGGAGAATTTGGAAGGCTAACTGGATCGGGGCAAAAGAGGTCTCAAAATCTTAACTATTTCCCCCACAATTTCCTCAAAAGAAAAAATTGTTCCTTCAGGAACGAACCTAAGGGATGATGGAAATAAAATGAGTGATATTGATTCGACGATTTTTGCGGATATGTAATACGAACTGTGTATAGTTATAACTATGGACATTTCACCATAAATCAATAATATAGACTTCAAGAAATTAAGTAAACTTTGAATACATTATCAATTGAATTAAGAAGTTGTACATATAAAATAAAGGATTATTGGATTTTAATATCCCGAACTTTGGGTCATGTTGCTTCATAATATCCCGAAATATCGATAATGCTCAATGTCCCAAAATTATGACAACTAAGGTTAGGTTTTTAAAGTATGAGATATTAAGAAATATTAGTGTTA
This sequence comes from Talinum fruticosum, assembly GCA_021018815.1. Taxonomy (NCBI): domain Eukaryota; kingdom Viridiplantae; phylum Streptophyta; class Magnoliopsida; order Caryophyllales; family Talinaceae; genus Talinum; species Talinum fruticosum. The sequence continues at coordinate 626,264 of JAITYX010000089.1, read as the reverse complement.
AAGATGGAATACTATGGGGTCAATCGATATTTTAAAATATTATGACCAACATGGTCCAAAGTTGGAGATATTAAAATCTAATACCCCTAAAATAATTGATAACCAAACAAATTGAGTATGATAATCAAAGACAATCAATAAAACGTGGTTTATGAGATGAATGTATATAATATTCATCACTTGAATTGAAAAGTTCTTCACATTTAAAAATAATTTACTATTCACTAAATATAATATTCATGTGCATTTTATGAGAGGAGGTAATTTGGAATTATATTTATTTAAAAATAATTTAATATTCATGTGCATATATAATATGCTGTTATATATGTAACAATACCCACAATTTTTGAAGGCAATGAAAGAATATATATATCTGTCACAATTTCAAAAACTTAATCAAAATTCTATAACATTTTTTTTATAAAAACCCAATTTCATTAATAAAAAACTATATGACATCTCGCAAAGATAATTTTCTAACAAGAATAAATCTAAAATATTAAAACAGATTTCTATTTCGACAAAGTTAATGGTAAATATACTTCCGTTCGACTTTATACTTGCAACATCAATCCGGCCACAAAACGTGTTTTTCGACTTCAATATATCTTTCTCGAATATCGGCAACCTATTGTATAATTTCATATAATAGATCCGTGAGTGATATAATAGATCTAATAACTTCAAGGAAATATCACTTTGATCAAGTCATATGAAATTTCATTGTTGAATCATTCTCAATCAAAATCAATGAAACTAATTAATAAAAAATAAAAATATATATCATACAATCGAATTAACAACTCTAATAAAACTTGCACGTATTGGCAAGAGAAATAATTCACACAAAAGCGAGAAACAAGACTCTCACAAGAAGGAGAGAAACCCAAACTCTCACAAAAAGGATAGAAATCCTAACTCTCATAAGGAGAGAAAACCAAACTCTCACAAAAGGAGAGAAAATTTATCGGAAAGAAAATAACAATGCCTTTTATATTTTGATTCGATTGAAGAAATGGAAGTAAAAGGGGCTTAACATTGGTTGTAATTAGGCCGATAATAGACCCAATAATATAAAAAAGTGAAAAGAACAGTAGATGAAAATTTTATAACATGATCAAACCATCATATTTTGCTCATATTAGTTTATTACTTCCTTTATTTTGTATTTATCTTTCTAAAAATGAAAAAATATACATTTTTAAGAATATCAAATATTAGTCAATAAAAGAATAATTTTATAAGAAAAATATAAAACTACTACATTTAATAACTAATTAGAAAAACTATTTTAAGATAAAGATAATTATCAAAAAAGATGATAAAAATGGGATGGAGTGTGTATAATATAATAATACAAGATTTAAAATGAGCCCCTTAAAAATAGTTGTATAGTTGTCTTGGAATGATGGCTATTGTTCATATATTTACACTATGTGATCATCTTGATTTGCTGATGTAATATAGGAATTAGGAAGCAATAGTTGGTCCAAGGGTTTGTATCAATTAAAAGGACACTTGTTATAAACATGTAATTATTAATTATCTTGAATTTGTATTTTGTGTGATATATTGGCATGTCATAAATATGATATTTTTCCCTTTGAGAATGGGAGGTTTTTATTTATGATGTCCATGCTCAACCAAACCTACTCCCCTTTGTTAGAAATGGTGTTTGAATGGCAATTATTTAAGCTTAATAATAAAATAATTTTCAATCTTTTGGTCTACAACTTGCTTCAAGAAGAAAACACATATTTTTAATTTTCAAATCACATAAATTTTTACTTGTTTTTTTCAGTAGACTTTGATTTGACTTTAGAGGATTTTTTCTGTTTGTGTATGTATTTTCATTATTACATTTGGTTGCATGTGAAAGCAACAACATCAATCCGATCAAGAAAGCAGGACCAATGGATCAACAAATCGGACTATTTAGATCGGAGTTGGACCGCATATGGGTCAATTGGGACAACAGGTCAACTGATCGGACAATTTTAGATTCTCCTAGCAAGAGGTAGACATTGCTTTTGAGACGAGTGCTCGAGGTGGTAACTCCACCTCTTTGCGGGGGTGATGCTTATAAGGACAAAACTTCCTTATATCTAGATCTTATATCTTGATCTCCGTCTCTCTAGATCCTCAGACCTATACTGAAAAGAAAAACTCTTACATCTTAATGGCTCAACAATAAGCATCTGAACTTGAAGAGATGTTCGATTTTCACACCTTAACAAAGAAACATTTTCACAGCTCAACCTGATGGCATACAAATACAATTTGAATGTGTTACATCTACAAGTCGACATGATCGATCCTGATCACGCTAACTAGAGTGAAAAATCACAACCTCCCGGAAAAAAAAAGAAGGAAAAAGCAAAAATTCTGTTCATATGCTACATTATCCTCAACGAGTCACTCAGAATGGGGTAAAAGAAAAACAGAAGTTGGGGTAGCGCCATAAACGAGCCTCAGAGCCACTCTTTGGGATTGATGCAAGCATCCAGCAACTTCCACTCTTCGCTGCCCTCTTCTGGTTTCTGTAAACACCGATTGAGAACAATCAGAATGGAAAGGACTTCGAATTATACAACATGCAAATGCAATCACTTTCTCTGTTTTGTAACCCGTAAATTTGTAGGAAAGATTAGGCAAGGAAAAAGCTTTTACATGGTCATATTCCCAGCGAGCAGTCAATGGAAGAGAGACCAAAATGCTCTCAATTCGGCCACCAGTTTTCAGACCAAATGTTGTACCTCTGTCATAAACCTACAGACCCATCAAAGACCACATAAGTCAGGCCAGTTCCCATAAAAAAAAGAGAAGATATGTAAAAAGGGTAGATAAATAGAAGCTCAAGTTGCCCATTGCTGTTGAGTTTATCATACCAAATTAAATTCTATATAACGTCCTCGTCGTAGCTGCTGCCATGCCTTGTGTCTATCAGTGAAGGGCGTATCTTTCCTCTTCTCTATAATCGGAAGGTATGCAGGTATCACGGAATTTGCACATTCTGTAAAACAGAAACAGAACATCAAATAGATCAATAAGTATGCCTTGAAGGGCTTACAAATGAGTCACATTTGGAAGAGTTGAAGGATTGAAGAAATTATACCGGTTGCAAAAGAAAGAAGCATCTCTTGATCATAGTCATTAAGATCGTCAAAAAGATCCCACCAAGCCCTCTCCTCTCACCACGGTGCTGTTGACACAATTGAAACAAGATTCTTACATAAAAAGACGCAAAAATTGACCTCCACCATCAAAACATTATGCTAGCTACTCAAATAATACATGAGTCACCCATTTCAGGGCCAAAGCAATTTTTATTTGCCTGCTCAATAATAGTTTGCTCAGGTTTCTAATAGCTTCATAGATATAGGAGTTGATATATCACGTATTCATCATGTCTTACTCAGTTGCACAGGCGCACGTCAAAAATAAGTTTTTCACTGTAGCGAACATGGTCATAAGAACTGGAACCCCCCAAGCCCAAAAAATGAAAGACCTAAAAAGAGAAAGAAAAACGAAGAAACAGCAGGCTTAAGCAGGCCTTGTTTACACCACCTGTGCGAGGTGGGGAGGAGGAGAGGCAAAAAACAGAAGAATTATGAAGTTTTAAGCTCCATGGCATGAATTAAGTAGTTATGATACTTTATGCCGAGGAAACTTCCAATGCTTATATTTAAGGATGGAGCTCTTATCTTTCTTTCCTTTTTCTTTTTTTTTTTTTTTTTTTTGGTGGGGGGGTGGTTCTCTATAAAATAAGACTAGAGTGCTTCTGCAGTGGCTCCTAATCATTTATTGGTTAAACTGGACCGCAGTCCAAGCCTGTTCATGTTGAACCCGTGGATCTGCCGGGCCCAATTTGCTTGTTGGCTACAGGTGTACTGTACCAATTAGCCAAATTTTATAAGTATATTCTGCATAAGAATTCACATTTTCCCAAAGGACACTCCTATAAAATTAATAATACTTGTTAAATTCTCCGAAAATCAAAAGTAGGACACCCATATGCCAAATTTTTAGACCACCGCTGCGGTCTGGACCTGTTCTTATAACCTGGAGAGAGGATTTGATCCTCGCAAGAAAGGGATGGACATGTGAAGACAAGAAGCTGTATATACCATCAGTATGAAAGAAAAATTTCATAAAGAGACAAACCTTGATGTAGAAGTAATCATCACACCATTTCTTGAAACGGGGATAGAAGCTGGGATCGAACTTATCACAAGCATTTTTTGTACCTGCAGATAAGCCGTACGTAGCAATTCAGAAGAATAAATCCTTGCATTCTTTCAAATCATCTGCATAATTGGCTATCAACATCCACCCAATTCAACAACTTTAAACTGAAATCTACATAGGTTGCCAGTTGTCATATGCTGATAATAAAGACAAACTAATTCTAATCAGAGCACAAAATTTCACCAACTTAAACCAGTGGGCAACTCGCAAGAAAATATGGTAGGATATAGCCATGCCCGTAGTAGAGATTTCTGTTATAATAAGACTGCCCAAACAGTGAAAGTTGTTGGGGGTAGGGAATTGGGAATGAGAGTGAAATATGTGCATTTATACAGAAAAACATACACGAATGTTTCGATTCTTCAAAGAATACTTATATTATTACTAATACCTATTTGTTATCTTCTGATATTATGGCTATACTTTGGCTCTCAGGTTTGAAAGCCATTATAATTTGTCTTTGAGACCGCATAGACTTTCAACAAGAAATCAAGATGTCTGCCCTGGTACGTCATTCGGATGTTTAAGAATCATCCATAGATCAAGACTGGGCATTGCGAGCAGTCCTTGTTCCATACGAGCAAGATGCCTTCGCTAATAAAACATATTAGGAAGTCTTCGCTAAGATGCCAAGTAGTCCTTGTTCCATACGAGCAAGTAAGCCTATATTCACTTTCAATTGGTGTTTTGAGGTGGACAAAGTTGGGAAAGTTTAAGATTAACTGACTAAGGGCAATTTCACATACTTTGTAAGACAGAATGCCATGTAAGAGTTAATACAAGAACATGAACAATATTTTTCTTTTGTTTTTTTTTTTTTTTGGGGAGGGGGGAGGGGGAGTTTACCTGATGGAAGTGCCTCACATCTTCTTCAAACACGTAAGCAGGGGTAAAATCAGTACCACCACCAAACCACCATTGTCTAGGAGCTCCAGGAGCATCTGTGCATTGAGATACATGGATATCACAAAACATGAGACATGGAATTAGACGTCTTAATTGCACTTTGAGGGAATTTTCATTGTTTTGAGCAGATATTGAATCAAGTTTGGACAGAATACCCATCCCTATGACTGATTACACGAGTCAGTAGATAAGCGGGAAGCACTTCCCCATTTCTTCCTGATGAGAAAATAATTTCCATTTGGAGAAGGCAATATAATAAGGTTCCTCTATTTCTAACGCCCAGCTCCATACCTCCTCACAGGTCACAACTCACAACCAGCCACCCAACCCATCATCAAAGGGACAAGGGCCCAACTCAATACTGCAGTGAGCACTCAGATGCTTCTCCTCAACCAAGTGACAACAAATGACAAAAAGTAATTGAACGAGCAAAAATGGATGTAAAAGATGTTTCAACAGTGAACTCCCCCCCAAATAACCAAGATGGGGAAAACATCTTTGCCTTGAACAAAGTCTTGTCGGCTCTATCGCTCTAGTAAACAGCTAGCTCGATCAGCAATAGCAAAGCTAAAATAACAAGCTTAATTACCAAACTGAAAAAAAAACAAAGCATTTTGTGCTCCACAGGCATATCTTTCACTCACAAAATGGTAGTCATGCCACACTTAATTCAGCAAATGTGTTAGTAGAAACTACAAAGTTGATACCTTTTGGAGCATCTGTCTCAAAGTAACGATAATTGAAATGCAAAGTTGGAGCAAAGGGGTTCTTCGGATGCAAAACCTATAAAAACAAGAACCAAAACAAACATTCATCAAATATTCACCACTGGAGTAACTATTGCTACCCATATACCCACAATGTCCATAAAAATTACAGCTTTTTCTTCAATCAATGTCGGAACTTTAATTTGTAGACATCCAAATTCAACATAAGATTTTCCTCACTTGCATCAAAATCTGCATAATTTTGGGATTCCCATTTGCAAAGATAGGAGAGAGAAAGAAACAGTACCGAGCTAATGCCAGCAGCGAAGAAGGGCACGGGGCCAGGCTTAGTAGAAGCATCAGCCTTAGCAGCGCGATAAGCATCAGGAGGCATAACCCCATAAACAACGGAGACATTGACCCCAGCCTTCTCCCAAACGGCGCCGTCTTGCAAAACTCTGCTTATTCCTCCGCCACCGCCGGGCCTCGACCAGGCATCCTCTTTGAACTTGCCGCCGCCATCAGCGGCCTCAATTGCTTCGCAGACCTTATCCTGAACCTCCCTTATCATCTTCTCGAACCTCCCCTAATCGTCCCGGTTGAGGTCGACGCGCCGTCGGATTCCCGGAGAAAGGTCGGCGGAGGCTCATTCTCCGGCGTCTCCTTCTCGATCGCCACCGCCGACGGCGGGAGGGTCTCCTGGCGTGGAGAGAGAGGAGGGTTTTGGAGGTGGTGGCGGGAAAGGATGGTAGAGAAATCGAGGGCTTTAGGGGGAGGATTTGGGAATGGGAGGTTGAAGGAGAAGAGGAGGCGGAGGGAACAGAGAGAAATGCGGAGATTAGCGCCGTCGACATCGTCGGCGCCGGTGATAATCGCCGCCGTAGAGAGAGAAATCTGTTGAGATAAGAATCAGAGAGAGAGAGAGAGAGTTGAAAATCTAGAGTGGATAATCGGGTAGTTTTGGATTTGGTGAAAGCCCAATTAACCTAAAACCAGAGGCCCACTAATCTTAAAGAAGGGCCCAACTAATGGCCCATTTATATTTGTTTTGGATTCTTGACATTTGGCATTGGCCTGTCCTTTTCAATCATTTTGTACATTTTCGATTCAAATAAGTTTAATTTTGCACATTCTTTTTCATTGTTGAATAATGTCAATAAGTTTATTATAACTCTATAAGTTCAAATAAAATAAGTTCAACTAAAACGAGTTTGAAAAGAAACGCTGGAAGGGAGATTTGTTTTCTGGTAATTTCTGTCTCTTCTCGACCTCTTTCAAAATATTAATATTTAAAAAAAAAAAAGGAGATGGGATGTGGAGATGAACAACTATCCTAATAAGAATTATCATTTATTATTATATATATACAGTGAAAAAAAGTTCGGATAATTTAATAATTATTTTTTTAAAGGCTCGTTAACAAATTTGAACCTTGTGAATAATCAAAACCGAGGTAGATAAAAAATGTATATCCCTCTCGATCTCACTTTATTCAATAACTACTCAACCTTTAATTAATAAGGTGACGTTGATCAATATGGTATAACAAGGTTGGATTAAGGGTGCTAAATAGGTTCTTAAACATGATTATTAATTACATAATATCAGTTTAATTGATAACTTTTTATAAAAAAATAAAAATTCAAGGTTTAATTGATAAAGTTGTAATACTATGTTCGCATATGGTTGGGTTAAAGTCTAGCAACATTACATTTGAACATTAAAAAAATATAAAGTTACGTCTAATACAATTTATAATTCCTACCAACAAAGTATTGATTAAGATGATAGCGGTCTCACCACGGTAAGGAGGAGAATACAAGTTTGAATTTCGAGAGCAACACTTTCTAGGAGTACTTTCACTTTAAACGCTCAATTTTATTTTAAAATTGTTATTAGGTGAAGCGAATGTGTCATGTCCATTCTAATAATTTCCCAAGAAATTATTAATTTAGAAAATATAACAGAAAATACCCAATATGGATTAATCCATGAAACAATAGTAGAAAGAAATAGCCAGCTAATCTCACCCATTTTTATCCAAAATTGTAAAAACTCAAGAAATTTCTTAATTATATTTCTGAGGCTCCTTAAAATATTATGTAATATTCTGAAAAAGGAACAAATGCCAATGAGATTTACATATTAAAATGTTATTTTTCCATGGAATCACAAGAGATTGAGTAATTCGCTCATGCAATTTTAAAGTATTTACAATGTGAAAAAAAGGGAAAATATCTATCCATGACTTAGGGCAACAAATTAATTAAAATTTACCATTTTGGGAAATTGGGAAATGGTGAATTTATTATAAAAAGGGAAAAACACCAAAGGGTGTGCTAGATAATTTCTTTATTTTAACAAATTCCAATTTAGTTTGTTAAAATAAAATTCAACTTCCTAGGAAATAAATTAAAAAAATTACCACATTAAAGTAACATATAACCCTCAGATTTTTTGATGCATTTATTCTGCACATAGTCACTCATCCCAACCCTAAAATATTTACTTATAAGCTTTGAAATCTTATTTTGATTAATTCTGAGTTAAGTAATTAAATTATCCAAGTCTCATCTGCCCATGGAAATTAATAAAATAATTTGAAATTTTAAGGAAAAAAATTATATATTAGGCTATCATGAAAATAAAATTTTCATTTCAATTTACAAATTTTATACCAGAGTCTCTGTAATTATTTTCTGTCTGAAAAAATCAAAAGATGTATGATAAATATACATCAACAATGAAATCAACGGCTGATGATGGCACCAAAGTTCGAATTTTGGTGGTTGATGATGATTTAACATGCTTAGCAGTAATTGCAGCAATGCTTAAATCGTTTAATTATCAAGGTAATTTTTTCAGGTTTTTTTTAATTCCATTGTGTTTCTTGTTCTTCTAATTTTTATCAATTTTTCATACAATAAAAAGAATTTTGTATGCCCTATATATCTGTCCACTGCAAATGATTCTTTCATTCACTTTCTAAAGGATTTTTGAAAACTGGGTTTTTCGAGATCTGAAGGGCTTTTTTTTCATTTCGCTCATTTTTTTCTATCAACTTTGGTTCATGTACTTGTGTAGTAGTAAATAATGGAGTAAAAACACTGAATTAATTAATATGGCAGTCGATGTCTACTGATTTAACTAATACAATCTTTAAACTCACTTGTTTTTGTCACACCAATCTAAAACCTCGAAAAAGGGGGTTGATTTTGAGATATATATATATATATATACCTATCGATAAGCAAATTGGTACGTTCTGATTTATTGATTGTCTCTTTAATTCGTCTCTTAATTTTTCATGTAAAATTTCATAACCTTTTTATATACTCTTCTAATGAAAAAACGAGCATATAGTTAATTTGTTTTTCATTTCTCCCTCGCAATGAAACAGTTGCTACAACGAGTAATCCCTTGGAAGCACTGTCAACCCTGAGGATGAACCCAGATTATTTCGACCTGGTTCTCACTGATGTCCATATGCCATACATGAGTGGCCTTGAGCTTCATAAAATTGTCGATCAAGAATTTCATATTCCAGTAATTTGTAAGTTTTTTACGACTTAAATCTTCAATTAGTGTATAATTATATAATATTGTTAATTAATTTATATGTCTTTTTTAAAAATTAAAATAATTAATTAAATTTCATGCAGTGATGTCTGCTGATGACAAAAGAAGCCTTGTGTATGAAGGTCTAAGCAACGGGGCAGCATTCTTTATTGTTAAGCCACCAACGCCAAATGACCTTAAAAACCTTTGGCAATATGTGGTTTCGAGGACAAAGGGTAAGGACAATACTTCACTTGACAAGAATCATGGAATTCTAAGGTCGAGCTCGATTGGGGTTGATCAATATCGACATTCTACACTGTCGTTAAGTGGAGAGAGACCGGTTCTAAATTACCCAAAGCGAAAGGTGATGGGATTGGATCAAGACGGGGAAGAAAGAATCGATGATAGAAGCTTCCTTGCAAATCGTAAAAAGCCTAAGTTAATTTGGACAACGTCATTACACAATAAATTCTTGGAGGCCATAAGGGTTATAGGTCCTAATAGTAAGTAATGAGCTTGATGATCTTCTATATGTTTATCTATCGATTTTTTAACCCTAATCTCAGCATGACTAATCCTTTTTATATTTAAATTTATTGACGATCTATAACTTGATTATTTAATGCAGGGGCTGTTCCAAAGAAAATACTAGAGTACATGAACATTCCGGGATTGACACGCGAAAATATAGCTAGCCATTTACAGGTACATAATCCTTTAATAATCATAATGAACAATAAATCTTTCAAATCTTACATTAAATGAATTGACATTTAGTCATCATATGTCGTGTTGAGAAACTCTTTACTCACAATAAACAACTAAAATACATGTTATTAAATAGTACATAATATTGGATAACGGTTAATTTTTATTTTACTCTTTTTTTTACGGGTTAATCTTAAGTACTATTTGTAATAAATAAAGTTTCACATCCGTTTCTATTAATTTCTATCTCGAATGCATCTTTTATTATAAATCCAATCTAAGTTTTTGATTAGAAAGTTAGTTATGTTGTGCAATAATAACCTGATGGCGTGAATTACCAATGCAGAAATATCGAATCTATCTAAGAAGAATCTGCGAATCGAGTGGCTCGATGCACAATGGGATGCCCCAAAACTGGAATGAGATCCCATATAGGTCAAGTTTCTCATGGAGTCAATTCCCAACCCTAGCAAACAACAATGGCTTCATGCTAAACTACCCAAACAATAACACAAGAAGACCAAACAACAACAACAATGTGACTCTTGCCAACCCTAATCCTTTTGGTGGGTGTGATCAAGTTCAAGGCCAAGGGTTTCTGAACCACCCAAACAATTACAACTTTGCCCACCAACACCAGCCAATTATGGGCACTGACAGTAATTCTGCAGGTGCAAATCCAGGTTTTGGGTCAACTTTCATGGGTGGAGAGATCAGCATTTTAGAGAGCTCAATGCTGGTTGGACAGACTAATATTCATACCAATATTAATACTCATAATACTGGTAATGTGCAACCTGGGGAGCTGCAGAATCAAGGTGATCTGGGAAATGCTGCTGTGCAGTTTTTCTCTTCCAGGCCTAACATGTCAGATCTCTATCATCGAGAGCAAACTAGCATGAGTATGACACAAATGGGATCAGTTGTTGGTGGGGAAGTAAGTGCTGGATTATGTGCCTCATTGCCCAATAATGCCATGATCAGTAATGGTATCAATTCCAATGGTGTCATTCAGCAAGGAAACCAGCAAGGAACTTTTCCAGTTATCGGCCAAAATGATCCCCGACAGGTGCGTTCTCGATCAGTTGATATGTAGCAATTAGTTGTTAACTGTTAGTTTATTGTGTTAGTTGTTTGTATAAGTTGATTTTGAATTAACGGTTTGGAGATCAAATCCCTGTTCTATTATTTGACATGTGCAGGAAATGCCAAACCTTGATGTCTCAACAGTTGGATCACCATTTCAATTGCAAGATTGGGCGTCCAAGAATCTCGATGAATTTTCCTTGGTACGTCACCTAATCTTCATTTTCTTCATCTTCAATTCTTTTGTGCATAGATTTCACTCCATTTCTCGAATGCCATCTCTATTAAAAACAAAAATAGAAAAGCTCGTCAAGTACTCATGGTCATATGAAAAAGATATATTTACGCAATTTTACCCGTAATGAGTCGAAGATCTATTATCAAAACCCCTAATTTTTAAAGTCTTGATAACTAACACAACCAAAAGTTTAAAGTGATGGTTGAAGGTGTAGGAATAAGTTCATACTCTCACACAAATGTCCTTTGGACTTGAAGTGTGGATCATCAAAAGTTGTTCCTTATACATTGTGTAACTGTTGAGATTTGAATATGATACATCTCGCTCAAAAATACTTTGATACCATATTTAAGAACTAACTTAACCAAAAGTTTAAAATAACGGTTGAATGTCTAGGAGTAAGGTTTATACTCTAACATTATGGACTATTTTTGTGGGATGATAAGCCAACAAACCTACTTCCTGGTCTTAGTTACTTAGCAAGCTAGGGTTTTGTTCCATTTAATTTAGTTTCTATGCACCTGTCTCCCCTTCCTCCGATACTTATATCATAAATTCGGTTTTATGAATTCAATGATATGACACTATTTAAGGGAGGAAATATAATATCTTTTCAAGAGAACTCCATAAAAAAGAAAATAAATTTTAAAAATTAAAATAAAATATCATATATAATAAACTTGAATTTATATACCGAGTATATGTATAATTTGTACCCTTCCCGATTCCTGTACCCACCAATGAGACCAACTTTATAAAAAAAAAAGGAGGTTAAATCATGATTATTTTACTGACATGGTTTTGCAGGATGGAATTGAAGATCTAGCTGCATTTTTGTCGAGCTACGATGCCAACAATGGGACCAACAATCAGCTTCCATGATTAGATTTAGCTCTATATATCCATTTAGAATGAGAAAAAAAAAGAGATATATACTGCTTATATAGTTGTGAAAATTTGTAGGGTTTAGTTGTTTTAATATATAGAGATCACTCAAATAAATTAACGTCTTGTTCTTTTTAGTATTGAGTTCTCTATTACGACATACACCTCGTGTTGTAAATTATACTATATATCAAATCCGAAAGACCTTGTTATTATACTAGTACTTTTCGGGGTTTTAATTATCATCTTTGTGATTCGTTTATGAATTTCTCGCTTTTAATTTCAATTTTTGGTTGAACATATTTTAATAAAAATATCATTTTAAGATGGCTTGAATAGAGTTATAAGGCCAATGCATATTGGACTTGGTCTGTCTTTAAATCTTTTCTTATATTCTGTTTTTTCGTAGTGGGGTTTTAATATATCTACGTGTATAACTCTTTATCGATGAAATATCGTAAGAATGTAAATTTATTGGGTGGTAAAAGTAAATATATTCCAATTAAATTCACCATATAACTCTTTATTGATAAAATATTGTATTTTCTTAGTTTTCTTTGGCTTAATTTTTTAAAAAAAAAATGTGTACACGCACAGTTTGATTTAAATGCAAAAGACAAAGATAAAATGTAATTAATTAATAATGAGTTATGAAATAACAGTTAATTAAGCATGCAAGAAATAAATAACTCATTGGCCCCTAAATTAAGAAAATTAATTATTTTTTACTTCAAGACACAGCTAGCTACTGCACATGAAAGAACAGTGAAAGTCAGAATCACAGATTGGAACCTTCATATTTTTTATTGAAATATAATTATTAGTGTATAATTAAATACGAAAATTTTTAATTTTGGTGATTTATGATGAGCTTAATTAGCAGTATTCATTCTATTAAAAAAATTAGCATTATTCATGGTATAATTTCTGTTTTTTCTAGCCAAAACCATGTGATTAGAGCTGGAGTACATGACAAAAATGCTTAAAAAACAATTTATAGTAAGATTTATTAACGAAGGGTTTATTTTGACATATATTATTGATTTATATGTACCGTGATTATCTAATATAGTTAATGGTCTATATATTATAAATAAACTGATAAACCAACATATTTAATTATTATAGTTTACTAGAAAAATTTATTAAAAAATAATATTTGGTTTCTTCAAGTATCTATCTTTAATAATTTAAATTTGTATCTTTTCTAGTATTTTTTTTTTCACTTATCCATATTTCATATCATCCTCACTCCAAATTACATGATTGATAACATTGTAATTTTTATCGCAAATTTTTGACAACATACAAATTAAAAAATGGTAATATCTCAAAACAAAAAGACATATATGAATGTTTAAAACTTAAAAGTACTATATTAAGGATATAGTTCAATTTGACTATCATGAAAATCCTACTTAGAGGCTAAAATCATATAAAAATTATTCGATATTCACCACAAATTGTATCATATTTAAAGGTATGAATTTATGATGTAAGCAGGAGAATAATAAAGTGGGAATGAATAAATCAATATTTTATGCGTTAACTAAATATTTTTGGAATCTGATTCTTAGTAAAAAAAAAAAAAAAGGCATAATCAAATATAAAGCATGGATGTTGATGATTTTATTCTCGTACCCGAATTCAAAATTTGATGAAACAAACGTCACGGCGAATTGTGAAGATAACCACTAAAGTAGAAAATGCACTAGCATTTCCAAATACAATGAAAGAAGAATATATTCAATCCTAAGTTTCTAACATGATATTGATGGCCATCTACTTCTTTTACCAAGAGAAGGAAATATATATATATATATATTCCCCATATTTCACATTGATATCAATATGAATATCATGCATCCCAATTCTCACCACGTAATTCTTGTCTGAACATTATAGTTTCTTCTGAGAAAAGTACGATGAGCAGTTGAAAAAGAAAAACAAATATTTTGTAGTTAAATTTTCCAAGAGAATATATATATATATATATTTATATCCGGCATTACGTTCAAATTAATAGTAATATTCTGGAAGAAAACAGTAAATTCATGCATGAATAACGTGATTAGTGGTGGTTTAATTAGTGGAGTCCCACCTCACCTCACACTATACTTTATTAATTATGGTCTCAACTAAGGAGACCCTACCTTCTTAATCACTCTTAATTTTAATTTGGCCCCATAGCTAATATTCGTATGCTTTGCTTGTCGGGCTTGTTCATTTCAACGGTGAATGAAAAAGTGATAAGCGGCTACATATGAATAGTAAAAAGTTGTATAAAGTAGGAAGACTAGTATGTATACTCATAAGGAGTGAAATAAACCGATCATGTCCCTAAATGTTGAAACGAACAACTAGTATATTATAGGGTTTCATTACCATGCGAATTGTGATGTTAATATATTCATAATAAAACCCACGGTACGTTTGAAGTTACATTAAAAACGAATAGAAATAAGCATATATAACACAAATGAATAGAAACGATTAATAAAGAAGCTAGAAACGAAAAAATGAAAAGAAAATAGAAATAAATTATGATTATTACGTAATTTCCAACATGCTCACTGAAGTTACTTCTATTAATTAAACAAGACATTGTATATTAATTATGCTACTTTTTTCTTTTACCTCATGATGGTGTAGTTTTTATTTAAAATTAAATTAAATTTTAAAACAAAACCCTACACACTTTTTTTAAATTAAAGTAATAATTCTGTAAATACGTGAAAATTGACTTGATTTTCCACCACCTATCGAAATACTCGTGGGATTGAAGGTAATGGCATGGAAGACAAACAAACGCAATAAATATATATAGATATTAATTATCCCTGATTTTATTATAAATTTATGGGCATTCATTATTGTGGTGCTGAATATGACTGAAAATAATGTTTGTATTTTTATTATTATTGAACACTTTAATTATTATCTGATATATATGGGGACCGAATTCGTCAATATATGCATACAAACTCATAAATGAATATGGTCCTACTTACATTTCTTTACACGTACTTATCTCTCCAAATCAATTTTGTATATATTAGCCATAAAAAAAAGGTTCATAAAATTGCATCGGAAATCTTTTGATATATTGTAAATTTGGTTATTAGTTAGCCGAAAATTGAAATGAATTTACCCCAAATTAATATTTACAGAATATGGTCCTACTTACATTTCTTTACACGTACTTATCTCTCCAAATCAATTTTGTATATATTAGCCATAAAAAAAAGGTTCATAAAATTGCATCGGAAATCTTTTGATATATTGTAAATTTGGTTATTAGTTAGCCGAAAATTGAAATGAATTTACCCCAAATTAATATTTACACGTTCTTGAATAAAATTATCTCATATGGAATTGTTAAGATGAGACAGACTCATTTAAAGATGACTTTAAGAAGTGTCGAGGTGAGCGATAATTCTTTTTAAGGTGGCTTATTAGTTTATAAGGGCGACTGACTATCATAAATGCAACCATATCGAGATTTTAGTCAACCCTATAATTATTAGAAGTCTGGCAGGAAGAAATGCCAGGACATTTTTACAAAATACTTAAGAAAATTAGGACTCCTAGAAACTGTCTTGTAAATAGACAGAAAATTTATGAACCTTGGGTAGAAAGATTATAATTTGATGTTTTTCTTTGGATACGTCCATAGTAATTGTGCAAATATGAGATTACTTAAGGTAAATTCTCTCACTTTTACCTAAAAAAATTATTTCTTAGTATGTCGGTTTTATATTATCTTTAAATAAGGTATCTTATATAATAATTTAAATTTTTGAATAAGACTATCTCATAAAATTATTTTTGTTGAAATGTATACTAATTTAAGTGTATGTAATATAATTAATAGAATTAAATTTTTTACATTAATACAAAATATTAAAATATTAGGACTAATCTATGATAACGTGTAATTTATTTATTTATTTGATCGAAAATAACGTGTAATTTTTACTCCAGTATTCCATTCGTCAATAATAGACTAATACCTTCCACGTGACTCCTCAAAATCCAATATATGTCTCCGCCAAACACTGCCTTGGTATCTCAGTAACCCAATACACACTCGCCTCTTAGCGCGTGAGTCCACCTCTCATTGCAATTGGGACATGCATTTCACGTTCCCCACTAAAATACAAAAGTAATATATATTAGTTACTTAAACCCATAAATTTTTAGATATTATTATTAGAAAATTTAATTTAAATTTTGCATATATTAAATTTTATGAAAAATTATTATTACATAACTTAATCAACTTTTATAAGATGTTCTTTAAAAAAGGTAGAAAAATACATGATGAAAAGTATTTATATTATGAATTTGGATTTTTAATTTTGATAACATGAGACGATTTTAATTAGAAAATTTAATTTTTTTAGAGAGAGTAATCATAAAATTAAAATTATATTTTAAAATTTTAAAATAAAATAATATATTATAATAATTGACTTTTTAGATCTGAATTTATGATACAATTTTCATACAATATTATAGCAAGTATAAGGACCGTCCAATGTGAAACAGCCTTCAATAAATAACATAAAATGTTGAGCTTCCTCAAAAAAGGAAAAAAGAAAGAAAAAGAAAAAATATCCAACGGTGAAGGAAGAATGATATACATCTGAATATTAATTTCCCACGTTTATAACTTTAATGGAGGTATATATACAGTTATGAATGGGCGCCTTTTTCAACCCCCTCTCACCTCACTCATCCACCCCAGTTCAGCATCCAATCCAACCACACCCAACCCATTTCTCTCTCTCCTCTCCTTTTCTTCCCTTTTGGGGTTTCTGTCGATGGCTCTAGCATGTTAAACACCATAGCTAGCTCCCTCACTACTGTCTTCTACCTCTTACTTTACCATTGAACCTCAATCTGGATCATCACGAAACTGAGTTTCTTCAGATTTCTTTTTGAGGGGTTGGATTGATTTGATTGGATTGGTTGTTATGGGTGCCAAACAATCTGCGATGATGGGTTCCCCGGCGCTAGAGGGTAAGGGGTTGGGGGACTTCCCGGAGTGTTGTGTGGCGATGATACTTTCCCGGTTAGACCCGCCGGAGATATGCACGCTTGCGATGCTCAGCAGGGCTTTCCGGCGAGCTTCCTTGGCGGATTTTGTGTGGGAGCCGAAATTGCCGGCGAATTATGAGTTTCTTGTACGCAAGCTGTTCGATGAAAGTCCTAGCAGGATTAGTAAGAGAGAGATTTACTCTTGGCTTTCCAGGGCCGTCAGATTTGATGCTGCCACGAAGGTAACGCACAAAAAAGGGGCAAAGAAATCAAAACTCCATTAACCCTTTACTTTGTGGTGTCTTTTGGCTTCTGGGCATCGATAATATTATCACTTATTGCATTCATCTTTTACTGTAGAGGGCTATGATTTGATATTTTAAATACAAGATGATTAAAAATGCAAGGAAGTCATAAAATTAACTTTCGAGGGTATCTCGATCTGAAAGTGGGAAAATGGGGGTTTCTTCATCTGCAGGAGATTTGGTTGGAGAAAAGCAGTGGAAAGATGTGCATGGCAATCTCCTGGAAGGGACTAAAGATAACTGGAATTGATGACCGCAGATACTGGAGTCATATTCCCTCTCAGGAATCCAGGTATGATTTTTCAACATAATGCTTTAATTTTGGTACTTGTAATTATGGATTACTCGTTGAACTGTCCGATAGTCCCTAAATTTATCTGACGTTAATTTACGGTTGTTGTTTAAATAGTGCATATCATTTTTTGATACTTTGGAGTCTTTAAATTCTTGTGCATATATGATTTCTCATTAAGATTTACACATTATATCCATGAGATTATGTAGTATATCAATTAGTGTAGGGTTTAATTTGTAGCTACATATTGCTTTAATCTTTTAGATCATGTAGTTTTCGATACTTAATTAAGTTGCTAAAGTATGTGAAAATAAGAGATCTGGATTCGTACTTAGAAGGAAAAGCAACCTCCAAATATTTGAAAACATAATTAAATTATATCAGATAGAGATTTCAAAAAGTAATTAAATTCAAGCAAGTCTCAAAGGAGATTCTATAAAAAAATATAAAAAAAAGTCTCAAAGGAGATAATGTTGTTACTGCTTTTATATGGACTAGATTATTCTAAATCAACATGCAATTCATCTAGCTCAATTTTTCTATGACTCTTAGTTAAGTGCTCTCTTTGAAAAACATTTTTTTGTTGTTTAATTAGTTGTTTGACCATGTCAAAACTTATTATATTAGTATTGTGTAAATTAGCTTTTTGCAACAATTTTTTTAAATGTTTATAATTAAAAAGTAAAAAATACAAGGACATCAAGGAATTATTAAAAAAAATGCTTCAAGTTAAGACAACTGTTTTTCTCCAAGGATATGGTATATATGAACACATAATTTTATGTATTAATATTGTTAATCTTATCAATAATTCTTAATTAGTCTCATCAAATACAACTTTTTAATTGTTTTTGGGCTAAAACCAAATACATCCTTTTATGTCCATTCTTTCATACCAAAATAAACTGCTGAAAGTTACACCAACTATAAAATTAGCGTGCAGAAAGCGTTTAATTGTGGCTTTCAAACTACTGAGCTTTCTGGTTGCCATTGGTTTTTTGACTTTTTGTAGCAAGGCAAAGATATTTAACGTGCCAAAGCTTAACTGGCTGTCTAATTTGCTTAGGACTCGGGGAACATAGAAAATATTGACTGTACTATTGCCCGACTCATAGTGTTCCAACACCTCTTGGACTACACGTATTTTGGCAATACATAATGATTTAGAAACGTGTATACTTAAGTCTAAGTGGTTCTTCATATTTTTAGTTTTATTAGAGTTTAAAGTTATTCAAATACGATTACCTCGAGTGTGTGAAAAGCTCTTTGAATAAGAGTTTGATTGAAATTTTAAAGTTTACGAGATGTCAAAGTATATATATATATCCTATTTTTAAACCACCAAAAGAGCTATACATACATACGCTTTTTACATATAGTGAAGATATTTTTGAGTCTTATTTTAAGATTGCCATATCTAAAAGTCAATGTCATAATATTCACCAATTGGATGTTAATCTAGCACTACAAGAATAAAGAAATGGTTTTAAGATATGAAGCCAACAAATTAATTGGACTTTTCAAAGTTGTCCTGGGTAGAGTTGGTGAATGCTCAAATCTTGCAAGGCATAGGCCAGAAAACATGTCCCACAAGAGCTTTTATTAATAAAAGAATCACAAAACTAATGGTCTGGGTATCCAATAATTGCTTATTTTTCTTTTGTATGACTACATCATCAACGTGTTTTGTGAGATAAACCCCTTTTCACTCCATCATCTTTATGTTCGTTTCATCTCATTGGATGCCTTGTGGAATGATTTGTGTTCTCATTAGTCCCCCCATGCATTTGGGTAAATAAGAAATTTAGTTGTGAAAAATATATTTTTAAAAATTGTTCTTTAATTTTTCGGTATCTTGTAAAAATCGACAAGGGATGATTTTCTTGAAAAATCATCTATAAACCAGAATAGTTTCACTTTAAAGTATTTGAAAGTTTATTTGTATGCTCTCCATAAATTGGTCACAACTAAAGGCTTAAATTGGTGGCATATATTATTTTCTCGATAGATCATAGAAATTTTGGGTGGTCTTTCTGATATAATTATTGGGTGTGAATGGTTGGAAAATATATGATGATGATGATGATAATGATATGATAATGATGGTTGATGATGAGAAAAATATAATACTAGAAGTTGGAAGAGGGAATACTCAAATTATATTTTGTTCAAAAAAATATATTTTGAGAAATCTTTTTTCCTTCATACAAGACATTCATAACTTGTAAACTAAGTCATAAAAAGTATTATAATTCATACTGTACACTGTATGTATATTGTGTGTGAACCATGTCATTTGACTTCAACTAAATCACCAAATTTTGCTGCTGATTTAACTGAAGAAAGTTGTCATGAAATCTTAAGCTGAACATTTGATGACAAGATAAGCTCAGTACTCGTACTTTTCACAGCATCCTGACATTGCTGTATTCATGTGTAGATTCCATGCCATTGCTTACCTTCACCAAGTATGGTGGCTGGAGGTGAGAGGAGAACTAGAGTTCAATTTCCCAGCAGGAACTTACAGCCTCTATTTCAGGCTTCAAGTAGGAAAGGCCCCGAAAAGCCTCAATCGACGAGCTTGCAACTTAGACCAAGTTCATGGCTGGGACATCAAGCCTGTGAGGTTCCAAATGTCAGCCTCGAATGGCCAACACGCTGTTTCACAGTGCTATTTGGAGGAACGACAGATCTGGGTTGGTCACCATGTCGGGGATTTCACTGTGGAAAATCACCATGTCCCTTTGAAGATCAGGTTCTCCATGACCCAGATTGACTGTACTCACACCAAAGGTGGGCTCTGCTTGGACTCTGTCATCATCTGCCCTTGTGAATCCATCGAAGGCTTGAAGAAATCTCAGGTCTTGTAGATTATTACTTGTACTTTTAGGTTGTGTTGCTCGGGGCTCTTCACCTCGTATCCTAAGCCTCTTTCAGATATGTGCATTATACTCCCCTTTATTTCGAAGAAAGAAATGCAAAATTTTGAAAATTAGTTAAATTGGATTTGAAAAAATGTTGGATAACATAGGTTTTTGTAGATAGTAGTCAGATTTTAGACGCGAGGTTCTGATTTCAATTTATTTATTTATTTTTCCCACTGTTATTAAGTATACTAAGTATTGTAAAATAGAATGTTTGAATGAAAATATAAATAATTTGGTGATCCGTGCTGTTGTGTGTGAGATTTTGATATATGAAAATCAACCTTCAAAATTGAGATTTATTAAAATTTATCCATATTCAATTACTTGTTTTTTTAAAATACAATATCTGATTATTTGTTTTGAGTGCTTTGTATTGTACACAAATGCAATCTTAATTCAAATATTATTTATTTATTTATTTATTACTAGGTAAGCATGTCTTAAAATTAACATGATATGAAATTAACGAGGATAGAACGTCTGCGAGTATCTACTGTTCGTCATATGTCAACGAGATGTTTGAACAAATGAAAAAATTCAGAGATTTTGTGGTTTAATATCTCTTTATCTCTCCTGGAAGTATATGCTCCAAGGAGCATTTAAAAATTTGCATAATAAGGAGCTAGATTGACTGAGGGCAGGCTGTGAGAAGTTTCGAGAGAGAAAGAAAGAAATGAATTGTGTATTATTGTCTATCAATAATCGGATAATAAGGCTAATATAAAGGATGAGTCTCATTACTCGTAATGTAACAAACTGGAGTAGTTAGTTATAACTAACTACTAATACTGTACATTCCCCCTCAAGGTGGAGTTGGTGGAACCTCCAGCAAACCCAACCTTGAACTAAGGTAGTTATGTTGAGTCTCCCCAAGAGGCTTAGTCATCGAGTCCGTTAATTGCTCCTTAGAAGAGACATGTGCTTCGTTTTAAGAAAACTTGTTAGGATTGTGTCCCTAATATAGTGACAATCAATCCTAAGGCTTTGTCATGGAAGACATGATTTTCTCGCTATGTGTAGGGTTGATTTGTTGTCACAATGTAGTGTGATAGGTAATTGGAGGGAAATGTGTAAATCTTGTAAGAGATAAGATAACCACTCTATTTACGATGTTGTGGTAGACATGGACCTATATTACTGCCTCAGCTGAAGACTTTATCATTGTCTTTTGCTTCTTTGTTTTCCAAGACACCAAAGAAGACCCTAAGAATACACAATAACCTCGTTAAGGACCTTGCCGACATCCGACGGGCTCCCCAATCGGCATCACTCGTAAGCAACTAGTCGTAGATCGTTGTCGTTGGAGTAAAACAATCCTTTATTTACTTGTCCTTTTCAAATATCTCAAAACATGTAGTGCTTGCTTGATAATGTGAATCACTGGTGCATCGGGTAATAAGTTCCCTGCTTCGGTGGACAACTTCGAGCCTTTTGGTAAAGGAAACTTTGCTTGGTTTAGCGAGCAATAAGACCAACATCATTAAGAATATCAAGAATATATTTTCTCCGATTGAGAAAGGTTCTCGAAGTATTCCTTGCTATCTCTATACTCAAGAAATAACGAGTCAAGCCAAGATCTTTAATGGTGAAAGCTGTATGCAATCCGTACGTAAGATGTATAATGCCCCGTGTGTCATCCCGGTGATGAGTAAATCATCTACATACACAAGCACAAAGGTATATAAACCTTGAGATACTCCGGTGAATAAAGAGTAATCACTCTTGGACTGAGTAAAACCTTCTTTCACAAGGAACTTGGTAAGCTCCAAGTTCCATTGTCTAGATGCTTACTTTAAACCATAAAGAGACCTTTTAAGTTTGCAAACTTTTCCTGAAACTGCTTTAATATACCCCTG
Organism: Talinum fruticosum; assembly: GCA_021018815.1. Classification (NCBI taxonomy): domain Eukaryota; kingdom Viridiplantae; phylum Streptophyta; class Magnoliopsida; order Caryophyllales; family Talinaceae; genus Talinum; species Talinum fruticosum. Next base: position 603,496 of record JAITYX010000089.1, on the reverse strand, counting down.
TGGGGTAACATGTAGGCTTCTTCATCAATAAAACCACGTAGAAACGCATTATTGATATCCAACTGATGTAGAGGCCATCCTTTAGATGTAGCTAAGGCTATAAACATTCTGATCGTGGTCGGTTTGCCACAGTGAAAAAGTGTGCTTATAATCTTTATCTTTGACTTGCTCAAACCCTCTTATCACCAATCTGGCCTTATATCTCTCAACAGAACCATCGGGTTTAAACTTGATTTTATAAACCCACTTTGAAGTGAGTGTTTTTTTCCTGGTGGTAGAGGAGTTAAAATCCAAGTGCTATTATGCTCCAAAGCTTCTAATTCCTTGTCCATGGCTCTAATCCACTTAGGATGAGTTCGGCTTGTACATAAGTACTTGGTTCTGGAACTTGCATTGTAGAGATTAAAGAGCTAACAAAATCACATGATAAGTGTTCAAGATCCACAATTTTGAACATTGGATGAATAATCGAGCTGTGAAAACCGTGAGATTGAGTTGAGGCACCTCGTGGCTGACAAAATCTTTTAACCAACTAGGTGCAACTCGGCTCTCGCCGATCTCTCGATCGAAGGCTGAACAACGAGCATTTTCTTATGGAAAAGCCTGATTTGGAACAATGGTTCCTTCATTGGCGAAACTCTATTTTCGAAAGAGGAGGAGATGGGGAGCCGAGAATATTTGGAATAGGAGAGTTATGATTTGAGACGGGTTGTACTGATGAAGCAACCTGTTTAGAAGATTGGTGAAAAGCGGCACCGATCTTGGAGGTTGTCTCTTGGCCACATGAAAGCGGAATCCTCCGTCTTGGAAGAAGGGACATGTTGCGTCTTTTTATAAGGAAAATATTCTTCTTGAAAAATGACATCCCTGCTGTGAAAAATCCTCTTGACTTCTACATCATACAACTTATAGTCTTTAAAACCAAAGGTGTAACCAAGAAGAATACACTTCTTAGCTCGAGTCTCAAACTTGTCCGTTTCTCCTAATTTTACTGCATAACACAAACAACCAATAGCCCCGAGATCATCTAAGTTTGGTACTTGTCCAAACAATATTTCAAAGGGGATTTTCCATTTGAGAATCTCCATAGGCAGCTTATTGATAATGTGTGTAGCTGCTAGAACACACTCTCCTTAAAAACACTTAGGTAAGCCTCGCTCGAAATCTAATGGCTCGGCGAGTTTCAAGTAAATGTCTGTGTTTTCTCTCCACAACCCCATTTTGTTGTGGAGTTTTCACCATGGATCTTTGATGCGAGAATCCTTTAGAAGCAAATAGACTAGCACAAGATGTTTGTATAAACTCGGAACCATTGTCCGATCCGGCCGGTTTAATTTTGGCACCAAGCCGAGTCTCCACCATAAACACAAACTGCTCGTATAGTTGAAAAAACTTTAGTCTTATTTTGCAAGAGTTGTGTCCAAGTATTTCTGCTATAATCATCCACAATGGTGAGGAAAAATTGTGCACCATTAATATTGGCTACTCGATAAGGCCCCCATAAGTCTATATGGATTAGCTCAAAAGAATGTTTGGTAGTAACGGAACTTCTATTGAAGAGCAATCTGTGTGCCTTAGCCAAAACACAAGTCTCACAAAAAAATTGTCTCGTAATAAGATCTTTACAACTTGCAATATGTTGCATTTTAGAAATGGAAGTATGACCTAGCCTAGCATGTACAACATTCAAAGATAATTGTCTACATGCTTTATTTGCAATCTAGTAGTAGAACTAGGTAAGCAAAACTTGTGACCATCCCTTGTCTCCAATAAAGTCCTTTGGCCATGCTCTTTATTTGCCCGAGAATGCAACCTATACAACCCATAATTCTCATGAGCCACAAGCAACCACTTGACTAGTTGAAAGGTCCTGGAAAAAACATTTATCCGGATAAATAAGGATGCACATCCTCCGATCCGTCAAGAGCTTTGACACCGACAACAAGTTATATTTGAATTCGAAACATATAATACTTTCTGCAGTATTATCTTATCATCCAAGATTATGGTCCCTGCTTTTATGACAGCCTTAAGTGACCCATCGGGCATGGTGACAAATATTGATTTTGCTAAATCAATAACAGCGAGAAAATAAACTCAAATCACATGTCATATGGTCACTAGCCTCTGTATCCACAATCCATGTTGCGAGTATCTCCATATTTTACAACACAACACATGTTAGTGTTACTTGCAAAGTGTGCAAAATGCTCCGAATTATGACATTCCTACTGCTGCTCCTTGGACTTCTTGCCTTTGGTAAATTTCAGAATTTCTTGCGCCAAGGCCTGAATAAGACCAGAATCAAATTGGCCATTACCCATGCCAATTCTGTCATAGCCAACTTCCTCTAAAAGAGTGTCATGGGTGTTAGTACTAATCATGACATTAGCTGCTAATTTTGACCTTCCAGGCTTCTTCTTAGACTCTTCATACCACTCAGGGTATCCAATAAGTTGGAAACACTCGATCCTTGAAATGACCATGTTTTTGACAATGATCACAAAATTTTACATTCTTGGTTTTCTTGAAATCCCTCTTGTTCTTGTTCATGTTTCGGCCATAAAAGCATTGACAATGTCTATCTCTTTAGAACTTGACTTATTTAAATAAGCGAGTCACTTCTTTTGAAACCCTAAGGCCTCCGGTGACTTGTTTTTGTCTTTCCACTCTTTGAATCATCGAATACGCCTTGTTCACGAGTTGGTAGAGGATCCATCAAGAGCAATTGGCCCCTTATTCCTTCATAATCATCATGTAGATGCATCAAGAATTGCATGAGCCCTTGCCTTTGCTCCGGTTCCGCAATTTTCTTGATTGCTTGGGCAAGTATTTACACAAGTGCAAATTGGGATATCCGACATGTCACCGAGCTCATCCCAAAACCTTTTGAGATTAGTATAATAGACAGCAACACTTGTCTCCTCCTTGATACAAATCAGTTATTTCTTTCTCCAATCGATATAATAAAGGCCCATTACTCGCCCAAATCTTTATGTAAGCTCATCCCATAGTTCTTTACCAGAATTTACATACAAGAAAGCTTCGGATAAATCGGAAATTATGGAATTTAACAACCAACTTACTACCATACTTGTCACACTTGACCCACTTGGCCAAAACTGGAAGAATTTCGAGAGGACTTTGAGCAAGTTCCATCAACAAATCCTAATTTGTCTTTAGTCCCGAGAGCAATTTTCACAGCCCGACTCCATTTTTGGAAATTCAAGCCATTCAACTTGAAATTGACGATCCGCAATCCCGGATTATATGATCCTTGTAAACAGAGAGGATCATTGTTATAGTTCTCCATATCTTGCCTCCGATTCGTATGGACGGAATCTTACGCTTCTTCGGACACGAGATGATGAGAAACCAAGAGATCGATTGATTTCAATCAAAGGATTTGTGATTTGTAAGAAAAACGAAAGCAATTGAATTCAATCAAGGTGATTGAAGTTTGCGGAAATCCAATTCATAACCATGAGCTCTAATACCATGAGAAGTTTGAGAGAGAGAAAGAAAGAAATGAATTGTGTATTATTGTCTATCAATAATGGGATAACAAGGCTAATATAAAGGATGAGTCTGTTACTGCAATGTAACAAACTGGAGTAGTTAGTTATAACTAACGACTAATACTCTACAGGTTCAAGTCTTTGAAGAACAGTCAAAGATGCTTCCTTCTATCCCTTTCAAGACTAAACGATACAATACTCTTTAAACACCTAAAAGTCGACAAATGTGGGATTTGAACTTATATATTATCGAATAGTAATTTTTAATATCAGTTGACACATAATATTTTCCAAAATTGCCATCAGTATGCCTTTTTCGATGAAATCAAATTTTAAAAAAAAAAGACAAAGGGAGACGGTTGGATGTGCCTGAGCAGCAACATGAAGCAGTCAATTATGGTTGGTGACAACTGATAGAACGATGGCAATGATCTCACTTTGATAATAAGTTGAAAATAAGTGAAATTTACATAACAAATAAAAAATCGATGAATAAGCTCAATTATTGAACTATTTAAAGTTGTATGAACAAGACATTTTTGGACAGGAGTAGAGCTCAAGCCAACTTTCATGGCATTTGTCACAGAAATCTAGTGGCAAATTCTTCTCCTGATGCCTACAAATGGAAGAAGTCATAAGTATAGAATCACTGGAAAGGACAGCCAGGAGTTTGGAAAAACGGATCACCCATCAAAGGATGGTCCGGGTTCCATCAAGGCTGTACCGAGCCCATCCTGAAGCCTACAAGCCTCAATTCATCTCCATCGGACCCTTTCATCACGTAGGCCTGGATTTCAACTCTGCCACAGATGTTAACTTGCTTACTATGGAGGGCCAAAAACGGGTCTTCATGCTTCGGCTCATGGGTAGGACCGCGTGCCTGGAGGAAACGTTGCAGTCTTGTTGGGGCTTGGTAGAAGCACTGACCCCGGAAAGGATAAGAAGTTGCTACGCTGAAGAGGTTGGTGAACCCTTGGATGATGAGCTCCTAGCCAATATCATGTTGGTGGATGGTTGTTTTCTCTTGGAGCTACTTCTGTGGAGCTATGAGGGGTCTTGTTATGCTATGATTGAGAATGGGAGTAATTTCATGACCCCTATGATGTTGGGCTTGAGGCGCGATCTAGCCTTACTTGAGAACCAAATCCCCTTCTTCATCTTGCAGGTATGAGTTAGTTAACTTGTCAGATGAACTTGTTCATCTGTATTTTGATTTGTTTGAAAATTAGGGTAATCAATTGGCTGACTTCTCTTTGGAATCAATTAATCTGTTACCGAATATTTATAGGAGTTATATGACATTATATCCCCTCGGCTAAGGAGCAAAACAAGCACACCCGCTTCAGATCTCACTCAAATGGTGTTGCACTTCTTTAAATTGCCATCAGCAGGACAGGAATTCGCTCGACATGGGCACTTGCATTTGCTCGATCTTATTAGCAAGTGCCATAGACCAGCTGGCAACTGCTTAGATGTCCTCACTAATCATTATTATCATCATTACTATCAGTCTCTCCTTGACCGTGATCTAGTTGGTGATAAGTCTACGCTCCCCCTCTCGAGAGGAGTCATCCTGCGTAATGCCACCAAGCTAAGGGACGCAGGAGTCATCTTTCAACGAGCCAAGACCAGCACTATGCTTGACCTACAGTTCAGTCGTGGTGTGCTCCAGATTCCACCTCTGGTTATGAATGATTGTATCGAGTCTCTCTTGAGGAATCTTTTGGCCTTTGAGCACGCTTCCAAAACTGGAAAGGAGTATTTCGTGTCATATGTCATCTTCATGGATCACCTCATTGGAAGCAAAGAAGACCTCCAGTTACTTGAAAGCAAGGGGATCATTGTGAACGAGCTTGGTGGAAGAGAGGATGCCACAAAGATTTTCCACCATATCAGCAAACATTTTGTTCTCAAGAACTTCTATTTCAGGCATTTATGCCGGGAAATTGAGAAGTTCTGTGATTCTCCGAGGCAGAGGTATATACAAGAATTGAAGCTGAGGTACTTTAACAGCCCTTGGGCTGCTCTCTCATTGGTTGCTGCTGCTGTGCTGCTCTTCTTGACAACAATTCAAACAATCTACACCGTCCTTTCTTATTATCATCAGGGATACTGAAGCCGAGATGATTAAACATCAATCACCAGAAGTCATCAACAAAGTTATTCACTGGAGATTTTGATTCACATCCCACATACAGTGCTTCGCTGAGCAGAACTTTCATGTATGTTTAATGAGCAAGCAAGCCAATGAAAGGACTTAATCAATGAGAATGTACTGTATGTCTGTATGTACAAAATTAAGCAGAATGAAATCCAAATATATGGAACAATTAATTGGCTAATTAAGATCTTGTATCCGGAACATCCCATAACGATTTTTCTTGGGTAGAAGGCTAGCTTATGTTGAATGGTGGCCTTATCTGTTCTGGGGTCATTCCTCTTATGACGTATGCCACTGTCAGGCATCTCTGTGGGAGAGGGGATTTTTTAATTTGATTTAGAAAGACTTAACTAATATCAGGCATTAATATGGTTACAGATCAGAAATCTGCCTCAAAAAATGTCTTTTTCAATTAAATTTCTGTAAATGATAATAATAATATTAACAACAGCATGAGAGTTTGCCAAGAATCTGAGAGCTAAGAAAGTAAGCAAGCAACGACAAACCAATGTCGTCATTGAGCTTGATTCGTTAGGCAATTATCTGAAATTTCTATAAAAAGTTCAAAATTGTCTCAAACTAAAAATAATGAAATCCCCACTATTAAGCTTGATTAAAGTAGTGATATAAAAAGCTTAATTAGCAGACAAACAAAGCCAGCTAGAAAATTCAAAGATCAAAGCAATGAAGCACGTAGCTGTCGAAGAAAGTCCAAACTGAGATTGAGGCCATTGGCTACACAAACATTGAGCAGCAACCCAAGGTAATGAATTAGTCCGGATTCTCTTGTTATTTCTTTGAGTGTATGATCTGCGATTTTGGAATCACCATAAGTATCGTTCTTCCAAAAGCATATGCTAATCTATAACTCATGATGGTGCTGATTAGACTTTGCAAATGTCTTGTTACTCAGGTTGGATTAATTTTCAGTTATCAGAAGATTTATGAAATGTTGTGTTCAAATCTGGTAAGTTAGTCAGTTTTTTTGAATATGAATCGGAGAAATTGTCACTTTGGGTTTATATTCTGTTCTAATATCTGTTTCTTCGGTCAGTTAAATCCGAGTAGGGGTTAAGGGTAAAGTCTGAGCTACTTCTATGGAGCTATGAGGGTTGTAGCTCTGCTATGACTGAGAATGGGAGTAGTTCCATGACCTACATGATCTTGGGATTGAGGCGTGATCTAGCCTTAATGGAAAACCAAATCCCATTCTTTGTCTTACAGGTGTGAGTGCTCTTGGTCCGTCTTAGAGCTAATTATGTGTGCAATAATGTCTTTGATTAAGCTTTGAATTTCTTTTTGAGCACCTCTACTTACAGGAATTATATCACATAATCTCCCCTCAACTGGGGAGCAAAACAAGCACACCACCTCCAGACCTCACTCAAATGGTGCTCCACTTAGTTCGATTGCCTCCAGCAGGACAAAAATTATCCCCTCATAGGCACTTGCATTTGCTTGATCTCGTTACCAAGTACCACCTAAGGCCAGCTGCCAACTGCATAGAATTCCTTGCACATCATCATCGTTATCATCATCAGTCTAAGTTCCCTCTCTCAAGAGGAGTTGTCACAATGCCACCAAGCTAAGGGACGCTGGAGTCAACTTACAACGGGCCAAAACAAGCATTATGCCTAGACCTATGGTTCACCCAAGGGGTGCTCGAGATCCCGTCTCTTGTATGATTGCTTCGAGTCACTGTTGAGGAGTATCTTGGCCTTTGAGCATGCTTCCAAGACTGGAAATAAGCATTTTGTGTCATGTCATATTCATGGACCACCTTATCGGAAGCAAGGAGGACCCCCATATGCTTGAAAGCTAGGGGATCATTAGGAACAAGCTTGGTGGAGGGATGACGCCACCAAGACCTTTCACCATATCAGCAAACATTTCGTGCCCAAGAATGTTCATTTCAGGCATTTGTGCCGTGAAATTGAGAAGTTTTATGAATCCGAACAGCCCTTGGACTGCCCTTTCATTGGCTGCTGCTATCGTGCTGCTCATCCTCACAACAATTCAGACAATCTACAGCGTTCTTTCTTTTCATCATCAAGGTTACTAAAGTTGGACTAATTAAACATCATTTGAAGAAATATCAGCTAAGTTAGCAAGTAAAGTTTTGGAACATTTTATGAGATACTTGGGCACAAGCTCTACATACAATGCTCTGCTAAACAGAACTCTTTTATGTACATTTATTGACCACACAAGCCCTAACAAAGTAGTCAACAAGACTGTACTGTATGTATACACAAACCAAAAAATATGGACAATAAGCTAATCAAAAGCTTTATCAGTTTTCCCTCTTTATCTTTATAACGGGTATGTTGGGGTCGATGGCTCGGTTATTTTCAATGTCTGCCTGATCTCTTCTGGAGTCTTTCCTCTTATGACGTCTGCCACTGTTAGGCGTGTCAAATCCTCCAGGCCTTGTATCTTCAAATGGTGTGCAGCCTACGTCAAATTAAACAAGACAAATTGAGTGAGAAGATTGCACACTAATTAATTTCCAGATATTGGATAACTACTACTGTCTTTATATTGCCAAGTATGCATATCATGACAAAACATAAAAAGCCAATGCTGCCAACGCCTCATTACGAAGCCGTTCTCATTCCTCGGACATTGACGACCAAGACCAAACCGATTCAGCTAAATGTGGGTCAGGACGAACTAGACCTTCGTTGTAGCAAGGGTGAGCATAATTGATGGGTACCTGGAACGGAGCTCGAACCAGTCAAACGGGGAAGGTTCTAAAATCGGAACCGGTCAAACGGTTCGGGTAAGGTTACTTAGAATTTTGTAACCTGTCAAACAGGTTCCGGTTTCAAAATCAAATTTGAAACAGTTAAGATAGGTAATTTTTCCAAGATTTTCAGTTTTCGGTTTGTGAATATAAGGCCGCGTAATTTTAGGTTTTATTAATTTGTGATTCGTGATATTTACTCTTTAAATACAAAGAGAAGCAAAAATTGATGTTTTGCTTCTTGTTTCCTTTAGCCTAGGATGTTTAAGTTCTTTTCTAACTCTTCCGATGTCAAATTGACTTACTATTTATTAATACTTGAAATGTAACTAATCCAAAAATATATAATTTTTGAGGCGTTAAAGTTTTTTTTTTTGGTAAAAATAATGGTATGGACAAGGTAGCTCGGAACCGGACCCGGACACCGAGGTTCAGGTTCAAGTTCTTAAAATTCGAGTAACCGGTCAATCAACTTCCGGTTCAATTTTCTAAAATTCAGGTACCGGTCAAACGAGTCGGGTTAAGATTCCTAATTTTAAGACAGGGTACCGGAATCGCTCACCCCTAATTGTAGCATAGTTTATTGCAAAGTTGGAAGGGATAGGCGTTTGCGCCTACTCCGAATGGAAGCACAGGCCTACATATACATCAATACAGCTCGACTAGCTAGGCCAGATTGTAAACGGGTGATATATTTGGGTGATATGCTACACATATAAAAGCTAATGTATAAGGTAAGATGAGAGCAAACGATGACAAACCAGAACAAGATCAAAGAAAGCAGATTGATCAACTTGGAAGAGACGAAGGGCCCAATCCCTGAGATGATCTGCTCCTTCATCAGCAGCTGCCGTGACAAGGTGCATCTTGCAGAAGTCAACCACCAAGGCCAATGTCTTACCGGATACATTCGAAACCGGAATGACTTCCATCATGGATTTTATAGTCTCTGATTGTATTGCTACTGCTTCTTCCACTTCGAAAATCTCCCCATCCGAGCTCCTTAATTTTATCTTTCTTTCTGTGCTTGATGTCGATGACATTATCAGCTCTATAATGTCAGAACAGAACTGGTTCATAGAAAGACACCCGTTAAGGAAATGTTCATCATATATAGCTGGTTGAGCTATAAAACGATGAGAATTAGACAAAGAGATCATGGTCAGACATACATGTCAATCTGACTTAGTAAAAACTATTTATATGTTATGATTAGCCTCCTAAGCCTGAATTATTCGAAGGACCTCAGACTTATTCTACTCATAAAAAACTCACCCTTTTCCTAAGGAATTGTGATGAGCTCAAACTCCGGTTACAATGGCATTTTGTTGGGGCTGTCCTCCTCCTCCCAGCCTTCAGTTCCTCCGCTTTTAATGGCAGTAATCTGTGGGGCAATCAGTTTCTCCTTGTGCAAATCCTTGATAGCGTAATCAAAGGCCACGCATTCAATAAGTCGTAGAATGATGTGATGTGCCATTGTAGCTTCAATGTGAACTTCCGTGAGACAATCTCATCCAAAACAATCTTATGCAAATACCCCTCTTTCCTTATGTCCCTTAAGGCCAAAGTTCAATCACTGCATCTGTATAGATATAGGAGTATAACAGACATTAATTTTCTTTTTTGGAGTCAAATATGTAATTAGTACTTTAATTAGTAGTATGTAGTTAATTTATTATCTAACTAGTTATAACATAAATTCAAGAGTCCTAGTTTCAGACTACGTACTTCTTTGTGTTGTTTTTTCTTTATCTCCAGGATTATAGGCCCGAAAGTATAATATAGAAATAAGGTGATAAAAGAGAATCATATTCTGCAAAAATAAAGTACCAGATAGTAAAAGCTTTCACTATAGCGGATTGGACAACTTCCAAACTAGTACAGTACGTCCTCAAAAAGTTCCATATATCTCATGTCGTGATTCCATTTGTCATGAACTTTATCATTTAGTTCCATTATTATTGTCATATTTGCACACTTCAGTTCATCATTGTAGTTGTCATCAAGTATAATGCAAATCTTGTAAGAGTATCTAAGATTTTGGGGTTTAAATGTGTGTAGATTTGTTATTAAGGATGTCTACTTTAGAATTTTTAGAGATTTTTACACATAATTTTTTAAAGTTTTTTCGGCTAGGTTACGGGTGAAAACGAATCACTCTTGGCCAACAGGGACAGTTTAGACTATCGAAATTAAGGCAATGATCCGGTAATTTATACATTGAGATAACTCAAGTATACCCACGAGGTTGAAATACTTCATTTGTCGCTCATTACCAAAAATTTGAAATCGAATCCTACATTTAAAATGTACATATTTGAATAAGATAAAAACTAAATTGTAGCTAACGACATCCCTTATAGAAATATATCTTGCAGAAAAATTGTTGTTATCTTCATTAAATATAATTATCTGTAAAGTTTTTGAGTGTGAAATGAGATTTAACATATTCTAAACCAAAATTCTAGAACCTATAAATCACAGATGAATATATGCAGAGTCAAGAAGAGAAGAGATGGGGCCGAGGAGGAGGAAGGGAGAAGTTTGAATGTCTCTGCTCTCCAGCCCTGATTTTTCTGGCGTGTATTGTTTAAACTACGGAACTTTCCAAGTAAACGCCCAGTCAATTCTGGGAAAAAAGTTGGGAGGAGAAAGAGCAGAGCAAAGCCTTGGAAAGTAAAGACTCAATTCTTAAACCTCCTCACACTCCCACTACTCCCTGTAATTCGCTGTCTTACGTCTCTACTCTTCACTCTTACCGTTCTCTCTCTCTCTCTCTCTCTCTGTGTGTCTAAACCCTCTGTTTATTCAGCTTGATTAAGAAACCATGGCGTCACCCCGTCGTCGGTTCATATTTAAATCCGGATCACTTAGCAGATACTTCTCTGGATTGTTCATCGATCATCATCGTCAGAAAGGCAAGATAACCCAACTCAATTTTCGTTCATTTCTCTCTCTTTAATTTTCTGGGTTTGATCATGTGGGTTTCGTCAATCTTGGAGAAGGGGAGAAACCCAGAAAAACCCACTTGATTTTTTGGTTTCTTTTGTGATGTGACTACGTTGGGCTTTGGGTTGGGACTAATGATGGGTTTTGTTGATTTTATAATTAGGGGTTGGAATTGACGATGACTGGGAAATTATTGAAGTACATGATCAAGAATTTTCCGGCGCCGGAGAAGGAGATGCCGCCGGCGCCGGCCAAGAGTCAGACTTCATTGAATTGGCCGATCATCTCCCTTGTCCTTCGTTCCAACTCCCAGTAACAGTTAAGATCATCTCCTGAACATATCCCTCCAGAAAAAAGATAAATTAGTTTCTGATTTTTCTTTATGGACGAAATGGGTAAATGATTGAAAGTGCTGAACTTTCTTTTCCTCTGTTCTTCCTTCTTTTAGTTCGATGAGGATAAAGACGAGGGTTTTAGTTGAATGAAGATGATAAATTCTTTATCTTTTTTGGGGTAAATTGTTGAATGTTCGTACTTTTTTAGGGTAAAGAGGAAATAAAAATAACTTTCCAAAATGGAAAAAAAATAGATTGGGTCCTTCTGAAAATTTAACTAATTAGATCATTGATGGATTCTTTCTTGAATGCATGAAATTTATGAAATGTTATTGTTGGAATTGACAGAAATGAACACCAAGAGTATTTTTTTTTAAAATTTCAAGAACAGCTTAGAGTTCTAGTCGTCTAGTGAAATATTTTCGTTTTTATTTTATAATCTATTGCTAAATTTGTTCTCAAATTCTGCCATGGATTTTCCAAAAATGCAACTGAACATTAATTTTGCGTAGAGGTGAATTGTCTCCGGCTAAGTTCATCATCTGGATTACCTCATTTCCCATTCTTTATTATGATGTCCACTACCAATATTTTAATTTTTCCATTTTTTTACTTGTCAATCCCCCAAAAAAATTTCCCAACGTTTTGTCTTTTCCTCTGTTTTCTTTTTTGGGTGGGGGAGGGGGAGAAAGTGGGGTGTCTGTCTCAGCTTCTCATCTTTCTGCTTTGGATCCAATTTTGTATTTTGGTTTAGTTCAGAAAATATATTTTGTATGATTTCTGACAGAGTCAAGTCATCAAGTGCCTCTGGATTGGTTGAGAGATTGTCATTGTACTCGTATGCATATATTTCAAAAATTTATTTGTCTTTTATCTAGTCGTTTTTTTTTAATCTTCTTCATTTAAGTTTATCGTAAGTGAAATAATCATCCAAAGAAAATGATTGTAAGATGTAAAAAAATAATGTTTGATATTTGTAAGAGATTGAGTACCAATAAAAAGTATCCTTAGAAATAAATTGTGCGGTCTATTTTTTTCTTCTTTTTCGTTTCTTCTTTGGTTGGGGTGTTGGATTGAAAAGTAATCAATGAGGGTAGCTCAACTCGTTTCTATTGCTTTCAAAACAATGCCCTTCATTCAGATTTACCTGTTAATACTGTACATAGTAGTGACAGTTTTGTCTGGCCTGATAATGTCAATTATATTGAATTACATTTTTTATGTTCATCGCCAATTCACCATCATGTCAAATTTAACTGTTGATCGTAAACTTGATTATTAGATAAAATTTTCGATATTGAGCAAAGCTGAAGTTCGTCAACTCTTGGAAGACAAAATTAGTTTGGTGTGCAGTATACTCCCGCTTTCAAGAGTTGAAGCCATAATTCTTCTGCATCATTTCAAATGGTAATTAAGCGTTTCTTTCCCTTGGTATTTGGATTTTGGCATAGTATAAGAGATTAGCTTCTCAACTGTGGATAATTTTGTGTGCTTACAGGGATGTGGATCGGACACAAGATGAATGGCTGGGGCGTGAGAATAAGGTCCGCAAGGATGTTGGCCTGTTTGAAAGACCTACTTTTGTCACTTCATATGCAGCAGAAGTGAGCAACTTTGTTTAGTTTTAACATTCGAAGTCATCTGATTGTCTCTACAATTCTTGACAGTATGAACTCATTGTTTGATCAGAGAGCTTGTGGAATTTGTCATGAAAATTTTCCGGGGACATGATGTTGGCACTTTCTTGTGGTCATCAAGTTTGTCGTTCTTGCTGGACAGGTTTCACAATCCAATCATTATTAGGATGAAGCAATTTGCAGAAATAAGAGGGATTTTATTTCCCTCTAAAAGCTTCACTAAATACTGTGTTTATTTGCTTGTTTTATTGGCTTACTTTTCTAGGCTACATAAGTGAAGCAATTGGTGACGGTCCTAGATGCTTGGCTTTGCGATGCCCGAGTCCATTCTGTGGAGCTGCTGTAGGTCCCGAGATGATTGAACTCTTGTCATCACAGGAGGATATGAATAAGTTTGAAAATTACCTCCTTAAATCTTATCTCAGTAGCTGTGAAGAGGTAAACTTTTGTTATTTATCATATACGTAGATTTGTCTAATCTTATTAATCCTTGTGCTGAAGGCATAATAAATTATTGTGTTCTATAGGCAAAGTGGTGTCCTGCTCCTGAGTGTAACTATGCTCTGTTCTCTTCTGGTGGTGGAGACAGCAACTATAGTGTTACTTGCCGGTGTCTATACAAGTTCTGTTGGAAGGTAATACTAGTTCTCTTTGAATTTCAGGATCTCATTTGCTGAGATAGGCAGAACTGTTGGGGCAGGGGGAATAAATTTGTTTTTTCCCTAAGTAAGATTGATGATGCTAGTTCGTTTTCGTAAATGATGTTATGTGTTTTTTTCTTATTATAAAAGCTTTCTTTTAGTTTGATAAGATAGTTTGTTATTTTTACGCCTTTCTTTTCCTCCATACTTTACTCTTTTCCTTGGAAATTTTTGTTCATGATTCTGTAACCTTTCTGGTCCTCTTTGATCTAATCCAATCACACAAAACTTGACTGAGCAGTGTACCAATGAAGCTCATGCACCAGTTGACTGCTGCTTAGTTGACAAATGGATGTCAGAGATTAGTTTACAATCAGAGAATTGGTATTACAAACTCTCCTTTCCATCTCAAGTTCCCTTGTAGTTGTTAGACACATGACACTTCGACACAGATGTGAACACTTGCTAGAATTTGGGCTAGTCCAATACATATCCACATACCTACATTGAATACTTGTGGTCAATTCCGAGTGACATAACTCAACTTTTTACTCTATGATAGTTCAACAACTAGTTTCAGTTTCAGTCCGAGTGACATAACTCAACATTGAACACTTATGATTATGGACTTTCCAATTCAGACCTAAAAACATGTTAAACTAGCAGTACAACAATGGATTGGTCGCATAATATCGTTGGAAGATTGTAGCTGAATTTCCAAGTTGCACAACTCCCAACATCCTAAATTTGTAACTGTATCTTATGATCGTAACTGATAACGTATGCAGCAGCTGATGCTTTGTTTTGTACATAGGATAATAGCCAATACACTGTCATGCCCAAATTGCAGACTCCCAGTTGATCTGAGCCCAGGCTTCAAATACTTTGTACAATGCACCAGTTGCTACTATGAATTTTGCAGGTAATTTTTCATTGCGATAATAACCCGCTCGCCTTTCTGCAATGCACTTAGGCTCTGTTCCATTTAACTGTAAGTAGCTGTAAGGAGTTGTAAGATAGATGTAAAGTTAGTTATAAGAAGTTGGAAGCCGCTATTAGAAGCTGTAAGGCTAAATGGAACATGGTTTTATTCCATTTTTTTGGCTTACCCTTTAATGCCTTACAAATCCAATGTATTCACTAGCTTGTTGTAACAATTGCAGCGACTGTGGGGTTGATCAATCAAATCATGAAGTTAATGAGGAATTCTGGCAATATAATTGTCCTCCTATAAGTTCAAGACCTGCTGGATTTGTATGACTTCTTTCTTTTGTACTTCTCGTTCTTCTTCTTCTTCTTCTTCTTCTAACTTATTTCCACCACTGTAAAATTGGATTTTGCTTCCTCAACAGCACATTGATGATCATCACAAAAGAGACATTGCTAAGAATTCCTTGGAGAGATACAACTCTTATTATCAAAGATGGGTTACTACTGAATCGGTATATACATACAAGTTCACTAAAAGTTTGATAATGTCAGGTTGCACTAATCATCTTGTCTGTATTGTCCTTGCAGTCTAGAGCAAATGCATTCACTGACCTTAAGCTGCTCCAAGATGTCCAAGTAAGTCCAACTCTTTTACCACGCTATCCGTTGTTTCAGTGAAATAAGATCTGATAATTATGCTTGTAGTGTAAGCTTTTTTTTTTTTTTTTTTTTTGCCAGCTCCCTATGATATGTCACATCATGATGCTTCCTGCAAGGGAGATGGACTTTTTGGCTGAGGCACAACTACAGGTAAATTAGTTAACTGACCGATCATCATATTAGTGGATTAATAAGTTCACTTAGAAAATGAATTTGACATTCATCAAATGAAATTGGTCTGATAATTCTAATCACTATTGTACAATTACTGTTAACAAGTTTCTATTTTTTGTCCCTGTGTTGCAGATTGTTGAGTGTTGGCAACTCCTTAAATGGACTTGTGTCTATGTCTACTTCTTATCTGAGGATGAGCGTACAAAGTTACCGCTGTTAGAGTTCATGCAAGGTACTTCCACGTTCTCTTTTCCTCTTTCAGTATTTGCATAACTTTATGTCCTCAATCTTAATCGATGACCACTTCATTCTGCAGAACAAGCCGAGCATCTTTTGGCGCTGCTTCATAAGCATGTTGAGGAGCTGAAAAACTTGCTCCTTCAAGGAGATGTCCCATTGACACGCCTTTCGGACTTCCGCAGCAACCTAGTTCAGTTGACTAGGTATGTCTCTTTACCAATCACCTGACCTTCCAAAGTATATATGTTTAGTAGCTCAAGATAAAAATAAATTGACAAAACATTGCAATATGAACCTTGTATGATTGTATCCTAGTCGTATATTTTAGGATAATATTATTGTAACTTTGGAACCCGTCATGAATTGATTAATCTCACACGGGCGTGGAAAACAGGGTTACAAGAACCCACTTCGATAAGAAGGAGAAGGCTCTGAAGGCTGGGCTGCCAGAAGTGGCGTTTATCCCAACGCCCAGTGCCAGGCAAATGTCGAGGCTGAGTATATTGCAAGCAGAATCAAGCAGTGGAGACAGCTCAAGTCCAATGGTCAGTTGAGAGGGAGCGGCTGGTGAAGCACTGTACAGTGATCTTTAGTCCTAGTCCCAGTCCCTTTATTCTTTAGGATATTTATGTTTGGTTTTGTGTTTGTGAATATGTCCGGAGACCATATTTGTCGATATTGATCACCTTTTTCTCAGGAAGGAATTGCGTTTGTTGAGTTTTTAAAGGATAATGAGCCTCTTTTTTTATTGACAGAATTTCATTAATCTCACCTTTTTCTCAGGAAGGAATTGCTTTTGTTGAGTTTTTAAAGGATAATGAGCCTCTTTTTTTATTGACAGAATTTCATTAATCTCAACTTTAACGCTCATAGCTTGTATGTAATGCAATCGTGATGTAATAGATAACAGGAAATGATAATATTTGCATTACCATATTTAGTTACCACAGTAATTTCCATGGTGGTAATGAGATTCAATTATTATTCTAAATGAAATGAAGAATAATTACTTGGTCAATTATGGAAATAACGTGGAATAAGAGATTTTGCAGGAAGGTGGAGCCTGTTTATATGATGGGATGGGCTTTTGACCAAGTGGAGGGAGAGAGAGAGAGAGAGAGAGAGAGAGAGAGTACTCACAAATAACAAATACAAGAAGAAACTAGGCATGTGTTTAATCTGTATTTTTAATTCCTTGGAAAACAATGTTACATTTGCTACAAGTTCTAAGCTCACTACGAAGAAAGCTGAGAAAGTTGGAGACGATGTATGAAAACAATCAGAAAACGCTAAAACCACACTGCAACTGTGATACTAATACATCACTGAAGCATTCAGTTTATCCCACAGATTGTGGTTGTGGCTTCCCCGACCCATGAATAAAGAAAAACAAAAACAAATGTCTGATAGATTACACTTCCATGACACAAATCCAACAACTGCAAGAAACATTGCTGTAAACCTACCGTCATGCCAGAAATAGCAAGACTCTCAAGTTAAAAAAGGAGGGGGGCTTAGAATATGATGAACTATCTCAATGTCCTGTACAAAGATTCCTGAAAACCTATGAAATAGAGGCCAAATCAGAAGCATACCGGTCAGTCTTCAGCATTGCATTAATCTGTCATGCCTTCCAACCATAACCCATGTTGTCGTCAAGATCACTGCTAAAAATCCGCTCTCAGCGAAATCATGGGGCAAATCTGGAACCATGTCATCTGTCAACCGAAGGTTTTGAGGCAAATCCACAGCTTTCTGATTATTATTGTTGCTGTTATTATTACTATTATTATTGTTACTATTATTATTGAACCCGCTGTTCCCACCACCACCACCACCAGCTGCTGAAGAATCACTGTTGGAAGCAGCGGCTGCTTTGAAACTGCTGCTCTTGCTCAAAGCAGATCCTGGTCCCCCGCCTCCTCCAGGCACATTACTCGATGCGGTTAGTGTGGGAGGTGCCCCATTTCCGTACCCTAAACCACTTGTGCTTGTATTTGGATTTGGGTTCATACTTTGTGCATTAAGGGCCGGCTTTTGCAGTCCAGCTGGATTATTGTTACCCGACAGATCCTGCAAAAGCTGCTGGATCATCTGCTGTTGTTGATTATTCGGCTGATTCTGTTGATTTAAACTGTTGCTACTCAGAGACCGAACGGCCATCTGGGGATTTGAAAACCCAGCAGGTGGTAAGTTCTGCATTGATGAAGGAAGGAGACTGGGAGGTCCCTGGAATGAGGAAGATGGGCTAGGATGAGAAGAATTATTAAGAGAAGAAGATGCTTGGTCCTGCTGAAGTGAACTCAGATTCGAATTCATTGAGTTTTGTCTCATCATTATGTTCTGGTGGTTGGTCAATGCCATGGCAGCAGCTGCAGGACCACCTAATGCACCCCGGGTGTTGGTAATCATGCTCAGGTTGTTGCCGCTCATGTTGGCGTTATTAATTCCAGGCTGCTGCATTGCCATGAGTTTATTGATTGTGTTCCTGTCAGTCGGTAGACCTTGCATATTTGCAACCTGCTGCTCCATTTCTTGCATCCTCGGGTTCTGGAGCTTGGAAGTGGAGGCTTGTCGGGGATAATTTTTCAAACCATCTGTGTATAAGAGAGAATTATGAGAACGTAGATGCACTACATAATACCATGAGAGCGCGCAATAATATGATACTACTACCCAATGTGGGTCCCGCCATAAGTGGATTCGCACACCTGCCAGCGGCTCCAGCTCAAAAGCAGGAAAATGAAGTCACACAGACAGATTAAACCAAGACTCAGAGTAATCCAAGAACAATACTAAACCAAGAGTAGCCTATTCATACTAAAAATGAGCAAAGATTAAATACTGACGACTAGTTTTTTCAACTAGGAAACCAAAATCACAAAATCTAGTTAGTCATAAAATAGTCCAAGCCACTTAAACACAAACTTCACAGTTTCAACAAAAGTTAATAGTTTCTTTAAAAAGAGAGCGGGCGGGGGGAACAGACATGAAAAGAAAGTACGGAAAAATAAGCACAGGAATTGTCCTACTCCCCTCTCCATCCTAACAGTCTCAACGACGACCGGCTATGGCAAATCAACAAACCAACTCATTCAAATCACCTCTATTAAGCGACCAAAAGTCCCCCAAAGCATCATCCTTCGTCTTCATTCACAGATGCTCTGCAATAAAAGTCCAGTTTCTTCAATGCGATCCCTAGGCCCAATAACTACTGATTTCTAGATGCTGGTGGGTGCAACTAGGCTGATTTTCAACAACTTATGTGTCCAGGTTTTATCCAATGTCACAAAATATATATCTTATCTATTTGAAGTCAAGGTAAACTAATAACAAATATTCATCATGCTACAGTCAATATGCATTTAATATTTTTCACGTTACTCATAACTTGAATAACAAATTTGTTTGGTTACATTTTCTCATGTAACATTCACTCTAGAAATCCAAGACGAAGACTTACACAAGATGCATATGATAGGACCAAAACAGCATATGAAGCAAAAACAACCATTCATGGGCTAGTACGTCAATGAGAAATCCATCAAAAGCATCTCCAACCTCCTAATCCCTAAAATACCTAATCCCCCAGTTAAGTGTAAATGCTTTCTTTCCTCTTTTACTCCTCACAAATACATCAAAATCTTTTCCGTCTAACAAACCAAAAACCGTATGAACCCATTGCCATGCTACCTATTCTTTATTTTCCTGACCCAAAATAACCGAATTCTGGCAACCAAATTTGCACTTTGATCCGCACTATGTAGTCTATGTAACATAAATGCAGCAGTGACACATTAAATGCTTTCAGAAAACCGTCTCACTCATCACCTAAATATCATCAGTCACTTGACTCCTTCAAAAATGAAAATTGCCTTCCATTCTTAACTAGCCATTAATATGCTTATTACATATACATTACAAGGAGCTTGGTTTTAAGTATCCCAACCACCACACAATAACCAATGTCTGCCAATACAACTTAACTAAATAGAACGGGAACAACTCTAGTTACTTTAAATGGTATCTGTAACCTTCTGAAGTTTCAGATCATCCATCTTTTCAGTTATTGCATAGCAAAAATAAACTTAATAGAAAAAGAGAGATATACCTACAACTGAAACTCAAGCCAAAATACAGGAATAAACATTGACAAACCTGAAAACTAACCCTGTGCCAAGTGTCTACTATTCCCATAACATATAGCATACTGAGTTCAAACAAGAAAACGAATAAATATGGCATGCTGATATTGCCAAGTGCCAACTTATTCAGATACTTATCAAAAAGTTATCACACACTTCATAATTCACTGCTGTAGAAACATCCAAAAGCATGAGGGCACGACATGAGTAACATGCATGTTAACTCAGAGAACAGAGACCAACCATAAGAATAAGTCCCTTTTTCCTAAATTATTTGTCCCTTTTTCCTTTTGTGGAAGTCCCAAAATAAAGTCCCTACTACTACTACTACTACTACTACTACTACTACTACTACTATTAAAAATTCTCTTTATTCTAAAATTAATAGAAAATAGTGCGTCAAATAATGCACCCTTAGAAATTTTTCATTCACTAGGCAGGATACTATTTAGGAACAGAGGGAGTAATCCTCAATGGTCAGCATCTACCGGATGTCTACAAAGTAATGGTTAGTTGGTTAGCATCTAGAGCTGCATAAGAACATATCTGGCATAATGAATTCCCTGTCATGATGAACGGCAGTGGAGCTGCTAAAGTTCATGGACTCATATCCACATCACGCTAAGAACAGATCACAACATGTATCTGGGAATCCATCTGCTCATTCATCAGATTATTATCACCCTGTATTGTTTCTACCAAAAACATAATACTATCCAGGCCCACCAGCAATGTTGATTCAATGCTCAGATTTAGCTACTTTATGAGTTTTTTTTTTTTTTCCTTTTACAAGGAAAAGCATTTATTACTGAACATAATGCAGATTGATTACAATCTATGTTACTCAGTCTTGGCTTAGTTACCCATGTAGAAATATCGAGTACCCGACACTGGTGTCGTGTTGGACTCGACAATTTATTGAGAAGGAAATGTTGTACATTTTTGTTGAAAATGAAGGATCGAGTGTCTATAAGTTTTGAATATCCGACACAGTTACTTGAGGCAAATGAAGAATCCAAGTAACATATTACAATGCACTAATAGATTATTGGCAAAACCTCTAACAAGGAAGGAACAACTCTGGAGATCTTATGCTAAACTTCTGTCATAACCTTCTCAAGCCAAAAAGATGAGTATACCACATCTAGCTGCAGCACACGGGATACCTAGAGTAAACGAACTAAATGCCTATGAGCTCCGGCAAACTGATAATGAAGCAAAAAGTAAGTAGAATATTTCAACTGATTTGCTACTCAACTATCCCATGATGAAATAATACTCTCAGTATCTGAACTTAGGTCATTTGATGATTCGACTATTATGATCTTGGAAATACAATAGGAACTTTTTGGATGATAGGAACTGCTATTCTTCTTCTGATGTCGCAAGCTTCATGGATATAGTTCGTCACTATGTAAGACGCTAGCTTTGCGTCCATTCCGTGTGATCGTGTCATATAAAATGCGTATAACCTGGCTTGATGCTATCTCAAACAAAACATTCATACTCTGGTCATTCTTAGTTGACCAAATTCTGACTTCTGAGCAATATACTAAATCAAAGTCATCAATCCGTTACTATATGCTTTGCAGCGTACATTACAACACCAGAATAGAAAAATGATAAAGAGTAATAAAATATATAATCATTTTTTCAACATCTAACAACAGCAGATAAAAGGGGTTACCAATAGGTCCGACTTTGTTGTCCCGGCAATGATCTATGAGGTCTTTCATGCTATTAACGACCTCTGCAATCTGTAAGGCCAAATCAAAGAACATCAAGAGTGGGACAGAACTCACAGAATCATGAGAGATAACTATCAGTCAACAACGAAGTAACCAGCAACACACCTGCAAGCACCTCACATATCTTTTTGAGAAGCCCAAGTCATTTAGTGACTGTAACTCCAAACTCTTAGCAAGCTGGCGACTAGCTGTAACAACCCTGTTACAAAACAATCATTCAACATTCCCATGACTTGTCTGTCAATAGCTCCACCAACAAAAATGAGAACTGAGTTCTTTACAGTTACATCAAATTCCAGGTTCCTAAAAATCCATTAGTATCTTTTTGATTTCTAACATATCTAATCACCAGCAAACAGATAATGCGAGATAATGAAAGGCTAAAAAACATGTTCCTTTATTGACATTTATATTGTCAACACATTGCCCTTTTTGGAGATAAATTAAACAAGGCATATAATGCATGTTCTCAGTCAACGACAACTCATATGTGGAACATTAGTTTCGGGGAGACGAAAAGCCTTACATGTTGCTGTTTGTTTGTAAATCTTGAGAAGACACTCCATCAGATCCACTGTCAGCATGGGTGCTTTGACATTTTTGTGCCACCTGAAGCAGCTGATTTACCTGCAAATGGACATATTCCTTCATTAATACTAATGCCACTAAAGATCAAGCACCACAATAGTTCTTCGCATTAGAAAGCAACATACCAGTGGTACATTAAATCTTGTCAAAACAGACAGTTGAACCCACAAGAATACGACTATCCGAAAAAGCATCATATAGTAGATCAACGTAATCTTTAAGTATATCCACAATGGTAAAAATATAGCTGAAAAAAATAATAAATTGCAAATACCACGATTGGCAGAATACCCCGCCCTCCAGCATTGTAAACCAATCTCAAAAAAAAAGCAAAATCGGAATACTTAGCACTAAAGCTTCTAATTCCTTTGCATCTAATATGTTCATCATAAGAGAAACACGCCCTTTGCAAAGGACAATGTGGCACAGAGAGGAACAAAACAATAAACAGTAGACAAGCTTTTTTCAGATAATCCACCTTATAATACGCCAAATGAGAGAGTTTCTTTTTCTTTTTCTTTTTCCTTTTTTTGGAAGAGGGGGTTAGGTTGGGGGAGTACCTGAGGTGCAACCAACCTCCTAGGAAGTAGCTCTTCGTGGCGCCGTGCACAGAATTCCCATGATAAGATCTGTCATCAACGACGGCAGATATGTGAAGCAGAACGTCAAAAGGCCCACAAATAAGCATATTGCATTGCATATGAGATAGCAACAATCTGACCTTCAATTCTTGGGTGAATATAATCCTGAGTTGACCCTCACGTACTACACGAAGTTGCTCATAAACACTTTCCTGAACAGCTTTCCCATATTCCAAAATCATTATTCCATTGGGAATCCTACGTTCACGAGGCCAGTCAACAAACAAAAGTTCATCCATCACACCACTGCCAAATTTAATTTCATTGAGCCGGGAAGTACTTCATATGTTGCTTCTGTTTACAGCACACAGGATAAAAGGACAGCAAGGATAAAGTATTAGAAGCAACTTCACAACTGATCAGTAACCACAAATATCAATCAGCTACTAAAATTTGCCGGGTGGTGGGCGGGGTTCACGGCAGCAAACATTTTCAAAAGAGCATGCTTAATCCACATGAATGAATCGGCAAAAACTAATGACAAATCCTTGAAGACTCACTTCTCACTGTTGAATTCACAAAACACAAGTTCCAGAAAATACTTGCTAAGCATAAACAACTTCAACATAAAATATCGTGAATGATGTCCAAAGTCAGAGAGAATACTGACACTAAAGGGAAGTCCCATGTTTCTGTGACAAGGAAGACTAGGATAAAAGTAATAATTTTACGTCAGTGATACCTCCATCAAAAAAATCTAAAGCCATCTGTACATTGATTCAGCCCTAAGATTCAAATGACAATCAAGTTCTCCCATAAATAGGGAAACTTGGCACAGAGTTACACAGCAAACTCTTGACGTGGTAACCAAACATAGATCACCACTTAGAATCTACTCAATAGTGTACATTTCCAGACAACCCACCCCATCCCTCAAAAAAACAAAAAGAAAAAAGGAAAGAAAAAAACACACATCTACACAGAAATGAGGAGGTCACAATAAATTCATAACACAATCAAAAAGCAAACACTGAGAAACTTGAGGTATGACTGTTAATACAGCTACAATTACACGTCCAATTATGCTCCAGACTTTTGCAAAGTGCTGCATAAAGGAACAAGAAACTGTCCAATATTATGCAATATGTTTTTCATACTTGTTTTGTTTGGTATTTGAACTTAAAAGCCTGTAATACAGGATGATTCTAGAATCTGTTGCCACTATCTTGAAAAGAACTTTTTACAAGTGGATATGAACTTAACTTTAACAGAAATCTTAAATGTTTGAGCAGTGAAATTTGTCTAGCAAAAAGACTCGAGGGAGTAATGATAAGAATAATGCCAACTGAATTAGGTCATAACATCCGCAGCATATTTCAGTAGGCAATCAAGCTTACCATAAAGTAAACATCATTTTGAATACTTTCCAAAGATATTGATCTTCGATGACAAAGAAATAAGAAAATCTGGTAAATACAAAAACACAGAACATAATAACTTACCAAATCCCCTCCCGGACTTGGAGCGACATATGTCACAGTGCCAAACATCCTGGTAAATGCACAAACCACATGTCAGGAAACCATGCAAAGAGGCTAGGAATAACATGGAGAGGCAATATAGATTGTTAATATAATTTCATATTTTAAAATGCAATTAGATAATATCCGCAAAGAATCTAAGTTTTCCAAGTGTCTGTTGAAGAGATAAATTAGTTATTGAAAGACTAACCATAGATGCCTGAGGGAAAACCCCTAATGCATGATGCCCAACATGTTCATAGAGGGACAAGCACCACCTTTTCTTAGCATGGGGAGCATAATATTCTGCCACAAATTTCCTCCAATAAGCAATGGTATTTTCCTGTTAACACAATTTAGACAGATAAGCCCGACAAGGAAGGACACAGATTTTACCTTCATATGCCAAAATATATAAAATAAATAAAGCAATCTAGACTATTGGAAAAGGCAGGGGTTGTTCTGTTCGTGGCTTCCATTTCCAGATATATAAAGCATTAATTTAGGACATGATAATGAAATATGACTTACTGGGGGTCGTTGCCGCTGATGATACAGGTATTGCATTAGTCGTCGGGCACACACGCCACCAGTTTCATAAGGATTCTTCATGGCAGCCATTTGCTGCAAGCTCTGCTGTTGCAAATGCTGTCTCAACTGCTGTTGTTGCTGCTGCTGCTGTAAATGGACTCGCTGCATTTGTGGCATAGCTTGCATAATTTGTTGTTGTTGCCGTAGCCTCTGCTGCTGAAGGATAGCCTGCAACTGTGGATTATGTCCTTGCAACTGCAGTCCATCCTGTCTCTGAAGTAATTGTTGCAGAACTTGCTGCTGCAAAATGTCTTCTTGCTTAATATCAAGCCGTGGTTTCTTCTGAAGCTGGGACAAATTAGCAGGGTCTTGAACAAAAGAGTTGGTGAACCTTGGGCCCATGGCAAGCGGGAGCTGGCCTGTTTGCGATGCTGGCATTGAGTTTACACTTGAACCCCTTTGCTGAAGCAGCTGTTGACTCTGGATAGCTTGTTGAGGACTGGGATCGTGGTGGGAAACCTGCTGCACTGTTGGTGGACCATCTATTACGGAGGAGCCAGAAGCACTGATATTATTGGACGAAAAGGACATTGGTGACGCTGGCAATCGTAAGTATGACTCTGTGTTGGTGCTTGCACTTCTTTGCAACTGAGGACCCCTGAGAAGGCTGAGTTTGCATCAGTCACCAATGAACTAGCGCCAACACTTGGTCCTGAGTTTGCCACGCTGTTCAGAACTGCCTGACTCACGTCACCGGAAACTGGGCCTAGATTCGAGCGCCCTGTTCCAGAAATTGAATTGGCAGAGTTCCCAAAAGGCGAACCCAAGTGAGAGTTAATTACATTCTGAGACTGTGCATCTCCTTGGAAAAAAATACCAGAACTTGCTGAAGATTGAGACAGTCCTCCAGCCACCCGAGAAGGTGCCATCAGTGGCACCGTCCCCTGGTGGTTGGAATCCAAATAGCTCTCCAAAGCCAGGCCTGTTTTCCCCTCCTTACACCAAAAATATCCCCAATCTGCTCAAGTAGAGCTACCTACGAAACCCATAACAGAATCCTCACACAAAACCTTGCAACCACAGTTTTGGAACAAATAATGTACACAACACCCACAATTTACACGATGAAACTACCCAATCAACAAGCTCTAGTTTACCCAAGTCGCTTGGATGTGCAGTTATTTCTTTGCCTTGACAACCTTATATTCTAGTGAAAAAAAAACAAATCAAAGCTAAAATTAGCAGTAGAAAAACCTAACCAGTGAGCATGCCAAGTCAAACAAGCTACAAACTATCTTGTCCTAATCATTAAACAAATATCCTAGAGCTAGAATCAAGGGAGTATAAAAAAGAATACCCCTAAAATCCTGCTCATTTCATTTCATTTTATCCTACCAAATGCAAGCAAACAAGAAGCAAAACCGAGATGTATTTCCCTCTAAAACTACCAATAAATCTAGAGATTGTATCATTTAAGTGATTCAATCAATTTCAAGAACTGATATTCGTAATTAACTACAAAGAACCCTAAAATCTTTTTCAAAAGTGAAGCACATAAAAGCAAGAAACCACAAACTTTCCTCGCAAACCACAGCCCAAAATTTGTTGCACGAAAACAAAACAAAAACCTAGCTTTCTTGGCACTTACATACAAATCCCAACAGAAAAGCGATCGAACTCAAATTGAAGTGAACCCAGAAGTAGAAAATCATCAAGAACTTCCAATCAACATCTATTGAAAGCCCAAGCGACCAGATAGGGGAAAAATCCAGCTTTTCACACCCAAAAGAGAGAGAAATGAAAGAAAAAAATCGGGCAATTTTCAGGAACATCAAGAGCAGCACAGTGAATACATGAATGGGAGAAGGGGTAGTTCAAGCAATTACATTGATCATCGCTGATAAAGAAGTACAGATGAATGTGTAGAAACTAGAAAGAGGGAGAGAGAGAGAGAGAGAAGATGACTGACCTTGAAAACGGCAGGATACGGAAAGCTAAACGACGGAGCTGGAAATTTTAGTAGGAGAGAGAAAAGCAAAAGTTAAAGACATACAGCTTATATATAGCTAGCCGGCCGGGGCCGAAGACCGTAATACCGGCTGTACCGGTGAATCTCACTGCAGAACCGCCTGTAGCCGGTTGACTTCACACGTTGCACCTCGTTGGAGGTGTACGTAGTCGGTGAGCGGGTCCCAGCGGTTTCAAGCTCTTGATGACGTGTCGTCGTTTCATTGGACTGATCTTCTTTGTCATGATTGAGATTGGAAATTTAGGATTCCCTGCGACGCAGCGTAGGGTTAGCATCGCATAGGATTGAACTATGTGGAATTTCATGGCCAGACTATGACACGCGCTGAAAGACCATTGAGTGAGGCGAATGGGAAAATGGACGCGAGAACAGAGGAATATTGTTGAGAGTGATTTGATTAGGTACACATAGTCCTCGTGTGGTCTGAGATACTTACTAGCCTAACCCTTTTTTAAAATAAATAAATAATCTATAATTTTGTTTTTCAGTCTTTAATTTTTATTTTTTGGACATATTTTGCCAGTATCCAAGCAATCAAATCAGACATAGTTAAAACACTGTTAATGATGTAATCAGGCATCAAAAATACTTGTAGTTGTATTTCTTTGTTTTTTTAAGTTTTTAAATCAAGTCATTAGTCACATGACTTGTGTTTATCTAATTTGAATTTAAGTTTCTAATTATTTAATTAATAATTATGTTGAATATTAATGAACCGGTAAAATCACTACATAATGTCATTTTACTCTTTTTTATTAAAAAATTTCATTAGTTACTCGTATAATTGCTTCAAATCGAGTACTCGATCTGTTATATTTATTGAAAATGAGCTCATAAAAATAAATGTATAACTTGCAATTTATTACGGTACTCCTTATAGTTGTTACTTCTTATAATTGTTAAGTAATTTGTGGTTAATTTTCCTTTTTTCTCTACTATCATCGGCGCATGATAATTAATTCCTCTATTATAATTCTACTCTTTTAGCATTGGATAGCCTCGTGAATTACTTATAAATATCCAACTAAGCACCAATTTTAGTATGTCTATTCGGCAATAACTCAAGCTTGTAATGTACTTGTGTTGTGTTTCTATTGTTCTTTGTTATTGATTAACGGTAACTCAAGGGATTATATTACTTTGAATTGAGGTTTATGTAAGAGGATCGTATCACCTTATGTTTATTTTTATTTTGTTCGGATGAACCCTTTGAATTATTAAAACAAACGGTTGAAAAGAGAACAACAATTCAACAATATTATATTTATAATAAGGTATTAAAAAATTATCCACAATAGTCATATTTAGAATTATTAATATATCTTTTGTTCAGCATTTTTTATGACTCAAATAGTCATGAAAATTCTGAAGTCATTGGTAAACGTTTTGGAAAAAAATCGATATAAAAAATCTCTTTTTTTTTTGAAGAAAAAAAGGTCTTTTGAAACAAACAAACAACAAATTCGATGCGTAAGCAATGAAAATGGACTCGCAGAAACTGTTTTAACGTCAACTTTTGATAGAATTTGGCCTCCATGAATGAACCATAATCAAACTCAATCTCTCCAAATTCCCTCTTTTTGGGTCACTGCCATTAACCTCTCTCTCTATCACACACACATCTGTATCTCTCTGTGAGTCAGAGTTATGGAGCTTGATATGCCGTCAATGGCGGCCGCCTTAGGTGTGTCTGTACCGGTGCTGAGATTCCTCCTCTGCTTCGTCGCCACCATACCCATCAGCCTTTTATGGCGGCTCGTGCCCAACCCTCTTCCCAAACACATCTATTCCGCCTTTACTGGGGTCGTTCTCTGTTGCCTTTCATTCGGGATGTCTTGGAATCTCCATCTTCTTGTTTCTATGCTCATTGGGTATTTTTCCATGCTCCTCTATCGCCCTAAATGTGGGATCATCGCTTTCTTTGCCGCTCTTGGCTACTTGATTGGTTGGTAAGTCAGGTTTCCCTCGACGGGTATTTGTGATTTCTCTCTCAAGTTTTAATTTTTGAACGAATTGTTATAAGGAATATTATTTCCCCAGTTTGCTGATGTTCGATTGTTAGGCAATTCAAATATCTGAATTATTTTTTGTTACTCAGAGATTAAGGACTCGTTGATTTTTCATCTGCATTCTAGTGGGGCCCCAAAGTTCTATTCTTTTTACTATTTGGAATGGTGTTTTCTAATTGAATTGCTTGTGCCCTTTAAAAGTCGAAACTTTGTTTGATTTTCTTTCTTGTAGTATGAGATGGAACCCTATATTTCGTTGTTGAAGATGAGCATGTGAAAGTCAAACCATCTGGTGGGTATTCACCACTACATTCTGAAGTGTGTTTTCAATTGCCTATTATTGAAGTTTGCACCTAGGTGCATGTGGGGGTGTGTGAATGCATATGTGCTGTTTATTTTATTTTTTATTTTTTTGTGGGGAGGGGGGTAGGAATGAGTCTGGCGAGATTGAAACTAAAGTCAATAGTGTTTTGCTCAAAAATGTTGGTAGATAATCCTTAGTACGTCTCTTCCTGCTCAAACTTATTGTTTGATTGGTTGCTCGGGTGATTTCTGGAGCGCTCACGCATGCTCCAGAACTGAATGCAGGTCCCAGTTTTAAGGCCCTGGACTAACCAACTAAGCATCACATATTATTGATCTTTTGAGTAAGAATTTGTGGGGTGGGGGCGTGGTTGGTGAAAATCACATCTAACATGTAGCAACTAGTAATATGATGTGCTTCTATTGATTACTCTCCTAATGGATGTAATTCAAGGCTACCATTTGACGTATTTGGAAGTTGGATTATCACAATAGATCACTTGGAAAAATCAAGTGGATACGGTGGGGTTTTTTCCGTGTTTTAGATTCATCAAGTGTAGTTTTCCCGTTCATTTGGTTGTTGCTTCTGTTAAGTTTAGGTTTCACCATCACGCCTCTGGCAGTTATATTGCACACACTACCCAAAGTGCTTGATCAAAACTTCTTGACCACATCTAGTTAACTGGTCATTATATGAGCCCTTCACTCATTATTGACATGTTTAGAAGAGGGAAAATGCGTCTTCATCAGACTTCATCTAAGCATGTAGAATGTGCTACATCTGTTGTTGTTCAGTTCTGCTGTAGCTTGACCAAAGGAGTATTTCGAGGAATGATTTCATTGACAAAATGATGGTATTTTCTTTGGTGTGCAAACGTGGCCTTAGTCACTTTGCTTATACTACATTTTCTGATGTTTTGAAATTCTGTCTTTTGCAGCCATGTTTACTACATGAGTGGAGATGCATGGAAGGAAGGAGGAATTGATGCAAGTGGTAATCTCTTTCTATATGTTGCAAGTTCCTCACACTGCTCTGCTTCTGTGCTTTGGATGTGTTCTTTGTATTGTGTTTTTCATTCATAATGTGGAAGTAATGTGATTTCAAATGCTATAATCTTTCTTTGTATTTGGGTTTTGATTTTTTGCATATTTTTGTTGAATCGAGAGCTGACGGCCTTGAGGTAGAGTTTGGGATTTAGTGCACATTAAAAAGTGGAACATGGAGTACATTTGCAGCTATTATCATTCTTGTAATATTTGACAAGTTGTCATCCTATCAGATCCGTTTTAATTTCAATTTAATAGTTGACAGTCATATTATGTGAAATGTTTGCTCATGAAATACATGAAATCCAAGGTGCTGTTAACAATGGAAACCTTAAACCTATAAATATGAGTATCTGAAAAGGCATGGAGGGCATATTCTCAGATGCATGTTATGCCCAAATTTCTTTTCTTAGTTATGGAAATAGCCTCTCTTGTATTTCATTCCAAAGTTCAGTTCATATGCATCTGGACTTATCAATACCCTGCTGTTGTGGGATCTATACTTGATGGTGGTGAAGGTGGTTGGTTTGTGAGCCTGTGTATGTGTGTGTGTGTTTAAAATTTAATGGCTGGATTTTAATACGACCTATTTCTCCATAGGTGCAATGATGGTTTTGACTCTCAAAGTCATCTCATGTGCGATGAATTACCAAGATGGACTTTTGAAAGATGAAGGCCTACGTGAAGCACAAAAGAAGTACCGTTTGATGAAAATGCCCTCCTTGATTGAATATGCTGGTTATTGCTTGTGCTGTGGAAGTCACTTTGCTGGACCTGTGTATGAAATGAAGGATTATCTTGACTGGACAGAAGGGAAAGGGGTCGGTTTATGAGGCATTCTTGTTCGTCATCATATCTCTTGTTGCTAGGCTCAAAAGTTTTAAAGAATTATAAACTCAATAAATGATTCATTTTTTCCTTTATGACCTTGACAGCTTTGGAGCCAGTCTGAGAAACAACCATCACCTTATGGTGCGGTAGCTCGAGCTCTTCTTCAAGCTGGTATATGCATGGCCATGTATTTGAACCTGGTGCCACATTTCCCTTTGTCAACTTTTAGTGATCCCTCATATTTGGAGTGGGGATTCTGGAAAAAGCTGGGCTACCAGTACATGTGTGGATTTACAGCACGGTGGAAGTATTACTTTATCTGGTCTATCTCGGAAGCTTCCATCATAATTTCCGGATTTGGATTTAGTGGGTGGACCAATACTTCCCCACCAAAACCTAAGTGGGATCGTGCCATAAATGTTGATATCCTAGGAGTTGAGTTCGCAAAGAGCGCTGTTCAGATCCCCCTTGTCTGGAACATACAAGTTAGCACCTGGCTTCGCTACTGTGAGTTTTTCTGCTTCCCCTCAGACCCATTTGCCCATGACCTTCAACAGTGACACGGATTTCTGTTTAGTTTGTAAATGGTAGTGCATTTTCATGTGCCTGAACCTGAAACATCATTACGTGTTGTTACAGATGTCTATGAAAGACTTATGAGGAAGGGAAAGAAGCCAGGTTTCTTTCAGCTGCTTGCCACACAGACTGTCAGTGCTATCTGGCATGTGAGTATATATATTCATTAAACTGATTAATTCCTGAGACTTCCATTCAGCTGATATCATGCATTTTAAGGTTAAATTCAAGGAACACTGAGCATGTGTGATTTTCAAATATCATTGCATATGGTGTGATTTTCAAATATCATTGCATAAGGACTTCCATATTTTTTATAAATATATTGATTTTCTAACTGTTTACAAATTCTTAAACACCTGGTCAACTAAAATCCATTTAGCATGTCAAGGGTAAGACAGCACATATCTAGATCTCTCCAGTCTGCACTTGTTATGTTGCTTGACGACTAACAGATGAGAATTATGCATACTAAACTTCTTTTAATGGTTCCTTGAAATCACAGGGTGTGTACCCGGGCTACCTCATTTTCTTTGTTCAGTCAGCCTTGATGATTGCTGGCTCGAGAGGTATTTGTTGATACGGAATGACATTGAACCGTTATTTGTTTCAAGTATCTTCTGATTTGCCTAAATTCTTTCTGTTTCATGCTTTGAGCAGTTATATACAGATGGCAGCAAAGTGTATCATTGAATCCTCTTAAGAAGATACTGACTTTCGTCAACTTTGTGTATGCATTATTGATTTTGAATTATTCAGCAGTTGGTTTCATGGTAAACCCCTTCGTCTCATTTTCTACTTCCTTTAGATCTTTTGATCAATGAAATCACCGGGTGGGGGCGGGGTAAGTTTTTGCTTAGCAAATGGTTTCCAGTTTCCCTTAGTAAATAGTAATTGGAGATTTCGAATCAATCTGATTTTTGTTGCATTTGATGACTTTGTTCGTTTTATACGATCAGAAAATTTCTGAAGTTCAAAAAAGGTCTGAATCACTTGGTCTCTAAATAATATCTTACATTCATAATTTCTGCATTCCAGGTACTAAGTTTGCGTGAAACTCTGATAGCATATGGAAGTGTGCATTATATCGGAACTATTCTTCCCATTGTGGTCATATTTTTGGGTTCCATAGTCAAACCTGCAAGGCCACCACGGCCAGCTGCTCAGAAGAAGGAGCAGTGAAATAGAAGATATTCGTCGAGTTCTTTTACACATTGTTTGTAATAGTCCTGGGGTTCTGTGTTCATAGCAAAGTCCAATTGCTCGAAGTTGGCTTTCTATGGAGCAGCCTGAAAGGAAAGTTTCTTCTTCAAAATTGTCAATCTGTCAAATTTTTTTGGTTTAACTCTTTGATACTCGTTCTGATATAATAGTTACAGTTCTATTCTGTAATTTGCATCAGAATTTGTCAGCAGAAGGGGGTCAGAGTACGTTTCCAGTTGATGTATATGGTTTGATATTTTGCACATCGCCTCAAGATTAAGATCACATCATTTACAATTTATAATTATTTCTTGAACAGCACGAGCAATTAATCATACTCACTGTTTCTGACTTTACTCTTAGAAGGGCGAACACTGAACTTAGACAAGTCTCTCTGCGAGTGGGAGATAATCGAAGAACTTGCGTTGTATCTTAATATCTATCGCATTTTTGGCTTCACAGAAATATTTATAATTGAAACGTTGTTATATGTTTGTTTGGAAACAATCTCTCTGCCAGTCGATGTGAGGACTGTACGTATCTGGATTTCTCCAAATCTTGCCTCGTTAGGATCCACATTGGATTGTTTACATTTCGTAGTCGAACAAGCATCTCCTAGTTATTCTCTCAGAATGATATGTGGTAGTTTGAAGACTCAATAGTAATTGTAAAGGACAAATTCACATTGATTATAAATGCGCCAAGTCCCAGTGTAACTTGTAGTTTTCTGGTCCTGAGTTGTGCAGTTCTGAACCACTGCCTCCTAACTGGGCTGATAGTTGATAATGATGGTTGGGTGCGGTTGCCATTGAGCATCTGGAAAGGGTGAGTCCAAAATATCCTTTCTTCTGTTTGGCATGAGATAGCTCCTCTCTTGTAACTGATGCTCGGACGAGACATGACCATTTAGAGACCAGCCATCTTATAGAACTCATGTTGAAGGAATGGATGTTTGAACAGTCCATTCCACGAGCAGCCCGAAAAATAATAAGATTGTAAGCTGTTAGAGTATATAACCTATCTTGAGCCTTTAACCATCAGCATATAAACTTTTGATCGAGTTGGTTCTTGTTGTATATGGTATTAAACCCTTTTCATGTACAGATCTTAAGAGTTCCTATCAAGAGGCCTCGTATTCAAATCTCAACAGCTTCCCATATTGATTATTAATTGTGCAAGCTAAGGAAGGACTTTTGTTGCATTCATTTTTTAAGTCCAAAGGTACTCATATGAAGAGGCGTGTTAGAGTACGTAATCTGTCTTATGTCCTTAATTATCAAGTTAAGCTCAAAAATTTGAAAGCGGGGACTGAATTTTGTATTTGTAGCGCTGTTTATAAGAAACAAAAAACCCATTTATTGAATATTGACCAGGTAGCTCTCATGCATATGTCTGATTGCTCAAGTTGTTTTCTCTTTTTTCCTTATCAATTGTTTGACGTAGATATGAGGGGAAATGAAGACAAACCAGAAAAGGGGTGGAAGCCATGCGATATGTAGAAGAAGGTGTACTACTGCTATATGGTACATGGATTGTCAGAAAAAGCGAGTGCGGGCAGTAAAATACAATTACAATACAGAAAAAGGGGAATTTAATCCAAGATCTAATGTATTAAGAGACTCTCAATTATTAGGTCAAGATCTTATCTAGGTGAACAAGTTTTCCCTTTTTTTTTTTTTCCCATATTCCCGTTGGGTGGGTGGTGGGTTGGGGTGTTGAATGTTCCTTGTTATCCAACCACTGTCTACCTCAGCTTCAAACTAGTGACCCCATACTTGTGATTTGCCTCGTGGTCCTGAATCTTTGGGCTAAACTCGTCTGTCATCTTTTAGTGTGAAAGTCCTTTAACGGCCCCATTTAACTCCTAAACCACTCTACTTAAGAGATTGGATCGTTGATTAGCTGCATAACATTCAATGTGGTTCGATTCAAGTAACAAGTTGAGTTAGATATAACTCATGAACCTGACTCAATCCCGTATCATTTGTATAGCACCGAGCATACGATCAGTCTAATAAATTAGTTAACTTCAAACACAAAAAGTAAAATTAACTCGATAAAAAACAACTCAACTCAACTTCGATTCATCTAATCTCTATCTTCACATTGCATTTATGCTCTGCATTTAATCTTTTTTTCTTCATTTCATTTATACTATGGTGGACCTTAATTTATTAATAGGGGGATGCAAAACAGCAGTATATATCAATGTCCAACCCCATTTGCTAGCCAACAATGATAGAGATTTCATAAGATCTTTGAAGAAAGGGGTTGCACTTTAGCCTTGGCCGACAAACAATTTTTTAGGCTTTTTTATTAACAAAAAAGAGAAAAAAATTATAAGTGCCTCCAACTTTGCCAGAAATTAAGAACCCCTCAAAAAAATTTTGATGAAGAGGAAAGGTCATCCACACAAAAACAATGAAAAATTGGGGAAGGGGAGGGGAGGGGTCCAATTGCAAGACTTATAGTGAAGCAACATGACCACAATCCAAACCACACCACAACCCCCACCATCATCATACAATGGTCCACCCCTTCCCCTCTACCCCTATTTAATATCCACTAATATTTATATGATAATTTTATATTTATAAACTCAAAACACGTAATAGAATATTATCTTTTGAAGGCACAAAACCCGTGAACATAAAAAAAGATTGATGTATCTGAAACCAAAAGCTACGCTGAGCATACTTCTTGTCAGAAACTATTTTTAGGCCCAAGTTCGAAAAATGATTCAAGTCCCCTAAATTATGTGTAAACTATATTCTTGCCAAATCCTAGTGATGACGTAAGAAAACCAGGGTGTTTAGGCGTGAATTTTCAAAATTTGATTTGAAAGCCCCAAAATACCCCTTTGAATTAATTCCCCCTCTCTCTCTCCTCTCGCTCTTCCTCTTGACCTGCCCTGTTACTCACTTCTTCCTCTAATTCTCTACTTTCTCTCTCCTCTTCAACCCAACCCAACGGGTATAAACCCAGAGAACCGAGAGATAAAACCCTAAACTCGAAAGCGAAGTCCCCAAAAATCATAAAAGAAGATCAACATAATCATTGTTGTTTAAAGGGAGAGATGTGAAAGTGATTCAATACGTAGCTTCATCAATGGCAGAGCGAGCTATTGAGAAAGTACCCGGATAACTCGCCTTCGATTTCGACTACTTTCGGAGCTCAATTTGGTCCTCTTTAGTCCGTCGATTCAATTCTTTCTCCCGTTTGGTGTCCGAATCCCCAAATTTGGAGAGGAAGCTTTCGTTCGACAACGGTTGCAAGGTGTTCGACAAAATTTCCAGCTACGAATCAACAAGAAGATATGTGCTTCCGGGTGGATCCGAACTCCAAGTTTTAGAAAAAGAAAAAGATGGTGATGGGGGCTAAGTTCAATGCTGACCTTTCGATTTGCCTCGTTCATTTCATTGCCACATATAAAACGGTGAGCGAGAGCAACAAAAAGGGGATGGAGGGAGACCGAGAATGAGCCAAAGCGGAGACATAGAGAGAAGAGTGTACGGGCGACCGAAAATGAGACGAAGGCGAGAGAACGAGAGAAACATATAGCAGGGGACGAGAGAGGGCGGAAGAAGCAGAGAAGATGAGCCGAGAGAGCGAGCAGGGGATGATAGAGGGAAGAAGGAGACAAATGAGGGGTATTATAGATATTTTACATTTTCGGCCTGAATTGGGCCTTAAATATAGTTTACACATAATTTAGGGGACTTGAATCATTTTTCGTAACTTGAGGTCTAAAAATAGTTTTACGGAACCGAGGTACTCTCAGCGTAGTTTTTGATCCGAAACTAACTTACAAAGTAACCCGAAACAGATATATAATTTGTACATTAATAGTACTACTTCCCCCCCAATCTCTCTTCCCCACCCTAAAAGTCATTTAGTTAGAAGGTGTCCAAGTTCTCTCTCTCTCTCTAACTGTCTCTAACTCTCTCTCTCTCTAGAGTCATTCAATTAGGAGGGGGTGGCCTCATCCTATGGTGGTGATGACCATGCAGTAGTGGTCATCAACATAAAGGCCGTATTGTTAGAGTTGTCTCTGATGGGCAGTGATAAGTATGGTCCAAATGATAAGTCTTTTCCTTCCTTTGTCTACAAATATTGCTCAATTTATCAACATTCCCTCTCCATATACATCTACTTGCTCTTTTGAGTCTTGTTATCTACAACTTGGTTTAATCATGCCTATATATTGTATGTGAATGTGACTTTAAAGAAGGAACCTCTTTTAGTATTTATATTATTATTTTGTATCAATTTCTTGCTAATAAAAAATATTTAACTGCCTTCCTTGGTGGATGCAAAAATTACGCTCTTTTTCAGCTCAGTATCAGCAATAACAGATACAGTCAATACTCGGTTTTAATGGGCCGGATTTTATCTTACGTGTCATAAGTCTCTTTCCTTCAAATGGACCATTGCTATGTGATATGCTAATAATAGTTACTAATGCCGCTAGTTACCATTTAGCAATTTTTTCCCCATGCAAAACACGATTTTTTCTTACTGTTTGAAGAATTAAAGAATGTACTTTTCGACCCTTTTTCTCTAATGGTAATGGGGAGCCAATTACACTTGAAATCTTCAACCCCAAGCAAACCCAAAGGAGATGTAGTTCGAAAGTTATGATCTCATGAAAAGTGAGAGGGTTGCAAGTACAAATAGATAATCAATTGCCATTATCAAAACATGACTATATATATAGACCTCTTCTATTAGAGGTATCATTTTTTGACTTAGAAGGGTGAAACGTTTAAGATAAAAGTTTATTCCATAGATGTACTTTCACATATTCAAATTTATATTTTCTTTCTTATTTGGATGAGACTCGCTACCATCTCGGATTATTAAAAACATCATTACACACGAGATAATGTAATATATGCTTAATGTGTACCGCGACTAATGCTCCTTGTGACATAGGAGAGACTCTCCAAAAAAGCAATATAATACAACCTAATCCCAATAAGAATAGAATGTTTCGATTCTTGTAATAATAAAGAGAAAACTTATTTAAAGAAAAAAGATGCTATCAACAAAGTTAAGTATTGATTGAATTGGTAACAATTTTACCTTAATAAAGATTAAAACATAAATTTGAATCCCGAAACGTATTTATTGGGAGAATTTTTATCTTAGATGTTTGTGACCCAAAAGAGATTACGCCTTTAGTTAAACAAATAAAGGATGCTAAAGCATAAAAAATCAGCACATACTAATAAATTTTAGGCCTGAAGTGTTTTTTTTTTTTTTTTCTTCGAGCAGATAGGTCTAGAAAATTTCCTCTACGACAAGTAGACGCTTGAAAACCTATTATAGTGAAGCTACATTTAATTTTAGGTTTGTTATTGTTGTATAGTTTAATGGTAACCTAGCCGCTACGAAAATGACATTTGATAAGAAAAACTAGTTTATAGACGCAAAGTTACCATGAAGAGTGATATCTGAATTAGTTATGGACGTTGAAGTTTCATTTTCTTAGAAGTTTGCGTAGCCGTTGGATGATCATTCTCAAGATTAGATAGGAGCTAACAAATACAAAGACTCTCTAACTAATTATTTTTTATTTCTTCGCATAATTCGAATGCTAACGCTTATTATTAATTAATTTAATTTCTTCTCAGACTCAATAAGGGTATAAGAAAAGAAAATTAAATTAAAGCAGAACAAAAGCGCACATTGGAAATGCCACAGAGACTCTCACCGACACCCTCCTTCTTCATCCTCACCAAACCTTTTCTTCCAATAGATTTAGCTAATTTCCGTCGCTACTTTAGGCTTAACTTAGCTGGTAGCTGGTATTCTACAGCGTATATAAAATGGAACATACTGAGCTAAATCTTCTTCATGTAAAACCTTCTTAATTTAAATTGAGAAAGTCATACGCTTTTGTAAAAGCATGTGATATGACTCAAATTCGTAGTCAATTCGATTTTTGATAGGAACACGGATGGATCAATGGACAACTTGGTGGTTTATAGGTAGCAACTGATTCAAGATTTCGATCATTATAGAATTGAGCTATATTATTCTATAAATGGGTTTAAATTATTAGGTTAATGTCTCTTTGTTATACTTATTTTTTATATTTTTCATGCTAGAAATACATATTTTAGAAGTGTTTTCAATAAAATTAAAGGAGTCACCCAACCTAGTGTTAATAAATTAACTCAGCTACTGTTTAGAACCCTACAGAGTTTGAATATATAGGGACGGAAATATATTCTCGTACTTGATTTTTTAAAGTTAGCACATATTTGTTGTTGATTCTATCCAAGTCAAATATATGTAATGAGATTATCTGTACAATCCATCTTTCATTCAAAGTTATTACTTCTGTGCCTTTGTAAATGGCTAAAAAAAATAAATAAAATGCAGCAAAAAGAGTAAACTTACCATTATTGTTTCTAAAGTTGGAACTAAAAGGCTATTCGAACTTACGTATAAAACATACATAAACGTAAACAAACATAAACGATATAAAACATTAGAAACGAATATAAACAAACAGAAACGAACATAAATGAGTTGTTAAATAAGAAAAGAACGAACATAAAAGAACATAAACGAACATAAAACATAAATAAATTATATTTTTCATGTAAAGTCGAACAAACCCTAAACATTAACATTCAACATTACTAACTCTCTAATTCAATTGGAAGAACATATGATGTGCCAATAATTACCCAAACTTAAACTCAGAACTTTGGAGGGGCTGTTCCATAGCACGAGCATAAACATGTGAATGATGCTTAATACTCCATATAATATGGTTGAAATTAACGAAGGCATCTTTCACCTTTTACTCTTCAGAACTTCTGTTTAGGGCTCAGCTTTTGGAACTTGCCTTGCCTATGGCGCCAATGGGGCCTTTTTATTGTATTGTAATTGGCACCCACCACATTATTGCCTTGTGGAAATCTTCTTGGGGCCACCCCCTTGTTCCATTGAAAATCATGCCACAACCCACAATATTCTTGCAGTCTAGACGGAGAAAAATAAAGGGGGAAGAACTTCCCTGTATTTTTGTTTGCTAATTATAATTTGCATTTTAGTAAACAAGAAAAAGTAAGGTATAAGAATTCACATTCATCAAGCAAAATGAAGTATATGCAAGAAGCGTAAAAATTTCGTGGGTGTCGTTTACTTTTATTAGTAAAATTTCTAAATTTATTGTCAAAGACAGAATATCTATATTATTATTAACAAAAATAGAGATCAAATTCCTACAAGCAAAGTAAAAACAATGGTGACATAAAGTGCTCTATCTATAAACAAAGCATGTAATGATTTTTTTAAATGCTTATTTCACCTGATCTAAAATATTTTTGATAAAACACATCTTATATTCACTAAATTTACATTTAATTCAACTCGATTTTAAAGAGAATAAAATTTTCTACATCCGATAATAAAACAAGATCTGTACTAAATGTTATTGTTGTCAATGTTCTTGATCCACTCAGCTCAATTATTTTTTACTCAAACTCTCGAGTTGGAACTGTTACTACTTGTAAGAGAGAGAGAGAGAGAGAGGGGCATGGACATATGTGCTCCAAATCTGCTGATGTCAACAAGTGTCGGTTGGGCGGTTACTGTTCTGTTATTGTGACCAGCCAATACTAGTAGAGCAGTAGCCAAGGTGGTCCATCAATGTTTATAGACTTTATTCTACCCTTACTTACCAAATTAAAATACTTATCCTATTTATTTATATTATATATAGTTGGATTGAAATTCTAACCTAGATTATTATGAGGCCTTCCTACCTCCTAACCTGATTTACCAGTTTACCATCCATGAAAATATGAACCTTCTGTTAATATGGTTAAAGAATTAGGTAGATAAAATCCTATTTAGATGGATGAACACTGGAAAACCACACAAAATAAGGGAGTAACGTAATAAGCTCATTAGGGACAACCAAATGATTAAATGTTTCAATTTTTTTGGGCAAAAATACCAATATATTCAAGGTATGTAAGTCAAGTCGAGTATAATTAAAGAGACTTCAACAACAATAAAGGCAGAGAGATACTTTACAGAAACGGTGGAAATTACGTGGAGGCAGTTTTGGAGGCGTTGTGATGGAGAAGAAAATATCGATTTAGGGTATTTTAAGATGTTTGGTAAACACACATTAAAATTGGTAAAATAAAATTTTCAAACACTATACAAGGTAGATATAATTGTTTATTTGTTAGATATAGTTATTTCTTTGCTTTTTAAACTAACTAGGCCAGAGTTCTGAAGGGGAAATACCAAACACCCAAAACAAGGTGCAAAGCTTAAAAGGCAAAGGGACACCAACTGTGCCCACTGCCCATGTTTAGGGCAAAAAACAAACTTGATTTGGTAAAAACATGTACAGCTTTACACAAATGGGGAGTTTGCCTATTTCTATGTCATCTTGCCACCAGTTGACATGCTTCACCGTTAATCATTAGTGCAAGTACCACTACTTACCACTTAGATGGCTACAATGCATATAAAATCAATCATAACCATACATATTGTATGCTTCATATCAGTAAAAATTACCTACGCTGAGGTATATTATATTTTGGATTTTTAAGTTTACTTGAATTTAAATATTTTTTAATTGAGAATCTAAATATTTGAGCTCCAAATTCGATTGTCCGATACCTTTATCTAATTGTCTATTTTCTAAATTTATTAAAAAATTAAAAGAATCTGAAGTTAATTTAATTTTTAATTCAAACAATACCTATTGTTTGAATTTTAAATTTGAACAGTTACTTGTTAGTGTGAGTGTAGACACTTAAATTTCCAATTCTATGCACTCATGGGTAATTAGTAATGGAATATCACCGGGCACCTTTTGGATCTAGAAAAAAATCCTAGGCCACATGTGAGATAAGCATAAAAACATATTTTAATATGCAATTATATTAAAATCATTGTCAACAAAATCGTCATTGCACTAATCATTGAAAGAAACATCTCACTACCCCATCCCTAAACTAATAAAGAAAAAAGAAACGAAGGATGAAACAAGAATAGTTCAAGGAATAAAATAACACAACCTGGATAAATGAAATTATTTTAGCAATTAAAAGAATTTTCTTTATGAATTATGCTATACATTACAAATTTACCATTATGGCTTTTGAAAATTCAGTTTCGTTATTTATATGGAAGTTTTATTAATAACTTGTTATATTCCAACTAGCATTTGAGGGATCATACTTAATTAAGATTTATAGGCCCGATTTTGAATGAAGGACAAAATGAAGGAATATAAAAAAAAATTATAATTTTTTTGTGTAATTAACGTATAAAGTAGAATTCAAATTTAAATTTCTTGTAAACAATCTCGAGACACTAGTTAAACTAATTGAAACTCGAATCTACAAATTTAGGTAATATAGGTAAAAATTTTATGAAATAATTTAATTTTTTCTTACAAAAATGAAAAAAAAGAAATTATGTTTTCATCTTACAATCAAATTTCAAATATAAGTCGATAATTATATCAGCTTTGACTAATCTTAAGAAGAATATCAGAAGTTTTTTAATCTTACCACCAAACACAAATACAAATACAAAGACCCACAACTCCAAAAGCATTGACAGCATCATGTGATTGGACTACGGAGCCTAATGTAAAAGAGAAAGCGACTACTTTTTTTAAAGAAGCCATAAAGATAAATCAAAACAAAATACCAACCATATTTTCAGTATTATCACCAACAAT
This sequence comes from Talinum fruticosum, assembly GCA_021018815.1. NCBI lineage: Eukaryota > Viridiplantae > Streptophyta > Magnoliopsida > Caryophyllales > Talinaceae > Talinum > Talinum fruticosum. The sequence goes on along the minus strand of JAITYX010000089.1, from coordinate 560,661 downwards.
CTAATCAGCTAAGTTTTCTTAAAATCTTTCCAATAAAATTAACAATAAAGTATTAGTTAATATGGTGAAAATCTCATTCTAATTAAAATAATAATAATAAAATTTGAATCCCTTAAAATGTACTTATTAGAATAACTTTTATTTAATGACACGTAAGAAATTATATCCTTCTTTAAATTTAAAAAAATAAATTGCTAAAACCTTCTTTGCCTTTCTCTTAGTAGCATCCACTTCTTGGTATTTTAATATATTTACTCAAATTTCGTACTATAATATTCATATCATGTCATTACGACTCGGATAAATTCTTTTCTAAACAATTAGGAAAATTGGTAAATCCACCACTTGAAAGATTTTTACCTATGATCTATACTTCCTCTTCCATCCATAATAATTCCTAATTGAGTTGGCCCAATATTAGGTTCAAAGAGGAAACAACATGTATTCTTCAATAAAAAAATTTAAGGACTATCATTATCTCAATCAAAATATTTACAATAAATGTGTAGTTAATCTAAACATCAATAAAATAATAGTTTTAAAATTATAAAGTAATAATGTTATCAAAATCAGAGTTGATTTGATTTTATAATGTTATTATAATCAGAATAGATTTGATTTTATAACATAGTAGTCAATAATTGGCCAAAAAACCCTCGCAAATTCCTACATTTTGAATCCTATAACCTATCCTTGCCTCAAAAAAAAATTTAACAAAATAGAACTATCACACATTCATATCAAAACTGTTGGCAAATTTGTAAGAAAAGCAAGGTAAATCAGACAGAGAGGTCAATCAATGGCAGTATGGCACATTTCAGCCTTTTGCCTACCCTAAACTTTTTCAAAAAAAAAAAAATTTAACCATGGTAAATTCCAAATATCTGTGGGGAACAGGAATCTTACCGCAGTAAAAACGACACGTGAGGTGAGAGTAGTAGTAGGCTGAGGCCGAGGGTGAGATCTGAGCTAACTTAGGAGAGAGAAAGAGATCCACCACCAGACCACATTGCATTAATCACCTAAAAATTATACTATAAATTTGGGATTAATAACTTAAAAACTAAATAAAATAATTTGTTTTAATTTGTTTAAAATTTATCTCATATTTTCATAATTTTTATTTTAAAAAACTGAAAATTTCCCTTTAAATTAAGTCATATTACGGGAGCTATAAACTAAGTGCACTGTATTACAAGTATTGACAGGCACCAGCTTTTCGTATTTATTTCCAAAAATTCCCACTTTCCAAACATAAAGGGACTTACCGGGGGTATAATCACCAGAGGTTAATTCCACCAATAATGCGTGCATCCGCCTCTCATCTCCCGCCACGTGCGCATCCACTGCCAGCCCCTTTCTCATCATTAACATCACAATCATTGGATTTGGATGGATGACATCAAATCCCCAAAACACCCCTGCACCCAGCATGTGCCACGTGGCACTTGATATCAAAAAGAAAATCATAAATGTATACACACAAGCACATTAAAAACTCACTGTCAAGTTTGGTGAAAAACACAACACAAGATCGATCAAGATCCCTCCCCGCCGCCCAGCTTGTGTAATTTTTCCCCATTGACAAAGGGAAAAATAAAAAAGGTGTATTTTAATTTTTCATATTAGTAGTATTTTTTTAACCTTAAAACCTAAGCTTTGGCGGCTTCCTAACTCCTCTACCCAACCAACACGCTTTATATAGGCATGAGTGTACATTTTCTTTGAGAAATGGGAATATTATTCATATAAAAAGCATATTGTCAATGGAATAAGGGAGGGGAATCCTGTAGCTTATGTGCTCATAAGCTTCATTTAGCTGTCCTCCTATTATTGTTTTTGGGTTCCATCCCTCCCTCTCCTCTCTCTCTCTTTCTCTCTCTCTCTTCCAGTTTTTTCCAGAAGGACGAAGAGGTACAAAGGAGAGAGAAAGAAAACTATTCTTTAAAGTTTCATATTTTTGCAATAATTTTTGTTTCTTTCTGTGTCCATTCATCTTCCTTGCAATTAGTTTGACCAACACTTCAGCAAGGGGTTCCTCCCTGGCTTCTGATTTGCCTACACTCAATTTCTTTGACGGGGGAAGAGAGAGAGAGAGAGAGAGAGAGAGAGAGAGATCTGAGAGAAGGGGTTGAAGAAGTTCAAAGCTGAGGAGGCTTTGAATTGAATAGCCTCATTTCCTGCTCTTTTGCCATTGTATTCTGGTGGATGGGTTTGGTTTTGCTTTTCCTTTGTCAGAAAGCCACAGATTCTCCTGGAAAAAGTTGAACTTCTCTCTCTTCGTTCTTTCTTTCTCTCTCCTCTAAGACATTCTTTCCTTTGGTGGGTGACCCAATAGAGACTAGAGGTCACAGGGGTCTTTCTCCTTGGAACTGGATTTAAACTGGGATTGGGATGCTCTGTTAAGACTTGAAACTACTGTGATCTGAGTCTCTTTCTCTCTCTATCTCTATCTCGACTCTTCAGTCACGTGTGACAGTTAAAAGTTGAAGAAGCTCACCGCATTAATTTTGTACTGTACAAAAAGATACAAAATTTCAGGGTGGGAAACTTGTTTTGCTAAAGATGCTACGTATGAGGACTAAGTTGACAGGGCTGTCACCCATGAACGGCAACGCAGCCAATGGCGGTGGAGGTGGCGGTGGCGGCAATGGTGGCGACCCAGAAGGCAGGCCGGAAAATTGGGAGATGCGGCCATGTGGGATGCTGGTACAGAAGAGATTAGACGAGGATCAGAACACCAAGCCACCACCGACAATTCGGGTTCGAGTCAAGTTTGGGGCAATCTACCATGAAATCCACATTAATTCCCAGGCTTCATTTGGTAAATCCGATGAACCCCCTCTTAAATTCAAATTGTTCCACATTTTTCATCTTTCAAATACATTTTTTGTTAAATTTTTAATGGGAGTGGTAATGAGTTGACTTGTGCTAAGTGGGCTGAACAAAAATTTTCACAAATGCAGGGGAATTGAAGAAACTGTTGTCAGGACCAACAGGGTTGCATCATGAAGATCAGAAGCTGTATTACAAGGGGAAGGAGAGAGATTCCAAGCAGTTCTTGGACATTGTAGGAGTGAAGGATAAATCAAAGGTGGTGTTGGTGGAGGATCCAATTAGCCAGGAGAAAAGGTACCTTGAAATGCGGAAGAATGCCAGGATGGAGAAAGCTGCCAAGTCAGTCTCAGAGATAAGTTTGGAGGTTGATAGACTCGCAGGGCAGGTAAAGAATTTACCCCGTCTTCAATTAATTGAATAGTTAGACATTGAAATTCTAGGGTTTCATGAAATTGAACTCATCAATCCGTGAATATGCTATGATTGCCCAAAAATTTAGGCTCAAATCAAATCCAAATTAAGGTTTAATTTGGAATTGAGTGGTATAGATGACATGAAAAGCAGTATAGGATTAGCAGATGAATGTAGTTCATAACTTTGATTAGTAACGAGAGACTTGAATTGGGCAGGTGACTGCTCTTGAATCAGTGATCTCGAAAGGAGGAAGAGTCGCCGAGAAACAAATTGTAGATGTTATTGAGCAATTGATGAATGAGCTGATCAAACTAGATGGCATTATGGCTGATGGTGATGTCAAATTACAGAGAAAGATGCAGGTACTTTTGTATGGAAATTGTGACAACTTTTGAGGTTCGTTATGATTTTCTCATACAGCTATACTCAAGTTATCCTCGAAACTGGCTATGCAGGTGAAACGGGTTCAAAAGTTGGTCGAAACTTTGGATATGCTGAAGGTCAAAAACTCAATGCCATCCGCCAATGGAGGTCATATTCCTAACCAAAATGAACAGAAGATTCCTAATGGGCACACAGGCAATGGACAAACTCCAGCCCAGAGTCAAGAGATGGCATCAAATTGGGGAAGACCACCCCGAGCTCCCAAGCAGCAACAGAGGAATTCAATTGGCCACTCGCCGCTAAAGCCGGAGTCACAACAGCAGGAGCCATCGAGGCATTCAACCTCGGCGACTGTGGTAACCACTCAATGGGAGACATTTGAGTCTGCACCTCCACTTATTCCTCTCTCCCCTACATCTTCACCTAGATCAGCCACTCCCAATCAAGTCAAAACCCCTTGGGATATCTTTCAGTAAGAAGGAGCATATACAAATACCTCAATATATCTGTGTGTGTGGATGGTACTTTTTCTATCCCCAAATCTGTGTCCAATTGGGTTTGGTGTCTGTATCTCGATTCTTTTTCTGTATCTACATTTTGTTAACACCCCTAAATACATTTTTCATTTTGAAAAAATAAACAGGGGGTGTATCAATGAATATTGATTAATACTACCACAATGGTCCTTAAAATTTACTGGATCCAGCTTCTTTGGATATTGGCTACTTGTTGTTTGAAGGATGAAGAGAAAACAAGATAGCCTGAATTTTGTAAAGATAGATACAGTCATGGATTAAGGAGAGATGTGTGTTTATTGGGATAAAAAAGGATCTAACTACTCAAAGTCTGTTACAGTTTCTCTCTCTCCTCTTCCCCCACCAATTATAAGTCAATGCTGGTTCCAAACATTGGCATGTTCCTGTTTGGTATCAAAGGGTGATGGTTGCAAGGAATATCATTACTCCACATTCATTGCTTCATGTACTCTTTACAAACTGACAAATGAGAATGTGAATGGAAAATGAGCGTTGGGTGGCCTAAGTCAATCATATACTAACTAATCTCATCATTCACCAACTATCCAAGGGGCCAGTATTTTAATTAGGGAGGAAATGCAAAATGAGCAGTAATTAGTTTTAGCTTCGTTAAGAATGATTAGTTTTTGGAATCTTCCTGGATTTTTCTAATTAAGAAGCCTTAAATTTAGTTGCAGTCTATCTAAGCAAACAGTTGAGGCAGTTGTTACAAATATGAACACACATGGCCAAAGCCACAAAGAGTTAGACATCACAATATATTCACTCCAAAAAGTTATCTTAGAATAATAATTTTCAGCTGTTGATGATTGAGGCTTACCTGTCACAAATCATGATCTCTGAGTTTGCCTGGAGCCAAAGACATGCATGGGAAGAAAACCAGAATGAAGCCATCTTGGAATCCTTGTTTGTGTTGATCACTTGGGGAGGAAGCTGTCCCTGTCACTTCGATTCCAAAGTGCACATGGGGGAAAAGTACAAACAAGGCATTTAGATTGGTTTGGAATTAGAGGTCGATTTTAATACCCCTAGACTGTACAAAAAGAAACAATGAGGGGGATCTGACAGAAGTATAGCACATAATAATCAACAGCAATATGTGGCGATCTTCAATGGAAAATTACTAACTAAATCCAGATGATCGACAAATGCATGCAAGTAGGAGTTAGATAAGCAAATACCATGCCTCTAAGGACAAATAGATGCTTCAATGGTTAGGAAACTTGCCCCTAACTGTGACATTATAGATTCTTTTTATGCCTTTGTGCCTCTCTTGAAACCCTAAAAAGAACATTTCACTATTACAAATGCACATGGGTTGAACTTGGATGCTAAAACGTTCCAATTCAACCTGTTACGCTTGTGAAACTTCTAGATGCATTTCATTCAACTAGTTGACTACATACATGAGAAGGCTAATTGAATTGGTAACACAGGGATCCAATGGTCTCTTTTGTGCTAATATGACGCATGAGGAAACAATTCTCTTGAGCTACTAGGGCAATGTCAATTGATCTTTTCATTCAGATAATCTCCTGACTATTTATTCATGTAGCTTTCATACATGCTAGATCATTCTTCTTATCTGTCAGACACAGAGCATGTATTGTTTTGAGATGAAGTTGAATGAGTAAATATATACTGTGTCATGATTGTCGACAGAAAATTTCACCACTAAAAGATTCCAATCAGAAACCAATCCAAAATCCTACCTTCCCATTAAATTATGGAGTGATGTTGACCACAACGCACTAAGTGTCCGGCAGGGGAGCCCAATTGCAAAAAACAATTGGACAGCAAAACTCATGTTCACGAATTATCCGTCTCGGAGATGCTTTCAGTCCAGCTGCAACATCATAATAGAATATAGCATATTGAGACACAAATAGTATCACATTTGAAATAATTGAGTATAAAATTAGAAGAAAAGCATTGTATGTATTTCATAATGTTGAAGGATCCGTCAAAATGAAAGAACAAGCAAAAAGAGATAGCACGTTTAAGCTAGGCATCTCTCAATGTGGGATAAATAAATGTATCGTATTAGCAGTGCCATATATTTCAAGAGGGCTGTGGACTGAGGTTTTAAGAACAATCTACATTAGATAATCTGTATCACATGCTTTTCATTGCACAAAAGAGAAAGACTCCCATAACTTAAAAGAGAATTGATAGCAAAATTTTAAATAAAACACGTGATGTACAACCAACTAATTTCAGTAATGCAGAGGTTGAAGGCCACCGAATTCGAAAATTTAATCCACTGGCTAGAATTTTTATCTGTATACTGAACACATAAACATTGGAAGATGGGTGACCCAGTATGTCTGGAAGCCAAAAATGGCTGTTGTTGGTTGCTAATCTTTATTATAAGCATATCCACACGATTTTGATGAAACATCATGCATCATCCACATGACCATTAGCCAAATTGGTACATCAAATGAGAGCTTTTGTGCCCCATAATACATGTATTCTTCAGAAAATCCAAATAGGCACGAAAATGAAAATTAATATCTCCACAAAGAGGGTCTACAAGGCCCAAGATATGTCCTCCATCAACATCGAAGTCCAATATCCTGCATGCTATTGAGATAATATTGAGTTATTATAGGACAAAGGAATCACGTGGATCAACAATTGAATAGTAAAGTTGCTCAAAATGCAGGGAAAGCATACCTTTGCATCTGAATATTGGCACAAGGCCTCATACTAGTTGATCATGGACAGAGTACCGAAGGTAGGTTTATGACTGATATTAAAGCTAAGAACATAATACTAAAAGAAAGTCGTGTAGTTGCTTGTGTTTCCGAGACCATAATTAAAGTGTATGTTTCCTGAGAAATGCGAGTTGATGAGGTGGATGATGATTCGGAGAGAGGAAGGATTTACTCGCTACGGTTCCGAGGACGTGGCACGAGCGATCCGAGCCGAGTGATGACCGCCTGAACCCGCAAAAGGCGAAGCCCGGGTGGTGGATCCCGGGAACGCCCTCCGACGCTCAAGTTAGTATCCGATTTGATTGAAAGGATCGAGGAGATCTTCCTCGATATGCGTGAGGGGTTCCTTGGGAGACGAGGAGATTTCCAAAGATGGAAGTTCTCGGGGATGAATGTGTGTCGATGAACACCGATGAACGTTATGAATGAGAATTGGGAGCTCGAAGCTTGAGTGATTATCTTTCAATGAGATGTCTTGTCAAATGAGTATAAAAGCATAACATGCCTTGGGATGTGTGAAAAGGTGAGTATTTATAGAAGATTTTAAAGGGGTAAAATGGTACTTTTACCGTGGTTTAGGGAAACCCTAGCCCTAGTGGGCTTCGGGGCTTTTACTCGGCCCGTTAAGGATCGTCTTGGGCCGATTCCACCCTGGTCCAATTGATTAGGCCCGGTCGGCCGGTGACGTGTTGGTTGAGCTGGAACTACCCGGAAATACCTGAATCATTTAGCCCCTCACGTTCGCCCGCACGCCTCCGGGGTAGGTAGGTGGAATGTGGAGCCCATTCCGAGTTACCTTTATGACCCCAGTTCTTATAAATAGGGGTGAGCCTTGAGAAGGATTGCCCATCTTCGCTTCCTCATTTCTCTCCTCTCTTTTAATTCGAAACAATGACTCGCCGGAGAGCTTCCTATTGGGTACGAGAAGTTGTGCCCCGGCTTCAACCGAGCGGAGGCCGAGGAGGCAGCGATCGAGTACTGTCGGCCGTCCTTTGTCTTGGAGATGTTCTACCGACTCCTCATCGACGACGCTCGTGAAGATGGATTTGATCGAAGATCGTGCCGAGGGTCTCAAGTTACTTCAAGCTGCGCTCCGCTCCGAGTGGGGCATACTTGAGGCTTGGGTGGAGTGCAACTACGATCGCATCGTCGAGCGTCAACCGGCGAGCCTTTATTTTTGGCGAACTCGCCAACGGAGATGGAGCTGCTCTTGGCGTTGGCTCATCATCCGATCCTCCCTTGGAGAGTGAAGAGTCGGTAGGTGGCCCTCTTACTTCTCCTCACCATGGCCGGCGGGACTTGCCTAAGGAGAAGGGGAGGGTCCTCCCGCGGAGAAGAAGGGGGATCTTCCGGCGGAGAAGAGGAGGGAGCTTCGGCGAGAGAAGAAGAGGGACCTCCCAGCGAGAGAAGAGGAGGAACCTTCTATCGGAGAAGAGGAGGAACCTCCCGACGGAGAAGAAGAGGAGCCTTCCGAAGGAGAAGTGAGATGGCGGTCGTTGCTTGTTCTTTCATCGGGGTGACGTAATCGTAGCGTAGTACTCGTAATCGTAGTGTTGTAGCGTGGTATCTCTATTTTTAGACGCTTTCCTTTCCTTGTAATAGCGCGTTGCGCGCCCTTGTTGTAATGAATGAATGAACGAAGTTTACTTTGTTAACTATGCTCTTCTTCGCTTCTGTCTTGTCGTTGACGTTACGTCGTGAAGAATGGTTTTTACATAGCCCCTCGGACTTAGAGAGTAATTTTTGAGCAAGCTTTCAGCTCCGGAGGCTTGAAAGTGCTTGAGTATGGATATCTCGCTAGGAGACATCCCGCTGGGAACGTGACCTCCCAACTTTAAGTTAGGAGTACAAGTGCCCATGACGGAATGGGTCTTTGCGCAACCTTGCGATTCTCGGAGGTCCGAAGGTGCGTAAATGCCCATGACGAGAATGGGTCTTGGCGCGACCTTTCGATTCTCGAAGGTTCGAAAGTGCGTAAATGCCCATGACGGAATGGGTCTTTGCGCGACCTTTCGATTCCTGAAAGTTCGAAAGTGCGTGAGTCTCGCTAGGGAACATCCCACGGAGAACGCGACCCCCAACCTTCCGTTGGGAGTGCAAGTGCCCATGACGGAATGGGTCTTTGCGCGACCTTTCAGCCTCCCGGAGGCTTGAAAGTGCTTGAGAGATAGCTTCTTGAAGGGTATCACCTTATGGGGCTAAGAGTGCGATTTTCGGCTCCCGGAGGCCAAGTTGTCGTTGAGAGCAAACTGACTTTGAACCCCAAAGGATAGCCCCTTGTGAAGGCATAGATTTGACTTGTTAGCCGCCGGAGGCTAAGTCGTTGCATGATGAGCGTTTGGGCCATGCTCGTGTTGTTTCTGCAACTCTTGCAATTTTTGTGAGAGTGATGATAATATTCATTTATTATCATTTTTTTTTTGTTGAAGACTTCTAAACCCGACCCCTAAAGACGACTTCTAAAATCGACCGCTCGTCTTACTCGCTCGTTCTCACCCCCTCAGCCCACTTTCTCTTCCTCCAGCTGGGCCTGCCCTCACTCGGCCCATCTCCCTCCCTCTCGCCTTACTCCCTTCCCGCTGGGCCTGCCCCTTAGCCCACCATTTCAAACTCGCCCCCTCCCGCCTCTCTCTCTCTCTCCTTGCCCTAGCCCTCGCTGCGCCGCTGCTGCCGTCCCCCCTTCTCCTCTCGCCTCGTTGCTCGCTGCTCCTCGCTCTACTCTCCCTCCCCGCTGCTGCATTTCGCCACCGACCCCGTGTACACCCTCTCCCACTCTCGCGGTGCTACTCACCCCACCCCCACCCCGGTCCCAACTTCTCCCCTCGCTTTCACTTACTCCACCCCCTCGGCCCCTCTGCTTTGCGGCTACCCCCACCCCCACATTGCACTCGGCCGGGCCACTACCCCCAGTGCCGACCGCCTAACCCGACTCCCGGACCGAGCGCTCGCCCGGCCCGGAACCGACCCCTCTCGACCTCCCTCGCACGCTCGCTCTCTCTCTGTCTCACGCTCTCTCGCGCCTGGACTCGGTCTCGAAGAGACCGACCCCTCCTCCCTCGCTCTCTCGGCGCTCTGCTCTCTGGCGCTGGGACTCGGTCCCGAAGAGACCGACCCCTCCCCTCGCTCTCTCGCTCTCTTGGCACTCTGCTCTCGGGCTCCCTCGCGCACTGCTCTCCCTCGCTCGGGCTCGGTCCTGCCGAGACCGACCCTCACCCCTCTCTCCCGCTCTCTCGGCACTCTGCTCTCTCGGCTCCTCGCGCTCTGCTGCTCCTCGCTCGGGCTCGGTCCTGCCGAGACCGACCCTCACACCCTCACCCCAAAACCGACCCCTCACCCCCCACCCCAAAACCGACCCTCCCCTCTCTCCTACTCGGACTCGGTCTCGAAGAGACCGACCCCGACTCCGAACCCTACTCGAACCCTTAGCCTAGCTAACAAACCCCAAAAACCCTAAAAACCCTAAAACCCTAGAAACCCTAGAAACCCTACCCTAACCCCAACCCTCGGAATTTAAGTTGTTTATTTTTATTTATTATCTCGCTTGAGCGGAAACCGGAATTTGTTAACTCGAATTTTGAATTTTGAATTTTTAAATTCGGCCTCGTGCAGGGAGACAGTATCGATTGTGGCTAATTCTCGACCGATCGTGAAGGGAGCTCTATATAACCCGTCTTTTGGAGTTTCTCTTCATTATTCACAAAACCATTCTCAAAGTGAGGTAGAGAGCACTTGGGAGGAGCCTTCAAGCTAGACTCTGGCATTTATCACCTTCATCGAATTTTGAGGTATATCTTCGAATAACCCACTTGTAGTTTGAATATTTAAGTAGATGCATGCCTTAGGATAATGGGTAGCTCCAAGGATACTGCTGCGAGCCATTATGAGAGTTTGTCGTGCAATTGTGCCTCTGATAGAGACTCGTCGTGCTCCGCGGATAGGTGTAGTTATGATGGTGTCAGTAGGGGGAGTCTCTAGGAGTAGTTGCGTCTCGCCGACTTAGAGGTTTCCGCGAACCTTGATAGTCACCCCGATGTAGCCTCTCGAGAATTAATCGTAGCTAGTCGCGTGCCGTGGCGGCAAGTCTTGGCGCCTAGCGCAGCTTGCGTGAGGCCATCCCTTTGGCTACGCTACCCGCGACTTCCGATTCCGTTTATGAAAGGTCCCCCACTCCCAATCTCAATAGCTGTTCCCGTGAGGTGGTTTATCGCTGGGAGGTTAAAAGAAGTCATGGTCTTCGAGGACAGGTGACATTTACTGGTCAGTGCCTCGCAGATTCCGATAGCAGGACCATGGCTAGGATTAAGACCACCTATACACCCAAGTCCATGGATGAGCTCTTGCGGGATGGGTACTACAAAGGTAACTCCCCATCCTTAGACATTTCTTTAGATGACGAGGCCATCTCGTCTTTTACACCACTTCAGGGGCGGAGGACTTAGTTGAGTCGTTGCTCGAGAGGTCGGACCCTAGTGATGGTCCAGTGTTCTCACTTCATCGATCCCCGCTGCGAATGACATGGTACAAGCGCCAAGGCTCTTTGGTCAATATCGCATCCCCGATAGCTATAGGATCCTGGTTCCGCTGGAGCGGACACAGCCAGTCCCCTCCCGGTGTCGCGCTTTTATAAAGCGACGCCGATGGTGGGGTGCGGTTTCCGCTCCATCCCTTAGTTGTATTAATATGCAATAAGTTCAACCTAGCCCCAGCCCGTATTGTCCCCAACTCGTGGCGCTCGATTTGTTCGTTTATCGCCACATGTGAAATAAAAGACCTCCCCGTAGCTTAGAATTGTTCTCCCTCCTTCATGGCTTTCAAAAGAGCGTCTCTTTAGATGGTGAGCGAGGGTGGTACAGCCTTTCCAAACAAGAGAGGATACATGATCGCTTGGGTAGGACTTCATCACCCATAGGTGGAAGTATGAATTTCTCTGTAGAAAAGTTGGACTGGGAGTGGGATGTCCCCGCTTGGAGTGATGAGGAGGAAATCGTCAAAATGCCTCGGTTCTCTCCGCGCGGTTTATCGTTCCGAAGTGTACGCCGCAGCGGAGTACTTTCGCACCCGAGAGGTACCCCATCCAACGATCGAAGGAAGGAAAGAAAGGCTTCCTTCCCACCGGCTTCCCAAGAGGGAGTATTTCAAGAAGCACTTGTTCCTTGTCGCCGCTGGATCGGCTCTCGATCCGAAACTTCCACAGGTACTTGTTCCACCTCATGCTTGTTTTTGTTCATGTTTCGAACCGACTCGACTTTGGTTTGTTTTTTGCGGATCAAGCAAGGGCTCTCTTGTCCAAGGCCATGGCCGGAACTCCTCACGACCGCAGGGTGATCGGGATACGGTCCTTCTCCCCGTGCAAAGACGCCACGACAGAGGCAAGGGGAAAGCATCGGAGCCGCATTCCTCGGTTGCCGATGTCCCGAAGGTCGGCGCTTCAAGGGGAGCTGCAGTAGACTCCCACGGTGAGCCTTACACTCCTTGTCAAATCTTTTGTATCGAACCTTTGATTTCATGCTAACATTATATTGTTGTCATAGGCTTGTCCTTCCCTGGCCGAGAAAAGTCGCCGTCGCCTCGATTCAAGCATTAAAGTGGGAGGCCAGGTGGTACGAGGGTCATCTAACTCGAATAAGCGTTCGAGGGACGCTTCGCACCTCTCCTCCCCGAGGGAGTGACTCCTAGCACGAGCGGCAAGGAGGTGTGCCCGGGCCTCCAACCTCGCCGTTTTCGCATGCCGACCCGGAGACCAAGACCATCTTGGCGGCAACCTTCGAGGACATACGTGAGACTGGCTCTCGTAAGAACGCCGCTTCTCCGGCTTCCGCCGCGTCGGCCGTCGCGGCCGAGGTAACGCATAACTTTCCCTATACTTGTATTTTCTTTGCCTTTTTATTCTAACTCTTTTCTTCCACAAGCCCTCATCAAGGTTATGGAGGCTATAGAGTCTCAGCCCTCCTCATCAAGTCTTCGTGAGGAGGTATCTTCTCTTCTGGGCTCTTTGAGGAAGCTCTCGAAGGACAAGAAGGATGAGGCCGATCGATTCCAAGGGGAAGTGAGCAAGTTAAAGGCCCACTGGGGCTTCCTGGGAACGCGAGACGGGTCCGAAGGTGCAACTCGAGACCACGAAGGCCGAGTTGGAGGTCACTCAAGGAAAAGAGCGAGACCTCGAGGCTCGTGTTGGAGCCGCCCGCCGAAGGCCCGTAGTCGGAGGTCACGCTTGAGTCCGCACAAGAGATAGACGCCGCAGCCTAGAGATGCGTCTCTTCGTAAGCTTCTGTGTTGGTTTCCCGGCTTTGAGCGAGGAGGCGGAGGGGCTAGAGCAGAGGATAGCCTATGCCAACCTTCTTTACTCGGAGGCCTTTGCCTCACGATCGACTCTCCGACCGAGGGCACTCCCGAGGACGGTGAGATTCCTCCCGCGGACGAGTTGATGACCGGACCGGGCGGCCCCGAGGAGTAGCTTCCATTCCTCTTTCCCTTTCCCAATCCCTAGGATTGCTTTTGATGGCTTGCATGCCATGTGTTTTTGGATGGCCTGCGTGCCGTATACCTTGATACTTCGCTACTTTGGGTTTGTTTCGCCTTAAACTTTCTTTCTTGGTATTCCTTGCTTGATGCCCGCTTGTGTGCTTACTCGATGTTTATTTGATGCTCGCTTGATGCCTATTCAGCGCTTTGTTTGATGCTTGCTTCGTTGTCTCTTTTGGTTGTTGCCGATTTTCCTTGTCGTTTCTTGTATATGATCATCTTTTGACTTTGGCAATTTTTGGCTATCTTAGGGGATTGCATTAGCCCCTAGTGTTGCCCCCAAAATCGAGTACAAGCAAAGCATACAAGAGTAGAATTTTACAATGTGGTTGTCATCAAAATTAACAACAATCCCGACTCTTTCTTTTAACTTTAACTAAGTTCGAGAGAATACAACAAGAGGGACCGAAAGGTTGGAGGCCTTAGGGGTTGAATTAGCCCCTAGTGATGCCCCCAACTTCGGCTAAGGTAAGATATACAACAAGAGAGATTGAAAATTTAGTTGTTCTAGGGGTCGTATTAGCTCCTATTCACATTCCCAAAAATCGACTTAAAATAAGACATGAGTAGCAAAGTTGCAGAAAATGTGCTCATTGTATTAACATAGAAGATCGAATTTCGTTACAAGAGAGAGAGAGAGGAATGTGTGCCCCCGTTGAGCGCTTTCGAAAAGTCACGTCAATCGTGGTCGATTCCTTTACAACATCTTTGGGACTCTGGCTGGGTGGTTCTTTAAAGAAAGGCCCCCACGCCACCCGGTAAGCTTGTACCGCATACATAGGTCGCTTCCTAGTACTTAGATGAAGTACTTCTTCAGGTTGATGCTATGCCATGCTCTGGGAATGTCTCGCTCCTTCAAGAGTGGCCAACCCGTAAGTCCCCGGGCGACTACCTCGTGAATGATGTACGGCCCTTCCCAGCTAGGCCGTGAGCTTGCCGTGTTCCGCCGCCTTCCCTATAGCTTCGGTTTTTCTCAAAACCAGGTCACCGACTTCGAGATCTCTCCCTTTCACCCTTCGTTGTAGGCTCTAGCCATTTTCAGCTTGGTTATGGCCTCACGGAGATAGCTATCTCCTCGAACCATCGGGAGCAAGTCAAGGGCCTCCTGAGGGCCCCGTTGTTAGACTCCTCCCGAAAGTTTGTGAGGCGGTGAGTGTGAAGGGCTACCTCGACAAGGAGGACGCGCTTCCGATCCATATACCAACGATAAAGGGCGTTTCTCCAGTGGTCGACTTTTCCGTGGTCCCGATAGACCATAAAACTGCTGGCAACTCCTCCGCCCACTTTCCCTTAGCGTCGTCTAACCTCTTCTTAAGGCCATTCAGCATGACCTTGTTGGCCGACTCGGCCCGACCGTTGGCTCTGGGATGGGCTACGGCCGTGAAGCGGCCTGGCAACCATATCGGGCGAGGTAATCCCGCACCTTGCTCGGTGTCGAACCGCCGCCCATTGTCGAATATCATTGCCCTAGAACGCCAAATCGGGTGATTATGTTCTTCCAAATGAATTTGCGCACTTCTTTCTCGGTGATCGAGGCAACGGCTTCCGCTTCTATCCATTTAGTGAAATAATCCACCGCTACGAACAAACATTTGCGCCGACCCGTGGCTTTTGGGAATGGTCCCAGGATATCCATCCCCCATCTTGCAAACGGAAGGGCGATTGGATGGGAGTCAACTCGTAGGCGGGCGCTTTGGCACGGGAGCAAACTTTTGGCATTTGTCGCATTTTCTCACCAAGTCCATCGAGTCTTCTCGCAAGGATGGCCAATAGTATCCGGCTCGTAGGGCCTTTGCTGCGAGCGCCCTTCCGCCTATATGCGAGCTACACACCCCTTCATGGATTTCTTCGAGAACTTTCCGACCCATTTCCGCGGAATGCAGCGGAGCAGGGGTTGGGAGTGTGCCTTCTTATAGAGTGTCCCTTCGTAGTAAACGAACCATTCAGCTCTCTTCGACATGTTCTCGCTTCTTTGGTGTCTCATGGAAGTTCCCCTTTGATAGGTAGTTGATGAGGGGATTCATCCAAGTATTGCTCCCGTCCAGCCACATGGCCTCTTTAACATCAATGCTTCTCTCTCCAAGTATCTCCCATTGGATCTTTTTGGCTGCCCGTCGCCCGAGGAGCTAGCGAGTTTGGAGAGGGCATCGGCTTTTCTATTCTCTCGAGCGGGGCACATGAAGGATTTCGAAGTGCTGGAGCCGTCCCGCCGCTTCTTTGACCTTTCGGCGATATGCTATCATGTCCTCGTCCCGTGCCTCGTATTCTCCATTCAGCTGGGAAACTACAAGTTGGGAGTCGGAGTAGGCCTTCACGGAGCTCGCTCCCGCCGCATAACGAGGTCTATGCCTCGCTAGGAGGGCCTCATATTCTCGCTTCATTGTTGGAGGCCCCGAACATGAACTTAAGCGCGTGTTCGAATTGTTCCCCGTTGGCGAAGTGATGACCAGCCCCGCCCGCTCCCGTCTTTGGTCATGGAACCGTCTACGTAGAGGGTCCAACATTCATCTTGAAATGGTAGGGGTGGCTTGGGTGTGAGCATTCTCGCTATAAAGTCCGCCAATGCTTGTGCTTTGATAGCTCTTCTGGGTTCGAACTCCGTGCCATATGGGGTTAGTTCAACGGCCCACTTCAAGCATTCTTCCGGAGCTTTCAAGCTTCGTAACACGTTCTTCAATGGTTGGTCGGTAAGGACCATCACTTTATGTGCCTCAAAGTAAGGGCGCAGCTTTCGCCGGCTAAGAGGAGTGCATATGCAAATTTTTCAATCACCGGTAGCGAAGCTCGGCGCCGGTGAGTGCATGGCCGACGTAATACACCGGTATTTGCTCGTTCTTTCGCTCCACAAGGAGGACCGCACTTATTGCTTGATCCGAGACGGCAAGGTAAATGAGTAGGGCTCCCTGAGTGGGACTCGGCGATTTTGGAAGCCGGGCCAAATACGTCTTCAATTGGGAGAATGCTTCTTCCGCTTCAACGTCCCACTCGAACTTGACTCTCTTTTGAGCACCTTAAAAAGGGTTGGCATTTGTCTCGCGGACCTCGACATGAATCGTCCGAGGGCGGCCACGCACCCTGTTAATTTCTGGACCTCCCCGATAGTCCTTGGGGACTTCATGTCGAGCACAGACTTGCACTTTGTCTGGGTTTGCTTCTATCCCTCTCGTGATTGATCATGAAGCCTAGAAACTTTCCAACCTTGACTCCAAATGTGCACTTTTTGGGATTCAGCTTCATCCCATACTTTCGTAGGACTTCGAACATCCTCCGGAGGTTGGAGATGTGATCAAGGTCCCGCTTGCTCTTGACGATCATGTCGTCCACATATACCTCCATGGTCTTCCCAATGAGGTGGGCAAAGACCATGTTGACCAGCCTTTGGTAGGTGGCTCCAGCATTTTTAATCCGAAGGGCATCACGTTGTAGCAATACAGCCCTTGGTCGCTGATAAAGGCAGCTTCTCCCGATCTTCCTTGCATAATGGTATCCGATGGTACCCCGAAAAGCGTCCATGAAACTAAGGAGGGCGTGGCCGGCCGTAGCATCGACAAGTTTGTCGATTTTTGGTAAAGGATAGCCGTCTTTTGGGCATGCTTTGTTGAGGTCGGTGAAATCGACGCACATTCTCCATGTGCCGTTCGATTTTTTCACCAAGACGACATTGGCTATCCACTTGGGGTAGTGGCACTCCCGTATGAACCCCGCCTCTAGTAACTTCTCGACCTCCTCGCCATCGCTTTGTCGCGTTCCGCCCCGCATGTCTTCGCTTTGGATGACGGGCTTGTAGGAAGGGTCGACATTCAACTTGTGCTCGATGACCTTAGGGCTCAACCCGGCATTTCTTTGGGTCCAAAGGCGAAGACATCTTTGAATTCTCTCAAGAGTCGGATAAGGCCGTCCTTGATCCCTTTACTGAGGTTCCCGCCCACTTGTACTGAACGATCGGGCGGGTTTCCTCCAGAGGGATGAGTTCGACATCTTCCGAGGGTGTAGGTCGGTCCTCGCCATGGTCCTCGTGGTGGCAAAGCAAACCATCATCGCTTCGGGAATCTTGGCAGGAGTTCCACTTTCGGTTTCTTGCCCTTGGGGTCATCCTTGGTCTTTTCTTCTTCGTCCCGCTTCGCCATTAGGGGTCGAAGGCTTACGACATAACACTCCCTTGCTGTTTTTGATCTCCGTAGATCTCGCCTACGGATCCGTCATCAAGCTCATACTTCATGAGAAGAAGATATGGAGCGATGATCGCTTGCTTTGGCTGAGGGTGGGACGTCCGATGATGACGTTGTAGGCGGAGGGCACGTCGACCACCAAAAAGTTTACTTCCATGTTCCGTCCTCTGGCCTTGTCTTCGATCCCGATTGGCAGGCGGATCATGCCAAGGGGATGCACTGTCGCCCCCAAATCCGAGGATTGGATTTACAAGGGGAATGAGGTTCCGGGGTTGTACTTCAACCGGTTCAAACATTCTCGTGGTGATGATGTCCACCGAGCCGCCCGTATCTACTAGGACCCTCCTGACGATAGCGTCTCGAGATTTTCAGCGTGATGACCATGGGGTCGTCATGCGGGTGGCCAGTCCTCTCGTGTCCTTCTCTCCAAAGGTCATCGCGGGTACCTTCAGGGGTGGAGGTTGCCCGGTGATCAGCACTTGTTGCGCACTCCTCAAGTGAGCTTTCCAAGAGGAGGGGTCATGCCCCGGCCAAGCCCCCAGCCGATGGTGGCTACGATTCTGGTAGTCTCATCATCTTCGTAGCTCTTTTCCCTTGCCTCGAGGAGCCTCCCTTGATCCCGTGGGCGTCCTTTTTAAGGAAACGGTCTATTCGCCCATTGTCGGCCAACTCCCCAAGTGCTTTCTTCAAGGCCCGACACTCAGCAGTGTTAGTGCCCCGTTTGTTCATGGAACTCACAATATTTGTTCGAGGCTCGTGCCTTGGCGGGAGTGGACATGGGAGGCGGCTTTTGAGCATAGGGTGCCCCTTGATCTCCATCAAAATGCTCCGGGATCGGTGTTGAAGCGGTGGTTCACTTCATTCTCGCGGGCTTCTTTTCATTTCTGGGATTGAACTTTCCTTCCCCTCCTTTTCTTCTTGCCTCCTCCCTCCTCTCGCGCAGATCTCCGTGGCCTGGATGAAATCGGCCGCCTTCCGGAGAGCTTCGCAAGGGTGGTCACTTTTGCTCGGCGAGGGAAAATTTGAATCTTCCGCTCCCGAGCCCATTTAAGAAGGAGGTGTAGGCAACTCCGTCTTGGAGGTCGTGGATGAGAACGGCTTCCCATGGAACCGCCGCACGTAATCCTTAAGAGTTTCATTCCTCCCCGCTTGATCTTGGAGAGGTGGATGCTAGTCCTCTTTTGTTTGCAGACTGGCGATGAATTGCGCCACAAACTTCTCACAGAGTTCTTCAAAGGAAGAGATGCTTCCTTGAGGGAGGCCGTTGAACCATTTTTGCGCGACCCCCTTTAGTGTGGCGGGGAAGAATGGGCAGTAGGTTGCATCGTCTCCGTCCCGCACATACATGTGAGACTTGTAGCGAGCCAGTGGTCCTCGGGATCGGTAGTGCCGTCGTACGGTTCGACACTTGGGACCTTTACTTTCTTCATCCTAGGCGCATTCATAATTTTCTTCGAGAAGGGAGTGTTAAAAGTATGCTCGGGTCGGCCTCGAGTCGGAGCCGAAATGGGGACTGCGCGGGGTTGATGACGCGGAACCTCCACCGTGGAAAGACTCTTCCTTCTCTCGGATCGGGGTGGAGTGCGCCCGGTCCTCTCCGACTTCTCGGGACCTCTCATAGCCGATTGCCCTGGGTGCCTCTCCCTCTAGCGCTCGCGCTCTCGAACGACGGATCGTCCTTGGTCGTGTTTGTGAGCGTCACGAGGCTCGTTGGGATTCACGACCATGGGTAGCCGATCGCCTGTGGCTGGCCGTCCTTCGACTCCCTTGGGGCCTGGCCCCTACTCTCGGTGTCGGAGCATGGCCTTCAAACCAGGCGGAACGCCCGCCGTGAGTGGCGTAGGGGTTGAAGCCGTATGGGATGTTGCGACATTTTCGTTGGCTCTATGAAGAGCCCTCTTGGCTTCGATGATGCCCCTAGCGTCTCCCTCCTCATAGTGCCTCGTGGGTGGGACGTTAGGCCGTTCGAGAATAAATGTCGCTCGGGGCCTCGGTGGGCCGTGGCTGGAGCCACGTGGGAAGGCATCCCACCCGAGAAGTGGCCAACAGCCGACCTCCCTGTGGGGTTGCGCCATACCCGGAGTTGGAGTATAATGGAAGGGCATGATTGGCATGCGCTGCTCCATAGTGGCTCGTACTTGTTCTTGCACTTGTTGTGCAACGATCGTTTTAAGGGTCTCGATTAAGTTCTCGGAGAGCCCCTAGGGTGACGTACTCCTCCGGCTGGGTGTGACGGTTGCGGCAGTTTGGTGAGACGATTCTGCGTCCTCGGCTGAGGAGCGTCTCGGGATTGGCCCCCGTAGGCACCGAGCGATTAGGGTGTGGGACTGGTGGGTTGTTCGTGTCGCGAGTCATCTTGGATCGAGATCGAGTGCCACCGGCAACCATATGCTACCTTCCTCCCCACGGACGGCGCCAAACCGTTTCCGGAGAAATCTGAGTTGATGAGGTGGATGATGATTCGGAGAGAGGAAGGATTTACCGCTACGGTTCCGAGGACGTGGCACGAGCGATCCGAGCCGAGTGATGACCGTCTCGAACCTGCAAAAGGCGAAGCCCCGAGTGGTGGATCCCGGGAACGCCCTCCGACGCTCAAGTTTGTATCCGATTTGATTGAAAGGATCGAGGAGATCTTCCTCGATATGCGTGAGGGGTTCCTTGGGAGACGAGGAGATTTCCAAAGATGGAAGTTCTCGGGGATGAATGTGTGCCGATGAACACCGATGAACGTTATGAATGAGAATCGGGAGCTCGAAGCTTGAGTGATTATCTTTCAATGAGATGTCTTGTCAAATGAGCATAAAAGCATAACATGCCTTGGGATGTGTGAAAAGGTGAGTATTTATAGAAGATTTTAAAGGGGTAAAATGGTACTTTTACCGTGGTTTAGGGAAACCCTAGCCCTAGTGGGCTTCGGGGCTTTTACCTGGCCCGTTAAGGATCGTCTTGGGCCGATTCCACCTCGGTCCAATTGATTAGGCCCAGTCGGCCAATGAAGTGTTGGTTGAGCTGGAACTACCCGAGAAATACCTGAATCGAGTGTAGTATGCATATTTTTCCAAGGTGAAGGAATTAACAACAAAGTGTCCTGGTTTCTAGGTTGAAGACGATAAATCAAATATTCAAACCAGATGAGATAAACTAACGGAAGAAACCTCCGTAACGTACTAGCTGTCCTCAAGGTTATATCCGGGATAGAGTATAAATGTAATCTTATGAGCATCATGATCGTCTACTGTTATCCTAAAATACAATTCTCTCTATGATTTATATTCAGCATTCTGCTCAATCTAAACAAACATCCTTAAAAGAGGATGAACGATTGCTAACACAAAAAATGCAATCTACGGATTGAAAGAATATAGATAGTCGAAATTAGGGTAGCATTATTATATATGCAATAGGTTCAGGAAGATGGGGCAAGTGCAGAGTGAGGCATTTGCAAGTTAAGTAGTGCGAAGGGAATCCATAGCACAAACAGATAGCATTTGAAAGACAAGCAAAAAGGATCGACACAGTAGTTCATTTTAAAATTGACAATTAGCGAGGGGCTACACTTATACATTTCGAGACATGGACAAACAGATAACTACCGAGAAAGAAACCGTGAAACAACATTTCTTAGAAGACCGAAATGGAAAACTTTGAACAAAGGCTACGGAATTAAAGCGGACACTCGCGGAGATCAATCTAAATCAAGTCAATCAATAAGCTGAGTCTTACCTAGCATGATGTGGGGCTCAAGTGCTCGGAACCTCACCCATGAATAGCACAGAGGTTGTGTCTCGTAGGACCTTGAATTCGGAAAGTGTTACTTCCGTGTATCCTATACCAAAAGCGAGAGAGTATAGTTCGAGTGTTGCTTCCGGTATCCCGTACCAAAAGCAGTCTAAAATCGAAAATATTGTCCGAAAGTGTCGTTTCTCAACCATCCAAAGAATTAAACCCAAAAAAAAAAAAATCCTAGCTTGTTCCTAAGCAACTTAGGCTAAGGAAATCAAATCGACGTAACAGGAATCATGTATACCGCTTACAACTAGTTTCAATTAAATCGGCTGTGAATGGTTGGATGGAAGAAATAATTTCTGCAGAATCTACTCATCATAGGTAGCCAAGATACACATTCCAAAAGGTTTGCTCATGATGCTATATAAAGAGCAACTAGTTACTATCGTTTAGCTCACACATTGCTTCAAGAAGAAACTCAACCGAACATAACACTACGAAATAAGTGAAATAACTAATCAAATGGGCAATATTTGATCGAAGATCGTGAAACCAGCTGAAGCGCATCCCTCTTTCTCCCGAGCTCAATTGCGGAAATTTTTGCCATCTCTATCATTTCAGCTAGACACAACATTCGCAATGATACAATTTTAAAAACATACAGTCCTCTCGCATACTCTTATGAATCTTCCTTTTCCTTTTGATATTTGAAATAAATGCACATACAAGACTCGAAACACAACATTTCTAGCTACAAACATCACTCCGGACATAATAGTCGAGCCTTCAACACAAAACGAAGAATTAAATCATATTTGAATGAAATTTTTCCCGCTCAAATTTTCCGTGGGAAACACTAAAAATTGAATCAAAATGCTTGTTTCTATTTTTTTCTTCGACTTTTCTTCGCAAATCTGATCCGTTTTCGTGAGTATTGTGTTCCTATCTTAACGCAATAGCATCACAAATCCAATTCTCGCCAAATAAGCTCGTGAAATTCACGGATTCTTAGCTCCATTAAACTATCAGATGGAAACTAATCAAACGCACGGATATTACAATCAAGATGAAGTAGCAAATGCGCCGATAGCGCATAGAACAAAACACATTCAGGAAATTTGAGCTTGAATTGAAGAAAAATCGAAATTCGTAACAGAATACATACTTTCTCGCACCTCCTCGTCCGAGAAGCGAGAGCTACCTAACCGATGAAACGCTAGCTTCGCAAGGAGAGAGAAACCGAGTTGCATTTTGGAATTTGCCTCTCGTCGTAATCGGCCATGGCATATGAGAATGAGAAAGAGCAGAGAGAGAGAGAGAAATAACGTAAGAAGAGAGAGAGGTTACGAAACGTAGAAGAGAAGACAGTCAAAAGCCCGGGATACGAGACGGACCGTTAGCGAAATGGGCCAATCAGAAAACCATAATCGATTTCAAGTATGGACCGCTCCAGTAATTTCGGACTACATATGGATCAGGAGCTGAACGGGTTGACTCAAAAAAATGAGGCAATTTTTCTTTTTCTTTTTTTATATCTACATACTTTCATATGTTATATATTGTATCACATATCCTTTTTCCCATATAAATTTGTTTACGTTACTTGGTGAAATATATGTCCTTTAAAAAATAAATAAAATTTGTATAAGGTTACCTAATTAACAATGATACGTATACAGTTTTTGCATCACAAAATTTATACGGAACAAACTTTTTATCAAGAATGTAATATTTGTTAAATTTTTATGTGTCGTTAGCACATAGGCCAACGTTTGATTTCCAGATATATTTATCTTTGTATGCCAATGTTCGATTTTCGGCTATATTTATCTTTGTATATATGTCCATACATAGAATACTACCTAAATAAAGTATGGAAGGCTAGCTAGAGGAAGAAGTCAAAATATAACAATTTTAAAGCACGTTCGAAAATGGCCGTTAAACTCGGTTATTACAGCTAAAATGAGTTGAAATGATTAGTTGTTATAACTGTTATGAATTGAAATGAGCTGAAACGGTTAGCTATTATATGTGAAATGAATAAAAATGTTTAATTGTTGTAGCTTAAAATTGTTATAAATGTCATTTTGAATAAGCCTTTATTAAACAGGATTGGTAGTTTCCAAAATTTCCAACAAGTAGAGTGTGAAGAAGTGAAAGTGTTTAGGGACCTTAATTAATTAAACACACACAATGATGGAGAATGAGCGTATTAAAGCCGCGTCAAGGCAAACAAATTAAAATTGCGTAAGTCCACTTGATTTTACCCTAAATTAGACGCTAATTATTATGTCAAATCATTTCATTATGCATTCTAAATCATCAAGAGTGCTAATGCTGGTGGAGTGTTAAACGTTTGCAACTTGAAAGTTTTGGCTTGACTTCAATTCACTAAAACTAATATGATGTCAATTCATGGAGTAATACATTGGGATTTGATCAACATGTAACCAAAAGAAGATACGACTTTCAACTCTCGATCTTACGGAATCCAATTCTCCTTCGTCTCGACTCTTTGCTTGTCTCTCACGTAGCTTTTTCCACTAAGTTATTCCTATAAAAAATAACATTTTTAATTGATCAAACGTATAGGATTATAATTAAGTTTCAAATTTACGGTCAATCCGATCTCTTATAATATGATTATGTCATTTTTATTTTAAGAAGGACATGTATTCTTTTTCAAAGGTGGCATTTGTGGGTTTTGGTTTCGAAGGAAATGGTCAATAATGGGACGCCATTAATGGGACCCCACTTAATCCCAACTCTCGAAAACAAGGGGTTTTTTTGTTTTTGTCTCAATTCCTCTCCCCTCGAATTTGATATTTATTAATTAGAATTAGAAAGATGGCTTCTATTTTTTTTTAATTGTATAATTTAATTTTGTCTCTAAGGTGGAAGAAAATTAAAATGTTGGTTTTGAATTAGTCATAAATTTGTACTACAAAATCAAGTGGACTTTAGATTTTGAATAAATGCATGCCATGTATGGTTAGGTGATTATGCAAAGAACTTTAGATTTTGAATGGAAAATTAAAGTGCTCGATTTTGAATATGTAAATTTGAATTAGTGTCGACTTTGTGCAATATATATAAACTGATAGCATTACAAAGTCAAGTAAAAACACCTCTTATAATTAGAAAAGATAAAATAAACGCATGCGATCAATGGTTAGGTGGTTATGCATAAAGCCTTTTGCTTTGAATGACAAAGTGTTCGAATTTAAATCTGTAAATTTGAATTTGTTCACTTTATATGATGTAACGATGAGTTAGAAGTTAGAATCCTATAAAGTTACTGATGTCAAAATTTTCAAACAGAAGCTTTTTTTATCATTTTCAAAAACTTCATCTTTAGTTTGTATCGATCCACAATCAATCATGAATCCTCAATTTCTTGATGATAAACCAACAAACAACGAAATGATATATTGCCCATGCTTCTTCATAACTTGCTTGTTTGTAATATTAATTATATTACCAACTTCAACTATCCCCCCTCCAACACAAAAAAGGTATATCATGATCCTACACAACATGTATAACTACCATTAGCTATGAACCCTAGGGCTTAAAACATAAATTTGGTGATGCCAAAAACAAATTAATTATCAACATACTTAATGAGTTTTTATGTATAATACCATATTCCTGATATTATGTACTCATATAAGCGATTAACCCAAGGTATATCATTATATTGTTGGGTTTGTTCTTAGAATCATAATATATACATATTTTAAGGTGGAATTAAATGTATTAAAAAATTGGCATATTTTATCTTAACAAGATTGTTTTACAAACATCAATCTTATTTAATAATTAATAACAATCTAATACAATAATTTACACATAAGTCCTATTTTATTTGATCGTAAGAAGCTAAAAGATCTGTAGGTGTAAGGTTGTAAATTAAAGTTAAAGAAGAATTAAACTTTAGTCTTTCTTGTGGAAACCAGGTGTTTCTACCACTAGGCTACTCCAAGGTGCGAATTCTTATATACACTTGAAAACTTATACTTTCATGTGTCACATTATTATTTTAAGTCTCGCAAAACTCACCTTATTTTCTCATTCATCCAATCATTTATTGACATTTATATATAAACAGCAGGTAATCTCCAGTATATGATTGACATTCTGACTTTAATGTGGCTCTAAGGGCTTCCATTTCATTACAAGTGCCAGATGCTATCATTTTTATCGCACATAAAGCTGAATTTCAATCACAAACCTAATAAAGGGGCGGTGGGAACAAAAGTAAGCAAGAAAAATTAAGCATGCCTTCCCTTTTTTTTTTATTAATAAAATTAGGGCCACCAAGTACTAATATAAAGATGTCGGCAGTTGACAAACAGGACTGGAATTCTCATCCTAACAGAGGGAGCACAAAATTTAAATTTAAATTTAAAAGTAAAAGTTTAAATTAAATTAAAGATGTCGAAATTGACACGGAGTGCTGACGTGACGGTGCATGCACCGCCGCCCACCGCCTCTCCGCCGCCCAATCGCCGTCGCTTCCGTGCCCCATATTTGTTTGTCCCCTTTATAGAGGCCATTATCTTATTTGTCGCCGTAATTGCAACAGTCTCCGATTGCCACTTACCATTAACAATAATTATGTCATTTTCAAATTTATGGTTATTAAATCATAAAAGTTTTACGTAAGATTCTCACACGAGATATGTATCATGAGTCGAATTATATGGAGTTGAGTAGGTATGGTTGAGAGTTTGTCGTATTAATAAGATTAAATTATATATATATATATATATATATATATATATATATATATATATATATTTAGATTATCTATCATGAATTAATATCTGCTTTTCTTTAGAAAAATATCGGACGATATATTGATAATTTTAATTAGAGTGATTAATAATTTATTTAAGAGTGATTATAATAAATATTACTACTATAATACTCATTTTGTTTCAAAATACTTGTCATTTTTTAATTTTGGAGGAATTTCTAAAAACACAAAATTCATGACAAAATTTGTATTAAAATAACAAATTGTCTTAAGATTTCATTGAAAATTTAAGAAAAGTATGAAAAAATAAAAGAAAAAAATAATTAATGAGAACAAAATTGATATAGTCATTAATATGTTATTGTAATAGTAAAGTAACAAACATTATAAAATGAAAAAAAGTTAATTGAAGTAACATCTATTGTAAATGGATGGAGTGACTACTAGTAACTCCTATATTACAATAGCAGTTAGGTAAGTCCCGTTTTCCGACTTTAGGAATATCCGGATATAGACGGCCTTGTCTTTACATACATTTAGAAAACTTTTAGAAAGTTACCCCTAAAACAATAACTCTCGTCTTATGTGAGACAATCTCAATTAAAAACTTGTGCTAATAAAAATAATTCTGACGTCTCATGAATCCTAACTATAATTAGATCATTTATAAACCATATTTTGTTTCTTAATCATTCGATGCATAATTAGGAATGCCATATATACTAGAGTCTCCTAACTTCAAAGAATTGACGTACCAATATTTTACAACCCAAGAAAACTACTCTAGTCAGTGCATGTCTTTTTTATATAAAAAAATTACTATCAAAATCCGACTTTTTCTCACAAAAGTCTAAGTTCTCATACTACTTTCTGCATGCACCTAACATTAGAATATATAATTAAGTGGTTATTAATTGCGAATCTAATGAACTACTTGGCTCCTTGTATTGATGTGCTCTAATTAACAGATAATTAACATTAGATAGATTAATGACGTTGCTAATTAATCTTCATTTAATTTATACTCAAAAGGTATACATCCACATCAACTTTAGTTTGTTACATAATCAGAGTTTAATCTACAATGTCATGTCATTACTCATCTCACGTTCCATTCTTGTCTTAAACTTCGCTGCTTCGCTCAAAGTCGATGCTTACATAAGCTGTATTTGATTATTGAACGACACTTCCACCCTTTTTTAAGAAAAGAAAACGTTGTACTGCCCACTGAAATCCCTATCTCGAGAAAAACTTGGTTGGTCATCAAGCTAACACTGTTCCGATCCGACCATATCAATCAGACTATTGCCCTGAGTGTATAATATGTTTCACTCCCTAGTTACCGGTAGTCCTTCTTAAGTTATATACAACATATTTCAAACATTTCAATACTTATTCTATATATCTTAAAAATACAAACTCGAAACTGTAGTCCTACGCTCTTATAATAATTACTGCCCAAAATAGTATCTCGAATTAATTTAAGGATCATTCTTATAAATTAAGCAGCACACGGGAATTAGTAATTACACGGTTTAGGCCTAAAACTAATGCAAATCACAGGTAGCAACTGTTGTTAGTCATCAAAACTTTTGAACGGGCTAAATTTTGAGCGATTTGATTGATTTCTACACTCAAAAGCTTCCTAGGAATAAAAAGGACATTAAAAAGTAATTAGACTCTATAATTTGATTCCTAACTTTAAGATTACGAAAACAAACCCCATCCACATTTCCTCTCGTGTCTTGTCCAGGACCTTAAAAGTGTGTAAACAGTCATTACTTCAAGATTTTTAAACTAAAATCGCTTTAATATTAATCGTTAAGGAGAAAAATTAGTATAAAGGGAATATTATGGTCTAGTTAAGATTTGTAACGTGATGAAACGACCTATGTTGGTATCTACCTAGTTGACATTTGTAGGCTCTGAAATTGCCTCGTATAATATCGTATTTACTTATTTTATTGTACCTCAAGAGTAGTCGATAAAACTAATACAATTAGAGTTACTTTATGTAAATTCTTAAAAAATAACAGCCAAGGAGGTAGGTACTCTTAAAAACGGGCAAGGAAAATAATAAAAAACAACCAACATATAGTAAATATTTGGAACATATAAAAAAAAAGGTCAAAAATTATACGAAAAGTATTTTTTCTAAAAGTTATTTGTAAAAGTATGAAAATTTATATAATGCGGATGTTAGGTCTTGTCAAAAGTGTTCGATTAGGTTGTATCTAGCAGAGGTAGTATAAGATGATAAGGTTGCCCTATTTTGATGAGATCATTACTTTGAAAAAAGCTGCCTTAATTTTATTATATTTTTAAGATTATTGGATATAGTTTATACAATTACAATTATTTTATGTAATTCCTTAATAAATAATAAATAATGAGCGATTCTTAAGGCATGTTCGAACTTAAATACAAAACGTATATAAACGAAACGAGAATAAACGAACATAAATGAGTTGTTAAATAGGAAGCGAACGAACATAAATGAACATAAACAAATATAAATGAATATAAACGAACATAAAATATAAATAAATTCTATTTTTCATATAAAGTTGAACAAACCCTTAAATATAAGGAGGAAAATAAAAATAGTCAGAAACTATTCCTGTATTTTTACTCTTGCATGAGTATTTTTCAAAGTAAAAATGTGTTAGCCAGGGCGCCAATGACCCTAAAATTTGTTGAATTTGTCCTTGAGATCCTTAATAAAGGCCCACAAATTGAACAAGCAACGAGATTTTAGCCCTTTTAAAACAATTATACACAACCCAAAACTAGCCTAGGACCTCTTGTTTTGGACCCCGTGGTGTGGTCCTCGAATATACTACCCTAGAAAATAAAAATAGTATTGAAGTCTACTTCAATGACACAAGTTCCAGCTCGATTTGGGGGTTTGGAGATAAACGTGTATATATGTAAGATGATCATGTATAGAAGTGCATGATAGGGTGAAGAAGAGTTTTTGCCGATTTAGGGAGAAAAATAATAATAATAATTTTTAAAAAATCTTTTTGAAGAATGTTATATATAAATAATCACGTGTTCTCAATAATAAATATTATACTCTTATGTATTTAGCTTTATTTAAATAACTAGTTGATATAACTTAAATATTCAAGATTTGATTATTAAAGCGCACTACATTTTGCAGTGTAACTTGTGCGCATACACAAACATATATACCCGCTCAATGTAAGATGAGTGCTAGCTATAACGATCAAAATCTCAGAAAAACACTGATATTAATTTATTTTCTTTGTAGCTTGATTTAGTAAATATAATACTTTGAATAGTAAAGTCTTACATTTATTTTTATTTTCTCATATATCAATCTTTCTTTTTTTGTTTGGTCGTGTTACAAGCTGCATGTTCCTTTCTTTCCTATACATAGACCTTCCACCTTTCCATCGGATGACCTCACCCAAAATAAGCTCCTACTTTATTAGAAAATCTTATTAAAAATCAGGAATTGATATATATATATATATATATATATATATATATATCATTGTGTGATTATTATGGTTTTAAAATTATGAGGATAACATGGTACATGTTAACTTCACAACTTCAGAGGCCACATACTGTTTCTTCGATTCTTGATGCACATCAATTATTATTATTATTATTATTATTATTATTGAAGATGAAATGAGTCAAATTATAGCTGTTTTTGTTTTTATTAAATATAAAGAGGTCTTTTTCTTTCTCTGCCCCTTTGTAGCTGAAAAGCCATTTCAATAAGAAATAGAATCAAAACGAGTTCAGAATTCTAACTTAATAATAATAAAATTAAATCGTGTATATTTTTGGAATTTCTCGACCTGTAAGTGACGTGTGACGTACCTTCTTCCATCACCGTGCATGTATACTTTGACAGTTTATTTATTTTTTTCGAACTAGTTGTTTAGGATTAATTACATTAGTATTCACAAGCATAAAAATTAAAATATTATACTTAATTCAATATATATATATATAGCATTACAAATGGATGCATACCTTGCTACACTTTGGTATATAGAGCATTACCCATACATATAGCCTTGAAAGTGAGAAACTTTCCTAAATGCAAGTAACCCTTTAATAAAAATATCTGAAACAAACATATCATATTCCATACCGTAAGCAACTATAAGACTGTAAGTTGTGAGTTATAAGGAGATACAAAATAGTTGTAAAGTTAATTATACAAAGTTATAAGCGAACTGTAAGGAGTTGTAAACAGTTTTAAAAAATTATAAGGAGTTATAAAACAGTAAGCTAAAGATAAATACAACAAGGAGTTTCTACTTCGGAAAAAACAAAAGTTTTTTTTTTTTCGGTACCTAAAAAATGTTTTATTGTATATTCTTCCATTTCTTAGAAAGGCAATGGTAATTACTCCAAAAGCGAACCAGGTACATCTAGAACTAGAGGCGGAGCCTCTTTATGGTCAAGGGTGTCCATGGACACCTTGACCCAAAAAAAAAAAGTTTGTTTTTCTTTATTTTTAGAGCAAAAATTTAAAATTATAAGTAATTGAACACCTTTAAATTTGGTCAAAAAGACATTGGACACCCTTATTTCAAATTTATGCCTCCGCCACGGTCGAGAACCCCTCCCCTCTCAAAAGAAAAAAGAAAAGAAAAGGAATTAACTTGATCATGTATTCTAATCATAGAATAACAATATATTTATGACTTGTAGAAGTGATGAAGAGGTATATAGATTAATATATATACTTAAAAACAAAACAAGTAGCATAACATAATTCAGTATCAAAGTTGGCCTCGGGATTAGCTAATATTGATCTGATAATTAGTTGTCAGGTAATTAACAAGCTAGATTACATATCATGTGAGATGATTTTCTGACAAAATATAAAATTAATAATAATCATCTACTTAATAATAATAATAATAATAATGATCTCATTTTCATGAGGATTGTTTAAGGAATCTACAAAGTACATAAAACACTAATGCATACTCATGAGTCTTCATTGGTTCACCTGAAATTAAAAATAATTTAATTTATATTTGGGTCATTTAATTTAATTACATGTACTTATAGTTAGCATTATTAATTAATTAATCAATGTTCTTAATTACTTTACAAGTGAAGCAATGGTCACTGCCCCTTAATAATTATAGCAAGATCATTTATGCATATAATTTGTATTTAATCATGTGTATATAGTTGGCTAGATCCTCATTTACTTGCTTCTTTATATATGCCTTGTACTTTCATCTCTACTCTAATAATTTTGTGTACAAATTTTTTTGGCTAAAGTTCGATAGGAATAGATAATTTACTTTTTGTAGAAAAAATGAATCGTAAAATCCAAGTACGAGAATTGAGGTCGGTGTTTGTTTACTCTTTTTTTCGTTTTAAATTTTTATGATAGTTTATTTTAGGAGTAAAACTTAGGACATGTTATTGTTGATACAAAGAAACTATATGTAGTTAATTAATTTATAAAATTTGTTTCGATTTTTAAATCTTTGATGTAGACAATAATTTCCGATACTAGAAAATCAAGTTTTAGAAAAGCTTATTTGTTATAATTGGTGGATATTTTATTAGATAAATAAGTGAGAATAATAATAATAATAATAACAATAATAATAATAATAATAATAATAATAATAATAATAATGGGAATTTCCATTAGCCGTAATTTGGAATCCATATTTGCCTTAAATTCTATATGATAAACAAGTGAGAATCTTGTTCTATCATATAATGAAAGTATACGTACTAGTGGAAGCATACAAGCATGAAAAATGCTGAGCATATGCAATTCCTTTTTCTTTTCTTTTTTATTTTTTTGTCTTATTAACTTTATATTTTTTATTAAATTAAATAGTTGACTCATAAGATACTCGAAAAAAAGAAGAGCGTATTAGTACATGTTTATGACATCTTATATTTTAGACCACCAATATTCATAATTTGTAAGTACTATGAGTATTGATGTTTGAATTCTATTAAGTTCAGTTCGAAAATGACGTTTATATCAGTATTTATTATAATTTTTAACAATAACAGATATAATAATTAACTATTAAGCTCATTTCGCCTATAACAACTAACTACATCAACTCATTTAAGCTCATAAAGCTATAATTATTGATTTTAACAGTAATTTCGAACATGTCCTAAAATAAATACGTTTCATTTGTCATGTCTAGCTATCAGCTGTATATATAATCAATGAAATGAATGATATATGTGTGCATAACTTTTAAGACATGAACATTTATGTTACAAGTCGTGTATATTATAACTATTATGTAAAATACTTAACATGTACAACTAAATACACCTATAGACCATGTGAAGTTTACTTCGGTAATTTTAAAAGGTGACTTGAGCATGTTATTAGGGCATGTTCGTTCTACTTTCTCCAATAACAGTTACAACTCATAACAACTAACAAATAATCGTAACCGTTTATAATAATTTATAATAATTAACAGCTAGTTTTTAACATTTAAAATGAATAGTTAATGTATACTACTAACATACGTACTCATGGAGCATGTGATACAGGCTTGCTAGACTATCACAGTCGGTCTACAAGGGGTGATTCAAGCATGTCATGAATTGGCCGTCGCCTTCATTTCCACGATTAAGATGTGGGGAAAGCAAATTAGGGGGAAAAACAATGTAGCTAGCTAGGAATCTCAAAAGTCAATGAAAAGATTGAAAAGGAAGAAAATTTTGTAAGAATGGTCCTATGACGAACCAAAAGCATTAATTCCAATCGAACCCCCTCTCAAACCCAATCACATCTCAAACCCCAATGGTGAGTTGTCTAAGACACAGTGGCTGATCCCTAATGTGTTGTTTTGCCTCTTAATTACCTTCTAATTGCTGTCATTATCAGCTAAGACCCGACCCGTTACGTCCCGATTGGGGGAGGGGACCTTATAGCTTCTAATCAACAATGATTAAGGTTAATTATGTTGCTTAATTATATTTATTACTCTTTTAAAAGATTTCCTAAGATTTGTGATCAGAGAAGTTCACATTCCCCCACTTTGATCCCATATCATTTGATTTGTACTTTTAATTAGGTCAGCTGGAAATTGTACTTTATACAAGGATACTAATTAAAAGATTTATTAAGACACTTGACAATTTTCTTTTAAAAAATAGAAGCTTAAAGCTTTGGTAGATTGGAGAAGAACACAAGTTTCATCAATTTGCTCTACCACCCAAAACAATAATTTGTAAGGTTAAGGAAGATCAAGCTATAAATAGGCTTAGACCGTATTCGACAAAATGAGTTATTTGAGTAGCGAATAACCTGTTTGTGTAACTCGATATTTGTTTAGGTAATTGATAGTTGTTAGATTTTAGTTGTTAACAGATATCTGTTCAATTGAGCGGTTGAATAAATATGTTTGGTAAATTTAGTGGTTGAGTTAGCTAATTATTGTAAATTTACATAAAATAATATAGATAATTTATTAAATATAAATTAATAATGGGATATTTTTGTTAACTTGGTCAAAATAGTAAACATTACTCTAAATACTATTATCGAATAGGGCCTTAGTCCTACAAATAATTTTATAAACAAAGAGCTCGATTTTAGGAGACCTGCAAAAAAATCAAAAAATATTTTATGCCTAGTAAAATATTTAAAATACATGAAATTAAATGCAAGCATCTAAGCATAGGTAGTTTTGCACTAGCCTTATATTTTACTATCAAATTAATCTGTTGGTCAAAAACACATGTAAATTCATTGGAAAACTTTAATTTGGCCCCTTAATGATGTCAAACTTTGGAAGAAAAAATTTATAAAAAATATCCACTTTATTTTGCAAGCATCTAAGCATTTAGATTAGTTTTTTTTTTTTTTTTTGGTGCGTTAAGCATTTCAAATAGTGCAGTAATTAAGAAATTATTTTTTTCACATATTCAATTTCTCCTGCGCATATGCTATTTCGCTTGTCACCATGCATTATCATAAGTACACATAGTTTAGAAAAAAATAGAACTCTAAACTTGATTGCATAATAAATAATGCTGAAGAGATTTAATTTAATAATTTATTAATTAAAATTAAGATTCTGGATATATTTTTTAAAAAACATATAGCAGTAACATTTGTCTACTTCAAGTCTCTCAACTCCCCTACTACCCCATATTAACTATAGTATAATCTTTACGGGCAAATCTTGTGTCACACAAGTTCAATACAGTATAATTATTATCGGTTGAAAATATTATTGTTTGTTAAGATCTATTCGGCAAAATAAGTTATTTAGTAGTGGATAATTGTTTGTATATGTGATAACTGTTAGATTTTAGGTATTAGTGGATAGTTGTTCAAATGAGAGGTTGAACAAATATATTAAGTAAATATAATGTTTGAGTTAACTAATTATTGTAAATTAACGTAAAATGATATAGATAATTTTTCAAATTATCAATTAATGAAGGCATGTTTTGTTAAAAAAATACGAAATACTACTTTTAAATCTTAACTTTTTAGAAACACTAATTAAAAAGGTATAAATTACTGCAAACGTTTGTTAAAACACTATTTTATCGAACACTAATATTTGGATGGTTATCATATTTTGACTTGATCAAAACACTAAAAATTACTCCAAATATTATTATCGAACAGAGCCTAAATCTATCTACAATGTGTATTAGCTGTCGCTTATCTTTATATACAGATAAACTGTAAAATCATTGAAAGTAAGTGGGACTGTAGGTGAAAAGATAAGCGGGTTCCACTAATCTACAGGTACATAGCAATGCGATTGTATTGAAGAAGAAATAAATGAATATATATATATATATATATATATATATATATATATATATATATATATATATATATATATATATATATATATATATAGACAGACACACACACTTGTGTGTGGGGGTTTAAGATTGACTTAGTTGGCAAAAGTAAAATTGTTCCCGATCATTATGCAAGGCCTAATTAGTGAAAGATTCATGGAACTTGGAACAATATTTCTGCTCCCTTTGCTGCGAAATCTCATGCAGTTACTGTCGATTTTTGACGTTGATACCTACTTGAAATAACCCGTGACGGCAACTCCCATCTAGTCTAGTCTTCTAACTATTTTCACGATTATGACCCACACCCACATGCATGCTTACCCAAAAAGATTGTCCCCAACTTCACATAATGTACACTGACATTACATGTATCCTTAGATTCTGATCTCGAATTAGATTCAATCTCAGTTAATCTACTTTATTTACAACGAATAAGTAAGCATAAAAGTTAACTTAGATAGAATTCTTATGAGAAAAGACTTCCCGAGTCTTCATGTACTTCAACCAGATTCACGAAACGACAAAGTATGTACTTGCAGTAAGAAAAGATCAAATAGCATGTATTTCCCTATAGTTAAAGTAAATTAACAGGAAGCGTTTGGCGGATCATTATATTATTTTCAGTATTTTGATCTCGAATTAGATTCAATCTCATCTAATCTGCTTTTGCTTATAACAAATAAGTAAATACAAGAGAAAATTTAGATATACTTTAACCAAATTCACGAAATAAGAAAGTACATACTTGCAATAAGAAAAGATCAAATAGCATGTATTAGGGTTATCAATAATAAAAATAAATAAATAAATAAGTCGATGGCCAACATAAGTTGGACTTGGTCTATGTCTACACATATTCTCCCGTGCGTGTACAAGTATGCAAAGCAGCAGTTGAAAATTGCAAGTTGGACTTGGAGTATGCACCGAAATTCATTTTGATCACCGCATAATAAGATCACACGCCGAATTTGCGCCCTTTTCTTCTCGTTGAATTTCTCCCTGTCTCCCTGTGTCACTTTCTTTGCCCTTCGTTTCCACATTTTCTAAGCGTGCAAAATTCACGTGAAACTATCATTTTATTTCCATCTTGCTTCGTGCAACCAGCTATTAAATCAACTATATACTCGATTTTCATCAAGTGACTATTTTTTTACCGAACTCAATTAGATTTGAAAGAATTCATTTGAATATTATGTCAGAATACGTAAAGATAAATCTTAAAAACCAACCCTAATCAAATTACTACTTTAGAGGAAGCGTAAGTGGAAGGTAGAAATCAAGAATAAAGTTAATACATCAATGTTTGCTAGTAGATTAAGAGCTCACTAATTTTGTCTTTTCCACAATATAAGCAAAAGTGACATAATTGGACAGCATATCAATTTCAGTTTGTATTGTATTCCCTGTTTGCTCTGTTTTGTGTCAGGGAACATTAGAAAAAATATATATATATGCAAATCTATATATATGTATATATATATGAATATTTTTTAATTAAAAAAGAGGATGAAGAAATAATGAACTTTTCTTGATTTAAGTTACAAAGAATATTCTCATAAAAATTCAAAATTAACCACCCCCTCCCCTATTTCCCTAATCTCCCATGAACTTTTACAAGATTCTACAAATTACTAAATGGAAGTTTTGTGACTTCCCTGTTAGCTACAGAAAACTGAACCCTCCAAAGAAGAAAAAAATAATTAGAGATGAGAAATTAATGAGCACTAAACCAATAATGATTGATCATGTGGATGTCTATCAATCTTGTGGTTGTTTTCTTGAGTTAGATGGTGATGATCTTGTTGATGAGTAAGTTGTTTAGCTCTTTGAGCTTCCAATTCCCAGTTGGTCCTGTTCAAGATCACCATCATGGCCAGCACACACGAGCCCTGGGCCGCTAGCATCCCGAGCCACAGCCCTTGGAACTCGAACTCAGCGAAAAAGCCGAGCCAGACTGCCACCGGCATCCCCACCAGGTAGAAGCAGCCCAGGTTGATGTGGGCTCCGACTTTGGGCCGGGCTGTCCCTCTTAGGACCCCGCAGCCTGTGGTCTGCGGGCAGTTACCGAGCTCACATAGCCCGATGATGGGCAGGACCAATGTGGTGAGGCGGATGATCTCCGGGTCCTTGGTGAACATGCTGGCCCATTTGTGTCTGACCATGAAGGTGAAAAGGAGGGCCGAGAAACCCATTACGAAGCTGAAGAAGAGGCCCGTGATGGCGGCCCGTTTGGCCCGGGCGGGGCGGGCGGCCCCGAGTTCGTTGGCCACCCGGGTGGAGAGGCTGATGCTAAGGGAGGAGGGGAAGATGTAGATTAAGGACGTGGTTTGGATGAGGATCCCCATGGAGGCCACGGTGGCCTTGGGGTTGGCTAGTAGGCCGCAGAGGAGGATCATGATCTCGTACCACCACCACTCTAGGCATACTGAAATGCAGCTTGGGATCGCGAGCTTAAGTAGCCCATTGAACCCACTAACTTGACTGGATCGCATCAAGGCAGAGTCGTCCTGGTGTTCCTTAGTGAAGGGACACCAGAAGATTATGTACATAAAGAGGAGAACCACCATGATGAAGTTGGTGCATACACCGGCTAGGGCTACCCCTCGGATTCCTAGGCCGAGTTTGGTGACCATGAGCCAGTTGAGAGGCAGGTGGAGCATCATGGCTAGGGCTGCTGTGATGGTCAGGGGTAGGGTTATGGATTGGGTGCGGAGGTAGATCCTAAGAGGGTGGAGGAGAGACTGGGCCAGGAGGTCCGGGAGGGAGTATAGGAGGTAGGCCTGGGCATGGGCGGCGATAGCCAGGTCCTGGCCGCAAAGGAGTAGGATCCTCTCCATGCAGAGCCACAGGAGGGATATCGGGATGGAAGTGAGGAGGAGGAGGAGGATGGTCCTACACAAGGTGAGGCCCAGGAGCGAGTGCTTCTGAGCCCCAAATGCCTGCCCACATATTGGTTCCATGCCCATGGCCAGGCCGGAGAGGACAGAGTAGCCGGTAATATTGGCAAAGCCTAAGGCTAGAGAACCGCCAGCCAAGGCCAGCTCCCCGAGCCGGCCAAGGAAGAGCATGGAGATCATGGAACGCGAGTAAAGCAAGAGGCCGATGAGGACCATGGGGAGGGCAATGCCAGCTATTTGCCTGGCCTCTTCAATTGATGATGATGATATGGACAAATCTTCTTCCTTTTCTTCTGCAGGGTATGTCTTTTTTCTTGGTTGATTTGTATTTTCATATTTAGCTAGAAGTGGTAAATGTTGATCAGATAGTGATTTTGTTGGGGATCTGGGCACCAACAATGGGGTAAACAGGTCTTCTTCAACCACTACATGCTCATCAGCTGGCTCATATTTCGTTACCATCTGGTCCGAACCGCATAGAAAGTGCCCACCATCAGGCCCTCCTTGCTTGCACATTGTTTTCCCACAAATTTTAGAGAGAGAGAGAGAGAGAGAGAGATGGGGTGGGGGATAGAAGAGTGGGAAGGGGGCAGAGGGGCTTTTATAGTTATATCACACAGTGTGTGTCCGGTGAGAACTGTAGTTTTCTTTGAATTCCTGGGTTGGGTAAAAACCAAATCAGCTCTTGACCGGAAAAGCGGCGTAAAAAAAGACAAAAGAAAAAATTTTTAAAAAAAAGGAAAAAGAATGACGGTGACGATTACTAATGTAACCAAACAGCTATGAAGAAGAACTTTTGTATTTGACGGCCGACATTTTTTCCCTATAATTTTTATTATATTTACTTTAATGAAAAATTACTGGTTCATTATTTTTTCCAATTTCAAAATATATATTATTTTAAGATTATATGAAAATTTTAAGACAACACAAAATTCATGACAAATTTTATGTTAAAAGATCAATTTATTCAAATATTTTGTTAGAAATAAAGAAAATTAATAAAAAAAGAGAAATAAGGCAATTAATAAGGATAAAATTGACAAACTAATAATTAATATGTCATTTCAATTATAAATTGACAAGTATTGTGAAACGAGAAAAACTATTTAAAGTGACATATATTGTGAAACGGAGGTAGCACATAGTCTTATAATTGTCGAAACTAGTCTAAGATAATTAATGTACTTTGACAGTCATCTTATAAAATTCATTGCCTGTGTCTAAATATAAAAATTTTATATTTGTCGACTATTAGAAAATAAATTTTATTTTTATCTTTAGATTTATTTTTTTATCACAAATTTACAGTTAAATACATCACTTTTGCAAATGTTATAGGATAGACCGATAGAGGAACTATAAATAATTTCTCCATAAACATAAATTGATCGCTCAAACTATAATCAAAAGAAAATTATCAATCAAGAGATAAAACTAATTTATTGCGAATTAAAAACAAATGAAGAAAATGAAAATAGTTAGGATTATGAAAATCCCACACTGTTACTCACCTTCACATAAGCAAATCCCCATCTATCTATATACCGAAGAAAAATTAGGGAGAAATTTAAAGTAATATTTTTAATATATAAATTTAAAAATACATTATAATTTATATACAGAGTATATAATTTGACTCCAAAGGGAAGACTACAGTGAAAGAGATGGAGGGTAGTTGGGTGCTTTTGTGATATCACTCACAAAATCTAATATTAACATGTGCTTCAATAAGAATTTTTTAAAAAAAATAAATTATATATATGTGGGATTAGGATTGTGGTAGCTAGATATGACCCCTTTTATAACTTTTATTTATCTAAATTAAATTAATTAACTTAAATTTTCTATTAATATTTTTCCAAATAATAAATGACATGGACCAATGAGAGGGTCCAAAGCAGCCTTCCTATTTCTACTTCATGCAAAGTTCCCATCGACATGCAGCACGTGTAATTTGGGTAGTGGTTTATTATGAAATTACAAATTTGTCGTAAATATGTAGTTTGAATTTTATTTTTTTCCATCAGAATTTGTCTTAAATTCATTTATTCTGTCGTGCATTGTGGAATAAAAAATGACTAAGCAGTCTAGTAAAAAGAGTCGGCCACACATATGAATGCATTATTATTTTCGAATTAGCTGCCATGTTGGGTGGAGGGGCAGCAGTTTCATTCCGTTAAAGAGTATAATATATGTTTGAATTCCGAAAGTACATTTGTTGATAGGGTTTTACATAAAATGCCCGCAACTCGAAAAGAATTATGACTTTGAACAAAAAAAAGGATAATAAAACATGTGAATAGACTATAATAAAAATGACCTAACTTAATTCCTTAGTTACTTTTTTCCCCCTTATAACTCCTCAACATCAAACCTATAGATTCATGATTATGATTTTCATTTGCTCTCTTTTTTTTTTTTTTTAAATTCGGGCATGTTCGTTTTAGTGTTTATAAGAACTCGTGACTACACATAACAACTAACCACTAACGAGTAATCATAACCGCTTATAACATCTGCTAATAGCCAACAACTAATCGTAATCGCTCATAACAGCTTCATAACTATTCATTACGAGTAAATGCTCATTATTCAAACATTTTTTCCTCCGCATTCATCTCCCCGAGTTTATATATAAACCCAAAGTACAACATAAGTTCAAACAAGAAACCATAGAAAGTCCATAGTTCAAACCAATTTGGAGCAATGAATGAAGCATAACTACTAACTAGGAAGGTGAAGGGATCTACACCAATATGCATGCATGAAGGCCCCTAGGGTTCTAACTTATTGAGGAAAGAGAGATTGAGTTCAAAAGGAGGAAAATGAAAAAAGGAAAGGGAAGGGGGAAGGGGTGGGGGGGGTACTATTTTGTCCTAAAGTCGTATTTTTTTCAACAAAACGAGGGCCTACGAAATTTGGGTGTCCTAGAGAGGAACAAGTGTCTATTGTCTAAGAGCTATTAAAGGGGACACACCGATCCCTCCCAATCTTGGTCATAGAAACGTGTGGAATTTCTTTAATT
The DNA here is from genome assembly GCA_021018815.1 of Talinum fruticosum. Lineage (NCBI taxonomy): Eukaryota > Viridiplantae > Streptophyta > Magnoliopsida > Caryophyllales > Talinaceae > Talinum > Talinum fruticosum. Next base: position 519,830 of record JAITYX010000089.1, on the reverse strand, counting down.
TCAAAATAAAAAAATTAAAAAATAAATAAAAATATGATAAGAGAATTTTGCATGGAGAATATGTCTTGATCTTAAAATGCTTCTTTATTGACCAATAGTTTGGAGTTTCTTGATCCCCCTTCGTATTTTTTGTGCATCTTCATCCCACACATATAAGCCGTCGGCAAGAGAAAATTAAGACTAAAATCCTTGACCTTGTCATACAAATTACGAAACACATTTATTGTGCAAGATGAGTTGTTTTATAGCGAGACAACATGAGTTTATATATGACCATGATATTTGTGGAATTTCAAGTCATTGTGCAATCATATGCCAACATCTGCGGCCGGAGACAAATTGTCGTATTTAAAATGAATATTGAAAGAGTCAATTTAACTAAAGTTTCAGCTCGAGAAGTAAACTATAAACAGATATTTTTATATTTTTTACAACCAAAAGCTTAAGTAAATGGTTGAAGGAATAATAATAGGTTTATACTCTAACACGCACCTAATATAGGGGTTCGTTGAGATTCAAACCCGAGACTTCTCGCTTAAAAATTCTCGATACTATATTCAAGAATCAACTCAACCAATAGTTTAACCTAATGGTTGAAGGTGCATGAATAAGTTTATACTCTAACGTTATACCTGGATTAAACGTCTTAGATTTGTAGATATAAAGTTCTGAACAAATAATTTTGTAAACAAATCATAGTCTTAACAATTAAGACTAAAACCTAAATACATCAGTTTTGCTTTGTTAATATCCTATTGGTTTTCCTTTTTAACTTGATATCATGAGCCTCGGGTGAGCTGAGGTATGCTTACTATCTCCTCTACAATCTCCTAACATTTCTCCTCGTTTGTATTACAATTATATTATATTATTCTTTATAACTTTTCTGAATTAAAAAAACGAAAAACTTTTATACGTAACGATTTTTCTATCCATAATTTTATTTTATTTTATTTTATTGTGTTGGGTGGGGTTCAAAGTGAGGATACTAATTGCCAAGGGGGAAAAAAAGGCAGTTTAAAGTGAGTGAGAATAGAGTGAGCAACTTCTCGATCACCTTGGCTGCTTATCTGGATAAGGCTGGAAATTGGGTATGAAAGAGCATTTCCCTGTTTTTATGGATAAGGTTTTCCAAAGCTCAAAGTATGATTTGATATGTCATTATATATATATCATATTTTTTTGTCAGTTATTATTATATATATTTTGGGATAAGCATGCAAGAGTTAGCTACCAAGATTCTAGTCTAAATAAACCAAGATAATTTTTGACACACACTTTTTGGTCATAGAGCCATATAACAAAATGGAACATATAAAATTTGAAAAATTGAATAAAATAACATAACTAAACTTAAGAATCAATTAGGATGATGGAGAAGCAATTTTCTTCGAGGTTTGATCTCTAGTATTACCCAAGTTTCTAGTAGTCAGGGAGTTATTGACTGAATTGTTAATTAATTGTAAGAAATATAATAAATTGATCAGTTAGCCAATATATTAGATGTATATAGATCTATTAATCTTGTAAGATGACTCTCCTGATAAGATGACGTATATCTTTAGTTGAATATCCTAAGTGTATGAAGTTGTAATTTGTAAACTTCAATTACAAATTTAGAGATGTGCATATGAAAAGAGTATTTGAATTATATCTAAATGGAGGTACAAATTAACAACATATTCACAATTATCTAATGTTAGCATAATATAATCCTCACATGTAATCTCACATTTGTTTAGAGAGTTATATTAATTTATCACCATAACTTCCTTTACTAATTTAGGGTTTGTTGATTTTAAATGTTAGTCAGTTACGATTAGTATGAGCTGTTATGAATGATTTCAATTAATTAAAACTATATGCTATTACGACTTGTTGTGAGTTGTTAAAAACTCGTGAAGGTTATTTAGCTATTATAAGCTATTAGTTATTATAAACACTATTTCAAACGGCAAAACAAATATACTATTATTTTATAATACACCATTATACTAAAAGTTCTTCTTAATGTGGCTTTCAGCTAACATTCAATATAGAAAAGTACCATGTCCACTAAATGAAATAAACATATCAAAACATAAGCAAATTATTATAAAAATTTGAACTTAGGATGGTGATTTCTCAATCCTTCTTGACTTAGCTAAGTAGCTATTGTGAACCACATTATTCCATTACCTCCCTTGTCATTGTTGTCAACAAAATTTGCAAATTTACTAATCCGAAGGTGGTAAATGATCTAAAAGGAACCAAAAGAAAAGGTAAAGTTTCAAGCATTTGACAATGAGCTCATGTGCAATTCAACTGTAATCACTAACCATTCCTTTCGGCCAATTATTTATTTTCATTGGCTTTTTGCCAACTATTTATCGAAAAAAGGAATCCCTTGCAGTCATGTCCAAGGTAAAAAGGAGTTTATCCTGTTCAACAAAGTATGCACTTTTATGAAGATTTCTTCTCATCTTAATTCCATGGAATTTTATCCCCTAAAAGTGCCTTTTATTATTTAATAGTAACACATTTGACATCTGTCACTCATGCTTTTTCATAAAGTTGACATGACAACCGATTAGTTATCGAATTAGCGTGAACGACTAACTCAAATACTTTACTTCGGTTTCAACTATTCTATATAGTATCTTCTTATATATTTAGACGTGATTAGATATAATCTTACGAGAAAAGACATTTAATCTTACTTTTATCATATATTCACTACTTGAAATCAAAAAGTTACGTATGACGAAAAATTACTTTTACACCATGAAGTTACTTTTACACCATGGAACAACTATTTCAGTCTAAGTTATTTTGATGAGAAGTTCATGTACCATAACTCATTAATATTCATGGTTCCAAGAAGGACAAGCATGCTCCATATCCATCCTACTAATTAAGGATGTCCCATTGACATGAGGATCGAGAGAGAGAGAGAGAGAGAGAGAGAGAGAGAGAGAGCCAAGCTGATGATGAAACGTGTGTCTAAACAGTGTAACCTAGTTGGAGTAAAGTGAGACACTCAAGTTGAATAGATGGTCCAAGTTTCAGAGAAAGTAGTGTTCTAAATTGGAGACCAATGGATGTGAGGACTCAAATTTTGGGTGTTCTAATAAGAACAAACTGTGCTACTCCTACTCTTATCTTATCTTTAGAAAAACCTTAGTCTTGTTCTTTTCATGATTGATTAGTAAACCTTCACTACCCATAAAATGGGGTCCCTTTGTCATGTCAACAAATTTTGGCCATCTCTTCCACTATGATTTTTGCCATGTTCCCCTTTGATAAAACCAAATGAGCCTGTCCAATTCTAGGAGTCGCGATGATGATTTGTAAGGTTGGCCAGTTTTATTTAAGATATTGACGTTATTGTTATATTAGTTGTGTAGATTAAGACAGTATACTAAGTGAATAGAAAACAAATATAGTGATGAAAGACATGGAGTATAAAAGTTTTTATTGCACAATCAATTATGTAATTTGTGCAATTGACAATTTTATTTAAGATATTAAACTTTTGGTAAACTAATGCTGCCTTAAATTAACGAAAATTGACATTCACGTTGCTTATATTAGTTGTGTAGATCAAGACACTATATTAAATGTGCAGAAAACAAATACGACCATAAAAGATATGGAGTATAAAAGTTTTCATCGCACAATCAATTATATATCCTTTCTAAGGAGGACAACAATCAATATCATGTGGTTGAGAACTTATAGTAAATAGTACATTGTACATTGGTACTTAACCTGTTCTAAATGGAGTTTAGTTTAGCCCATATGTTTGGTAGCATAAGTGCAACAACTTTCACACACATTGAATTGAACCCATTTCCAATTCGTTTGGCCTATTTTTTTTTTTTTTTTTGGACAATCCAATTATTTATCTTCAATATGAGATCACCTAAATTCTGCGGCTTGATATGGGGATTCAAAGCCTTAAACCACATTCTCAAAATTAGAATTGCAGATGATGTTAAAGTTAGTGACAAATTATCATAAATTCGGATTCGAATATTTCATACACAGGTTTTAATAACACCCAAAAAACCCAATAGTTCTTTTATGTATAATACGTATACTACTTCGACTTTGTGGTTTTATATCTATGGTTATTTTTAATTTCTGTTCATTTAAGCTCATCTCCACTAATTCCATCAACTCAACTTGGATTCTATCTCAGAGGTAACCTCAATTGGCTTAAAGGCTCAAAGAAAATAGGGATACCAAGCTCAAGCTTAAAGTCCAAGTTTACAGCCCACCCCAACTCTTTTACACAATTTACAAAAAAAAAAAAAAATTCCCCTCAAAATTCGAATCCTGGTGAAAAGAGTGAAAGTGTAGGATATTTACCACAAGATTTACACTCACTTGGTACCCCATCAACTCATATATTTTCCACGTAAAATTATAATCTTTGACAAAAGCAAAGCTGCTTCCATATAGATCTTCCTGAACCCCATACAGCTGGAACCTACACTGGGAGTTGTTATAGGACTCGAAGGCACTATAAAAAATTATAATCTTTGACAAAAGCAAAGTTGCTTCCATTAGGGGTGTGCAAAACCGGTTCATCGCACTTTCGGTTAACCGAAAATCGGTTAATCGAACTTTCGGATAGTTAAAAATTCGATCCATAACCGATCCAATTTTTTCGGTTAACCGAATTTGCGGATCGGAAAAATCTCAATCCGTAACCGAATCGAAAGATTCGGTTAACCGATTTTTCGGTTAGGTTTTGCAATTAACCGAATAACCGAAGGCTCTCTTTTAAGGGGGAAGGATTGAAAGGAGTTTGATAGCCATAAAACAGAAGCAAAACAAAGTATGAGACAGATTGAGACTTCAAGAGCTTGAGCACTTCTATAGCAAGGGGGAAGGACTTAGCAGAACTCACTTCAATTTGAAAGACTATGAAAACAGATATGAAGGGGGTAGGGAGAGAGACAGAGAGAGAGAGAAGAGTACAACAGCAACATGAGGAGAGGGGGTAGGGAGAGAGGAGTAGAGCAACACACAAGGATAGATGGGGAGGGAGAGAGAGGGAGTAGAGCAACACAAAGGAGTTCAGCAAAAGCACGAAGAAGAGCTGGGGAGGGAGGGAGGGAGGGAGAGAGGAGCAGCACAAAGCAAAGGCAGTAAAAGGGGTAGATAACTTAGGGTTTTAAGCTTCTATACCAAGATTTTCTTTAAAAATAATCAGTTCAGTTAACCAAATTTTTTCAACTTGCGATCCATAACCGAACCGTGAACCGAAAAAAAATCTAATTCGGTTAACCGAACCGATTTTCTTGAAAAATTTATTTAGTTAACCGGTTTTTCGGTTTCGGTTTTTTCTGCACACCCTTACCATCCATATAGATCTTCCCGAACCCCATACCGCCGGAACCTACACTGGGAGTTGTTATAGGACTCAGAAGGCACTATAAAGGTAAGCAGGCATAACGTAAACAAGCCCTAACTCACAAATACGGCAAGCCATCACATAAGGCACGAATAGTTAAATTATTCAAAGCTTCCAACAATCAAATTTAAAGCATGGCTACAGTCTGAAACATCTAAGTGTATCTGTATCACATAGCATTCGAGCACAGAGACCTTCATTACCAACTACAAGGGCAACTACAGGGGCAACTACAAAAGCATACTAATCCACCGTTACAGATTTCGGAGAAGCCACCAGGGACGAAGCATCGTTCAAGCACTAGGCAGCTGTGAATTTTAAGATTGTGATCTTTCCCGAGCTGGAGGCGAGCGACTGCAGAGAAGGGAAAGAAACATTAAAAACAGGAATATATAAATAACTGAACGAATGAAAAAAGAAATTGAACTACAGGCATGAGTTCAGAAACTGAAAGCAAACCTTCTATATCTGTCATCCACAGGACTTTCATATTCACCATCTTCCCTAGGTTCGGGGTTGTTAACTGGGCTCTTGGGTCCCCGCTCACGGTCTGGGCTGGCCTCTTCTCGTTGATATGGACTTCTGCTCAGGTCACGACTATACCCATTCCCATTTCTCTCTCCTCCACGAGGGCTGCGACTGCGGCTGCGGCTGCGGCTGCGGCTGCGATCACGACGGTAGTCAGGTAAGGCCCGTTCTTCACGACGGGGGCTGGGGCTCTGTGCCCGGTCGTAATCAGGGCTGCTCCTCTGTACTCTACGAGGACTACGACTTGAACCGTTACCATATTCAGGACTACCTCTCTCTCTTTTGTACGCCGCTGGGCTTGAGCCTGTTCCATAGTCAGGGCTACCCCTCTCTCTTTTATAAGGGCTTGGTGATCGTCTCCTCCTGTCAGGAGACCTATCGCGATCTCTCCTATCTGGGCTATAGTCACCTCTTCTGTCAGCATCCTCCCGAGCAGCATATTCCACCGATATGACTCGATCTAACATCTTGCTGAACATTCATTTAAAGCTTGTATCATCACAAAAGAAAAACACTATATATTGAAATTCTCATAACATACAAGCAAAAGCTGACAATGAAAATGTGTGCATTACTATTTTATACTAGTTCAAACCAAAATACATGTATCAGAATCCATCTGCAAGGAGGGGGTAAGCCTATTGCACTATTTACAACAACAATCTTGGTGTGGACCCTGCCTGAGTAGAGTCTAGGGAGTCCAAAATTTAAATGTAAACGATCTCACCCGTCAACAAGTCATGTTCAAGATACAGATGCTAAAACTACTAGTTGAGCCTCAGATTTAAAAATCCTCTTATGTAAGAAGCAAGAGTAACACATACCTCATGTTTGTTGCATCCAGTGCCTTAGTAGCATCCTCCTGGGATTCATATTGTACAAAAGCAAAATTTCTTCTGATCCTCACATTCACGATTTTCCCATATGGATCAAAATGCCTTTCCAAGTCCCTTGTTTTAGTATGATAAGGAAAATTAATGACAAACAAGGTCTTTGAAGGCTTTAGATTAGCAGATCTTCTTGAACTAACTGCCTTTCTGCCACCTCGTTCATGCTGAAGGACATACTGAGATTATCAGAGATGAGAGAAGACAAGGAAAAATTACACAAAATGTGAGGAGATTGGAAGTTTTGCTAGTTACCTTAGTCCATTCGACACGAAGTCTTCGGCCCTTCCTACCAAATTCAGTTCGATCAAGTGCTCGAATCGCATACTCCGCATCCCTTTCATCCTCCATATAAACGAATGCAAAACCTATCGAAACGGGAAAAAAAATAACAGAGAGAAATTCAGCATATAACATTGCAAGACAACACAAAATAACTTTTGACAAAGAACCTTCAAACTACCCAACATTGGAGTGATGGTGCCCTGCCATACATACGTCTCCAAAATATCGGAATACAGGGGGAAAAAGAGAGCTAATTAAAAAAACTAATATACAAGTGAATCTAGAAAGCTAGATGTATTTTAGCAACAGACCTCATGAAACGGACTAAATGATGTCAAGGACAAATTCCAAAAGTGAATGTCATGGTATGTCAGAGATAAGGAAACATCTCCATGTATGCTGCTGCCTTTGCTGCATGGTTGGAATGGTATATGCCATGAGACATGTCTGAGATTAGGTGCTGGACAAATAAATGTCCACAAGGAAATGGGAGGCAATGGTGTCTGGTGCTAATGAAAGATGGTAGAGCCATCGGAATGGATCAGACAGGCTCTTCTTTGAACAAGAAGAGGAAAGGCGTCAGAAGCCGGAAATATAGGGAATGGCCCATCCATCGACCAAGGAGATAATGAATATGCCAAGATAATCCTGCGCCAAAGAAATCGTTGAGTACGGGGGTTTACACTTTAAAAACAAACACTTTTTTTGTTAAATGAATCTTGAACCCCATTATAGCTCAACAACGGACACGATTTTCCTCTCAGACGAATTCTGGAACTTATGAGAACTCAACAATCAAGAATGGTTTATCAGCAACTGGTACCACGCATGGATCCATCATTTTCAGACGCTGAATAGTGGGAAGGCAAAATCGTATTGCTTTGTATTACAAGATCAGCTTCAGAGCCTGTGACCCCTGAATATTATTTGCGGTAAGAAGTTTGAATTTCAGAGGCATGGAGAAGTGGCCTCCTATGGAATGCGATATGCTGTTGACTCTCATCCTTTTCAATTCAGGGTGAAAATAGCTCCATCAACAGGATCGGTCAAAGAATTTGATCTTTCAGTCATGTTTCACCTTGAAATATTGAATTGGAGAGGCAGGAATTGTGCTGTTTTCAAAGGACTTCCAAACAGAGAACTGATCGTAGACGTGACAAACAATATAGCGCGCAGAGTATAATATTCAATGTACCATCTTGACGGGCATTGGAAACCCAACATTTTTCAATTATATTTCAAAAAGTAAGAGTGCAGCCTCCAATTTTTTTAGATGGATCCCTGGGTTCTATTGACAAATTGTATAGGTTAAACCCATGCGTCAACTATTACGATGGAAATGGGCAAGCAAAATCCTAATCCCTCCATCAATAACCCAAAGGTGCAATTCATTTACATCATAATCAGTTATAGACCACCAAAATAATTGTAAAACAAAAGTGTGGTTATTGATAAACCTCCAGCAACATATTACCAAATTGAAAACCTTCGAAGCTCATTGGTAACCTTCTAAAAGGCTTTGAAGTCATTTGACAACAAAATGAATTCCTTAAGCTTTTGCACAAAATAGAAGGAAAATAAGGAGTAAAGGAGAAAAACACGTTTCATATACCAAAAGAAACAAGCACAGACACTCCTAAATGTATATACATATATCAGTTTTATATGTGAGAACATCAAGAGCAAGATCATAGTTAAAGAAAATCTTGTGAAGCATAATAGTCAAAATATAATAATGGAAAACATAATAGGTGTTGGTCCACAAAAATTACCAGACTTCATATCCACTCTATCAACTTTGCCATAGCGTCTGAAAAGACGCTCTAGATCAGATGACCGCGCATCAAACTCAAAGTTGCCGCAAAAGATTGGCCTCATTTCTCCTTCCCTGAACATTGTTGAATTCCAGACTTCAGAAGTTACTATTGATCATAAAATTATCACAATTAGCATCAGACTAAGTTCCTGCATAAACTTAAAACATTTTACACCTTCATGCCATGTATAATATATTCATGGAATCAATCATAAGACAATCATAAGACGAGCACCAAACATTAACTTTAGGAAATCTACGTACACAATTTTATTTTCTGCTAAGGTTTTAGCATCAAATGTAACCCTACGATCAATATAAATTGCAACTCCCGCCTTTAGTACAACAACCTCATCTGAGCTATCAAGAAAATAATAATCACCAAAGATAAAATTTTTAAGGAGAAAACACTAAACAAGTTCACAAAAGGTTCTGAGATCAAGCAAACAGTCACCACAATTAACTTTCTCTTTGATTCATTTCTAAGACGAATACGCATAGAAATTCCAGATAAGAAATTAAGACTTTTACAACACCACCCCCAGGTAACCTAAATCCCTTGTAGCAGGGATTTGAACTATCATTTTTCTCCAATACAGAGTGAATTGTATTTTTCGATCTGTTCAAAAGAAATTTACGCTTAGTTGTTCACAAATAAGTCTAAAAATATCTCCCATCAATTTTCCAATCAACAAATCGGCAAATTTCTTCCAAAAAAATGCACAAAACCGGTGACAAAAACCAGATCAGATCCTATCAAAGCTAGAAATCTATAATTGATACTGAAAACCTAAGAAAAACATATAAACAAAAGGATAAATCCATGAATTTACAGAGAAATCATCGCAGATCTACGAAATCGCACAGAGAAAGGATCCAAACAAACAAGTCAAAAAGATGATTAATTAGATGAAAAGGATGGAGAACGAACCTTGGAAATCGTAAGTACCACTGCTTGATATGATGAAATGAAACTGAACCCTAAAATCGAACTGAAACCGAAATCGGCTGGTCCGCCCACTGAGTGAGAGAGAGAGAGAGGAGAGAGAGAGAGAGAGAGACAGAAAGAGAGAGAGGTTTTATATTGAGGAAGTCGTAACTGTCACCTCTGTGAAATTATCTATCTTTTGCGCAATATTGCCCCTTACATACTCATTAATAACGAAAATGCCATCTCCGTTTTTGTTTAATCGGGTGTGGACCGGCTTTTGCGGGTTGGCTGGGTCGGGTAAACAACCCACGTGCTGATTGGTCAGCGGATGACGTCAGCTCCAGGCAAATAAATATCTTCTAGCCACAAAAATATCATCCATCTGCGTTCTTCCTTTTTTATTTTGGTAGTAGTTGCCTTGCCTTGCCTTGCCTGTGAAATAATGACCGGCCCTAGCCGTAATGGGCTCCAAAATCCATTGGGTGAAAGTTTTGACATGGACTTAAAAAAGACCAACCTTTATGGATCACCCGATTCATTTTTCCAGCCCAAAGAAAAGCCCATGTCTTACTCAAATGTATCCTGTCTGTTTTTTTCTTTCCCAATAATTTAAGTATTTGAAACTAAAATCTACAAGACCGAAACGGAGTATATTTGAGCCGTTAGTTTAAGGGCATGTTCTATTCACCTTTTATATATAACCTATCCTTCCAGAATGGTATTATATAATTGTTTATTGTTTGTTACCATTTATGGAATATACATTTCAAAATAAACCAAGAGAGATATACTAGCACATGTAAATAACTTTACATCGGGGCATAAAAATAGTCAGATATTCCTTTGTCCTACAAAGAAAAACGTCATCAGATTGAAAAGCAAGTTGTGTGACATAATATGACTATCAAAATTTCATCCGATTTGAATATCCGGATTTGTTCAACTTGAAAAAGTCGGATATGGTTAACAATTTTTCGTCCGAATTTAAATTTAGACCCTATATTTTTTTATTTCTATTGTCCGAACTCGATTTTGAGCTAAATTTAAACTTATTTGATTTTTCGACCCAAAAAAAAACACTCGATATTAGATAACATATTTCATTCGAATTTTAAATATTGACCAATTATACGGCTCGACTTTCACCCAGAGTCTAAATTTTCGTCAATGCTAGGTCAGACCATCAAAAAGAAGGAAGTATTACTTGAAATTGGTCAAAATTTTCTTAATTACTGGAAATTTGTCAAAAAGGATCCTTTATTACTTAATCACACGTCCCATTGAACATCCATTACCAATGAAAAAACTCGGCATTGGACAAACTAATCTACAAATTTAACTACTCTGTTTTACAACACTTCTTGCTCTGTTTTATGAAACTACCCAACTAACCGACCGAATTAATTTACATAATACTCCTACTAAACTGCTTATAATCACCTCCGTTCCCCCTAATTAATCTGAGTAACTCCACAACGACACGTCAGCAATGCACTCCATGTCAGCATCGAAGCTCATACTACTCCAACTACTTGGGAGCTGCGGCGGCGGCAACATAAGCCCCTGGTACATGTCAGCCATCAACTCCGGCATTCCGAAAATCGCGTCTTCATCCATGTAGAACATTTCATCCGTCGCAGCCTCCATGTCAGCCCCACTGGACCTCACGCTCTCCTCATGTGGCTTGCCCGCAGTAGAGCCCGGCCCGAAAGCTTGGGCGGCCTGGAACGCCGCCTGCTGGATATCCTTGGTGTCGGAGGTAGCGGGAAGTTGAAGAAGCCAGGCGGAGTCCGCGAAGTTAAGACACGCCCCGTTCCTTCCTCGGAGGGCCAAGGCGGCGACGTCGTGGGCTCGGGCAGCCATCTCGGCGGTCTGGTAAGTCCCGAGCCAAATCCGGGTCTTCTTATTGGGCTCCCGGAGCTCGCAGACCCACTTGCCCGAGTTCCTCTGCCGGACGCCCCGATATACCGGGTGGCGGGTCTCCCGGAACTTCTTCCTCCCCGCCCGCTTCTTCGGGTGGGCTGACGCTAGCATCACCGGCGGTGCCTCTTCATCCGAAATCATATCCCGATTAGTCCACCCATACATATCCATTTCCGTAGTCTCTTTCCCTTTTGCCCAGCTCTTGTTTTGGTGAAGAAACTGGATTTTCGTAGTCCTGTGTGATGTAGAGAGAGAGATGTGGGCTGTGGTGGAGAGAGGCGGAAGTGGGAGTATAAATACTTCATGGTTCGAAGAGAGATAATTGAAGGACTAGGAGGAGGACACGGAATACAGCTGGTGGGGAGGGACTGGCGAGAGAGAGAGAGAGAGGGAGGTTCCAGTGAGCTTCAGAGGAGAGAGAAAGGCTGGCCCCAGCTGTTTCCGGCAAGTTGGAAGGATTTTGTAAAAACCGGGGCGCCACCAAGTTGAGCTTGTGTGTCAATTTATTTTTTTGGTTAAATTAAAAATAATTCTCCATCAATGTGGGGGCTATATTTGACTCTACTGTAGGTCCAGATTTTTTTATTTGTTTTTTAAAATATGGGTGTGGTACCCCACTAGGAGTGTGATTTTTTTTTATAGTGGATAAAATACACGTCCGTACACGCAACTTATGCTCATGTATAGTGACGTATTCTTGGAAGAGATAGAGAGAGAAAGAGAGAGAGGATATTAAAATGGACGTATAGAATGCTCTTCTGTTGCACTTGGCCACTTGCAAGCAACAATACATACAAGTTGCTTCTTCAATGCGTATACAGTCATGAGTTTAATTATATGATGAATACGGTTAACTTAAAATAATATGTGATTAATTTTAATTAATCCAGGAGATTATTCTAATTATGTTCGTATAATATTCCATTAACTTGTAGATTATTATGTTGATAGTTTCTTGGAATTAGTTTAGCATAGCAATTGGCACACAACGTACTAGCAATGTGTCCCACTTTATAGTAGTACTTGTTTTTCGCTCACATGCATGCAAAAGAAAAGTGTGTACTCGAATTTTGTATCATGTGATTTCAATATAAAAGATATAAGCTTTATTCAACAAAATGAGTTATTTGAGTAGCGGATATTTGTTTATATAAGCTGATAATTATTTAGGTAGCTAATAACCCTTATATTTTAGTTGTTAATGGATAGTTGTTCAATTCGACGGTTGGATAAATGTGTTTGGTAAATTTAGTGGTTGGGTTAGTTGATTATTGTAAATTAACGTAAAATGATATAGATAATTTGCCAAATATAAATTAATGAAGGGATACTTTTGTCACGAAAAAAAAAATGAAACGTTACTTTTAAATGTGAAAAGCAAATATTCTTAACTTTCCACAAACACTACTTGAAACGCTATAAACTATCGTAAACGCTACTTAAAACACTACTTATCGAACACTAATATTTGGTGAATTAGTGTTTCAACTTGGTCAAAACGGTAAAAGTTACACCAAATACTCGTTGTCGAACGAGGTCGTAATCTCGTCATCCGTACTTCTTTTAATTCTAAAAGTTTATCAGAGGTACAATTAAACGTGTAGACAAAATACCGCGGGCTTATAATAATAATACGAGACATTAGTTTGACAGGAGAAGTGGATCCATTGAACTGAGTGATGAGGAGTCAATTTAGTCACACGTCAAGTGTATAGTTGAAGGCAACAAGGACATTAAAAATGGATAAGCTTACTCAGTAGTGTTTTCCGTGTTCATTTCGCGGGGGACATCCACGAACAGGAAAAATTGAAGCACAACAAAACAAATACTCACTTTTTGAGGCCAACCCAACTCACCCCACTTGTTAATGGTCATTATCAACCCTCAGCTTTGGGCCCTTCATCATAAATTTGAGGCCCCAAAATTCTCTCTAGAAAAACGTGTGGATTCTGAGTCTAATGAAGCAACCACTACATGTAGGAAGTAGCTCACTTGTCTTTGTTGGTAGCCAGGATAAATTTGTCCCAGCTACCTACTTGCTTCCTTTCGTTTTTCATGCTTTTTAGTGGAATATATTCTACCTAAACACTCATAGTATGGACTTGATCGAACCTCGTAAAAATCTTATCCACGTATATATATACCTTTTTATTTGTTTACTGTTATCCATTTCTTGAATATTCGGCGGAACATGTAGTCAAGTATATATGAATCTTCTAGTTGTCTAGTGACATAAAGAGTGAGTATTTGTGATTATATATGGCATAGTGTAACATCAATATTTACAAAATTCAATCAGCTTTTATACACATGGCAGAAGAATCAGTCACTTAAGGATAATTATCACAATCTAATCACCCTCGAGATCTCATCATTCATCAGTAATGAAACCTGAAGTCATAGCTCAACCTAGCCCTAATTTACATCTATAGCATTCACACACCATTAACCTCTGCGTTTTAAACTTGTACAGTCAAAGCCAATTTTTGGCTCTATTCTGCCATGTAACTGAATCCAGCTTACCAGTCTGGAGACTTTTAGCATATTAGAGAAGTCCTGAACGATGAGGCTGTAGACAGATGGGTGCATGATGCCCATCGGATGACTGATTCAGTTATGACAAAGTCAAGCTGGTTAAACTCACCGAGCCCAATCGTTTGATTCCTCTTGTTATGGATTCCCAGAGTCCTCAGGCCGGTTCCTGTGCTTCTCTTGGAGTCAGGCAACTTTTCTTTCAGGTCCTGAGCATCATTCCTTGAAGATGGGAAAAAATTGGGTGACATAAGTGGGTTCCCCAAGTCAACCCCTGAAAGATAAAATCAATGGCATGAATTGTTGCAGTATGACTTCATAACTTCAAGATAGAGCTGATAGTGGGCAAGTGAAGTTAAGAAAACCTAGATTTCCACTAATGGTTCATTAGACCACAGGGGTGTCTTATAAGATGCACCAAATCTTTCATATATAATGACATCAGAAAATCAACAATTTATGTTCATCTTGCTCTTCTTCAATCCAGTTCAAGAAACCATATTATATAAGACATTTGGCAATCTGATTTAGCTATGGCCACATTGAGTTATTGACACTACACTTTAGAGTTTAGACCAATAGCATGCAAATTTTCGGAAAATGGGCAAGTTCAATGCCTAGAGATATGTATCAAGCATAGTCAACAATGAGTCAACAGCAAACCTATACAAAAGCATAGTCCTTCCATCGATACCTGTGTGGGTTGAGTTGGTGCTTGCCGTGCTGCCTGAGAAACTCGCTGCATGAATTGCTCGCTCGGGTGCTAGGCTAGGGCTGAAAAATGTGAAGCTAGGCATTGAAGGAATGGAGAGGCAAATTCCATAGAGGATGTTCCACCACTGCTATGGAAAGAAAATCCTCCCGATGGAAGGGTAGGTGTGGATGGCCCTACAAGGAATGCCGTAAAAGACGACCTGAAGTTGAATGTAGGTGATTGGGATTCACAGATCACTGCAGATCCAAGGCCAAAGCTTATGTCCTGATCCTTTGCTATAAATGAGACTGAAAAAGAGCTTTCACAGGCTTCCACATGCACAGAGCTGGGAACCCCTGCTGAGGTGAGTCTTCTGAAGATGATGACACCTCTCCCAGCCATGAGTGAGCTGTAAAAGAGCAAAATGCACTTTTAGACATTGTTTAAATGAACAAGCAATGGCAATACATGGATGTTTTCATTATGGTACAAAAGATCATGGACGTCATCGTCAAGATGACAGCAAATCAGACATGATTGTTTCACCCAAGAAGAATTATCTGGTACATGCTATTTTCTTAAAAACTTAACATCTTCAGGATAATATAAATTGGTGCATGCTAATTCACAAAAAAGTCTGATCATCCAATATTAGGCACTTACTCATAATGTGAGCAACAAAGTTTGTTTCCGGGGGCTGCTGGCTACGAAGTAAAGGAGCAATAACTAATTTCTTGGTCAGTAAAGAAATAGGTATTGCCCTTTTACTTTCAATAAATCATACACAAACCCCAAATTCCAAACAAAATTTGTCCATCCAAATTGACAGAGACAGAAATCATACCTAAAACTTGCTCAGCGGTCAAGCGTTTCAAAGGATCTATGCAGAGCATTTTCCTGATGAGCTCCTTGGCAGATTCTGATGTCCTGCCCCATGGTTCAAATGAGAAGTACAAATCAGCAGCTCGAACTGCATCAAATATCCTGGACTTTGTTTTACCCTAAAATGGTGGCATAACACTAAAAAGAATATAAGAATCACCCCAGCACTCCAGACATCAGCAGCTTGGTTATCCACTGGACAAAACTTCAGGAGCTATATAGAAAGGACTGCCTACAGCCCCATGCAGATTCTGTCCTGTTCGAGCAACAAACAAATACTTCAATCACCAAACCAAACAACTACCCTAAAGTCTTGCCTCAAGATGGGCGTGAAGCGGTCAAAAGCCTTACTCCTACAATTGAATCGTAGGAATGCTCTTTGTATTTGACATAAATCATAAAAATCATCGAACAAAGGATGGATTTATACCTGGCTTGATGTAAGTTGCAAGGCCAAAATCAGCCAACTTAATTGGGGAGGACGTTGCCTTGGTGGCAAGAAGGATATTCTCAGGCTTCAAATCTCTGTGGACAACCCCTTTATTGTGGCAATACAAAACCATTTGCATTAGATGCCGAAATAGGACTTTCGCCTGTGACTCAGAGTACCTCCCATGTTTCTCTAATTGGTGGAACAATTCCCCTCTAGCACAGAGCTCCATCACCAAGTGGACATAATCTCCCTCCACGTAAAGTGCTTTCAGATCAACCACATTTGGGTGACCGGATAACCTGGTCATGATCTCAATTTCAAGCTTCACACTCCGCACATCATCTTGTAACCAGTCTATCTATAGATATTGACTTACATGCCAATATCTCTCCAGTAAACTTATCAACACATGCCCGGATCACACCAAACTGCCCCCAACCTAACTGCTCTCCCAAAATGTAACGTTCTTTAAAATTTGATGTTTGATTAGCATCTAAGATTGTCTCTTTCAAGTTCGGAAGCTTGAAACAGTGACATGGTTGAGTCAATGATCCACCAACACCGGTATCAATAACCATATCTGTTGACCGAGTGTTAAATGGTTACTGAGGTCAGTCCTTACATTTTTCCTACAATCTCAGAACCTAAACCAGGATTACAGCAATGACAATAAGAGAAGATGGTGTTGCAACTAGCCACGCTTATGTAAATTCTCAAGGGAGTTGTGTTTTCACTGAATTCACCGGTGAAAATGGAAATATCAGACTCCAGCCGAGACTTTTGAAGCTTCCAACTCCGGTACCTGAACCAAGCTCAAAGTCAAAACTTCAAGTTGAAGAAGAAGCATCTCTCAGCGAGTGGCTGAACGTTTGACAACAAAGTTTGATGCGAATAACCCGACGTATCTTAGTAGTCTTAGTATATATGGTGCTAAATTGGGCAAATCTTGCAAGCTCAACAGATCCAAACAGAACCAGTACATTTAGTTTCAAGCTACCTAATTAGTCGACCAGGACTAATAGGATCAACAAAAATAATAATGCTACAAACCCTAAAATCCATCCCACTATTTCCCATCCTACATAAAAGATCAAACACTAATTTTCCAGCAGAACATATGAAATCATCCCACAGTCAAAAGATGGATCACAATACTGCCTCAAACTCAGAACTTGACACCATTGTGCTCATAGGTAAACTTTACTCCTCATATACTCAATTCCAAAGATAGTAACAAATCTAAAACAAACAAGGAAACAACAAACCCTAAGTAACCAATTTACTGAAGACAGTAATACCCATAAGCAGAAAACTGTCAATTGAAGAAAGACGACAACAATTAGCTGAAACCCACTAAAATTAAACAGAAAGAAAGTGACCCAACTGAAAATTTCAAGCATGAAAGTGACAATTCACTGCACAGACTAAAGAAAGCTCAGATTTTTTAAACCCAAAACACAGAATGACACAAACAGCAAGAAAGGAGTAGAGAGAAACCTGAGAGGAGGGAGAGGGAGGAAGCGTCCGGAAAGAGGGCAGAGAGCCACCAAAGCCAGAGGAAAGAAGCTGAGAGAGAGAGGAGGGGAAGAACGTTGAAATAGTTGCCCTCCCTCTGGTCTCTCTCTGAGTTGCCAAAACCCCTGATTTCATCATCCCTGTCTGATTTCATGATTTGCTAAATATTTCTTGGTGGAGTAACCGGAAAAGATCATCTTGCCGCTCGTTTTTCGTTCGCTTGTATTTTTTTCCTCATCTTTGTCCCTCAATAAAACAATTCAATGTAACCCAATGTTATCAACAATTACAATTTAAATATTTATGATTTCCAACAGTTACGATACAGTTACAATTAGTTACAATTAATTATTATCAGTTATTAATATCTACTATCAGTTGTCCAATTTAACAATTACTAGCGTTTTTCATTAACGAATAGTTGTCATCAATGTTTACCAACAATTATAATAAACATTATAAATGTCATCATAAACGTTATAAATGAACAAAACTTAATCTAGTATTGATTGTTTTTTATTTAGCCTAATTGGGTTCTCTTCTTTCTTTTTATTTGGGCGGTTAGGTGGAGGTTAAGAAAGAAAGAGAAGCGGACGAGAGGGGAAAAAATGAATAAAGAACTTACTGAGGACATCTCCAACAACAAGTCTCTTGCTCCTCGCCCACGAATCAAGATCATTACTAATATCCCAACCAGAGTTGTCTCCAACTATTTACATGGTAGCACTGCATGCAACTGTAAGAAAAAGAAGAATGCCAAGAAATTGGAGCGAATAATTAGGCTTCGCCATCATTAACAAGAAGTTCAGCGTGTCTTCAACATTCCACTCTAAGTGTAATAGAACATATTATATAAGGCGCTGTCAAAATATAAAAGGTGCTGTCAATGAGTAGATGACCAAACTCTACAACAATACATGACCCACTTGGATCCTTTAACTTTGACTTTATCGAGATACATATAAGTTAGCTATCAAATCCAACCACTTGTAGGATGGGAAATGTGGGGTAAAACCCAAGTTTAAAGCAGGATATCTTATAAAAACATACTTGTCTTAACCAATCAAGAAAAATATGTAAATTTCTTAAGTTGGCTAATCCAACCCGGAGACTTCATACTGCATGTTATTTTATAATATTATCTCATATTATATCATATCCTTTTCCTGGTTACTTTGAGTGGAGTCGGATTAGGTTTCCCTACAACAACAGGAAAGCGCATTACCAAACCACTAAGCAGGAGAATTTTGTGCTGGATCCTTCCGCTTCCCCACAACATCTGAGCCTTCAGGAATATATTTCCTCCATGGCTTAAGATATAATGAAGCTTGAACAAACCGTTGCTCATTTCCTTATGAATTGCACCTAGATCATAGCTAAAAGTTAGAATATCAACTTCCTCACTATAAATATCAGCAAATAGACGAATTGATTGAAGTCCAATCAGTTTAAGTATCAAGCTTAATAAATGTGTATTGTACCAGCTAGCATCTGCATTATTTCTGCTATACTTGCGCTATGATATAGTAGCACACTATGATATGAAAGATCATACTATACACAGCTACAAACAAGTTCACAACAGCTTAAACAAGAGAATTGCAGACATTGAGAACTTGAAAACAAAAAAAAAACAGAGAAATCAAAATGCCAGGACTAGCTCGTTGAGAAAAGGAATATAAATAAAGCAATTGTGATAAGGTAATTTATGAAAATGAGACCCCAACTAGGAAACACATTTATCAGAAGAACTATCAATTAAATACCACAAACGGACAAAGACAATGACTGATAACCAAGATTTTGATATGTCAGGATTGGAAACTTTAAATCAAGGTAGATATGTCATACATACCAGAGGCTCAATACATATTCAAATGGATTCACCGCCAGGTTGTAATGGTAAAAAATGAATCGTAAGCAGGTCGATAACCTTCCTCCATCATTTGTTTGGTTAAGATTCTTAACCAGCTACAGATAACCTGAATTTCCGGATGCTTCTGATCTCCAACAACGAACACATGAACAAGGTTCTTGAGCTCGATCCAGCTGCATCCGGGTTCCTTGCCGACCCCCTAAGCCTCATCAACCTCAAGACCCGCTCCGCATCATTCGATTGGCCAAGCGCTGTGTATATTCTTGACAGCAAGACATAAGCAGATGATTCTTGAGAGCCTAGTTCCATCAATTTTTCCCCTGCATAGGCTCCTAGTTTAAAATGGTGATGATTTCGACATGCACTTAACAGGATTCGCCATAAACACATTCCATGGTCAATAGTTGCTGATTCAATGAATTCCTTTGCTTCAGTCAACCTCCCGGCACGACTATACACATCAACCATACATGCATAGTGCTCTAATCCTGGTTCAATCCCAAATTCATTGGACATAGTCTTGAAATATGCCAATGCTCTTTCCACTAACCCAATGTGGCTACATGCACAGAGCACATTGACAAAAGTGACATTATCGGGCTTTATCCCCTGTGATCTCATCTCATTAAAAAGCAACAGAGCTTTGTCACTGCGTCCATTTTGCGCAAGCCCAGATATCATAGCATTCCATGAGACCACATCCCTTTCAGATATCCTTTGAAAGACCGCATTTCCTTCATCAATGCATCCACATTTGGCATACATGGTCGAAAGAGCACTTCCAATTGTAACCTCTTGACCAAGTCCATATTTAATAGCATGGGCATGGATTTGCTTACCTTGCTCCAAAGCAGCAAGGCTTGAACAGCCTTTCAAGACGTTAGCAATAGTGAGATCATTGGGTTGAATCCCCTTTGCCTCCATTTGGGCATACAAACCCAAAGACTCCTCATTATCTCCATTTTGAACATATGCCCCTATCATCGAGGTCCACAAAACAACATCTGGTTCTAATAAATAATCAAATCCTTTCCTTGCATCAGCAAGACTACCACATTTGGCATACATATCAACCACTGCAGTTATTATATACATTTGATACTCATATCCCATTTTGATAGAATGACAATGAACTTGTTTTCCTTCTTTATGGGCACTGCGGTCACTACAGGCATTGATAACCCCTACAAATGTATATTCACTTGGTCTAACCCCAGAATAATGCATTTTAGAAAACAGCTCCAAAGCTTTACTAGAGTGGCCACTCTGTGCGAAGCCAGTGACCATTGCTGACCACATGATCGGATTCTTATCGGTGGACATTTCAAACATCTGAAGGGCATCACTTGGACTCCCACATTTCAAATACATAGTAACAAGCGCATTCCTAACTTCCCCAATCCATATCACCCCGGCCTTAACAGCAAAGCAATGAACCTGCCTTCCAGTATCAACCAGCTCGGGAAGAGTCAATGCACTAAGCACACTGGTGAGGAAAAACTGGTTCCCTCTGTCCTCTTCGCCCAGAAAAATCAACTTAAAGAGCCCCACAGCTTCTTCTGCCAACCCACGCGTTGCATACCCATAAATCATGGTAGCCCAAGACACCGAATTTCTCTCCGGCATATCATCAAACAGTTGGCGCGCATCAGAAACAACGCCCGACTTACAATACATGTTAAGAATCGAGCTTCCAACCACCACATCCCCACATTTATCGGTCTTTATTGCCAACGAATGAGCTAGTTTTCCAGCCCAACTATCCCCTAAATTTGACGCGGCAGTGAAAATCCCAGCAAGGGAATGAGCACTAGGGAGAGAATTTTCGGCCCGCATTCGCCTGAATAAACCCATGACAAGAAAATAAGCCTTGGGCCCTCCTTGCTGAGAGTAGGCATTGATAATGGAGCTCCATGAGACTTCATCTTTGTCGCAAGTTTGCTCAAAAGCAAGCTTGGCCTTCGTCAGTTGGCCACACTTTGAATAGAGGTTGATTATGCTATTAGCCAAGTATACATTGGAAAAAGAATCGGTTTTGATGATTTTGGCGTGAAGGGCTTTTCCCAAATGGAGGTTTTGTTCTTGGGTACTCTTCAGAACTTCCTTGAACAGAGCTCGATGGGCAGCACTCATCAACTCCGCTTTAGGATTTCAGAGTCTGCTCCCAGAGGCAACACAGAGAGAGAGAGACAGAGAGTTCGATAAATAAAAGGTTTCTACTTTTAGAACTTCCCATTATAGAAATCTATGGGCTATAATTATATTTTTTTATCAACATATGGACTATAAGTAATTGAATTATTTATTTATTATTATTATAAATCATTGATACTAATACATTTTTTTAGTTACTCTATTAGAGAGAAAGACAAATGACATAAATACCATTTTGTTTTTTAGTTAATCAATCTACTATATTATAAAAGCAAAGTTGGGTTGACTCTCCTTCCCCTTAATTGTAGGGATAAAATTAATTTTCAATTTTTGATTTTATATGCTGAAAAATATAAAAATCACATTAACGTGGAGCAATTATAACTGTTAATCTTACTAAATGCCATGTATCCCCTCTTTCACTCTCTCTGTTTCATTTTTACAGCTTTGCTATTGCCCCTCCTGTCTCACGTTATTGTCTCCCCTCTCTTTCCACTTACACAACTACCCCCAATCGTCTCTCTCTCTCCTCTCAACCCCTCTATCTCACGTCACCCTCCCCTCAAATTTAGAAAGTGTCTCTCTGTCTCTCTTCCGTTAACTCTTCTCTCCTAGGCTAATAGATTAACACCTCCTCTCTTCAAATAACTAAGCCTATCTCTGTCAAATTTTCATTATTTTACGAGTGACTTTATCCCCCACTTCAGCAATTCATCTTCTCCCTGTAATTTCTCTATTTTGCTCGAGTCTCCTTCGGTGAGGAACAACAACTCGTCCGCCTCTCTCGCTCATATAAACATATTCTATCCCTCAAAGTACTTCTTTTCCTCTTGACTCATTTCTAATCTAATTTGACTTCTCACTATTACTTTATCTCTTCACAACGCTTACCGGTTATTAGAGAAGGAAATAAATTCAAATTGTTCAAGGTACAATTCATACATGTTTTTATGCAAATCGTAATATACATTTATAATACTCGTGAAATTATGGCAAAGAATTCAATTTTTTTATCAAATAATCAACAAAGGTTTAATCTATAGCCTACAACAAGTATATAAATTGGTCCGATTGCATAGACAAAAGCTTAATCCGTGGGCAATGAATTAAGTATAGTTGCCTTAGTTGTAATATACTCGCCTAGTCCGATTCAATTCAATTCTTTTGATCTCCTAAATCAAATTGAAAGGCACCATCAAATTCAAACATTTACACAGCAAGTGAAAGTGAGTGAGAGATGATTTAGACATTTCCACAAATACATGGAAGGCACCATTAAATTCAACTTTTAAAATGATATTTATATTCTTTTATTTTGGAAAATAATAACATACATATCTTATGTATAAAAATATTAAATAAAAATTTGAAAGATTCTATAAAAACAAATTATGATGGTTCTTATCCATCGCCCTAAGAGTGACGTTTAGCAAAATCGATAATATAATACATATATATTATATATGTTGTTAATAAATTAATATTGTAACACAAAAATATGGTGATATCTCATTATATGCGATATTCGATCTCCATATATATCAACCATGGGTCTTTGTCATGGAGCCTCATCGCAAAGGTGAAGTCGAACGACCTATTGACTTCATTACATTAATTGATTGGGAGGAAGAACTTTGTTTCACGAGGCATTCGAAAGATAGTTATTTCTTTAGGTAAGAAAATATGCATATACATTTTATTTTGTATGTTAATGTCTCCTAATCTAAATTATGATTATCGTTTTTTGATGTTAATACGGATCGAAAAATAAATCGTCATACTAGCTTAACACGCTTGCCATTTTTCATAATCAATTTTTATTTTATAATTGTTTACTCCCATATATCTCGAACTTTTTCTTTTAATTGTTCTCTATTGAAAATTTTATTTTACAATTGATCGTGCTTTTAAATTGTATTGAATAGATGAATAATTTATTTAATGATACTTCTAAATTACCATATAGTTATTAGAAAAATTAATATAGCGGCGATGCACGGGTCATAACTAGTTAATTATAATTTATTTATTAGTTAACAAATTATTCAAAAAATTTTAAAAAATCATCCTCGTTTTTTAAATTTATTTAGAAGTTTAAATGAACCACACATCGACACACATCAATGCAATATAATATTATAAGAAGGGAGAATATCAAACTTATAATCTAATATACACTATTTAAAATTTTAATTAATAAATTAATGCCCTAGCCTTCAAAAAATCTAATATTTTGTTGGTACCATGACTGTTTTTTTTTTTTTTTTTTTTTTTTTTTTTTGGTTCGGATGAGTTGGGGAAGGTGCTGATGTTGGGGACTCGTAAGGTAAATTGTTGGTGGAAGAGGCTCAAACTCAAGCAAGACTCGTTTGAGTTTCAAAAGATTTTAGTAGCGGGTGTAACGCCCCAGCTACCATTACTTAATAATTCTCTAATTCGAGAATATTAGGTAAGGTCGCAGCGGAGGTCAACGACCGAAGGCGTCACCGCCGTCCTAAAAAAAAGGACAAAGCTAAATAATTAAAATAAAATGAAATACGGTTTGGGCATCCACGGTTCTTTTTCAAAAATGTCGTTAGGAGTAACTACTTAATACCCAAGTAGCTACGTCATTCCAAAATACAGCTTACTGGTCTAGCAATGCAATATTTATACAACCTAGACTTTTGTCTAATCCACAAGATAATGTACAACGATTCCCAAGGCCATACCTAACCCTGGTTGAAGGTAAAATCACCGTGAGCGTCTATATACCTTCGGATCTGCGAATGCCACGTGGCTGGCTAGGGTTTGCCTTCATCGGACTTAGGAAATGGTTGATTGTTCACCAATGCTTCTTCCTAAAACAAAAACAGTAAAATATTTGAAAGAGTGAGTCGAAACTCAGTACGAACATTCTCGCATCGTAAAATAACTTTGAAGAATATTTTGATTGAGCGCGCGCATTTCAATTCATTTTAGTTTGAAATCGGGGGAGAGAATATAAGTAAAACTTGCTTGCCGGTTATTATCCGAAAGTGGAACCCCTTGATAATTGATACGATCTTAGTAAGGTGCACACCTCCCGGGCCGACCGAGAACCCGAGTTGAAGCCGCGCGGGTTGGGCATACGCCCGATGATTGATAATTGATGGGCATAAGCCCCGATAATTGATGATTGAGCGGGGACCACTTGATTAGGTAGCAAAACTTGATTTGCAAATGATTCATTATTAATTATATATATGAGAAATGTTGAGATTTGATGAAACATGTGAATTTTCGAAAGGTACGAGCAATGAACGTACTCGAATTGAGAATATTTGTTTCTCCCCTTTTATAGAAATTTGGAGTCGGCAGCTGTTCGGCAACGAAGTGGCCTCGTGTCCGTTTAAAATGGATTTCTAGGGTTAATAATGTTTTCTTGAATTTTAATGCTTGAATTTGTATAAGCTTTAGTAGTGTATTTCACTTCTTATGCTCGTATGAAAATCGATTAAACTAATGTTTGTATTACCTAGCTTTACTCGCGTTCATCGAATATGACTCATATTGATCAAAGGAGTTGATTAGGCTATCTAAATGTCCAATGATGTTGGTGTTATTTGATTTGCTAGTTGACTTGGATTGAAAATGGTGAATATATATATACGTGCCCAAACACTTATTCTTAATTCCTTCCTCACTTCTCCCTTCTCTCGCACTCAAAACCTATAGTTAAATAATTAATTAATCCATCAAATGCCCTTCCATCTGAAGGTTTCACAACTTTGCCGAATTGCCCAAAACTCATACATATACACCGATTTAAGTGCCTAAGCGTTATTTTCTCGACGTAACTCGTATTCACATCCCAATTAAGCATACCAAATGTTCAAATGTCCCCCATGCCTCTTACACCATCTCGTTATCCGACTTCATCCTCCTCGCCTATTTTTCTCTTCCTTTGTGTTCAATTCTAGCTATTTACAAAATGTAACAATTCCACCAAATTGTTCAATTCGATAACAAAGCATCCTCAATCTCATTCACTAGTTCATAGTTTCCCAAAGGAATCACATTCGTACAATCAATTCACCAAAACACGAATCCTAAATCCTCCGCACCAATTCGAATTCTCCCAACTTAATCTTTAACTTTACTCAACAGGCCTCTCTCCCCTTTTTTTTTCTCGTTTCTGGATGTTTCTTTAAAAATCTGGTTCATTTATTTTATTTATGTTGATTTATTTATTTACTTTGTTTTCTTTTATTGTTACTTTTAATTTTGTTTTAATAACGATGTTCACAAATTAAAATCTTATTATGAGATTTTTATTAGGGCCACTTCGTCGCCTTAGCCGCATAACACATGTATAAGGATAATGTAAATACAAAATCTCGAATTGAAGTGCACGCGCTCAATTATATAAATTGTGTAATTAATAGAACAAATAATGTGATTTAAAATAATGTGATTTAGGGTCGGGTTGTTACAGTCTTCCCCTTAAAATAAGTTTCGTCCTCGAAACTTGAGCCTTCTGCAATGAGGTTTGAAAACTTAACTTAAAATAAGTGGGGGTATTAGTTTCTCGGTATTCTTCGGCTTCCCCATGTGGCTTTCCCGAGGATTTATGGTTAGTCTACCGTACTTTCCCTTCAAGGAAGTGCTTTTATTGCAGAATTTCTTGACCTTGTAATCCCAATAATTGCACTCGAAACTTTCAATAATTTCTAGTAGCGTTGTCACAATCTCATGGTTTGGAATTTGTATATGCTGCCCGAGCTGCTAGATATGGAAATGTTATTCTCATAATTGGGTTTAGATGAAATAGCTATACATATATAAGCTATTGGATTGTACTTCTTTATAACCTCATATAGCCCAATGCACCTAGGACTTGATTTTTCCTTAACTTTGCATCTTTGATCCCTTTCCAGTGGAGATACTTTAAAAAACGCTCTTATCCATATAGCTCGTTTGTCGTTTTGAGTCTTGTTGATGTGGTCTTAAATCTTGCTAATCTTTTCGGTTGTTCCTTAGATTCACTTAGGCCCATAGTCAAGGCATCGCTAACTAACTTTAACATAATGAGGTTCTCGTATTTCCTCCAATACAATGCCTCAACTGGAGCGATTTTATTAATGACTTGATAATTGTATTATAGGATAAGTCTACCAAAGATAGCTCGGTTTCCAATCTTCCTTAAAAGTCGAATATACATGCTCTTAGTATATCTTCTCATATTTGATTTACCTTTCGGCTTACCTGTTTAGTTCCGAATGATACAAACTACTAAAACTCAATTTAGTTCTGAAATCTTGTCATAGGACTTCCCAAAAATTCATGTGAAGCCTTTTGTCACTATCTAATATGATGCTCCTCGATATTCCATATAACTTCATAGCCCTTTTAACATCTCACTGTGTCAATATCTCTACGTTCCATGTGTCATGTGGGGTACAAAATTTGCAGATTTTATAAGTTGATCAATAATCACGCAAACAATTTTCGTTGAAACAATAATAGGTAATCTTATGGCAACGTTCATTGAAATTGAATCTCATCCCCATATAGGAATCTCCAAAGGTTTCAATTCACCAATAAAACATTGATATCTCTTGTCATATTAGGCCCTTCTAACGTTCGGTTTTAGCTATTTGACAATTGGAACACTTATCTTCACATTACTTCTCCAAAACATTGTTTCAAGTCTTTATACAGACTTGTTCCTCCTAGATGTACCAAATATCGTGTATTATGTGCTCCCTCAAGAGTTATCTTTTCAATTCCTCTTTCTTCAATACACAAAATTGATTTTGAAACCTTAAGGTTCCATCCTCGCGTAATCCTTGAAACCATGAGATTTTTCCTTTTATATCTTTCTTAATCCTTTCCATCCCGACATCACCGTTTTGGCCTAACTGAATACCCTTCAGGGTTATATATATATTATACCTCTATCGCAGCTAGGGACCCATTCATTTGTCCATGCGAGACCGACTCAATACTTATAGTGTGGAGGTTTCATATAGCCACAAGATAAGTTGTCATTATTACATTCAACTCGTGTATTGTCTCCGTATTCCTACGCATTTGCCACTATTCACAATTGCTAGTCATATTCTCTCTTATGTTTAGAGTATATAAGAATATCATCAAGACCCACCACCACACATTTGCCTAGATAAGTCCTCAAAATCCTATTCATGAGATCCATGAATGCAACGGATACCTTGGTAAATCCTCTAGGCATCCCGTAAATTCGTAGGGTCCTTATTTAATTCTATAGGCAGCTTTGGGAATATCTTTCTGGTTAATTCAAAGTTGATAAAATATACTAACTCCTTATATCCGATCACCAAATCGTTAATTCGAAGTAGCGGATACCTATTCTCGACTGCACCCTTTTGTAGTAATTTACTAACCCAAGAGCATTCCTCCTCTACGTGACATTAGTTGGTCTGGATCATCCTGCTATCATGCGTTTACTTTATAAGGATCGACCTTAATCTCTTCTTTGGAAACAACATGCCTAAAATGTCTCTTCCTCTAGCCATAATTCACCTCTTTGCGATTTGGCAACATTTTCTCCCAAGGTTCAAGAATCATCAATGAATGGCCCTTGCTGAAACTAGTAACATGTTTCTTTTGAACTATACTTTCACTTATGTTGTCGCTGTTGAGTAAAGTTAAAGATTAAGTTGGGAGAATTCGAATTGGTGCGGAGGATTTAGGATTCGTGTTTTGGTGAATTGATTGTACGAATGTGATTCCTTTGGGGAAACTATGAACTAGTGAATGAGATTGAGGATGCTTTGTTATCGAATTGAACAATTTGGTGGAATTGTTACATTTTGTAAATAGCTAGAATTGAACACAAAGGAAGAGAAAAATAGGCAGGGAGGATGAAGTCGGATAACGGATGGTGTAAGAGGCATGGGGGACATTTGAACATTTGGTATGCTTAATTGGGATGTGAATACGAGTTCTGTCGAGAAAATAACGCTTAGGCACTTAAATCGGTGTATATGTATGAGTTTTGGGCAATTCGGCAAAGTTGTGAAACCTTCCGATGGAAGGGCATTTGATGGATTAATTAATTATTTAACTATAGGTTTTGAGTGCAGAGAAGGGAGAAGTGAGGAAGGAATTAAGAATAAGTGTTTGGGCACGTATATATATATTCACCATTTTCAATCCAAGTCAACTAGCAAATCAAATAACACCAACATCATTGGACATTTAGATAGCCTAATCAACTCCTTTGATCAATATGAGTCATATTCAAGAAACGCAAGTAAAGCTAGGTAATACAAACATTAGTTTAATCGATTTTCATACGAGCATAAGAAGTGAAATACACTACTAAAGCTTATACAAATTCAAGCATTAAAATTCAAGAAAACATTATTAACCCTAGAAATCCATTTTAAACGGACTCGAGGCCACTTCCGTTGCCGAACAACTGCCGACTCCAAATTTCTATAAAAGGGGAGAAACAAATATTCTCAATTCGAGTACGTTCATTGCCTCGTACCTTTCGAAAATTCACATGTTTCATCAAATCTCAACATTTCTCATATATATAATTAATAATGAATCATTTGCAAATCAAGTTTTGCCACCTAATCAAGTGGTCCCCGCTCAATCATCAATTATCGTGGCTTATGCCCATCAATTATCAATCATCGGGCGTATGCCCAACCCGCGCGGCTTCAACTCGGGTTCTCGGTCGGCCCGGAGGTGTGCACCTTACTAAGATCGTATCAATTATCAAGGGGTTCCACTTTCGGATAATAACCGGCAAGCAAGTTTTACTTATATTCTCTCCCCCGATTTCAAACTAAAATGAATTGAAATGCGCGCGCTCAATCAAAATATTCTTCAAAGTTATTTTACAGATGCAGGAATGTTCGTATCGAGTTTCGACTCACTCTTTCAAATATTTTACTGTTTTTGTTTTAGGAAGAAGCATTGGTGAACAATCAACCATTTCCTAAGTCCGATGAAGGCAAACCCTAGCCAGCCACGTGGCATTCGCAGATCCGAAGGTATATAGACGCTCACGAGTGATTTTACCTTCAACCAGGGTTAGGTATGGCCTTGGGAATCGTTGTACATTATCTTGTGGATTAGACAAAAGTCTAGGTTGTATAAATATTGCATTGCTAGACCAGTAAACTCGTATTTTGGAATGACGTAGCTACTTGGGTATTAAGTAGTTACTCCTAACAGACATTTTTGAAAAAGAACCGTGGATGCCCAAACCGTATTTCATTTTATTTTAATTATTTAGCTTTGTCCTTTTTTTAGGATCGGCGGTGACGCCTTCGATCGTTGACCTCCGCTGCGACCTTACCTAATATTCTCGAATTAGAGAATTATTAAGTAATGGTAACCGGGGCGTTACGTAGTGGTATCGAGCCGAGGTTTAGAAATCACTCGTGAGCAATAGGATTTTAAGGTGTCATGACTTGACCTTTAGGAAAACTATGTGGCCATTATTTTCGCAAGTTGTTATTTTGGGATTTGTGGATGCGGTGTAACTAATATTGAATTAAGGTATATAATTTTGGGTGATGCTCAGTATAAATCATGTACATAATGACTTAAGTTGCCGATATGCATTTTATATGCTTTTAAGTTTTGTAACTTGTAATTAAGTTCATGAATTTTGTTTCGGATGTATTATGAGCCATTTGGGTGGTTTTAAGTTTTAATGTATATTGGTTGTACTCCGGCATGTGGCCGTTGAGTTGTGTACTCCGAGCGTGTGGCTCGTTGAGTGGTATTGTGGTTTTATGCGGGGTTTTAAAGTTTTAAATTTATGGGATAGGCCACATTACAAACGGAACTCGCCGAAATTTTTAGAAAATACCAAGCTCTCTTAGGAAATTCCCTATATTACCTTTAAGCGGGAATTAGAAAGCAAACCTCGACATCCGAATAAGCCTTGGGAGTCCCTTTGATCGAGGATTCCTCAATCGATAAGAATCCCGAGAGGATGATAATCTAATGTGCAATTGGGTATTACGATCATATAAGCACAATAAAAGCGTGAGTTACCTAAATATGTTTTATATTAGAGATTGTGATCAACTTGGTTCATGAGAGAGGGAAAAGATATTTGCACTCGAGGAAAAGAGGTATAGGAATATATTATTGCAATGGACATATGGTGAAGCCCAATGAAAAATGAGGTTGTGAGTTCGCTTGGGATAACTTCCGGAAGGGTTAGAGCAAAATTTTACCCACTGCAATTCGGTATACGAAAAGAATGGGGATTCTTAGAGTTAAAAATAGACTACAAATGATGGTAGTAGAGTATGCCAAGTAAACCTATGGAGACATCTAGATATGACTCGGACCTTTTCGTTATTGATAGGGTGAAAATATTAAGAATTGAGGATGGCTTGGCCTATCATATTTGACGTTAACTCGATAGTAAAAAGATTGTCAAGGATTACATGAAAGAGTAGTAGACATAGAGGTTGAACGAGCAAAGAGTGAACTAAGGGCCTTAAATTCGGAGACTCAAAGAGAACCGACAACATAAGTGAAAGTATAGTTCAAAAGAAACATGTTACTAGTTTCAGCAAGGGCCATTCATTGATGATTCTTGAACCTTGGGAGAAAATGTTGCCAAATCGCAAAGAGGTGAATTATGGCTAGAGGAAGAGACATTTTAGGCATGTTGTTTCCAAAGAAGAGATTAAGGTCGATCCTTATAAAGTAAACGCAGATAGCAGGATGATCCGGACCAACTAATGTCACGTAGAGGAGGAATGCTCTTGGGTTAGTAAATTACTACAAAAGGGTCTATCGAGAATAGGTATCCGCTACTTCGAATTAACGATTTGGTGATCGGATATAAGGAGTTAGTATATTTTATCAACTTTGAATTAACCGGAAAGATATTCCCAAAGCTGCCTATAGAATTAAATAAGGACCCTACGAATTTACGGGATGCCTAGAGGATTTACCAAGGTATCCGTTGCATTCATGGATCTCATGAATAGGATTTTGAGGACTTATCTAGGCAAATGTGTGGTGGTGGGTCTTGATGATATTCTTATATACTCTAAACATAAGAGAGAATATGACTAGCAATTGTGAATAGTGGCAAATGCGTAGGAATACGGAGACAATACACGAGTTGAATGTAATAATGACAACTTATCTTGTGGCTATATGAAACCTCCACACTATAAGTATTGAGTCAGTCTCGCATGGACAAATGAATGGGTCCCTAGCTGCGATAGAGGTATAATATATATATAACCCTGAAGGGTATTCAGTTAGGCCAAAACGGTGATGTCGGGATGGAAAGGATTAAGAAAGATATAAAAAGGAAAAATCTCATGGTTTCAAGGATTACGCGAGGATGGAACCTTAAGGTTTCAAAATCAATTTTGTGTATTGAAGAAAGAGGAATTGAAAAGATAACTCTTGAGGGAGCACATAATACACGATATTTGGTACATCTAGGAGGAACAAGTCGTATAAAGACTTGAAACAATGTTTTGGAGAAGTAATGTGAAGATAAGTGTTCCAATTGTCAAATAGCTAAAACCGAACGTTAGAAGGGCCTAATATGACAAGAGATATCAATGTTTTATTGGTGAATTGAAACCTTTGGAGATTCCTATATGGGGGATGAGATTCAATTTCAATGAACGTTGCCATAAGATTACCTATTATTGTTTCAACGAAAATTGTTTGCGTGATTATTGATCAACTTATAAAATCTGCAAATTTTGTACCCCACATGACACATGGAACGTAGAGATATTGACACGAGTGAGATGTTAAAAGGGCTATGAAGTTATATGGAATATCGAGGAGCATCATATTAGATAGTGACAAAAGGCTTCACATGAATTTTTGGGAAGTCCTATGACAAGATTTCGAACTAAATTGAGTTTTAGTAGTTTGTATCATTCGGAACTAAACAGGTAAGCCGAAAGGTAAATCAAATATGAGAAGATATACTAAGAGCATGTATATTCGACTTTTAAGGAAGATTGGAAACCGAGCTATCTTTGGTAGACTTATCCTATAATACAATTATCAAGTCATTAATAAAATCGCTCCGATTGAGGCATTGTATTGGAGGAAATACAGAACCTCATTATGTTAAAGTTAGTTAGCGATGCCTTGACTATGGGCCTAAGTGAATCTAAGGAACAACCGAAAAGATTAGCAAGATTTAAGACCACATCAACAAGACTCAAAACGACAAACGAGCTATATGGATAAGAGCGTTTTTTAAAGTATCTCCACTGGAAAGGGATCAAAGATGCAAAGTTAAGGAAAAATCAAGTCCTAGGTGCATTGGGCTATATGAGGTTATAAAGAAGTACAATCCAATAGCTTATATATGTATAGCTATTTCATCTAAACCCAATTATGAGAATAACATTTCCATATCTAGCAGCTCAGGCAGCATATACAAATTCCAAACCATGAGATTGTGACAACGCTACTAGAAATTATTGAAAGTTTCGAGTGCAATTATTGGGATTACAAGGTCAAGAAATTCTGCAATAAAAGCACTTCCTTGAAGGGAAAGTACGGTAGACTAACCATAAATCCTCGGGAAAGCCACATGGGGAAACCGAAGAATACTCGAGAAACTAATACCCCCACTTATTTTAAGTTAAGTTTTCAAACCTCATTGCAGAAGGCTCAAGTTTCGAGGACGAAACTTATTTTAAGGGGAAGACTGTAACAACCCGACCCTAAATCACATTATTTTAAATCACATTATTTGTTCTATTAATTACACAATTTATATAATTGAGCGCGTGCACTTCAATTCGAGATTTTGTATTTACATTATCCTTATACATGTGTTATGCGGCTAAGGCGACGAAGTGGCCCTAATAAAAATCTCATAATAAGATTTTAATTTGTGAACATCGTTATTAAAACAAAATTAAAAGTAACAATAAAAGAAAACAAAGTAAATAAATAAATCAACATAAATAAAATAAATGAACCAGATTTTTAAAGAAACATCCGTAAACGAGAAAAAAAAGGGGAGAGAGGCGGTTAAGACCAAAATATATCGGGACTTCGAGTTGCTTCCCCTGCTCCCCTGCTTCTTCCCCTTCATCCTCCCCTGCCTCACCATCTCTCTGCTGTCTGCTGCTTTCCTCTCCGGCTACCGGATGCCACCAACGCCGGCCGGGCCGGCGCTAGGCGCCGCCAGCAGCACCCTCTCACTCTCCCTCGCGCTATCACTCTGTTTTTTCCCTCGTGTGCTCGCTTCGCGTCCCTCGCTTCCTCTTCCTCACGGCATCTTCTCCGGCCAGCACGGCGAGCGACGCCGGCGGGAAACCGGCGCCGGTCGTCCCCGTCCCCTTCGTCTCGCTTCCTCCCTCTCTCGCGCTCTCACCGTCCCTCTCGGACTCCCGCTAGGCGCTGTGGGGCTTCCCCTGCCGCGGCCACCTGACGGCCAACCACCAGCCGCAGCGACCGCCGGAGGTCATCGCCGCCTCTGCCGAGTGGTCGCCGGCGCGGTTGCCACGCACCACCACCGCCCTGCTCCCGCTCCCGGCTTCCTTCTTTGTGAATTCGAAGGTAAAAGTCTAAACCCTAAATTATCAATTTCATTATTCATTCAAGTAATTGTGATTGCAAACCGAAACGTATAATTTAGAAATATGCTTGTTGAGTAAAGTTAAAGATTAAGTTGGGAGAATTCGAATTGGTGCGGAGGATTTAGGATTCGTGTTTTGGTGAATTGATTGTACGAATGTGATTCCTTTGGGAAACTATGAACTAGTGAATGAGATTGAGGATGCTTTGTTATCGAATTGAACAATTTGGTGGAATTGTTACATTTTGTAAATAGCTAGAATTGAACACAAAGGAAGAGAAAAATAGGCGGGGAGGATGAAGTCGGATAACGAGATGGTGTAAGAGGCATGGGGGACATTTGAACATTTGGTATGCTTAATTGGGATGTGAATACGAGTTACGTCGAGAAAATAACGCTTAGGCACTTAAATCGGTGTATATGTATGAGTTTTGGGCAATTCGGCAAAGTTGTGAAACCTTCCGATGGAAGGGCATTTGATGGATTAATTAATTATTTAACTATAGGTTTTGAGTGCGAGAGAAGGGAGAAGTGAGGAAGGAATTAAGAATAAGTGTTTGGGCACGTATATATATATTCACCATTTTCAATCCAAGTCAACTAGCAAATCAAATAACACCAACATCATTGGACATTTAGATAGCCTAATCAACTCCTTTGATCAATATGAGTCATATTCGATAAACGCAGTAAAGCTAGGTAATACAAACATTAGTTTAATCGATTTTCATACGAGCATAAGAAGTGAAATACACTACTAAAGCTTATACAAATTCAAGCATTAAAATTCAAGAAAACATTATTAACCCTAGAAATCCATTTTAAACGGACTCGAGGCCACTTCGTTGCCGAACATTGCCGACTCCAAATTTCTATAAAAGGGGAGAAACAAATATTCTCAATTCGAGTACGTTCATTGCCTGTACCTTTCGAAAATTCACATGTTTCATCAAATCTCAACATTTCTCATATATATAATTAATAATGAATCATTTGCAAATCAAGTTTTGCCACCTAATCAAGTGGTCCCCGCTCAATCATCAATTATCGGGGCTTATGCCCATCAATTATCAATCATCGGGCGTATGCCCAACCGCGCGGCTTCAACTCGGGTTCTCGGTCGGCCGGGAGGTGTGCACCTTACTAAGATCGTATCAATTATCAAGGGGTTCCACTTTCGAGATAATAACCGGCAAGCAAGTTTTACTTATATTCTCTCCCACGATTTCAAACTAAAATGAATTGAAATGCGCGCGCTCAATCAAAATATTCTTCAAAGTTATTTTACAGGTGCAGGAATGTTCGTACTGAGTTTCGACTCACTCTTTCAAATATTTTACTTGTTTTTGTTTTAGGAAGAAGCATTGGTGAACAATCAACCATTTCCTAAGTCCGATGAAGGCAAACCCTAGCCGACCACGTGGCATTCGCAGATCCGAAGGTATATAGACGCTCACAGGTGATTTTACCTTCAACCGGGGTTAGGTATGGCCTTGGGAATCGTTGTACATTATCTTGTGGATTAGACAAAAGTCTAGGTTGTATAAATATTGCATTGCTAGACCCAGTAAGCTGTATTTTGGAATGACGTAGCTACTTGGGTATTAAGTAGTTACTCCTAACAGACATTTTTGAAAAAGAACCGTGGATGCCCAAACCGTATTTCATTTTATTTTAATTATTTAGCTTTGTCCTTTTTTTAGGACGGCGGTGACGCCTTCGATCGTTGACCTCCATTGCGACCTTACCTAATATTCTCGAATTAGAGAATTATTAAGTAATAGTAGCTAGGGCGTTACAATGGCTACCTAGAGATTGTCATAAAAAGTGATTTGTTAGGGCTTATGGCTAAACTTCACTCAAGGAGGAAAGGGTTGGCTCGGGTAATATGATCCTTGATGATAATAGAGAGTTAGCAAATTCGTGTCGTAGTCTTTTAGTTTGTCATGTTAAAATAGGGAAAACACCGTAACTCATTCAATCGTTAGACGTCTCCTTGCGGCTCTTGTTTATGAGACGAAGCAAGTGAACAATTTTACTTAATACAACCCTAGCCTCTTTTTGACTAAAAAAAGAGTGGTTTTTTTGTGTTTTTTTTTTTCCAAAAAACGAAGATCAAAAGACTATTATATGTATTGTTGCTGAGGTATTAGACATGGTATTTATTCGATGAATTGACGAGGTTCTGGGTGGTGCTACAACTCCCCGCGTTAGGAACTTCCCTCAAATATACTCCGCCACCGCTTTACACCTCCGGCCACCGCGAGAGAGAGAGACAGAGGGAGGGAGAAAGTCTTTTCGCTTATTCAAATCGCAAAACCCTAATCGCTCTCTTTCTCTCTCTCTCCCTCTCCCTCTCCCTCTCTATCCCCTCCATCTCGCCCCGCTCTCTTCTCCCAGCTCCCCAATCCAATTCCAATAATAAACCCCAATCGCTTCACAACCTCAATCTTCTCCGTCGATTTCTTCATCCATGGACGTCGAATCCACCGGCGGCAATAAGCGGGTGTTCCACAGATTAGGGCCTTCCTCCGGCGGCAATAGACCCCATCATCAAAGCAATCCGCAGCAAAAAGTATGTTTTCATTGGCAAGCTGGTAGATGCAATAGACATCCGTGCCCCTTTCTTCATCGAGAGCTTCCGCCTCCTCCTTCGGCTTCCACCTCATCCAATGGCGGCGGTGCTTCAAAGCGGCCGCATAGTCTCGGCGGCGCTGGCTCCGACGAGGGTTTCTCTTTGCGTAAAAGCCCTAATTTCAATAACACTTGGGGAGGCCTGGCGGGGGTGCTCCGCCTAAGAAGATGGAGAGAGTTTGTAATTACTGGGCGCAGGGGAATTGTAGTTACGGGGATAAGTGTAAGTTCTTGCATTCTTGGTCAATTGGGGACCGTTTCAAGTTGTTGACGACGCTCGAGGGCCATCAGAAGGTAGTGCGGCAGATATGGTTTTCGATATGATTTGCTTCTTATGGTCTTTTCTTGTTTGTTTGGTTGATTGGGTTAAAACTGGATGTTTTTGGGGTCAGGTTGTAACTGGGATCGCTTTGCCAGCAGGGAAAGATAAGCTTTATACTGGGAGCAAAGACGAGCATGTCAGGATTTGGGACTGCCAATCGGGACAGGTATGTACTTTCTTGGTTTGGCAATGATAAAGACTGTTCTTTTGTGGTTTATGAACCGGTTCTGTGATGTATGGACTATTGAGTATGGCATGAGTGACTGACTCATCGATGTCTTGGAAAGTTATAGCCTTCCTATTCCACACCTGTATACCCATGCTTGATCCATGGTATTAGGAGTATAACATGTCTCTCGGGTGGTTTTAAGTAGTGGGGAAACATGTGAACATCCAGGAAAATAGTCATTCCACCCCAGTATACACTAATGTCCAATCCATCGATATCCTCAATATAACATGGCTCTTGGATATTCCAAAGTATTCCAGTAACATATGAACATCCCCGCACAACCAGATATCGATCCATCGAGAGTGATGTAGAATTTGCTATGCATGTTAGAGAACAATACTGTTCGACTGAATTGATTAAATTGCCATTGTGATTGTAATTTTTTGGCTGATGAATTGGTTTCTTATGTTTCATTACACTCCACATCCCAACCGTTGTTAATCCTTGCAATATGCATCAAATAAAGACGCTCTTAGGTGCATCTCAGTAGCTTATATTCAGTTTGCAGCTTGTTGGCATATGATATCACTGCTTCTATAGTGGGAATATAAACCTTTGATATTTGTTTGCTTTGATCCTGAGCTCATCTTTTTGTGAGTTAGATTGTGATTGCATAGAGCTAGTCTTAAACAAGCCAAGAAGAGGTGAAAAGTGGGGTTAGTAAAGGAACAACTAGAGTTTTGAGGGCTCTGTCAAAGAAGGAACATCAAACAACGCGAGAGATATTTTCAAGAGTTGGATTTAGGATTAAGAGCTCCAACGAATTGAAGCAGCCGAGCAAGTGAGATACATCAGGGATGAAAAGATCCCATTCTTGTGGAAGAGGACAGGATTTTTTTTTGTGGGGGGGTGTCTTTACTCTTCAGCAGCGAAGATGGAGAAATGTCTTCTTTCGGATGGCTGGACAATATCATGCCTTACCACTGTATAAACAAGGATTTGTGAGGATGTAGCTAAAGCAACAAGAATGGGACAGTCCATAAGAATGAAGAATGGGAGAGGGTGGCTGTGGAACTGACCAAATTTCGATGGAGCACGGAATGGCTTTGTGAGAGGTATTACTTTTTGATCAAATTATTCAATGAGATCCAGAGGCTAATAAGATGCTAGATTGATGAGGTTGAGCAGATTGGTCTTGGATTATAAGAAAGGTGGCATACAAGCTGTAGAAACTACAAAGGTATTAACCTTATCAGTCGCAGAGCAAAGTTGCTTGGAAGAGTGATCTATAAGTGGTGAGAAAGGGAACAATCCATATTCGAAACCTCTCAGTTAAGTCCAGGTTGAATTCTCTGCTGAAGCTGAAGCCACAAACCTGCTTATGCATGCGACCAACTATGCAAATGCAGAGAAACTTGCTTATGGTATTTATTGAGTTTGAAAAAGCTTATCACAGGGTACTTAAACTAGGGAGACACTTCTGAGGATTTTAGAGAAATTGGATACGCAAATCTAGATGCCATGAATACTTGTTTGCATACACTTGGAGGTACAAATCTTTTGTACTGATACACCATGTGCGACCTTGCTGTTGCCATTGAAAAGCTTATGAACTTGATCAAAGATTGTTTGCTGTGCTGCATGATAACATTGTAGTAGACGAGGGAAGATAACATAATTTCTGTTATGCTTACATAATATGAGGATCCTATGTGGAGGTTTACAGGTAATATCAGGTGCTCGAGTGCTAAAATCGCTCACACTGTTATGTGGCACTGAATATTCATCAGTCAAAAGGACAAATTTAGAAGATGTTGATAGTTCAGATGAGGATGTCATGGTGGATCTGTGGCCATATCGAGGGCTTAATTTAAAATGAAGCAATTTGGAGAAATTTAGGGAGAGTCCTACTTTGGGTAACAGATGTCAAATGTGGCTTAGGTGGTGTGGGCATGTTTAGAGAAGATTTATTGACACAGCAGGTAGGAAAGGATAATTTTCCTGGTGGAAGCAGAAAAGATTTAGACCTTAGATAGCTGTAAATAAGGTTTAGACAGGTAAATAGAGGACATCACCCATAATAGAGAGTCTTTGATGATATACGATTCACATCGTCACATTATCTGGAGAGAACCTGCTTTTTATGATTTTATCTAGTTGCCATTTTCTTTTTTCACCCCTCTTATAGCTGTGTCTTGGTTATCAGCTGATTGTCGTGTTTTGTGTTCAAACATCCCCTTAATTTAACATGTTTTCGGGGCCTCTTATAAATTCACTCTCCCCTTGTCAGAGTTAAGACTTCCCTGGACTGTCCTTTGTTGGGTTCCATGATACAATTGATAATGTTGCTGTAATCGCTGGTGAAGAATGCTGAATAAAAGATTCTAAGGGTCTGAGAGTTTCGGTCAATCAAGTGAAGAGTTAATGAGGGGCTTAATATTAAATATCATGAGTCGTTTTCTTTAGGTCCCTAAGCAAAGTAACTAAAAACAAATCATGTGCTATTGTTATCTTTAATCTTAAATTAGACAAATAAAATAACTTGGTGCTAGGACTGAGGATTATGGCCAATAATTTTTTTTTTTTTAATGTTTATTGGATGGCGTGTTTCATTGTATAGATTATCTGGTCATGGACCTTTTCTAGTGAAAATTATGCGGATTAATCATTAATCTCTCTGCCCAAAGTGATGGTTTTTGTCCACATTTTTTTATTGCTAAGAGATACTCTCCCCTGGAACTCCCCCTCACCTCCTAAAAAGAAGAATAAATTTTGTTACATATACCAACTAGTAAGAGTTCTTGTTTCCTTAGTCTATTAGAGGTTTGACGACGTCCAATTTGAAG
Organism: Talinum fruticosum; assembly: GCA_021018815.1. Classification (NCBI taxonomy): domain Eukaryota; kingdom Viridiplantae; phylum Streptophyta; class Magnoliopsida; order Caryophyllales; family Talinaceae; genus Talinum; species Talinum fruticosum. The sequence continues at coordinate 479,431 of JAITYX010000089.1, read as the reverse complement.
AAGTTTCTGCTTGTAGTTGTAAGTACAGCAGTATGGCCAATGGGGGTAAGTGAAAATTGGATTGAGGAACATCACGGCCTGATGGTGTGATTTTTAAGTCTTTGCTTTCCCAATTGTTGTGAGTGGAAATCATTATGTGCCTCTAAATTTCAATGATGGTGGATATCTTGATTTAAAATTAGGAGCAAGTACCTTTATTGCAGAAGTTCCTGGTCAGTGAAGGTAAGTGAAAGAATGTTAGCATTATGATAATGGGACTGGAATAAATTTGGCTTATGCATGGGTGGATGTGGATGTTAGGATAATAAAGGATTCTATTCTCCAGAAGAAGAGCTTATAATTAGACTTACTGGTAGTAATCAGACTTCTGGGGAGATGAGAGTTGCCTTGTCGGTCCATGTTTATTGACTGGACCGGGCTATGATCACTGAATAACTTGGTTCCTCTATCTTGTGTCATTTTTTCTGTTAACTCCATGATCCTCTGCCTGTGAGATTTCTGTCCGGATTTGGTTGTATGAACACGTGTGACATGTGAACTAATAATTCTTATCGTTTCATCAGTTTTCCATGTGATCTGACAAAAAGGCAGTTAATCTCATCACTGTTTGCTTGTATTATCAGTGCGTCAATGCTATTAATTTGGGTGGAGAAATAGGCTGCTTGATCAGCGAAGGGCCATGGGTTTTCATTGGCTTGCCAAATATGGTTAAGGTGAGGTGGGATCCTAGATTTGCTGGAAAAAATCGTTATTGCTTTTGCTTCCATAAGTAATGTATAAAATTATTTGATTGATCTTATTTGCAGGCATGGAACATTGACACAGTCACTGATATGACTCTCAGTGGACCTGTAGGACAAGTTTATGCCCTGGTGGTGGGGAATGATATGCTTTTTGCTGGTACACAGGTAATTTCATCAGTCTGCAAGTGCCTTCTTAATTTTGCAGTAATCCTTGCTTGTTATATGTCGACAGCATGATAAAAGAAAGGAGATTTGTTGTGATCGAGTTCCCCTGGCATATTTCTGTTGTGATTCTGAGTCTTAATGACATGCTAATTAGTGTACTGTTTTCTCTTCTCCAATTATGGTGAATTATTTGTCATGTTAAAACTTATTGAATATAATTGAGGTGTGGTACCTGTCATACTCTGGAGTCTGGATGTTAACTTTGAGATCAGTATGTACTTGTCTTTATACTCCTTAGTGTGGCAGTATTCCTTTATTGAAGTTCTTGGGTTATAAGTTCAATTAGAAACAATGTTGTGGCTTGGGTTGGGAGGAAAGCTAAAAAGAAGAAAACCTTATGAACTCCACATGCTATTTTTGGAGCATTCAGTGCTGAGAGAAATAGAAGAGGCTTTAAGGGAGCGGAGACATCTCTTCAAAGCTTTAAGGACATCTTATTAAGAGTCTCTAGTTTGGGATGATGGGAACCTTCACCAAAATTCTTTTGATGTTGTATATTTTGTGGATAGTTTTCATACTGGATGTATATGGTCCTTTTGTAGGAAGCTAGCTTTGCATCCAACCTTTTGATTACAATTTATATTGATCATTTTTCCTCGTCCAAAAAAAAAAAACAAAGTATTTACATATTTTTGTTATTATATTTGCTTAGGATGGAAGCATATTGGCTTGGAAATTCAATCCAGTGACTAATAACTTTGAACCAGCTGCATCACTTATGGGACATACTCACCCTGTTGTTACAATGGTTGTTGGTGCTAACAGACTTTATTCTGGTTCAATGGACAATTCTATAAGGGTAAGGGGTCTCAGCACACTTATTCTCGTATAGGATATAGTAAAATGTATTAATTGAAATTGGCTGTTTCTTATTTCCTTTACCTTCTGCTTAAAATGGATTTTGCAGGTATGGAATCTTGAAACATTGCAATGTGTGCAGACATTGACGGATCATACATCAGTTGTTATGTCTGTCCTTTGTTGGGACCAGTTTCTGTTGTCGTCTTCACTGGACAACACATTAAAGGTTAGTCAACTTTGTTTCTTCTAGGTCAAGGAAACATGAACCTCAAAACACCAGTGTAGGACTTCATGACACTTCTTTGCTTTCTTTTTAGCAGTGGTTTTGTGTGTGGATTATGGGACCTAATTGGCTTTTTCTACAATTTAATTGCTGTTTTTACAGGTGTGGGCTGCTACTCAGAGTGGGAACTTGGAAGTGACTTATACTCACACTGAAGAGCATGTAAGTTGAGAGGTTTCTGTAATGCAATTGAATTTATTCTGAGCTTAGTAATATGCAAACTTAGTTTCTGCAGTGTCAAATTATGCTTTATTTGAATTGATCTCTGAGTTCAACTGTTTTGGATGGCGACCTCCATTTCAGTATGATTCTCCTCCTAGTGGGCTTCTTTTAAATCTTGAAGATGCATTCTTCATCTATGTTCTCTCTCAGAAAAATGTTTCACTCATATTGTTTCATAAGAAAAATTGTTGTGTAAGGTTTGCTAGTTGGCATTTAAATATCCACTTACGTAAACACTCTGAAACAAGCATAACGAGGTCTTTCATGTTTTTCTTCGTCATCACCATGCACGGGGAAGATGTGATTGTAAATTTAGGAAAATAGTGAATCCAGTGTCTCAAGAGCTGCTGTGTGTTCTCGAGATGCCAGGAATAGAGGGAAGAGGGGAGGTATAAGAGGACTTGGGAATGAGATCAAGGCTAATAGGGGATCCGTATTATTGTGTGGTCGTCTTAGTAGGGGTCCTCCCTTGTTTTTTTTTTTTGGGGGGAGTGGTCTACATTTATGAAAGTTTGGGGCTTGGGTTTGCATTAGAGATTGTTGACTGCTGATAACTTGCAGATATTGCTAGACGCTGAATTGCTGTGTACTGGGTTAAAAGGAGGGCCAGAGTGTTGGGTTTTTCCTGCTTTTGGCTCTTGTGCTATTTGTCATTGGAAATTAAGGAATATGCTTGAGTCCAATTTTCGGGTTGTCAAACAGTGATCTGGTTGTAGAAGTTGCGCTCCAGACCTCACATTCTCACAAAGTGTCCTCTCGTAGTAGCTACCATATTTTGTTTGATATAGTAGAAGCTTTCATCCAACATTCAAAGGATATATTTGTTAGTTCTCTGTTGAGTAGACTATGTTTTCACCCTCTTTTGAGCCACGTTGCATCCTCTTTGCCCCCCTTCCTTTTTTGGGTTATTATCATTCTTTGTCACCTGGGGATGTTCTTTGGTCTGTTGTGTCCTGCATTGTATTTATGCATCATTTGGTATCTTACTCTTATGACACTTGAAATTTGCATGCTTGCATGAGTCTGTTGAAGTTTGGTATAAAAGGATGGACATACCTGACTTAATTGGATCTCCTGACATCAGCAAACTAGTTAGTGTGAATTTTATTTTTAGGGGCTCTTGTCCCTAGGTTTACAAGGAAAAAATGGGAGTCAGAATTATTCTTCACTAATATATTCACTTTATATCAATGACACCTTTCTGCCATTGTTTTACAAATTCCTTGGTGGTGTTATCTGACCCATCCTTTTAAGATTAATCTTGGTTGCTGGCACCAAAAGTAGGCTATTTTTGGTTCTGCACTCCCCATAACTTCTCATATTGAAGTCATCAGCTAACTTTGGTTACAATTGATGATTAACTTGCAGGGCCTTCTCACTCTGTCTGGAATGTGCGACTCAGAAGGAAAACCAATCTTACTGTGCTCCAGTAACGACAACACTGTCCGCCTCTTTGACCTGCCATCGTGAGTTCCCATGCACATCTAGCAACTCTATTTCTCCCCTGTTTCCCCTTCAATTAGTTGTAAGATTCTACTAGAGTACGAGTCCCTCCCTTTGAAATCTGCCGCACTACGAATATCACAAATTTGAAATGTTTGTACCGGCAAACATATAAGCTAATATATATGCATCTCATTCAAAGGGTTGTGTAATATCTAGCTGCAAGTTTTGATACTTTCTTTTTGCGTTTTCTGGTGGTTGAGACGTCTTTTTGGGGGCGTGGGGGAGGGAGTTTTAAGCTTTATGTGATTGATATTAAAGCAAAGATGTCTTGAGAGCCTGTGCTTTTCTTCTGTTGTTTGTTTTGTTGTTTTCTTCTTCGGCTAATTCTCTTGGTTGCTGGGGATGTAGGGTTAACATGAAAATTTGTCTCGTAGGCAGTTTATGAGCATGATGCTGTAAATGATCTTCTGTTGTGATGTGTTATTTAGGTTTATGGAGAGGGGCAAGATATTTTCAAAGCAAGAGATCCGAGCCATTCAAACGGGTCCTGGTGGGCTGTTCTTCACAGGAGACGGAAATGGTCAAGTGAGGGTATGGCAATGGTCCACAGAGTCTAAGCCTGCCATGTAACATCAATCTTGTGTTATTGTATCTCAATTCCCTCTTCTAAATTTAGTTTTTTTCTTAAATTATTTTTTCCACCATAATTTTCGTTCATTGAGGAACCATGAGAGACTTCTAGCTTAATTTCCTTCACTGTTGAACGAAAATTCGGCGCACTTCTTGGGAATTTTCTGTAATGTTTAGAAGGCCTGTTGGTTGAGCAAGTATTTTACTCCACTAGCAGCTGCTCGCTCATGCTGCGATTCCGAATTCATAATGTATTTATAGCAATGACCAATGAATGAGTTTGGTGTAACAAAAAAACATGCAATTTTTCAGTGATTATGAGATGCTAAGATTGTATTTGGTGTTGCTATCTTTCATGTTGAGTTGCTCATTATCTTTTCTAATTGCCAGACTTAAGATATAAATTTCCAAATTTGGAGTAAATACAGCAAAGGAAAATTGAAAATCATATGAGAGAAGGTTCCCACTTGGGCCTCCTGTTCAATTTTGCTTTAAGCGCACCGCTTCTTACAACTTACAGCAAAAAGAACATGCCTGATTGTTCATGTTAGGTAATAGAATTATTCTCGAGTATGATATTGAAAAAACTTGAGAGATTCCAGTGAAAGCAAAGAGCAGTAGTAACATGACAGCAAAACAAACGAACAATACCAAATTAATCAAAACTATCCAGTGAAAGAGTAACATAAACAGTGTCTGGCGCTGCAGGACAATGTTACAAATTAACAACATAGGATTCTTATCTCGGTTCATATCCTTCATCAGAGCTTAGTTTCGAGTTCTATCGTTGCATTGCAAGTAAATGATCGGAGTTTTGGAAACTCCTGTGTTTCTATACATCTACTATTTAAGCCTTCTGCTCTTGCGAGTTCCCTTTGTTTCTCCTTTTGTTTTACCATTCTTCAAAGCTGTTTTAAATAGAAACTTGAATATTTTCTTCTTCACAAATTAAACATGACTTTGATGGCATTGCCACCCTGAGCGCTGGTCTCGAAAGCTTCTTCTACCTCCTCCTGTGAGAACCCGAACCTGTGCGTTATTAAAGGCTTCACATCGATCTTCCCACTGCTCAGAAACTCGAGGCATAGAGGCCATGTGTTTTTGTAGCGGAAAACACCCACAATATCCACTTCCCTGTCATTTACAATTGCAATAATCAATGAATCATTAATTGCACATTTCTTTCTGTGATACTTGATAGAACATTTGGCAAAGATTCAATTTCTTGCCCCTTTTCCCCAAGTAGTCATATGACCAAAGGACCAGAAGAAATATCACGAGAACGCCTTTGGAGGGTAAGGTAAGGTTGCATATATTTAACCTCCTGTCTTCATCATACCCAAGTGGGATTGTGGGATTATGATCTAGAAAAGAATGCATGATGATCTAAATACAACATATGATCAAGGACAAGAGCCTAATCGATGACAATACCTTGCAGCTGCTGGAGTGAGGGGGACCGTCATTTCGCCGTGGCCCATTCCAATAAGACAAACTTTCCCACCTGGACGAGTAGCATTAAGAGCAGTGGACATGGTTTTGTTAAACCCAGCACAATCAAAAGTCACATCTACATCTCTTCCCATAGCCTTGTGAATCTGGCTAACTTCTTCAGGTATATCCTACAAAGGAAGAGTCTCATTTTCATAGAAGCTCACAACATCTGACAAAACGAAGAGCAGCAAGTAAAGTTGAAATGACCATCTTTCCAAAAAGAGGATTTGTTCATCAAGAAAATCCAATATACCTGCATATTGATTGAAACCTTGACAGTCTCATCAGCCCCAAGCTTCTTTGCAACAGAAAGGCGGTAATCATCCACATCTACTATGACAATTCTAGGGGCTCCAAAAGCACGAGCTGCCATCATTGTGACCAGCCCAATAGGTCCAGCCCCCATTATCAACGCAGTGGTTTCAGGACCAATGTTGGCACGTCGACAAGCATGAAGACCAACACTTAGTGGCTCACACATTGCCCCTTCCTCCAAGCTGACATTCTCGGGAAGTTTGAAGCATAAATCCGCAGGATGTACAACCTGCCGCAGTGACATTGTTATATCTCTTTGGAGCATTAAAACTATTATTAAGTGCAGACCTAATTCAATTTGGGTAACTAAGGTTACTTCAGCAAACAAGAATATCAACTAATATAGATCAACATCATCACCAACATATTTCCTTTTGAGGTTAGGACAATAGGGAAGTAAGAAAGGGTCAACATTGTTAACTGACCATAACTATGACACGAGCAAAGTTTTGAGCTACTTTCTTTGTATCACTTCTGTCCCTAGGGCATCAATTATCCATAGCAAAAATCGATTATACAACCAACAAAATCATCACAACAGTTAAATGGAACAAGCATATTTTCAATCAAAGAAATCTACCAAATGCCAATACAAGCAACGGATTTAATAACATCACCACAATTGTTGCATTCATTCACAACAGAAGATGAGAAGAATGAGCAAGTGACCTGATTAGCAAGAGAGCCATGAACAGGAGGAGTTGCAAAGAACTTCATCTCGGGGCACAAATTGTAGCGGCCATCCTTGCAAAGGTTACACCGCCAACAACTGATACCAGGCTCCAAAGCCACTCGATCACCAGGCACCAATGACTTAACCTCACTCCCAACTTCTTCAATGATTCCAGCACATTCATGTCCAATTACCATGGGCTCTTTCACCACAAAATGCGCACATCTCAATGTCTAAACATGGGAATAAACAAACATTAATCAAGCTAATTCCACTCTATCTAGCATCTTCTGCCTTGATTATAAGCATGCCCATCAACAGTAATTAAGCACAACAAATTAACAATAAGCTAAATAGGTAAAATACATAAAACTGCTGCAAAAATTCAAGAAAAAGCCGCCCTTTTTCCCTTTTTGCTAACTTTGGGAGGAAAATTGAAGGTAGAGCTAAGGAGATGAAGAGGGTTTTACCTTGAGATAATGAACATCACTCCCGCAAATTCCAACAGCCTTCATTCTTACCCTAACATCATGGGGTCCTTGAGCAAAACAGAAAATAGAGAAATTTCAGAGATGAAGATTATCATTAGAAAAGAACTCAGAAGCTTCCAAATAAACATGGGTCTGATTGATTGTACTTGTACTTAAATTGAAACAAGATTTTTTTTTTTTGGGGGGGTGGGGCAAGAAGCAGAAGATGAAATTTAGAGTGGAGTAATGGAGTATACCAAGGGTAGGGAGCTCAAAAGGCTGGATTTTGAGAGTGTTTATTCCCACCAACCAAGCAGCCATGTTCTGCTCCTTTTCACCTTCTCCATGGGATCCTCCCTTACCCATTCTCCCTCCCTCTCTCTTTCTCCCTCTCTATCTGGTTGTGTGCGCTTCTGAATTCTCTCACTCCCACCCTCAACCTCCCAACGCTGTTTACAAATTTGTGCATAATAAAAATTTATTATTTTTTAGTAAAAAAATATTAAAAACTTTGAGGTGCTAATTTTCTCGTGGATCGATATTTATTTGTTTATTTCTGGGTTCATCTAAAACCACCGGCTCCACCACGTAAAAAAATATTACTTCTTTCTTTCTTTTTTTTTTTGATGAAACATAAAAAAATGTTATCAATAAATAATATTAAAATTTCTACAGATTATATGAAAATTAAAATTTTAAATTAGTCTCCATCTATTATATAATTCATCTATCTATATTAAATATTAATTCCTAACTCTCTCTCCATCCTTTTTTTTTTTTAAAAAAACGAGGAGTCCATCTTGTAAACTCCTCCCCCATTAAAAAACTGCAATTTGGGTGGCAGGCTATCAATGCTTATAATCGCCACACCACATAACACAAGAAACTATGTATATTATATTATATGATATGATATATTTTATTTATTTTTAAAAAATTAATTTTGTGATTTATTTATAGACATTTTTGTAAGAAATCTAAAGACCTTATCCTTAAAAGTAATGCAATTGCAATTTGAGAATTCATCCGCCTGCCAAGATAGTTATTTGTTTGGTAATCGGTTGTTAGGTATTTCTATTAGTATCTATTAACTGTTAACATTAACTTTTTATGAAAAATGTGTTTAGTAAAATTAGTTATTTTTAACAAAATTGTTTAATAAAATTTCATTTATGTCCATAATTCAATTTCATGATCTAATTAAACATTGTAATTTTAATATTATATATTTACTTTTTCTTAATATTATGTGATATACAAATTTAAAATTGCCCTTGTAAATCATGACAACTTAACTAATAGAAATTATTTGTATTTAAAAAAATTAAAATGTAAACTTAAGTAGGGTTTTATTTTCTTAATGATAGTTAACGTAATTTTATTGAAGTCATATGGTTAATATAGTAATTTTAGATACTAATCATAAAAACTATTTTAAACATCTTTTAATAAAAGAGCTCTTTGGATATAAAAAGTTATTCTAGAGAGCTGTTCCCAAACAACTCAATTGAAAATTTAAGTATATTCTGTTCTAATTTTAATTTTATTTTTATTTGCATTTATCTTTGTGGGAATTTTTAAAAGCAAAGACCAATTTCCTTCTAAACACTTTCTATAAGATTAAATTACCATGGATGATCCACATTGTTATTCTTGTTATATGGACAATAAGGTTAATAAATACCCTGTTTTCTATATTGAATTTCATATATCCACAGAATTACCATGAATTTACTTGTACTTTTTTATGCGGGTAAGCGAGTCGTACAAAATTACCATGAATGTACCTGTCCTTTTTATGTGGGTAAGCAGAGTCATAAAGGTTGATGTAGGCGATATTTCAATGAAGGTCTTTAACAACAATTTCCAGAGATTTTACCAATTGAACCATTATCAATAACGTCTTTGCGTACGATTAAGAGTCGGTATGTGAATTACCTACTAGCTAGCTAGCTAGCTAGATCATACAATAATTGATCAAGAAACATGAAGGGATGTTATAGAGACTTTGGGAAGTCATCTATTGAAAGGAAAATTGTTTATAGCATGAAATTTAATTATAATGAGGTCATGATGGTGATAATTCCATGGTTGAATTTTGACAAGAATTAATTAACCAAGTATCCGATATGTTTTACATATCACAAGCAACAATCTAGAGGATTATCCATTAATTTGTTTGATGAGGTTGTTGATTAATTAAGATCCTTCAACATCACCACCTAATTAAACATCAATTAATGCCCCTTTATCATCTTTCCTTAAACCATCAAAGTCATAATTTAAATGCAACAATTATAATTACAAGATATTGAGGAAGTGCATATAATAATTAATCTCACCCCTCGTCAATCGATTTTCAACTAACTAATTGCTTATAGAAATACTTACGGGTAAAACTGCCTATATTTTTTAATTTCTTTAAATTTCGTAAAAGTTAAATTCAGCAAGGAGTTATTACTATTGTTTTTTTTTTTCAAATGAGCCTTAAAAGACAATATAATACGTGGAGAGGGAGAATTAGGCAGGAGATCTAATATACACCGGACCTAAATCTTGACTATTAGATCAAGACTTAATTAATAGGAGTTGTTATTATTGTTGTTGTATAATATTACTCATAATGGAAATTTAAGTATATGCACAAGAATGAGAATATGAGATTGGCTAAATTATGATTTGTGTGTGTATAACACGTACTATTTTATTATTGCATTTAATAGTAGTAACTCAAAATGTTAATCATTTAAAGTCGAGCTATATTATTTTCGAAATACATCTAAACTACATAATTAAATAATTTCTTACTATTTTTTTGAATTAGGATGGTATATATACCAATTTTTATTATTTAATTTTTTTAACTGGCTAGAACTATTTTCATCGAGTGAGTCAATTTTTGTATTTAATTAGAATTACTGAAATTAAGACCCAATTCAACCAAAATGGGGGATAAAAAAATAGGGCTTATATGCATCGAGTGAGTCAAGTCCTACAACAATCTCTCTCTCTCTCTCTCTCTCTCTCTCTCTCTAGGGGAGGGGTTTGGGGGTGAAGGAAAGTCGTTAAGCTGTTTACCTAAATTCAAATAAGAAGAAAGATTTTCAATTTTTGAATGATCAATTTCAATAATTTTATGGTTGGCACAAGTATATATAATCGCGGAGTCAGAAATTTGAAATAAGAGTGTCTAATGTTTTTAGGTCAAATTTAAGAGTGTCTAATTACTTATAATTTAAAATTTTTACTCTAATAATAAACTATTTTTTTAAATTTTTTTGGACCAAGGACACCCTCGACCTTCAAGTGGCTCCGTCATTAAATATATATATATATATATATATATATATATATTATAAAGAACATAGTGTAAATATGTGAAAATGTGGTAATTCAATGTATGGGTAAAAAAAGGTCAAGGTTGAATGGGGGCCAAAGTTAGTTATTTAAATGAAGTACTGGTCCTCTTATAACTTGCAAATTAAGTTGGGTAGAATTAGAAATATTGGTACTCATACAACTTGTTTAATAACATGTGTGCAATGATTTTCTTGCATACTATTGGGTTTACCGTTACCTTGTAGTATACTTCATGTGTTTTATAATATTTTGTCATTTTTGGATTGTGATAAATTGTTAAGGAAATATAAAAATCTTGACAAAATTTGCGTTAAAAGACTAAATTGACGTAGATTTTTTGAAAATAAAAAAATCTATATAAAAATAAAAATAAAATTAGTAAACTAATTACTAATATGTAATTAAAATTGTAAAATAATATATATTATGAATAAAAAAATTAATTAAAATAATATTTATTATAAAACGAAGAGAGAAACTGTTTCAACAAGTCATCGAATAATTAACATTTTTTTCCCTTTTTTGGTGTTTCTCTCAAATCAACATCCTAACACCTTAGATTTCAATTGCATTCACACCTAACCAAACATAACATGAAAGTCTACAAAATTAACAATATTCATTTACTTATCGATTTCAACCATTACATATTTAAAATAATGAGGATTTAGAAGCATTGAGCGTTACATTTGACATTATCGATCGAGGCCAAATCATCAACAAGCAAATTGAAGAAAAGAAACGCCTAAGGAGGTTTAATGAAAATTATTTATCGACATACTGAAAATTAAACCGAAAATAAATATTGAGGAACTTGAATACTCCGTTAGTTGTGCTCGTATTAAGTCTAGTTTGTAAGTTGTTAGCACAAGGTACAGTGTAGCTCAAAGAAGAGGTCAAAAAGTGATAAAAATTCTAATACTAAAGAAAATATGCGAGGACTACTAAGTAGGATTCTCCTTCTTGCACGGTGATTGATACCGAGAAAGCGTGAAGATTGATAGGTTATTACTAAATGTTTGCCTCATAGGAGATGACACTCCTATTATAACAAGGATTACAATGAATTTGGCGAAGAAAATTGAAAGTCAAACACTAGCTAGTATGATATTGAGTGGGTAGTGGCAGAGATTTTCTTTTTGTAAACATATATTGCTTGACTTTATGTGAATTAGCAATGTATATACTTTACTTCTTGACATTTATCTTGGATTTTATTTATATAATAATCGAAAAATGAAAGGAAGAAAACTTTTTCTTTCCCTTCTCTTGACCTAAAAAGCGGGAATTTTGGACGAGTCAGTTTGGTTAGTTGAAGCCAAGGCTTAATATTGTGGTCAAGTCATGTCGTTTTGAGTTGTAGGGCACAAATTAAAATTTGCCCATAAAATCTGCCCACTTGAGAAATTAAACACTCCAAGCAATTAAAAAACACCATGATGTATGCTTCTAGTTGCACTTCAATTCCCATGCATGAATTTCTCCATAAAATTAAAGGTCCATGTCAATAATCTTAGATTTTATTTTAATTATAATTATTCACTTGTTTATGGCCACATTAAATGTCCTTTGAATTAGCCTTCACCCTATTTTGAGGGTTAGGGGCCAACAAACATGCAACTTGATTATCATCATTTCCTTCTTTGGAATTACTTTCAACTAATTCCTATCTCTTAACTTGTCCACCCAAGCCCTTGTTGCTTCTTATGTTGAATCTCGTTTATTTAAATTATTTGGCTAGTTGCCAATAAAGTGTTGGTTGATATGATAGCGGTTTTATCCCGTTAAGTACAAAAATATAAATTCGAATGCTTAGAAACGAACTTATTGAGAGGACTTTTATTTTAAACGCCTACGACCTTTAAGGGATTACACCCTTCTTAAAACAAAATAAATAAATAAATATTCGCATTTTCTCCTCATCATATTAGATAATTAATTAAGATATATATAAAGTTGTTAAAAAGGACTCACCAAGACTCAACTTTAACAACGACCTTGTTCGACAACAACGTTTGAAGTAATTTTTATTATTTTGACAAAGTCAAAACACTAACCGACCAAATATTAGCGTTCGGTAAGGTAGTGTTTCAACTAACTTTTGCAATAACTTATAGCCTTTCAAGCAGTGTTTTTGAAAAGTTAAAAATATTAGTTTCTTCACATTTAAAAGTAGTGTTTTATATTTTTTGACGAAAACATCCATTCATTAATTTATATTTGGCAAATTATCAATATCCTTTGACGTCAATTTATAATAATAAGTTACGCAACCACTAAATTTACCAAACACATTTATTCAACCGCTCATTTGAACAACTATCCTCTAACAGGTAAAATCTAACAATTATCATCTATCTAAACAGATTGTCGATTACACAAATAATTATCTCGTTATTCAAACAACTCATTTTTCCGAATAGGACTAACAACAAGTCTCATACATTCGATATTCTTTATGCTCTAATTACAATAGATTTTATATCTATCTTATATTAACTTTTATATCTCATCTAAACAAAAACATCGACATGCATTCAATTTATGTCTTAATTTTTCATTTTAAATTTCTTTATAACTAATAAGAGCAATGTAGAATGAAGTGATCTAACAAGCAATGGACGGCTTTTAATTTGTTTGATGTCATTTCTTTTCGATTCCGATGATTTTCATATATCATCTAATAATGGGGTATGGATTAGTTGCTTTGAGAATGATTGCTCGAAAGGTTAGGTCATATTAATTAGGACAACTCGTGCAAGGATACCTTAAACTAATCTTTCATAGGCGCACATAAATGGTCTGGTCTTCCACCAAAATGTTCCCACAAACAGCAGGATATCTATTTATTGCCCTAACATCACATTACAATTTTAATTTTCTAATAAAAACTTAATCGTGCACTCTTTTATTTATTTATTTTTTACGTAAATGAGGCGAAAAAACTAATCTATGTGGGATTGGAACCCTAAATATTTCGTAACAACTTTGAAAGGCTTTACGAATTAAACAAACTGACTTCCATGCAATCCTTTGTCAATGCTTGGCAGGTGGCTCTTCTAGGGGAAGGTTATGCTTTTTCATGTTCTTAGTTTTGTATGACTCTGTTTAGGTTAGCGATTTTGATATATGTAATGGAGATCTCACCTTCTCGACAAAAAAATGTAATGATCAAAATTAATATCCTTTAATATTCGTATATCTGTCTTTTTATATATGAATTCCAAAAATAAGTGTATTTATATGAATGCAACTTATTATGATGATTAAGGATATTCACCTATCCTATTTTTTTAGATGAAACGTATCAAAGAAGAAAAACCCTCCCCAAACCTGATGAATATTAAAACTTTTTTCTTTTGATGCAAGATAATTTTTATTAGTCAGAAAATAATTAGCGCGTAATTTAAGTTCATCGATAAGAAACTTGTTAAGAACTGGGTACATAACCCTATCGGGCTTATTCTATCGTGATATTAACTATATCTATTAATATAGGTGACGATTGTTCGGTTTTAACAATTGATTATCAATTGTAAATATCAATAATTTAGTGATTAAATTTAATATATCAAGTTAGATTGATGTAAGATACTTTAAATTTGAGTTTGGTGGCAAAACAAGCTTTGTGATTATCCAAAAAGTGGAAAGTTAATACTCCTAATACGAATATACTCCTAATTATATAATAGGAATAGTAGGAAAGAGAAGAAGGTGATAAACGAGGCAACTCAGAAGAAAGAAAGAAGACGTGGGAAGGCATAAATATTGACTTTGTTGAACTAAAAGCATAAGCCGGCTGACCCCACCACCACCCCCCACCCCCAGCCTCACTCCCTCCCCTATTTTCACGTCTTCTGTGGCCGTTGAATCAAACCCACTTCGATTCTCTCCTCCCCTCTATTTAAACCCCTCAAAGAACCCCAAGAAAAACATTATTCAACCCATGGCTCCTTCTTCTCCAACAAGATCAACCATAAGGGCAACCCTAACCATAGCCGATACCGCCGCGTGGTACTGTTCCATCATCTTAGTGTCCTCAATCCTGGTCATTGGCCTTCTGAGGGACGCCTACCCGGCGGAAGCGGAAGCTGGCTTCAACATGAAGGGCAGCAGCCTCCTCAACCGCCCCTGCGATGAAATCTACGTGGTGGGGGAGGGGAGACCCTCCACACCATCAGTGACAAGTGTGGTGACCCCTTCATCGTTGAGAGAAACCCCCATATCCATGACCCGGATGATGTCTTTCCGGGTCTCGTAATCCGGATCATGCCTCTTGCTACTGCCAAGAACAACAGCTAGCTAGTCAAGTTCATATGCTTCCATCAGGTATATATACATAGGATGATCAATCTAGATTTAGGCTCTCTTTTTCTTTTCTAAAGGTTTGCCATTCATAACAAATAATTATATATTTCAATTTTCAATGAAATATATAAAAACAGAGCACTCTCTGTTTTCCACTTGTGTATTTTCATTTTTTTTTTTTTTTACTTATTTCAGTTTTGCTCAATGTAAAAATAGTAATAAACCTGTGACTAGAGTCTACTTTTTGATTTATAAATTTTATTATAGTTTTTTTATAATATTATATGGTTTGAGTAAATTTTATTATAGTTTTTTTATAATATTATATGGTTTGAGAGCCCGTACCATAATGGGTGACCTTTTGAGAAGCCCTCGTGTTACACTCTTCCAGTATCTTTTATTTTTATTTTTCTCATTAATAAATTTTTTTGGTGTTCTATGGGTGGTAGGAGAGGGAGTTGATATAAAACAAGATAATTCATTATTTTATAAGTAATTAATTTAATTTCTTATAAATGTAGGAGGCTTGTCGTTATACCTTTACTTTTAGTTGCAAAAGTAGGTAATATTTTTTCATACTTTTCCACAAACTCCAGTAAGTGGAATTTTTTGGCTTTTCCAAGTTCATGTATTCAACTCTAAAGTTGAATTCGTGTGATGAGAATTTTCATCATCTTGTTTGTTTTTATTGTTTTTTAATATCTCTCGTGAAGTTTCTGATTCTGTTTATGTCACAATTATATTGTTGGTAAATCTAAATGAAAGATAAATAAAAATGTTCCAATAATTAAATATTCAAATTAGGGAAATATTTATATTCAATGATTTACTGTGTCTTTACATCTTTTATTAAAAAATAATAAACACCCTTCACTTATTTTTAATTGGTGTGGAGAAAAGAGGTTAGTTTAGGTGAGATTTCGGTCAAAACAAATTTAATTTTTATGCTCTATCAAATAAAAATGCACCCAAATCAAATTAATTACATAAATAAATTGTTATTATGATATTTTATAGATTGTATCGATTTTTTTTAAATCGAAATCTTATCATGTGAATTTCGGTCTTATTAGGCTATTCGACCAGATATTAATTATGGTAACGATCTTCAAATGAAAAGAGATTTGGTATAATATTTCTACATTACAGGGATCAAGATTAATTAAAGCTATATATATATATATATATATATATATATATATATATGATGATGGAGGGGCAATCCAATCAAGACTTTCTTCTTTTTATTGGTGACCCAAACTTGTAATCATCTTATTTTCTTCCCTTCTATTTTTGGGGACAAATAATTTTCACTTGAAAAAGAAAAATAATTAAAGTTCCTCAATTAAATAGGGGCCTTACATGCATTATCTTTCTATCACTATGTATGCAATGAAAACCAAAGGGATTAGGTGATAAATAACCTCTAGAAAACTTTTTTAGGGGAAAACTCCATATTGGATGATATTATATAATATTATCCTCTTAGTGATGGTAAACTACTTTCATTATATTATTATAGGTCAACTACTTTATCCTTAATTCCATAAATGGAATCATATTGCAACCCAAAACAAAGAAAAAAATATATCATATTCATATATATTCTTTCTCAACTACTTAACTAGTTAGATGTTACTTTTTTAATTATTTTTTGTCCAGATCGAGTTACGGAAGATAGTACAATATAAAAGGGGATGAAAAATCAAACGTGAAACTTAATATACTCATAGCCTCAATCTTGACCGCGTAATCAACACCATATATATATATATATATATATATATATATATATATATATATATATATATATATATATATATATATATATATATATATTTTAACCATGAATCAATATATAAATAGTTATTTTTCCTCCTTTTACTCCTTGTCCTCTCATGTAATTTCTTTGAAATGGTCCTAATTGTTATTAATGCCAAAATTCACGAATGGGTAAGTAAGCCTTTGTGTCTTTTTTATTTGCTTTTTGGTTAATGAAAGGCTCATATTAAATAAAGTTGCTTTCTTTAATAAGCAGAATTTGCTAATTTTTCCTTACTTTTATACGTGGACATGATTTTTATCACTTGAAAATTACTTTAATCGACCAAGATTAGTCACAAGATGGAGTAATTTTTTATCTTTATAATGTCTTCTAAAGCTTCACGTAAATACCTACTTCTGGAATAATACAAAATTATGGCATCTTAATTTAAAATCAATTAAGATGACTTTAAAGCCCTGTTCGGTAGAAGTATTTTAGGTATCGTTTAGTATTTTAACTAGTCAAAATATTATTTGTTACAATTTTAATTGTTCGGTAAACGCACTTTTAATATAATAAATAGCGTTCGAACTAACATTTTCTAAACGTTAATTTTAACATTAAATTGAGTGCCATTGAAGAAACTAATAATAATAATAAGTGGTGACAATGTTAATATTAATATTAAGAATAATAACAATAATAATCACAAAAAAATGAGTGTTTTTTTCGTCACTTAATGATCATCGACTAATGTAATCTCTAATATATATAACCGAACACATATTCTTTAAACAATTAGTTAAACAACTATTTGCTAACAGTTAATTAAAATAACTATCAGCTAGTTAAAAATTATCCGTTAGTAAAATAATTATCCGCTACCCAAACAACTAATTTTATCGAATAGAGCCTAAACATTAGGGAAAAAACTCCTGAGATATGACTTTTCCTTGTCATTGGGCTCTGTTTATTTTGTGATTCAGTATTTTTCTATTAGGCCCAATTTGGCCCAGCATATTCGTTTAAAAAGGAAAAAATTGGGCCGCTATCAATGCGAGATCTATATGAATGGGCCAACGAAGTGCAATCGCTTAGTCTCATATTCTTCAACTTATATTTATTTTTTTTATAGAAAGACAGAAATTTTATTAATAAAAAGTCATATAGTATTTATAAAGATAATTTTTTAATAATAATAAATTTTAAATAATAAATTTTTTAATAACAATGGTGTTCTTCGATTTCAATATGTCTTTTTGAACATCGGTGAGGTATTCTATAACTTTATGTAATAGATATTTGTGTGATATAATATATCTAACTCTGAAGGAAATATTATTTTGATTGAGCCATGTGAAATTACATTGTTTAATCATTTTCAATCAAAATCTATCAAACTAATCGATAAAAATATCAAAAATATATTGTTTAGTCTAATCAACAACCCTAATAAAACTTGCATACATTTTTATATTCTTTAACTTAGCAGTTAAAATTGATACTAAGTAGGTTAGTTTTTGATATTCTTAACTTAGTAATTAAAATTGAGACACTAAGTGGGTTAAATTTTTAAGTTCGATTTTAATCTCCTCATGTGTTTGCAACTATAATGTACAATCCTTTATCACTCGAACAAAAGAAAAATAAAATAAATTAGTACCTGCTCAACATTAACTCAATTCCTTGTAAACAAGGATCGAGAATTAAAAATAATAAGTTGGAGCCAAAGTCTCGAACTACAATTATAATTTCAAAATTTCTATTCTTACTAAAAGTATACTAATATGTTATCTAGTTTGCGTCCGCCTGAACTCCTTCTATACAAACTCTGACTTC
This sequence comes from Talinum fruticosum, assembly GCA_021018815.1. Taxonomy (NCBI): domain Eukaryota; kingdom Viridiplantae; phylum Streptophyta; class Magnoliopsida; order Caryophyllales; family Talinaceae; genus Talinum; species Talinum fruticosum. The sequence continues at coordinate 460,857 of JAITYX010000089.1, read as the reverse complement.
GCTCCTGATGAAATAATAGTTGGGCTTGGGTTCGAGTTAACAAATTCTGAGAATAAAATTCATTATTATATATCGTAGTCACAATCAAAGCGGTGAGTGGCCATTTCCTTCCTCACCCCAGGTTCAATTGTGGGGGCACAATTACCTCAATTTGAGGAAGTTGGGGGGGAATGTGCATGGGCTTTGACACTTCTCCTATCCCCCGGCTTAACAAAGTCTTTTGGACTTTTTTCTAAGAGAGGTGGCCCAGCAGATGGACCTGCTTACTATGTAAAAAAATTGTAATCATAAAATCGAGGACCAAAATTCATGGTGGGGTGCTTATTGACAAGTGTTTACAAGCTGGGTTTGGCCATGATTTCCCTTCAAGGCAAATGAAAAATTGGTAGAGATAGGTGAAACATCTTCAATGAAAAAGAAAAATGTCAAACTCATCCATGTTATATAGTACATTCAAAAGGGAGCAATTTTCTGTTGATTTAATTCAATTCGTCTCTTGTTTGTCTCTTCTTAATTAAGCTATATATACATTAATCTCATTAATTAATGGTATATTAATTACCAATTTTTCTCTTTATTAATCGCTCTGGTCTCTCTAAATATGTACGTGCATGTAATTTTTCAAACTTGCATTAATTATTCTAGACGTTTTTCTGCATTTGGGGGGGTTGGGGGAAGATCCAACCAAAAAGAAAAAAAAACTAGTAATATAAAACGGATTGAAGATTCCATAAATATGGTAGTAATTTTTCATGAGTTTATGGAGTCACAGAGTTGTTATAAAGAGTAGTATAATACAATGGGGAGGGGAATCAAACTTAAGATCTAATGTACTCGAAATCTCGATCTTAACCATTATGCCATGACTAATAAAAATTACTAGTAAAATAGATTTACTTCATAAATATTAATAAAAATTGTAGCAGGAGTTAGACAAAGAGAGTACGTTTTTCTAACTTTTATTTATATTTATAATACAATTTAAAATTTCCTGAAATAGTTTTATTAGAAATATTTCTAGTTGTTTATGAGAAGGTGGGATGCATGTATATAGGGCAGAGGAGATCCAAGATGATGACCAGAAGATCTTGGGCAAAACAAGAACAATAATTGATAAGATTGTTTGTTGGGTGTGGTTGAGAATAAATAATTGTCCTAGGTCAATAAATATTTTTGTTATTTTTTTCGGTTTTGAATTCTACAATTTATTAAATCGAATTACTGTTGAATTGTGTAAGTGGTCGAGCTCTCCTATTATATATATTTTTTATTTATAAAACTCGACTTTGAAACCTTAGTTAAGGAGAACATATAACATATATTTTAAACCAATATGTGTGGGTTCTGAGTTATCTTTTTATTTTTTGATATTGTATTTTTGCGTTGGTGCCATTCGGTTGGTAGTTGAGCTTTGAGCTATTAAATGCAGTTATCTTATTTAGTAGATGTATACGTTTTTTTGGGGGGGATTGATTGGTAAAGGGCAAGGATCAAAAGTCGAAATCAACCTTGTCTATTCAATAGATATGGTGGCAAATTTGGTATAGTTACGCGACTATTCCTGGCTGCCCTATTTTAGAAATAACAAATTTAAGAAAATGATATATAAATCCTTCCCCCCAAAAAAAAAAAACTCACTTGTATGAATATTGTAGGAAAATAATATTTCTAATTTTAAATTTAATGGCTTTAATTTTATATCCACATTAAAGTATGAATTTTGATTTTGAAGATTCTAATATCAAGTTAAGGATGTATACTGTTAGATTTATAAAGTTGATTATTTGATAATTTACTCATCAAATATGAAAGACGGTAGTAGAAAAATGAAATAATACACTATTTATGTGATCAATAAGCTACGATATCTCATAAAGGTGAGTAAAAGTGTGTACAACTCGGTAATTATAGATAAAGTAAATTACCCTAAAATATTAGGATGTTATAAAGTGGTAATTTACTTATCATACGCGGATGTTGGTATTGTCAAGGTGAAGAAAAGTATCCAATCTATTCCTACGGGTGTGCATCGTTCTTGAACTGGACCAAAGATTGAATAAGGCGAAGTTGAGGATCAAGGATCGGATTGCATCTTATATCATTATTCATAATGGTTATATTCCAAATGGTTTTTTTTTGTTTACTTGTTTTTATTTATATTTTATGTCTGTTCGACTTGGTTGGTCCATTTAAATCCCAAATCTAAAGTTTGGATCAAATATGTATAGTATAATGTCCTTAAAGTCAAAAATTCACATTTTAATAATTTTTTGTGTGTATAATTTTAATTTGAATATCTTCACCAAATTGGGGGCGCTGCCTTAATTGGGCAGCTGTCTCATTTATTTATAAACCCTCAAGTCATCAGACAAAGAACTGGCTCTCTGCAGGAGCAAATTTGTTCAAATTTGAGAAAAAGACCACCTTATCAAACATGCAATTATGGTGCCTCTCTATGGTAGTTGAAACTCCTACCAAAATTAGTGGCTCTAGCTGTTATCTGACAAGATTCAATTAAAATTTTCTACTTAATTACCCTGAAAATCATATCTTATGAAAGAATCATAATGCATCAAAATTGATTCCTAAATGATTTGTCACATCATTTATACATCATCTAAATAGATACAGTGCATCAGAAAAGCAATCTGATCACCATTACGCACTTCTTCGTTCATATTTGAACTTATGACATCTCGAAAAAATATTCTTATACTATCTTCGTGGAACTGATAGTTTTGTTGATGGTTGAAAGGCTAAGAACGGTTTTAAGATATACTCCAACACAAGTAACAAATTCTACTACGACATATGCAGATCACTTTTATGACAGTAAAACAATCATATTACATATCATAGACTAGTTCAGTTAGTTGTGCCCCTATTTCATATCTTAGTATTACACACATACTTTACCCACCATTTGCCACTAATTGGAAAGTAATAGCTAATTGCAAGAAACATACAGAACTGGTAAAGTTTACTCTGCAAGACTTTACTTTTAACTCTTACTGCAAACCAGAAGGCCACCAGTCTTCATGTGTCAGCTTATTGTAAACCAAATGATGGCTACATCTTACAGCTTAGATGTTGCTCGGTAATCTGAAAGTAGGAAAAACAGTAGTGAATAGATCAGCCCTAGCATGGATTTTTTACACAATAAAGTCTGTTCACAAATTTACAGGCAGAGTAAATGAGATCTATAAGAGTTAAGGTAAAAATACATGTAATGAAGGTAGCAAGAATAACTACAATATCCATGTTTCGGGGTTCAGTAAGAGAAAAAGGCTAGTAAGCAAATAACAGTACACTGTAATATATTGGTTACTGCTCTTTACAATTCCTTATTCCATCTTCGAAACAGAGCCATTACTAAAGCAATATATCTATTATTAAGTCAATGCTAACAGTCCAACGCCATGGAAAAAGGGTACATTTAAATGATGCCCCTCTTTTCACACCCAAAAAAAAGGATGATGAAAAAGGCTATAACCTTAAAAACTTGAATGAAGAATATTGAAGTCATCATAAAAGCTCACCCCAAATGTGGTCACAGGCATACAGGAGTTCCTGCTACCTGAAATATCACCAAAAGTTTAAAAAGAAAAGAAAATGAAAGGAGGAAAGGGACGAGGTCCAAGGGAGACTTCCCAACTGCAAAAGAGAGCGTTCGGTGAATCAATTTCCACAATTAACCACTCATAATGAATGCCTCATGTCTTTGCTGTATCAAACAGTTGAATAGCTCTCTCTTGAGAAACCATAAGTAGAGATAATTATAAATAGGATATGAGGAAAGCTATATCCATTTCTATATGCATTAAAGTAGGCTAGCTAGATTGTTGGTGATGCATTCTTTTGATGCACAGGTGGCCATAGCTGAATGTTGTTGAATGAAAACAACAGTTTCTGTGGCTAGAAGATCTTCGAACCTGACCAATGTACTAAAAGCTCTTCAAGAGTAACACTAGGGAATATTTAAAAAGAACAGTTTCCCATTTTATTTGGTAGTTCCACCTCAAAGCTCGATTACTTATGGATTCCGGGTGTTGGAGAATCCTCTTGCTTGCCATTCTTGGATTCTCAATCTTTTATGCTTCTTGTTCAGCTGACAAAGGTACTCTCTCTCTCTCTCTCTCTCTCTTGCCATTTACATCTGCATCAACAATCAACATAAATGTAAACAAGTGTCTCTCTGTATCACCTCTCTTGCCATTTACATCTGCATCAACAATCAACATAAATGTAAACAACTGTAAATAAGTGTATCACTTAAGTAATTTTAGTGTGACTTGGTTGGTCTTTCTCTAACCATGTAGATATAGTATACCCATAAGGTCTTTTTGACAAGATATGCACTCATTTCGTTCTTGTGAGCACAAATGCTATAATCTTCTACCTGTACAAGTTCAGAATACAAAAACTATTATGGTTGAGTCAAATTCCTCTTCCTTTTTGTCTATGCAGCCCCATACTACTCCTTTGTTAAGCCAGCAACATTGGCTCCACCAGTTGGGTACTTTGATTACATAGTGGTAGGGGAGGAACAGCTGGGTGTTCATTAACTGCAACTCTCTCTAGTGGGGCAACCGTCTTGCTGTTGGAGAGAGGAGGATCCCCGTATGGGAACAAGAAGGTAGAAGACATACACTCATTCCAGCTCAATCTAGCTGATCCATCACCATCTTCACCTGCCCAAAAATTTGTATCAGAAGATGGAGTCATCAATGCTCGTGCCCGTGTCCTAGGAGGAGGGTCTGCCATCAATGCAGGGTTCTACACAAGGGCACACCCAGAATTTATAACTAGAACAGGATTGGATTATGGGTTGGTCAATCAGTCATATCAGTGGGTGGAGAAGAAGGTGGCCTTTCGACCGTCAATGCTGCAGTATCAAACTGCAGTTAAAGACGGGTTACTTGCGGCCGGAGTTCTACCGTACAATGGGTTTACCTTTGATCACATTCGAGGAACCAAATTTGGGGGACCATTTTTGATATGAATGGTCACAGGCATACCGCTGCTGACTTGCTTGAGTATGCGAATCCCAAGACCACTACTGTTTATCTCTATGCAACAGCTCACAAAATCTTGTTTAGCAAGACAGGTAACACATTTCAAAATTTTCTGATCACCAAGAGTCTATAGAAACAACAGAGCAAAAAAGAACCGTACTAATTGAAGCAACACTAAAAAAATGACATTTTTCTTGATTGCGTCTGTGTATTTTCACAGGAAATGGGAAACCAACAGCATATGGTCTCCTGTTCAAGGATTCACATGGAGTAATGCACAAAGCGTTCTTACGTCCAGGACCTAAGAATGAGGTTATTTTATCAGCAGGGGCACTTGGAAGCCCACAACTTTTGATGCTGAGTGGGATTGGACCGGCTAGTGAGCTTAAATTCCATGGCATTGAGGTGGTGCTTGACCAGCCCCAGGTGGGACAAGGAATGGCAGATAATCCTATGAATATTATCTTTGTTCCTTCTCCTAGTGATGAAGAAACATCCCTAATTCAAGCAGTAGGCATTACTGAGTTTGGCAGTTTCATTGAAGCCTCAAGTGGGTCAGGGTCTATTGGTGCTTTCATACATAACCTTCCTGAGGCTGCTCAGATGCTCACTTCCAAGGTTGGAGTTCTACAGCTCTACTTTCTTGGTTGAAATTATATTATACCTAGCCATTTGAATTCAAATATTTTTTTCTTTTAGTCTTGAAAATTAAGTGGATTCGAGTTATTTATGCCGACAGCCAGAATTGTAAGACGAGGTCTAAAAAACTGGTCTATACCTGATTACCAGACCAGAAACTACACCAAGATAAGGGAACCCCATCTTAAGCTACCCGAAATGGACTGCCCCACAATTGTTTGAACAATGATGATCGAATTCTTCATTAGCTTCTTGGTCTAACTGATAGTAAAACAGATAATAACACAACCCAAAATGACCTCCCTGAGCCCTATCCGATGCAAGTATTCCATGACGATTTTCAAACTCAACCAAAATGGACCTTTTTTCCAAATCTCTAGCTAGCAAGGTGTTTATTGTTGAGACTGCAAATGGTGATTAATTACTGGATGAACAAGACACAAAAACAGGTTTCAAGTGATTGGTCTATAATAAGACGCCAAATTTGGTGGGGAAAGGTACACTGCACAAGGAAGTGAGGCGGACGTATCTTTTCTATGAATAATCCTCTCTCCTAAACAATAAGGCAAAGCCAAATATTCAATCAGTCAATTAAGGCAGGACACATGTATATAGAGTGGCCTTTGAGATTATGACAAGACGTTCAGAAAATCTTTCAGCGAATATGATCTATCATCTGCCACCTAATAAGACCCTGCTGTAAAGCATAATTTGACACCCTTCCACATCTACAGTTTATAGTAGGATGAGTTAAACCACCTTAAACCATATTTAGACATCTTTGCCTCTTTGACCGTGGTTTTTCCATAGCAACCTCACTACATTCCCTATTGGATCGGGATACTGACGAAGGATATAATTGAAAATGTGCAGGTCAGTCAACCATCCAATTTGGTAACTGCACAAGATGACATCCAGAGAGCAATTGAATTCGTGAATTCTGTCATAAATGGAACCTTCAATGGGGGCTCTATCCTTGAGAAGATTGCTGGCCCAGCCTCTTCAGGGTATCTACATCTAACATCCTTAAATCCAAATGATAACCCTGCTGTCAGATTTAACTACTTTCAAGAACCAGAAGACCTACAAAAGTGTGTCAAGGGAATGGAGACCATAATCAAGGTCATCGAATCGGAACCATTCTCAAAGTTTCGAACTCCAGGCATGCCAACTCAAGCACTTCTGAACATGATGGTCACCCTACCTATAAATTTTCGGCCAAGGCATATTGACAGTGCATTTTCCTTGGAACAATATTGCATAGACACAGTGACGACGATATGGCACTATCATGGAGGTTGCCAGGTTGATAAGGTCGTTGATAAGAATTATAAGGTTATTGGCACTGCAGGTTTAAGGGTCATTGATGGATCTACTTTTCATGAATCACCTGGAACTAATCCTCAGGCGACTGTCATGATGCTTGGAAGGTATATTGATTTCCATGTTCTTAAAAATTAAATCAATTTTTAATTTGTCATCCAATGATAATAGTCACTTCGCAAATCTGCTTACCGAGAAAATGTTGCTTTGTTTGTGCAGATATATGGGACAAAGGATTCTAGCAGAAAGAAGATAAGGTGAAGGGTAAGGGATTACTACCAAAAGATGATTTGGTTGGGACATGGAAAGCTTGATTGTTCATAATGTGCACACCATTACAACATCCTACACAGGTTTTTGGCCGGTAGTGCGAGTTTGCGATTATACAAATGGCTTAAGTCTAAACTATTTCAAATAAGAAGAAAAAAAGTTGCGTATGAATTCTCATAGTTGGATTGTAGTTGATTTACATGTGACTAAATTTCCTCGTACTTCTTTGCTGCGGAGCAATAAGCAGTAGATATTTTCAAATCTAGAGCCTCGTGACAACCCTGAACAAGATTCTGAGAATTGATTATTGCTTGGTTTGGTTTCTACCTATGGATTGCATTTCATTAATGCAATATTTCTTTCTAAACTATCATCTACTTCTTTTAGTGTGTAGCAGTATAGTTGATCAACGCCTTCGAAACTGACTCTACACCAAGAGGGACTGCGGGACAGAAGGTCGTGCAGTGGAGGACACTGTAAATTCAAGCTCAATTCAAGTGACTAAATCTGAACCTAATACCCTAAGCAAGCCCCCTTGTTTGGCATGCAACTCCTACCTAGCATAATCACGAGATGAACTAAAAGGCAGGATACTGGGTTTGTTATAAGAATCTAAAATACATTAAAACACACAATAATCAAGACTTACAGTCATTTGCTGCTTCCTTTAAATGAAATGCAGCGCAGTGATCCAAGGCCAAGATTGTTCATCCTTGAACAGAGCTAATTCATCTTTCCCTTCTTAAATTATCGTGATAGAGATCCAGAGGTGGGATGATGCCAAAATATCTCTATTTCTTACTGAATCTGTCGACCCAGTTCCCGCTTTCCTTCATAACACCGAAACTTCACTGCGAAATTTGATCGAGCACATGGTGTGCATTGCACAACTGTTCACGTTTCTTTTGACAGGCTTATCCCTCTGATTTCTGTAATAGCGAGAAAAATACTGGGAATTGGAATCCCAGAATCACAAACGGGGTCCTGCGAGATTCTCACTTTCCAATAGAGGATGGTATAGTTTCATAAACATGGAAAAGAACACTACTTTTTTGGCGTCAAATAAAAGAGTGTTGTATGGAAGTACTAGTGCTGAAGGTTTTTGATGTACGAGCCTTGTTTCTCAACCAAAAAAAAAAAAAAAAACCCATAACAAAATATTGGGTATATAAAGAAAGGCAATACAAGCATAAGTTACTATTGTAAGAAAAATTATGCATTAAAGGATTAATAATGTTTCCCTAAGTGTACTCTAGACAAAAATAATATTTATAATCTAGGCAAAAAGAAAAGAAACTTCCCTAAGACTATCGTTCAAAATAAACTTTATTCAACACATAGCTGTCTATGCTAAACACTAAGAAATACCCTAATTTTTCTAATGAAATTTTCTTGCTAGGTAGGCTACTAAGCAGCAGCAGCAACAACTATAGGACTCCTGACAAAATGCTTCCCATCAGACCACATCAAGTATCCAAAGACGTAGCCTTTGTGCATTCCACCCTTCAATTTTAGGGTCACACTGAAGCTCTTTTCCTCTCCAACTTTGCTAAACTTCAACATTTTAGGCTCCACACTTACTGAGACTCCTCGGGGTTGACGAACAGAAACTGCATAAGTTCCTGGTGAGCCCACATTCTTCACTGTCCTAGTCACCGTGACTGACCCTGACAGATCAGGCACTGTGATTGAAGGATAGTTAAGGTTCAGAACACTGGCCTTAGGAGAGCTTGGCTCAGGGCATTTGTGGGACCCATCATAGAGGGCTCCAATTAAGGTTTGGTTGTAGCCAATGGCACATAGGAAGTCCAAGTAGTCACTTGTGGTTAAGTCATAAACTAGACCTGGGTCCATGGCACGGTTTGGTCTGACATGTCCTGCACCATAATTGAATGAGTTGGCCTCAACATATGAGGCATCCTTCATTGGATGCATAGTGTTGTCTCTGGTTCTAGCTGCAAAAATATAAGATGAATATCTTAGTAGTAGACTAGAAACCAAAATCGACCTACATAATAAGACATGATATGACAAAAATCCTTAAACACCCAAGATGAACCTGATTCAATCGAACCATACCAGAAGTCATAATAGCAGATCTAATGGCAGCGGGACTCCAATCAGGGTGAAGAGTCTTGAGAAGGCCAGCAACCCCAGAAATGTGAGGGCAAGACATTGATGTACCAGAGTCCACCATGTAAGGTACTCTGCGCTTATCGAACGGTTCATCTGTTGGACTTACTGCCTCGCTATATGCAGCTATGATATTCACTCCTGGGGCTGTGATATCAGGCTTGACAGCACCACAAAAAAAGGGTTAAGCCCACAGCCAATGATTTTAATTATATACAGTTGGTAAATACAATGACAAACCCAAGAAATCGATCTCACAACTTACTAACCTTGAGGATCTGTGGAGTAATTGAGTTCGGGCCTTTGGAAGAGAAAGCAGCCATATAAGGAGCAGGCTTGGTGTTCAATTTTGCTGCTGGGTCAGTAATGAAACCGTAGGGATCACTGTTATGAAAAAAATTTACCCAAGATAAGCAATGAAGAAATCGAAATAGCTATAGTGATAAATGAAAGTGTAAATGAAGAAATTAAAATAAGTATATGTGTATATATACTTGGTAGTGTTAATATAGGCCATAACAGTAACCCCATCGGTGTAGGTTAGATGAGCAGCTGGAAGAACATGAAAATCAGCAATGATTTCATTGGCATCTGATTTAGCGTTGCACAGGACCATCCCAACAGCTCCGGCAAGCTTAGCTTGCATGCCCTTGTCAACTCTTGCGTTGTCCCCTCTAAGACATGCCACTATCTTGCCTTTCACCTTCTTGTGATCCAATGTCCCCGGTTTGCAGAGCATACTACATTGCAAAAATGTATACTGAATCAATCCCGAGAACAAGAATGGAAGCTTAATTGGTGGGGAAAAAACAAAGAAAAGTTAAACATTACGCTTCAAAAGCAGATGCATTAGCTGCTTTGGCCTGTGCACCAGTAATGAGTGTATAGAATTTGTGCTCCGGCAAATGTTCCGACATGCTTGTACCCTGTTACAGTACAAAATTAATTTCACACACTTTCTAGGACAGTCAAATATAAAAAGAACAGACTTTGACAAAATTGACCAATGTTTAACAAATCACTCTTCATACCTTTAAACTTTCGCCATTGCCAAGCTCAACAAAGGTCTGAAACTCACGGTCCAAGGTGCTTGCTCCAACAGTGATCATCCAAGGCGCAACATTAGTGACAGTACCCTCAGCAGGGCCAGAATTTCCAGCAGAGCAAACCACAACAATACCGTGCTGAATAGCATGGAAAGCTCCAATTGCCATGCCATCATTGAAGTAATCAGTTGGGTCTCCACCGAGAGACATGGAGAGAACATCAACCCCATCATGAATCGCGGTGTCAAAGGCAGCCATTATATCTGCATCAAAGCATTGACTTCCATTGACTGGGGTCCAGCACACCTTGTAAGCAGCCACACGAGCCCTTGGAGACCCGCCCTTGGCAGTTCCATTGCCAATGCCGAAGATAGAAGCACCTGGAACAAAGCTACCCCCTGCAGTTGACAAGGTGTGGCTCCCATGCCCTTCATAGTCTCGTGGCGAGTCCATTGATGCGTTGATTTTTAAACCAAATGCAAGGTATCCTTTGTTGTAGTGCCTCGCTCCTATCAGCTTCCTAAAACATTCAAATTATATGATTTGGTTAAGTTATGAATGTTCATACATGTAAAGGGTTTTCTGTATGGGTGGAGAGAGATTCAAACGAAACCTGTTGCAAGAGATTCCACTGCCTTTCTCACATCCTCCTTTCCACCTAGAAGGAATAGGTCCAAGCCCTTCATCGCTGAAGCTCTTGGATTCAGGCCAAACACCTAATTTCATGCAGAACATTGTTATACATCACACAGTAATCCGACAAAGACATAAACTTCATAGTTGGTCCGTAGAAGACTGTCTTGCTTAAGAAATATTGTGAGACAAACAGTTACATACCGGTGTCTAGGTTGCCAATGATGGTATCTTCCCCAAATCTAGCCTTCTCCCATGTTGAACCGTGGCGAATGACACCATCTTGTTCGAGCATGAGAAAATCCCAAGAGTGTGTTGTGTGTAGTTTCCTCCCTTGGTTCAAGAACACAGACACCACCTCCGGATGTTCTAATATTCAAATGATTTATCAAAAATAATTACCAGAAATCAGCATAAAGAAACATCAAATTTCAAAATAATGATCTTGAAATCAAGTCAAAAATCAATTGAAATTGTCTACCTCACTAACAAAAACAAACTGAACCCATTATTTTTTTTTTAGGACAGAATAAATTAATAAACTGATGAGAAAAATATGAATAATTACTTGCTATCTCGGCAGCATGATGATCTTCTAAGATGGCAGCAAAACCATTGATGTGCTTCGTGTAGGAGTAGAAAATTGAATCCTTTGCCTCGTCATGGCTATGAACACATTCAAATCACACCATGCATAATCAAACATATGCAATCATAAATACATTAAAAAAACAGTACAATACCCTAAAAAAAATTACACTACCTCTCTAGGAACGAAGCAAGAAATAGATGATGATAATCAGTGACTCGATCATAATCTTCTTGTGTAGCTTCTGGAGGATGCGAGTGTGCACCCATGTACACAATGTACGGCTGTATAACACATAACAGCAATCACGTATCATTAATAAGTACATACGTAAATTAAATCCCGATCGAGACCTCAGTCTTAACCACTGTAGAATTTAAACTTGCCTGTTTAACCGAAAAGACGGCGGGAGCATGGAGTAGGGAGACGAGTAAGACGAAGAAGATGATGATATTATTGCTATTCATTTTTAGGGTTCGTTGAAGATACCTCCCTTACTTCGTATGAGTTGATTGTTAATGAGAGTTTCTGAGGCAATGGACAGATTATATAGGGTATGACCCAGAAGGACGATAGTGAGAGAAGTGTAGCTTCAGAACAATCTCAGTCCATCACAAAGTCTATCATCTCTCTCTAGATTATGCTTTTTCTTCCTTTTTTTTTTTTTAAAGATAGAGATTATGCCTTTATTTTTATTGAAAATTAACTCATAATTTGTAGTGGAAAAAATATTATCATACTTTTTCGGATCAAGATATTATCCTTCTTGAAAACGAATGCAAATACGGATTTTCTCTTTGGAGAAAAAAGATAGGGATTTTCTCTCTTTGGAAAAAAAAAGATTTCATAAGAATATCTACTAAATATTCATTTTTTTAAAGAATTTTTCAAGTAGTGGATAATTATGACCAGAATCCTCTCATACACTAATATTTCAATCCAACATTGATTCTTGTTAGATGATTTTTATAGATGTAATATGAATTTTTATTAATAAATAAATATCCTTTTTTATATAAAAAATACTAAAATCAAATTAAAAAATACTATTATCCGAGACATAGACAAAAGATAAGGGAAAATTTTGTCAAAATAATATGGGAATAAAATTTATCTATAATAATGCATTGTTATATCTATAATTTTTGGATATAAAAATTATCCATAATTTATCCATAATAATATTAAAACTGTTACAATTAATTATTATAGATAGATAAGTTGTAGGAGGCTTAGTTTATGTAAACTACGTAATGGATTGCACCTCCAAAAAGATAGAATTTTGTTGAAAAAAAACAGAAACGATGGGATTTCATACGCTATTAATTTTCCCCTTCACTGATTTTTCTTTCTTTGTATTATTGCTGGAGTATATCTCCAAATCTCCAACTATAATCATAATTAGTTTTGGTAAAAATCGAATTGCCTTAATTAATTAGGATTTGAGTTTAAGTCGAAGTCGCATTAAGATATATTCATATATATGATAATGAGGATTCCTTTAGTTTTTTTTATCTAGCCAAAATTAAATCTTTTTTGGTGAAATTATCCTATAATTCACCAAAAATTACTAAACTTTTAAGAAGACCGTCTTATAAAAATTATTAAAAAAATATGAACAGTCTCATACATGGTCAAACATGAACGTTAATGTATGAATTAAACTAGGATTCACTCTCCTCCATCTTTGTTAGTATTGGAGGTGAACACTTCGGCCATGACCCATGATATAAGAATTTAAGACCCCCTAATTCTGGGATCAGTGACCCTGGGCAACTACAATTCAATGTCCCCTCCCCATAAATTCTCCATCCCAACCGCCATCGACGAACTCCGGTCATGTTGTCCTCATCACTACCGTGATTGTCCTACATATGTCCCGTATCTATGGACTCCGATCACATTATAAGCTCCGATCACATTATAAGCGCTCCCCCTCACTCTCGGGAGTTTATTTCTGGGGAAGGGTGGGTGTATGTTTGGTTGAAGAGTAACTAGCTTGATTGTTTTGCTTGGAATGCAAAATTTGCCAATTTTGCTGGGGAATTCTACATGTAACGGACATACTTCCATAATGAAGTACAAATATTGTTTTATGTGTAGTGACAAAAGCCTCACCAAACTTGGATGTATCAATATCAACAAATTAACAATATCTTAACACTCTTTTTAAGTAAAATTCTAACCTTCTTTCTCTTTTACAAATTCTTATCATTATTTTTGGTAAGCATAAAAAACGTTTTGAGCTCCATTAACCTAAAGGCCGATCATTGTGTGGTTAATTCAGTAATTTGATATACTAGATTGGAAAAGGGAAGCAGAGAATTTTTTTCTTGGTCAAAAGGAGCTATGAACAATATACTAAGAGAGGGAGAATCGAGTCAGAATCTCAATCTTAAACGTTAGGTCAAGACCTTCTTGATAATATAGGGAGAATCGAACCCGATACCTTTAGAATCTCAATCTTAAACATTAGGTAAAGACCGGATTTATAATATAAAAGTTATTTTAAAACCTTTTCTATAATATTTTTTTCCTTTTCAATGCATGAGCACTAACAATTGGTAACAAATTATGCACTTCTCAAACAAAATATTGCATGAAAGATAATCTCCTTATGATTTTTTCTTGAATTCTTGCAACTCATATCTTTTTGTATTATTTATTACCCTCTGGTTCTTTTATACCAAGTGATCTTGAATCCTTAAAAATATTCACGGGACTGTAGAGATGTATGGATTATTAAAACAATTTTCTACATTATATTTACAAAATGGACTAAGATAAATTTCTACTTTCATTCGACTATTTCATGCTAGCCATATTTTTAAAACTAATGAATGCTCATTTGAAGGAGATCCATCGAAATGGCTATATACTATACATATTTCGTAACAGCATCATACTATTAAAAAATTCGGTAAATTTTAATTTATCGTACATTTTGTCTAATATGTTCGACTTTAAGTTCAAGTTTTTTTCTTATTGTTTGTCAACAAAAGTCGGAATTGAAGGACATTCTTGGTTATGAAGCACGTACACGAGGACAGCTTCTAGTTTCCGCTGTTTACTAATTCAAATGAGTAACTTCAAAGTATGTTCAATCTATTTACATTATTTTTTTCTGCTCTAAAGACAGTAATGTGCAAAATGTACATACTATAAGTATCACTCCCATCTCCAAGGAACTTAATTCTCATCACCAAGTTCAGCAAATTCTTTCAGCCTTCCTTAGCTAGCTTCAATGGCTAACTTGGCACTGAAACACATAATCTTCCCCTTCTTCGGTTTCCTCTTGATCGCGGTTGTGCAGACGAAGGCAACACTCGATACCCGTTATTATGATCAAACATGTCCACAGGCCGAGAAGATAATCGCAAAGGGGATTCTCAATGCTACAATATACGATCCCAAAGTCCCAGCCCGACTCCTTCGGATGTTCTTTCATGATTGTTTCATAAGGGTATGTTTACTTCTTACATTGTTCTTTTTATAGTTGTATTGATATGTACTAGTTTTATGTGCGGATTTATATGAATTACATTTCGAGTAACAAGTTTTTGTTCGGTCTAGGGATGTGATGCTTCAGTTTTGCTAGACTCGACTCCCAAGAACCAAGCTGAGAAAGATGGCCCTCCAAACATTTCCCTACGTGCATTTTATGTGATTGATGATGCCAAGGCTAAGCTCGAAAAGGCTTGCCCTCACACAGTCTCTTGTGCTGATATCGTTGCCATTTCAGCTAGAGATATAGTTGCCTTGGTATGTTATAATTTAAAAATATTATTATTGTACTTTACCTTTAATTCTTTCTCAAAAATAATGGGCATACTTTATGTTATCTAAATTGTTAAATTGATTGTTCTAAATATAGATTGTAACTATATATATGTTCCCTCAGACCGGAGGACCATACTGGAAAGTTGCCAAGGGCAGGAAAGATGGGAGGATCTCGAGGGCGATTGAGACCGCAAACCTCCCAAGGCCAAACTTCAATGTCACTCAACTTATCCAAAGCTTTGCAAGTAGAGGACTAGACATCAAAGACTTGGTAGCCCTCTCAGGAGGGCACACTCTAGGGTTCTCTCATTGTTCCTCCTTCGAAGCTCGCCTCCACAACTTTAGCTCCACCCACGACGTAGATCCAAGCATGAACTTCCAGTTTGCCACCATGCTAAAGAAGACATGCCCTAAGCCAAGCCGGAACCGAAATGCAGGGCAGTTCTTGGACTCAACTTCATCGATCTTCGACAACAATTACTACAAGAGATTGGTTCAAGGTAAGGGTGTGTTTGGGTCGGATCAAGACTTGTACAGCGATTATAGGACTAAGAATTTGGTTGAGTCATATGCCGAAGATGAGAAGCTCTTCTTCGAGGATTTTGCTGCCTCTATGATCAAGCTTGGCAATGTGGGTGTGAGTGAGGTTGGGGAAGTCAGAGTGAATTGCCGGGTTGTCAATTAAGATTCACAGTTGCAGGAAGGGAACAGAGAGAGAGAATGAGAGCTTAAGCATGAGTAAGATTGTTTGTATTTAAATTACCCAATATTCTACAAAAATGAGACGTATAATATAACTTGTATTATTATTATTATTATTATTATTATTATTATTATTATTATTATTATTATTATTATTATTATTATTATTAAATAGAAGATATGTGTCCACGGTGCACCGACCTTTAGCCTCTGACAAACATAAGCTGATGGATGAGTGTAAACCAACAGTCGTCTTTGTTAAAATTCCTGTATTAAATATATAAATTTGCTTTCACACTTCATATATAAAAGCAAATGTCTTCAAATTAACCTTTCAAAGAAGTGAAAATTTATCAGCAATGTAATTTGGAAACCTCATATACTACACAGAATGAATACTTCTGAAGGTAATTATTAGGTAAATAGTTGGTGAACAATTATAGTATTATATTTTACACCACGAGAAATTATTAAAACATTTTCAGCGTCCTGTTTATTTCCCGTGTAATATAATTTAAGCAATTCGTATCCCTTGGCTCCAAGTAGTTTGTTGTAAGAGAGCTCAAAGGAAGTGGTTATGGAATATCACATAGTAAAATTTTGGGGAGAAATTTTGTGGGTGTTTGGTCTAATTTAATTTTCGATTTTTAGATTTTAAAACAAAAATTAAGAAAATTATTTTTGTATAGACTAGTATGTAGTCATTTATTTCCTATTGAATTCGGATCCAATAATAACAAATTAAAATATCCCTATAATTTTTATATAAGTAAAACGACATACATCTTAACCTCTTTTTCTAGTGGGCTCTTTTATTAAGACATCGATTTTGTTCTGTTAAGATCTTAATAGAACAAACCGGTTAAAATATCAAATCACATTTTATCTTAATAGAACAAACCAAATCCAAATTCAATTAACTAATTAAGTTTACAATTGATTTTCTGGTTAAGAAGCTAATTAAGAATGAGTGTACTCTTCGTGGAAACAATTCTCTGACTGAAAATGGGGTACTATACTTGATCTTAAAGCACACTACCAGGACCCCAACTGGTGGAGATAAGATTGAATGCATGAGTGACTTGAAAGCGTATTTCTTTGCCTTCACCAAATACTGATACAATACCACATAAATAGAGCTTCATCCATATTTAGGGCATTTCCATCATAAAAAAAACACCATATTTTCTCACTTTTTCTTAAATTACCAGTTCTCTTTCCCTCCCAAAAGACACCAAATGGCTCATCGAGCGACCAAAACCACGCTTGCCTTGGTTCTTTGTCTCCTCGCTTTTGTAGTTTCCTGCTCTAAAGCTGCACTTGATGCTCACTATTATGGTCAAACATGTCCTCAAGCTGAAGACATTGTGTCACAGTCGGTTCGTAATGCTTCCATGTATGATCCAAAAGTCCCGGCTCGGATCCTTCGCATGTTCTTTCATGACTGCTTTATAAGAGTATGCATCGCCCCCAAAAAAAAAAAAATGAAAGATATTTTAGTTCTATTCATCATATTCATATATATAACATCTCCTTATTATTAGGGATGTGATGCATCGATCTTACTTGAATCGACACCTGAGAACAAAGCAGAAAAGGATGGACCTCCAAACATCTCAGTCCGAGCATTCTATGTCATTGACGATGCAAAAGCTAAGCTCGAGAAGGCATGCCCTCATACAGTTTCTTGTGCTGATATTATCGCCATGGCAGCCAGGGATGTTGTCACCATGGTAAGTAATTTTTAAACAGTTGAAAAAATTCATTATCATCGACAATGTATTTTTTTTTTTTTTGTGCTTATACCTGTTAGACAGTCGGATCATTTCCACTGTAGAGTCTAACAGAACCAGTCTGATTGTTTAATTATCAGACAGGAGGGCCATATTGGAGCGTCCTCAAAGGGAGAAAAGACGGCACAATATCAAAAGATAACGAAACAATCAACCTTCCATCGCCATTTTCGAACGTAACTCAACTCATCCAAGCCTTCTCCAAGAGAGGGCTAGGGGTCAAAGATCTAGTGGCTCTATCGGGAGGGCACACCCTAGGGTTTTCACACTGCTCTTCATTTGAAGCTCGTCTTCGAAATTTCAGTGCAGTTCATGACACTGATCCTAGCATGAATCTTGACTTTGCCAACACGTTAAAGAAGACGTGCCCTAAGCCAAACAGGGACGGAACTGCAGGGCAGTTCTTAGACTCAACTGCCTCGAGATTCGATAATGACTTACAAACAGCTCAAGGCTGGTAATGGCGTGTTTGGATCGGATCAAGCATTGTACAGCGATTTGAGGACTAGATGGGTAGTTGAGTCATTTGCCAAAGATCAAGCCTTGTTCTTCAGAGAATTCACGGCGTCGATGATAAAGCTTGGAAGTGTGGAGGTTAATGGAGTTGGAGAGGTAAGATTCAACTGCCGGAAGGTGAACTGAGTGCAGATCAAAATTCAGCGCATAATAAGAGAGAGAGGGAACAAGAGAAATGAATAAGCATATTTTTCAATTTGATTGTGGAAAATTTGTAACATATATTTTTATTTGTTTGTATAATGGGTCCAAGACAATCAATTAAGCATTTTTTTTTCTTTGATGCTCCATTTTACTACAATTTAGTTACTATTGATTTATAAAGGATATGATTCATTATTACTATTAAATTTTTAATTCACAAAACTCAAATTTGATTAAATAGAGAAAATTAAGTGCAAAATCACTATAACCAAAATACGTTACTTGTGATGTAGTGTTGATTGTTCAACGTGGATGACTGGGACTATTCGAAATAGTATTTATAGTAGTGTTTATAACAGCTTTCGACTCATTTCATATATAGTAAGTACAACAGTTTATTTCATTTCATTTCAAGACATTTTAGCTATAATAACTAATCATTTTAACTAAAAGAGTCACAACGACTGATTTTGGTCAGACCCAAATCTGATAGCCGAAGAGAAAGAGATTGGATTTCAATTTCAGCCTTAGTGATAACTGGCCCAAATAAGCCCAAAGTCTTTTCAATAGTTGAACCCCTCTTATATTTTAGATGTTGGGTCTGTATGATATAGGCTTTCATGTATCCCATATAAGATTACATCTATCAAACCTGGACAAGCCAATGAGGTATTGGTATAAAAAATAAAATGGTGGCCTCCATGATATGGGCTCATATAAAAAAATAATAATAATTCATGAATTAGCCAATTATCATCTTTATAGACATAATTTTTTTTTTTTTGATGAAATATTGATGGGGAGCATTTGGCCACCGAATTCAAATCCATATTATTCCAAGAAAAATTGACGATCTGAAAGAGTTTGCACTCCTTTAACGTATCAAACCTTCTACTTGGGACCCAATATTAAATTTTAGAGGGGTTATTTATAAGTGCGAACAGTTTTTTAAAAAAGTACTAATCTTCTACTTTCTTCTTCTCCGACACGGAAGACCATTCACGTGGAAATTTCAATTATATATGTACTACATAAATACATCAATTGCCCTCGTTCTCCAGGCAAATAATTTTTACGAAATTATCAAAAAAAGAAAATATAGAAATATTCTCCCAATCATTTTTCAGACAAAACTATGGGTACTTGGTTTTCATGAATTTTAGGATGCAGATAATATTTATAGGAAATAATGGACTGACATTGCCACTCCTGCTTCTTTTTTTTTTTTTTTTGGTTTATAAATTCCAATTTTTCTTCTAGGGCAATTCCTTTTTTAAAAAAAATTAGAAACCAGCAAGGCACAAAGATTTTTCAGGGTAAGATAAAAAATACAATCTACTTCATCCTTAAGTCAAACCCGAAAATCCGAGTCATAGGATTAAAAATGAGCAAGTGAATAAGCAATACTATTACTATCTCGTCTAACAAAATTAAAAGAACAAAAATTAAACCGACTACTAATATTGTGACTGCAATAAAAATTAGTATATATTGTTAAAAGCAAGCTTTAAACAGACGCTCCTAACTGTTGTCTTCATGCCCACTACTCCATTACTCTCCCATTCCCCTTCTTTTTATTCTGACACCATCATCTAGAGAGAGAGAGAGAGATCAATCTATGATTTTATTAATTACTACTATAAGTCAATTAAAAAATAAGTAAGTGAATTAAATATATATAAATTCATTGCCAGATGCGAGGATTATATAGAGTCAAAAGGATGATTTTTTTGAGTTAAAAACCAAGCAAAATATTAGTTGAGATGATAACGGTCTCACTTTAATATAAAGGAGAACACGAATTTAAATCCCTGAAAATATATTTTTAGTAGATCTTTTACCATAAATGCTCGCTGCCGGAGAACATTATCCTTATGGCTATCATGTGGTGTTTAATTAAACTAATTAATTATAATTATTTAGAGTTTACCTCTTCCTCTAACTTCAAATTTTGAAAGACTTCTTATTAATTTTATTTTTCTGGCTTGTTTTGGTTGAGTTTGTCAGTATTGAGAGAGGCCTTGATTTTAGTGATGGCTCAGGAATATTATGCCCTGTGAATTTTACAGGAATCTTCAATGTTTTTCAACGAATACATTTTGTATAATCTATGTGTCATTTAGCCGTTGCCACCATAAACTATGTTTTTTCAAACAACACAAAATTAAAAATTATATTAAGCCTTTTTCTTACTCTCTTCCAACACACGCACAACAATATATATATATATATATATATATATATATATATA
This sequence comes from Talinum fruticosum, assembly GCA_021018815.1. Lineage (NCBI taxonomy): Eukaryota > Viridiplantae > Streptophyta > Magnoliopsida > Caryophyllales > Talinaceae > Talinum > Talinum fruticosum. The sequence goes on along the minus strand of JAITYX010000089.1, from coordinate 440,023 downwards.
TATATATATATATATATATATATATATATATATATATATATATATATAAATTTAAATTAAATTAAAATTCCCCCAAAGAAGAGTATAGGTGGCCCGATATATTAGAAGTAACATTTTTCAGAGTATATATTAAAAATAATTTTCTTCTTATTACTCCGTATGAAAAGTTACATAAAATTCAAACTATAAAACTTAAACACAGTGTCATGACAGTGATTTTTTTTTTTGTTATTTAAAAAGTGAGCAAATATTTGATAAGTTGCATTTAAATATTTGAAGGGATTTACGTACATGAACTGAATTTTTTTATATCATTCAATTATTTCTTGAATATGTATGAATTATTTTTTCTTTCAGGGTAACTTAAAACATGTCAAAATATATTTTTTAACATTAAAAGAGTACTAATTTTAAACTCCCCTCCAAAAAAAAATTGAATATAAAGTAAGAACGTAACTTAGTGCATGGCTGAGCCAAAATCTACATCAAATTCTGTAAAAGTACCCACAAAAAAAATAAAAAATTGTGCATTTTTCTTTTGCTCATCAGCCTTAGATCCCAGAACCCTTTTTACTTTTCTTTTCTTTTCTTTTAGGACACCTTTTTTTTCCTTTATCTTACATATAATATATGGAGGGTTCTAAAATAAGGGACTAGGAACGTACAAATTAGTACGATTCCACCACTGCTATGATTCTTTAAAAATTTACCTTATTTGTATGCAATTTATTCAAAATTGAAATGATCTTTTTAGGCTGGGTTATTTACTAAAAAATCGTCGTTTTATCATAAAGATATATTATCTTAAGTTGGATATTAAAATTTATTAATTTTGATGAAAATATTGTCGAAAATTATTATGAGTGCCATTATATATCTTTAAACATAGTATCGGTTTTTTTTTTTTGTCATGATCTAGTGGTCAAGATTGAGATGCTGAGTACATTAGGTCTCGGGTTTGTTTCCGCCCTCCCCATTATATTGTACTCGTTATTTGTGACTTCTCTGCACTGAAAAAAAAAAAAAAAAACTTGTTAGGGTTTCATGTTAGGTTTATATTTTGAATAATTCAAATCACATAATTAAATATTCGTCAGTTCGACCGTCTATCCCCTTTCCACAACTGAGAGTCCTATTACACAGTTTGTATTATTCTTTGCAGCAGTTTGGTCCAAACTGAGCATTATATGCTTTGAATATATCACAGTGAAACGAGGGCCTACAACACATAATGAGAAAAATATTAATTTTGACCTGCAAGAAATTATAAATTGGACCAGAAAGTTAATTAATTAAAATCCAGAATTAGTACAAATTGAGTACCCCCCATGTACAGTCCCTTAGTATATGGAAGCACAGTTTTAATCATCAATGGAAGAGTAGTTGTTCAATTCCTTCCTATCAAAACAGGCCACTTCCTGTGCTCTGGCTGTCCTATTAAATAAGCCATGCCCCCTATTTCTCAACAACCATAACAGTAACATTTCAGACAATATATACCCTCCCATCATCAATTTAAACTATATATTATAAGTTATTTTTTGCAAATTTTAATTTCGGTATGGATTCTTAAACTTTGTTTAATTATATCGGTTAACGTCATTCATTACATTATGAGAGAAAAGGCCTAGGCCGGATAAGCAATCAACCATTAGTGCTATATATATGCTTAGTTTAGCTGACAAGCTAACATGTATGCGCTAGGTAGTCAATAACCGATGATATACATTACCATTAGTGTTATATATATGCTTAGTTTAGCTGGCAGGCTAGCATGCGTGCACTAGGTAGTCAATAACCGATGACATTTATTACCATAAGGGCTATAGATATGCTTAGTTTAGTTGGCAGGCTGGCATACGTGCGCTAGGTAGTCGATAACCGATGACATTCATTACCATTAGTGCTCTATATATATGCTTAGTTTAGCCGACATACGTGTGCTAGGTAGTTATAATCGATGATATTAATTACCACTAGTGCTATATATATGCTTAGTTTAGTCTGTCAGCTGGCATGCATGTGCGCGCTAGGTAGTCAATAACCGATGATTGTCATTACGAGAATTTAATTTATAAAAACATCCTTGAGGAAAAGCAGGATCATACAGATGTAACTATACTAGCCATATATAAACATTTTTAAAAAAATTTTAAAGATTAAGAAGCGTGTTTAAGCGAGGATAATAGGTATGAGTAGTCACATTGTGGCAAGAGTAGCCAAGAAAAAGATCTAGAATTGGAATGAATGAATGAATGAATGGTGGTATAGGGTTTAACTACTTTAGGGAAGGGGAGCATGTAAATATGGGAATTCGTTGAGGGTATGACTAGTACGTACTAATGTAGGGGGCCTGAGTTGGTTCAGAAACAAAAATGACAACTCAAATGTGATTAGTTTAGGAGGCCCCAGTTTGCTTGAAAGATACCTGCGTTAGTTCACTCTCACTCTCCCTATTGTACCATGTCCATGCATAGACGGCTATACCTGCCCCTCGTTTTGCTTCCACCACCCGACCCGATTGTCGTTGGGTCGATCTTTTAAATTTCGTTAAATCTCATTATCTAAATTTATTTGATTTTCTAGTTGAAACATTCGGAGCATAGCTCAAAACTACTATATAATTTTTGCCTGTTCGAAGTTAAATAAAAATTATCATCTATTTCTGTTTTCGTTTATTTATGTTTATTTCTTACTCGTTTCGTTCGTTTATTCCTTTCTTCTTCTTTTTTTTTGTTCGTTTTTCTATTCATTTCTATTTTTGTTTCTATTTACGTATGTTTTTTATGTAACTTCGAACATGTCTTAGGATTTGTTCGACTTTAAATGAAAAACATAATCTATTTATGTTTTATGTTCTTTTATGTTCGTTTATATTCTTTTACGTTCATTTACGTTCTTTTATATTCGTTTCTTATTTAACAACTCATTTCGATCGTTTATGTTTGTTTCTATTCGTTTATGTTCGTTTATGTTCTTTTATGTTTGTTTCTTATTTAACAATTTATTTCTTGTCGTTTATGTTCGTTTTTGTTCATTTATTTTCATTTCTATTCTTTTATATTCATTTCTGTTCATTTATTTTCGTTTATATTCTTTTATGTTCGTTTCATTTATGTTTATGTTTATGTGTGTTTGATATGTAAATTCGAACATGTCCTTTAATGTATGACAAACTGTAACAGTTTTTGGTGAAAGAATGGAAACCTTTCTTGGGACCCTTTGATGGAAAAAATGGCAGAAAAATATTGGCATTACTTGAATAGTTGTTGAAGATAAATAATAGCACGATCTTTGTACAACTTAATAGTTGTTGTGGGGATCAGATATTGACCTCTGAGAGGTGAAGTGATTGAACCTTTGAAATCACTCCCCTCTTAAATTTTTTGATTGATCAGAATGAAATGGGAAACACTCTTACCATCTTACGTTGTGTCACTTGATGTATCTTCCAAAGCGTATTCACCATAGATAGCTCAAAAAAGGCTCTCCTAACAATATAAATTTGTATACAATTAATATCATATCCCACAAAATAATTATTTTTTATCCCTATAAGCAAACATCATATCGAGAAAAGAAAGTAAGCTCACTCTATTAGTTGCTGTCTTTGAAATCTATATTAAAGTTTGACAACTCGACTGGTTGGATACCCTGTTCATCTCACTTCCGAGAGACTTATAACCATAGGATTCAACCCAAACCGTGACCTCTTATTTGAAAGGCATCCGAAGTTGATCAGATATTATATTTTATATTCTTATGCCCAACACATCCCATCTCTTCCCCCATTTCTCTCGCTGAGTGTGAAGTGATGGGGCTGAAATGGTTAAGTAAAGTACACCTGATGGATGCCGAGTTTCCCAAGAGGAATGGTTGGTTGGATTGGATGTGCTCCTCGCTCGCTAGCTACCCATAAACTCATGCCCAAACGTACCTTTTTTTCTTTGGAGGGAAAGTACACTTTTTTTTAATGTTTAATCAATTTGATTTTATTTTAATTACGAATCTTAACCATGATCACACCATTATATAATTTCGCATATTTATTAAAATAATTAACGACCACTAACGGATAATTAGCGACTAATTAGGAGATTACTCACGTCACATGAGCGTAATATGGTGGAGTTAATGTTTGTAGATCCCCAACAATTTCAAAACCCCATAACCCACCTCCTGTTTTCCTAAATATAATACTCCTCTCCTCACCAAAAGGTAGTCATAAAAAAAATATTAATATTAATTCATAGAGGCAAGTATATCTTATCCTTGAAGGCGCACAAATTTGAATCAAATTAATTAAGAATTTAACATCTTTTTTAGGGGCCGGCAACGATCCGGTTGTTAAATTTTATCTGATTCAATTAAATTGTTTATCTGAAAAGAATATCGATTTAAAACTTATCGTAATTTATTTGGTAATTAAAAATTTATTGAGAGGTGTGTATATATTAATTTGAATCCTGAACCCTTCACTTGTAAAAAGAATCGATGCAATGTATACTATATGGCTGAAATATCTTTGCGCTATAAATAAGATACTAGTTAGGGTAAGACCACATTTTTGAAAAAAGTACAAATAATTTTATTTTCAAACAATGATTAAAAGACGGCTAGATATGCATGTCCATAAAAAATAATTTATTTATTTACTTTTTTAACATAGAAAAATACAAAAATTACATAATATAGGCTTTGTCGCCAAGACTCTTATACACCCACAAATTCACAAGCTAAATTGATGACTTATTTCAAAAATTGAATAATATAATAAATTTGTAAGCTAGGTGGAATATTTTCATGTTTTGATACTCTACTATAGGCTATTTATAGGGTGGTCCTTGCAAAAAGAAACAATTATACAATGAGTGAATCTTAAACCATTAATTTCAACAAATAACAAAAAATAAAAATAAAAATAAAAAAGAATTACTGCAACATCTTTACATCACCTTTTTGAATGCCACCCTTTTTCTATGTACACACATGTCAGTAATACTACAAGATTTCACCTTTTTATTTTTCTTTACTTAGTTTTTTTGGGGTTTTTGACTTGCCGTTCAAATTAAATTCCCAATGAGCGATAGTATGGTTGGTCTTTTCCCGGTCTTCGCAGCTCTTGGGAGTGAGTGCTCTGCTCTCTTATAAGAGAGAGAGAGAGAGAGAGAGAGCCTCAAATATACCAACCCGTTTGTCCTTTGATTCTCTCCATACCATATATAGGAGCTGAGCTGCAGAGAGAGAGGGGGAGAGAGAGAGAGAGAGAGAGAGAATAGGCAAAATGGGGAGAGAATGGTACTTCAGCTGGGGAAGCAAGTCCACCAACAAGAAAGCAGCCAAGGAGGGCGGTGGTGACACGGGCAAAAGAACGGATGCACCACCAGCAGCGACGGTGGCGGCGGCGGCAGCGGAAGGAGTAGGGTGCATGAATGCAGTGTTTCAGCTGTTTGATTTCCAGCACTTGCAGTTCTGCATCTGCTCACACCCTCATGACAGTAATCCTACCAACTCCTCTTTTCTCTCACGTGACCCTACCTCTCTAAAAGGTAATTAACCACCAACTAACTACCTCACTCTTCCTTAATCCAAATTCATAATATTTTTCAAAAAAAAGACTAAAGTGTTTGTGTAATTTGCCTCTTTTTTATAAAAATAGTTTGTTTATATAATTTAGGGATAAGACTGCTTACATTTTATCTCTCGACACTTTATTTCGGCGGGACTTCTGATATATGAATATAAATTTGAGTTGTTAGCTAACCTTGTTATGAAAACAAGGAATTGATTATCGAAGGGAAGGTTAATGATGTGATGCGATTCAGGTGTAGTAGGAGCAAGTAAGAGCTTGGAGTTAATGGAGGAGGCGAAACCAAATAGAAGAGACACAAAGCTGAAAGTAGCAATTCAAGCTCCAACAGATGATAAAAAACAAGACGATTCGTGCTCAGAAGGTGCAAGGACACCCAACCTGGTGGCTCGGCTCATGGGTCTAGACATCCTTCCTGAGTCATCCAACACCACCACACCCCGATCCTCCCATTCACAGTCGGTTCGGAGCAGCCCACATATGGTCCCCTCATCAACCCCACCCAGTAGTAGTATCACAAGGGCCATCAGGAAGACCCGGCCTAGGAGCTCCTACAACAACGACGTTCCTGGGCCTAAGTCATTGCCTGAGACCCCCAGATCAACCTCCTCCTCGAAAAGTAGGAGCCATGTCTTGAGCGCCATAGGCTCTCCCTCGAGTTCAACAAGGAGAACAGCATTGTGCGGGAGATGGAGTCATCCCGGCCTTCTTGTTCAGCCATTAGTACTAAGAGGAGGGAGCTCGGGAGGAGTAGTAACTTGGAGGAGGAGAGTAGGAGTCCGAGGTATTATGCTAGGCAGATTATGAAGCAGGTGAAAGAAACTGTTAGTAGGAGGAGGAGATCAGTTGGGGCTGATATTACCAACACAGTTAATAGTAGTGAGCATAGGAGAGATGAACATCTTCTGTCAATATCATCATCGACGAAACCCAAGAAATCTTCTGAGGAATATTCTTCAAGCCCGTGTAATAAGAGCTCAACAAGGTTCAAATCAAGCTTGAATTCAGAAAACCCATCAGCATTATCAGAATGTGCGAAGTCAGAACCTGTGCTGCTGAAGCCAACAGATCAAGAGAAGCAGGAGCCCAAAAGGGTTACTAGATCAGCTAAATCGTGCTCGAAGAAGCCGCCCCAAAAGTCTTTGGATCCAATCAGGAAGAAGAAAGAGGAGCAGTTTATTCGCCCTCCAATTGACAAGAAGTGCAAGAAGACTCCGCTGTCAAGTCATGACTCCCTACATGGTTCATTGGTTCCGGTTAAGAAGGACTATTCCTGTTCTCCCCTTGCTACAAAATTACCTCAAAAACAGGTACCTATCATAACCTCTTGTTCTCACAAGGTATAGTCAACCAGGTCTATCATAAAAAAAAAAATCATCATTAAACAGGCCGTAACAAATTAAATCCGCAGGAGGCACCATCAAAGGCGGCTCAAGCATCGAAACTCATGAGCAGCACCAAACCACAGCAGCTAACTCGAAACCCAAGCCAATGGAGATGCGAGAGAGAGCGGGCTGAAGAAGCAAAGCATCATGCGCAAGGACGGGGAAGGGGAAGGGGAAGGAGAAGCAAGGACGTAATTAGTTCCATAGCTGAGTTTCAGTACATCAGCAGAATACTGAAATGTACTGGAATTGACAGAGATACCCCTATCTCCTTAACAACATGGTTCTCTCCTACTTGCCCTCTTGATCCATCAATTTTCCACAATCTAGAAAATGCCCATTATACCGCCACCACAAATGATGATACTTCCCCAGCTGATGACCAACTATGCCTTTCCTTTGACAACAGAAGGCTAATTTTTCATCTGGTGGATGAAATTTTGGCTGACATTTTGAAGCCTCTTGTCAGACTTAAACCATGGGTGTTCAATTCCTCAGCGAACGATCATCATCATCATCATCATCAGCAGCAGCAGCAGCAGCAGCAGAAGCAAAAGCAGCAACTGATAAACGGGTTTGAGTTAGTGAAGACGTTATGTAGAAGAATACGAAACATCCCTTGTATGGATTGTCAAACACTTCAAGACATCGATGCCCTTGTTGAGAAGGATTTGCCCAAATTCGAAGATCAGAGTAACTTCATTACATTCGAGGAGGAAGGGCAAGCGATTGTTTCAGAGATCGAACATGAGATTGTGGATTCACTAATCCAAGAAATCGCGGTGTTTTGCTTGGGGAGGCATAGGAGATCCATGCAAAGATATGTAACAATTATCAGAGTAGAGGCACAATAAACATAAAGAGCAAAAACAACTAAATGAGTTAGTTTAGTTCGTTAGATTTTAGTTAAAAGTTTGAGGGAAATGATGAAGGGGGTGGGGGAGGGGGAGAGGGGGCTATGTAAATAGTCAAATGGTGCAAATCAACAATTTGTTGGCTGCTTTTGTTTGATTTGGTTTGTTAGCATTATCATTAATCATGTAAATTGGGAGGAAGCCTTATATATATATATATATATAATGGTAAAAATTTTGAATAGTAGTGTAGTAGTTAATTTTTTCATGAAAACGGAAAAGGTTGTGTTATTTGCACTCGTTGCTCAATGTACATAATCTTGACCCCCAAAACCCTATCTAAGGCTAGACAAAATGGTTAGGAGCTACATATGAGTGGATAAAAACCACTGTCAAATTAATCACTAATACAAATTAGAAACAACTCTCTTGATAAGGAAAATGTCTCCTTCGAAGCTCAAACTAAAAGACGCTTCTCAAATCAAGCTTGGTTGGTGCTAGATTAGAGGAGATAGATGGAAGGGAGTGAGAGATGAGATCTCAAAATAATTTCTCAAGTGCACATACAATGAAAGGGTGTGTTTTGTGGAGCAAGAAGGAGAAGAAGAACCCATAAGATGGGTTTGGAATTAAAATACAAATACAAATATGAGGAAAAAAAATGTTGGGGTTGGGCCATTTTTCACGTGATGAGATTGAGCTATATGTTGGTGGTGAGCTAGAATGGTCCCCAAGCCCATTTTTGGCACCATCTCCGCCATTCCCATTTGCCCAGATTCAGATAAATTTAGAGAGAGAGACTTTGGGGTTAACACCTGGGAATGGGAGGTTACTTTGGATTTTACATTCTTTTCTTTTTTTTTTTATGTTTTGAAGTTTTATTTTAACTTTGATTGGGGAAGCCATGGAGACAAACACTGTGGCTAGGCAACAAAGAGTGTTGATTGTTATTAGCAAATTAAGCAAAAGGACAACAAATGACTGCAAAATCAGCAAACACTTTTAGAGAGAGAGAGAGAAAAAAAACGAAGGGTGAAAAGAACATTAAAAAGAGTATGAAAGTTCTTCAAAAAAAAGTAATTTTTTTAAAAAAAAAAGGAAAGAAGAAGATGATGATTCCTTTTCTTTTGGTGGTATATGTTTATTTTGCCTTTTTTCTGATGAATTTGTTGCTCCAGATGCTCTATTTTTATTATTTTTTTATCGTACTCCAAATGCATTCAGTCAATCAGCTTTTCTTTTCCTCACTTTCTCCTTTTATGACCTCCTAGACTGCACCAGAAATTCATGTTTTCTTGTGAAAAAGCTGTTATAATAGAAAATGCATATATGACAATGAAAATTATGAAAATTTTTGGATAAAACTGTCCATTAATAAAGCATACTTACTATTCAAAGAAAGCACATAATCATTTACCGATATACACGAAAATCATTTTGAATAATTATCAACGCTTACCGATTTAATAAAATTATTTTACCTTTTCTAAAATATACACACATATACTATGTTATGTTTGGAAGAAAAAAAATGAAAAAAGCAAACAAGTAAGACAATGAATTGGGATGAACATGACCACATAGACATGCTCTTTTATTTTGAGCAAATAAACATGCTCATTATATATATATATATATATATATATATATATATATATATATAATCCATCACAAAATTTATGGGCGTCTTTGGTCATTGGAATTGGTGATAGGAATTTTACCCAAGCCATGCATCATCACAACAATTGTGTAGTCATTTCATGGAATTCAATGACAATCAATTACTCATAGGGACAAACCTGCAAACTTTCCTATTTGTATGCAAATTCAGTTGTGGGGTAAAAAAGAAATAAATGAAAACATATGAAAGGAAGAATGCCAATGTGTTGATTGAAATGTTTTCCTATACCACCAAAATATATTCTCACTTTAAAAAATACGTATTCTATTTGTGTTATTTAGAGATTGTTTATATACAATTGTAAAATTGTTCACATATTATGTTGCTATATATATATGCATGAATAATCTGTTTGTGAGAATATAATCATGTTTGGTGAACAATTTTTTGAAACAACTATTTCGAGGATTCAGTTTATTAGCTTTTTACTCCCAAAAATCTGTTTGCATAAAGATAATTTGAATAGTTTTTATCATTAATTGTCTGAAAATTAGCTTTTTATCTCATAAATTTTTCAGAAACAATTAATTTCACCAAATATTATTTTTCATACATAATTAAAGCAGTTCATTAATAACTTACAGTCAATATAATCAACAAAAATGACTCTGTAATAACTAATAATTGATTGTCAAACAATGTCATGAATATAACCCATGTTACTTGGACTCTTTGTTTTTGTGTCAAGCATCCATATTGGATACTCGACACTTGAACATGGCTATGAACATTGGACATTTCATTGTAGACAAAAATTATACAAATTTTTAAAAAAATTGTCAAATCCAACATATGCTTGTGTCATATATTCAACACTTCACTTCGAATAGCCTGGTCCGAGTATCAAAGAGTATAATATAGGTTATTTTTAGGGGGTTGGGAAGGTGTTAGGCTAGTGAAAAGAGGAAGGGAAAAGGGTAAAAAGTGACAAAGTAGATTTTACCTCTTGCCATGGTTTCTCTTTCTCTCCCTTCTCAAAGATCCAAACTGACAGCATTCAGTGACTGTTTTTATGAAAATTTGAAAGGGATGGTTACTGACCTGTCAGTGAGAGGTTCCTTAATTTATCTCCCATTCAATAATAACTAAATATATTAATAAAAAAAATATGCTTCATGCTTGGGGTGGTGCCATCAACGTGTTCATACACTCAGCAAATTGCAGATTTTAAAGCGGGAGAATTCAAATGTAAACCAACCAAATCTTTAAAAAAATAACACAAAATGGCTATGGATTAGTCATTACAGCTGGTTAAGATCCTAATTTAATTAAATTCAAGTCAATAGATAAATCAGAAAATATTTGAATCGAGTCGAGTCAAATCCGAGTCAAAAATTAATTCTAAATATTAAAAAAATGTAGTCAAAATTTATGGTCAGAGAAAAGTAAATTAAATAATTTTATTTTTCAATTTAGAATTTTACATGCATAAAACAACAAATAGATGTCCTTTCTTTTTTTTTTTTTTTCAAAATCATTAACAAGAATGACGAAAAATGCAGTGGAAATATTTAAAACTAAAGCAGTTTCAAGAATATTATTTTATAGCTCATTGACAACTTTGAGATTCTACTTTGGGATTGCCATCCAAAGTTAATGCGATAAGCATTAATTGCTGGGAAAGTTGGATAATGCAGCTCAATAATCTCGCCCAACTTCAGTTGACTAAAAAAACAAAAAAAAAAAAAAAACCCTTGCAGAAATTCAAAGAAAATTGTACATATAATTAAATTAAATAGCATACAAGCACACAGTTGAATCCAAAAAAACAAAAAAAAAAAAAAAGAAACAAAGAAAGAAAAAGAAACATGCAAATAGTTTCATCATAACAGTTGAAGTTGAGGGGCAATCAATCGCTTATAAATTGTCATTCCTCTCTCCTCTGGAGGGAAGAATTCAGAGGAAGTTTTCATGCCGTCCTACCTCATGTAGTTGTTTACAAGCTACAAACTAAGAACTAAGATCATCATTTATACAAAAATATAAGGCAATAGTAGGTCTTGTGTATTACCGTCTCAATTAAAAGTTATTGTGAGACGAAAACTTTTATGATAATTTTAAATACACAGCGGGTGACTAATAATTTATTTAGAGCTAACTCTAATCAAAGTCACCTTTTGATGAATTATTAGTCACTTTCGAATTAAAAAGTCACTTTAGTATAAGTTCTTAGTCTCATTAAAACCTTTAAAAAGTCATCTCTAATAAAGTCCGTCTCACAATAACTCTTACGTGAGATGATCTCATATAAGAATTTGTATACTTAAAAGCTATTCCAAAAAACAAAAATCTTCACCAAATACCTTAATTGAAATAATCTATTATTCCCGCTAAAATACCAAATGCATTCACTTTGCACCCAAACCTATTCCCGCAATAACCTAAACCTTTAGCTACTCTGCTCAAGATTATCACACACTATCACAAACCAATCCTTCAAAGATTATTGCAAAAATTGCTTAACTGGTCGCTGAGTTGAAAACCTCAAAGAAGCACATAACTTATGGACATCCACTCTAACCTTATCAGCACCGGAAAACTAGAATCTACTTCTCCATTGCATAAGCTTCTGAAGTTTCGTTCCACTGTCACTGTTATGTTACAAACAAGAATATAACAACGATGATGAAACATTCAATAATCAAAATTCTACACAAATAAATGCGAGAAATATACAAGTGTAAATCATTCTTGACAACTAAATATGTGAACAAGTGAAGTTTGAGAAATTTCAAATACATGAAACCTTATTCATAACTCCTAACGAGCAAATATGTATGTTCAGGCATGTAAGTCTCATGAAAGAAAGCGATTAAAAATAAGATGTTAAAAAATTCGGCCTCAAAATCACAACTGTGGAGTATCAACCAAGGTTAGGGCTTCGGCATTAGGAAGTAATAGAAAGAGAAATCCCAAAGCCAAAAGGGATATTTCAACTTTGAGCCATGAAATGATTGAGAAACAACTATCACCATCATGGATTCTTATCTTTTTTTGAATTGGGGCAGAGAGAGAGAGAGAGAGAGAGTCTTTTCATCCAATACAAAAGCTGTAGTCCCCACCCCAATTGATTCATGAAAATAAGCTGCCAAAAGAAACTTCTGATGATGCAAAAATGAACGGTGTACTGTTTTGGCTTTTAGTTTTAGGGATTAGTGATTCTTCTTCTCTCCTCTGTAGTTGCCGTTCTAACCCTCTCATTATTTCCCCTGGCTATCATTATTTCTCCACCAGCTCAGTCAGTTCGACAACTCACTCAGTAGTCAGCTCCCTCAGCTTCATTCTCGGGAAGAATTTAAGTACCCTATTCATTATTTGCCCACAATCTTTTTTCTCTTTTCAAATTCACTCAATGCCCTTCACTTATTCAACTGTACAACAACATAGCACATTAGAGGCACCTAGGGAAACCCCAAAATGGTTTCATTCATCTAGAAAAGGTAGATGATATAAGAGATCCCACCTCCAAGGGTAAGCAATAGGTAGAAGTGACATGATGGTCTAAAACCTATGTTCAAGTCATACGAGATAAGATTCGTGTTTGCACCCTCGAGAGGGGGGCACATACACATGGTTCCCTATCAATATTGAACATCACAAGGGACCAACTTCAAGCCAGTTTCCCTTGTTAAAGGTCATGGATGAGCTCATTAGGTTAATCCCCCAAATGATGTCAATTGGAGTGTTACTTACAGATGACATTATTCTAGAGGATGAAAAAGGAAGGCAACTATAGCAAATGGGGATTGTGGAGAAACACCTTAGAGTCCAAGGGTTTGATATTGAGGAGGACTAAAACAATGTAACTAGTGAGATAAAACAAAAAAATTTAATGCAGAGAATAACTCAAGACAACTAGTTCTGTGACAATACAAAATCGGCAAGGATATCACATAATGAATTCAAATTAGACGGCAGAAACAGTGTGCTTAAAGGATTCCATGTAAACATAAAGAAAAGGAAAGTTCCGTCCTACGATGCTGTAGGTTGCAAAGTGCTTACCAATTAAGCAAGTACAAGTTTATAAGATGTCAGTGGTAGAGATTACTGATAACAGTGATGAGGATGCTGTGTTAGAATGCTTACGTCTAGATATCCTCAAATCTCGTTGTGATGAGATAATACTAGGCATGTTGTAGATGAGCTTCTAATAAGTCTATATTGTCATAATTATTGAGGCGATTCATAACTACATATGAGCAGGTGATTGTTAACATCCAGAGAAGAAAACAGCTCTACCAATTGGCTAACACTATTACGTGGAGTACTATTCATAAAATAGCATCAGACCCACTTCTTATGGTACTTAGTAAGATACTCAGAAAATACTTGTCCTCCACTCTCCTTTGAAACTATTGTTGTTTGTTCTTTGTTATCTTGTGAAGGGTTTAACAAACATCAATAAACACAGCAACTTCTTTTTTTACTAAGAAGCACAGACACTCTCCAAGACTTCACATATCCGTGTCTAACACGTGTTGGAACCGATGCTATTAGACACTCATTAAAGCATGTTAAATACACACACGACACAGAGGTATTGGGCTTTGTTATAGACAGTTAAAGGGTGCATATAGTATAGCAATTTGTCATTGTTTCCCCCAAAAAAAATAACTCAAGGCTAGAAACATAAAATACATTATAAAAACAAGTATTAAAAAAAATTATGTTACCATTACGTGTCCATTATGTGTCATGCACCAATGTTTTGAAAATGATCATATCTCGGTGTCATGAGTGTCCATGACAGGTATTGCTGTCCATGCTTCTTTTTTTTTATTTTTTTTAAAAGTTCTGGTACCTTTACATGCACAAGCCCACAAAAGGGGGAAAACATAGAAGTACATGCACAAGCCCACAAAAAGGGGGAAAACATAGAAGTTCATCACTTAGCCGGCCTTAATTCTTCCTCACACGTTGTCGCTCTAGTGTTTCAACTTTCTAAAGTATATGCTTTTCATTCTCAACCTCCCCCCACCTCCCACCAAAAAAAAAAAAACAAAAATAAACCCTCAATTGCCTACCACAAGTTTTCTACCAACTGTGCACAGTGCACCCCCGTCTCTCACCCAAAAAGTAAATGCTCTGGGTTAATCCTTATCACAAGAGTAGAGTAGTTACCCCAATCACTATTATTTACTTTCACAGTTCCACACTCTCTCACCCACATTCGACTAAAAACAAAATCAAATAGACAACAAGACCAGGGATAAGATAAGGAAAACATCTCCTTTGGGAAGAAAACAAAACCAGCAATAAAATGACCCAATATATTTACTGGAAATAATAATGGCCGTGGTCGAGGATACTGTTGTTTGCCTCCAAATTAAACAACAATATGAATTATGAAGGTGGTGGCATGAGAAACAAAACTAGTATCAGGTTCACTTATGAGGATGCTGTCCTCTTTTAAGGTTTTTGCACCACTGTAGCTTTCAAGTAGGTTGTGGACCCTGCTTATTCATCAAGATATCAGCTGCTAAAAACAACCACAAGGGTAAAAATTTGAGTGGTCAAGACCAATGTGTCCGCCCTAATGTATGTACTTGTACTACCCCCACGGTTTTATCTTCACAATCACACACCCTAACTTATGTAGTTCTACTAAACTTACGATTTTATCTTCACGAATCACGTGCATTCTCTTCTTTTGGCTGAATCACTATCATTTTCACTTGGAACAAGATATTAAAGATTTTCTGTCTCCTTGTATGTGGCTAATTATGTGTACGCTCCCAAATCATATTGAATCCCATAAAATTTTATTTAAAGGTACAAGCACCACATCCCAGTCTGGATCTTCCAATGCCAAACAAAAGATGAATTCAAGGATTGGTCAGAACTCAGAAGGCACAGTAGGGGGGTGCAGACTAACAAAGAGAAAAAGGAAGCACCACTGATGAATTCCAGCTGCAAATACCTTGTAAGGACCTGATTACATAGTCAGGATTTTTTTTTTGGGGGGAGGGGGAACCTAGAGAAATGGAATATCTATTGATATATGTTTCAAGGTGAATCGATCTCCATAATTATGGCCATCCTGGAAGACATAATACGTGAATGAACAGCGAAAAACAGCCAGACACCAAGACACTCTAGCAAGAGGAACTAGTTTTGTTGACAATTTGACATAAGCATTAATCGCCAATTAGATCTAGTATGAAATCAAATTTACTTGAATCGATCATTATTCACAATTGGCATATTGAACCTATAACAGAATGCAACATCTTGGAAAATTGTAGAAAGTACCTTTTTAGAACTTCAGACATTCTCTCATCATAAATCCTGGAAACATATTCAAGTTTTACCATCCACCTCAGAACCTGAGCCAGTTCAGCCAGGTGTTGGAAAGTATTCTCTCTTTCGGCAACACTCTGATAGCCTTTCCTTTGCCATGTAACTGGGTTTACCTCTTTCCTCTTCCCTCCCCATCAGCAACTTCCGATTGGTTCTGGGCAATGATTGTTCATATACTTCATTATGTTCCTTGCTTGGGAGAATAGGGAGTGCTACTCCATATACTTCTGTGCCAGAGCTGGTGATGCAGGAGTTGACATGCTATTCTGAGAATTACAATTACATCATGAAATCAAATAGAAATAAGCTTTAGATCTGTAAAACAACCATATTCAACGGTTTATTGCTAATACAAATACGTCATTTACTCCAGCCAACACCAACCAAATTTAAAAAGACGTATACACCCATATTATCGACAGTAAACGATTAGCAAACAGATTAGATGAAAATACTATTCAATGATCTAACAATCACCACATGGCCCATTATATGTAGTGGACAGAAACAGTGTACAAAACGTATTATACATTCTCAAACTCAATGCGCATGGATTGCTCACAAAAGTCTGTCAAACCAAGCACTGGTCCCATTCCATTGCAAAAGGAGTATGAGCACATAGAGGGCTATAGCACGTAATGCACCGTCTCATACGACTTCATATGCATACATGAACAACCACTTTCTGTGTATACAAATAGACAAAGCTTCCAGAACATCAGAATATCATATTTAACCATAAAATGCACTCTGGATACGTGTTCTAAACAGTTCAAATTTGTAAGCTATAGAAATTCCACCAATGTCACAAATCAGTAGCTTTAGTATCTTCATCAGCTGCTGGCACCATTCCTTAATATGAATTTCTCAGCCCTGATCAAGCACATAATGCATCAGAACTCCGAGAAGGTTTCCTTCCATAAGAAACTCATAAAACTTCAGCAATGATACAAAGTGATCCAAAGGCACAACCAGTTGAAAGGGGAGGTTAAGCCACTGAGCTTCTATAAAGTCATGTAAAACCAACAAAACAGCAAAGTGGGAGAAACTATCACCAACCTTATTAGGAAGCTTGCCATGCAATTTTTCAACTCATAGTTGACTGTTTCACTGCCACCTTATTTTTGCCTCTCAGCAGCCTTCTCATCGAAAGAGAGTGGTTTATCATGCAGGCGAAAAAGAAAAAAGAAAACATAAGTGCATGAACAGCGTTTCTTTATATTAACTAGCCACATCATGCAATAAACAGATTTTCCCCAATAAAAGACAGACAACTTTATCAGGAAACTGGAAAATCAGGTACTCAACTTCACTATGGATAAGTCATCATAATTTTCGGAAAATTAAAAAAAGGACACTTTATAGATATGTATCATAACATAATATATAGGGTTAAGACAGCTATAATAACAACAAACTAAAACAGCCACATCACCTATTCATACCACTAAAATTAGCATCCAACAAATTCTTGCAGTAAAATCCATACTACTAATATATGATACCACAGTGTATTAACTACAGTCTACAAACGCCTAAAGATTTCTTTCCCCCAAGAGGAGGAGCTGTAACCCAAATGTAATATAAGGTAGCTTAATGATCAAATTTTATCATTGTCAAACACAGTCAGAGAAATTGCATTAGCAGCTTAGTGCAAACAACATGAGACAAAAGGAATAATAAGAAATCTGGGGTCAAACATCTCACCTTTCTGAGTTTATCAAGAATGGAATTTTCAAATGCCTGGTATCCAGCTCCAACAAGATTGCTAATAGGTGGCCCATCAGGCTCCACAGGCTCCTGGGCTCTAACAGAAGGATTAGAGGTAGATGGCTGCATCGGCAGAACAAGCAATGGATTTGATAGATCACCGCATACAGTTCCAGTGGCAGCAACCTGTCATGAAAATAATGCCAAAATGTCAAATTGATTACAGAAGTTTCGAGTGAGGCAACACAATAAACTTAAGGGAGAAATGAAGGGTTCATCGAACACTAACCGCAGCTTCCTTAGATGTCATAACAATGAGTGCAGATCCTTTCTTCTTGGAGCTCTTGATCACTACATCTTCAACTTCGCCAAACTCCTCAAACACCTCCCTCAGCCTACTCGCACTGTAATCTCCAACTCCCTTCTCCCAAGTTACTTTCAAGACCTTGGTCCTGTCTAAGGTTACCCCACCAACTGAACTTGCATTCTCAGTGACCTTCCGCTTCACCTCTTCCTTCTCCCCAGGCATTTTGGTCTTCGCATGCATAGCGCGGATACGAGCAATCTCCTCTTGCAACTTCCGTTTGATCCTTTCTTCTTCCTCTTTCGCCTTCCTCTCTGGGTCAGGGGCAGCAAATGAGTCCCTTTCTCTCTTCTCCAAATCCGAGACCATACGTTGGCGTTTGGCCTCAAATTGCTTCTCGCGATGCTGCTTTTCTCTCCTAACCCGTAGTAGCTCATCAAACAGTTTCCTGGCTGTGTCATCCTTGAGCACCTCATAAGAGGATTTGAGCTTCTGAAAATTATCATGGGCATTGGGGTCATCCGGCCTCTTATCAGGATGCAGCTCTAAGGCTTTCTGCTTATAGGCTTTTGAGATTTCTTTTTCAGTGAGATTGGCACCTTCCTCACCAGATGGTAATCCCAGAACCCTATAGTGATCAACCTCAGGGTCCATGTCCTGCTGATCAATTTATAACTGGACAATCTTGAGAATGAAATCCTAAAGTAGGAAAGAACAAAAGACCTATAGCAGATTATAAGGTCAAAAGAAAAAAAAAACATTAGGAAGGTGTACAGATGAAACTGTAAATCGCTGTGGGAGAGGAAGCGGAGGGAGAGGGTCTAGTGACCCACTAACTAGTAGCTACCAAATACAGGTTACTTAACTCATGTCTACCCCAAGCACGGTGGCATTCGTTGTGAATTTTACTGTACAAGAACCCCGCAAGAGCTGCATATCCTTTATATCATAATGTCCCAAAATAATCAATGTTTTGACAACATCATGCATCAAATACTATGACATAACCTGGCATAGGAGAACAACATCACTATATTTCCCTTGAATTTGTTAAAATTACTCACATCTACAATCTAATTTCTCCTTAACCCTAACACAACAGAAACAACATCTTAAGACAGTTAAAGGGAATAATTTATGTATCCTGGATCTTGAACGCTCCCGACTCTTAGTAGCTCATTGCATTAGAACTACCATACTCTCAAACATCACAATCACACAAAGCAATCAACAAATTTCTAAGGGTCGGTAAGATCAACGATCAGTAAACTATTATCTCAATTAGGCCTAAATTATTCACTGTATGCATAAGCTTGATTATAGGTCTTGCCTCGTCATAATTTAAAATTGAGAAAGAGAAGGTTAAAATTACACATAGAAATCTCAATTATACGCACAGCAGAGAAATGAAAAATATCTAAATTTCAGAGCATAACATTGCAATACAGAACACAAATTGCAAAGCAGAACCGGAACTAACTAAAGAAGTCGGCTGTTTCAGTCTTTTAAGTCGTCAGAGAATCTCCGGAAAACGAAGAATAAAGCGATCTAAAGTCGAAACTACTATACCTCTCCGGGAAATCGTCGGAAAGAGTGCAAATCGCCGCACGAGGTCGATAAATTTCAGAGACTGTCGATTTCAGCGAGAGACAGAGCGGGTATGAGCACAGATCTATCTCAAACCAAAACAATGAACAAAATTAAAAAGATTGAAAGCGTACACCTCGTCCGAAAACGTCCGAATGCCCAAATCCCGACGGCCGGCTTGAGGTGCGCCGCCGACGGAGGAGGCTGAGATCAATCTCTTCTGTGTGAGTTTTAGTATCTGTCTCTCTCCAGTGCGAAAATTTATTTTTTACGGCTGTTTTTTGTTTTCCTTTTTTTTTTGGTAGACTTGCTTTTTGTTTTCTTTGTGTGCTCCTATGAATTTGAAAGGGATAAATCAGTTGTATATTTGGAAGCCTCTGTGCTCTATGTAGCTAGTAAAAATTTGGGTTGGATTTGAAATCGGGTTAATTATTGGATGAAATTTTTTGTCCGATACTCGATTTTTTCATGTCGAATAATTTGGATAAGTGTAAACTGGGATTAGAATTGGTTTCGCACAATAAAAATATAAAAATTTTATATCCGAATTTAAAATTCGAGCAAAAATTCATACCCAAAGCCGGTTTTTTTCGGATCGGACAAATTCGGATAATCGGGTCTTTGCTGGCTCTATGCAATGGATTTCAACCCTTCAAAAATAAAAGGTCCAAGACTGTTAATCCAGATCAATATGTTAATCATTATTGAGAAATTTTTGCATTTTAGGATGTATTAGAAAATGGTGAGAATCAGGAATCGGATAGTCAATATGCTTGAAATTAGCATTTTTAAGCTTGGACATTATTGTATTTGTTTTTGCCAAATATGCATTGTAAGTGCCATATGATAAATTATGAATGGTTAGTGAACTCTTCCTTTATCTTACCCCAAAAAAGGTACACTTTATAATTTCTTATTTATGCGAAATTCTGTGCCATTATGGCGGTAATCATGTCAAGCTAACGAGCAATCCGTGCGTAGGGCGGAACTTGGATTCAATGTGAATATGTCACCACCAATTTGAAGTTTTGATTCATCGTTATTTTAATTATTTAAACGCTCAAATTTTGTTGTCAATGCAGCAAATGCACAGGAAGAGATTTCATATTTCCAAGGTAAAAGTTGCCTTTTAGTAGGAACATTTTATCTACTAGTTCCTGGTGAGCCCAAAAATTTCTTGCTGACTTTATTATTCAGGGTTTTGGCTCAGTCTACTCCAACGGGTGGTGCTCTTGATCGTGTTTCTGAGAAGCTGAAGGCATACTTTCTTCGAGGTTTCATCTTTTGGATGTCTCATTATTGCTTGAAAATGTGGCACTCTTGATTCTCCCATGATGTTCATAACGTACAAGTTTTCTTAGATCAGTTTCCCACTGGTGGGGATTTGTGGGAATCTCATCGATCCGGTGAAGTTATCAATTTTTCGTGGAAGAGATTTTTGGAACTGGTTCTGATCGATCACATCAGTGAGAAGCATGGCATATGGTAAGGTTTGATCCTAGTGAAGCAACTTCCTTTCAAAATGACTCAATCTTGAGCTGCCTGAGCTAGACATAGAGGTCATCTCTTTTGCACCCTAACACTGTCAATAGATCTCATTGTCTTCCATCATCTTGCTCTAGTTTCCTTTGATGGAAAAGTTCTCAGAACATGCTGCCAATGGCTATGAACTTATACTCTGATTTCCAAAGTGACTTACTGACTTCTACTTCATATTTCAGAAAACATTGGATGCTATTGATAAAACCAACATATATATATTCTGCAAAGTAGATGTTGATTTTCATCGTTTAATTTTCGTTGTTTTTACATTGTTTTTTATCAATTCAGAAGCAAATAAAATTATATCTTGAGTTTTCAACCTTAATTCCCGCATTTGGATCACCTCTTTGTTTGTACTGTTATTGAGAATGGATGTCTTCATCGCTAGAGCTAGTTCTGTACTTACTGTCTCTGATGTTGAAGAGCACTTGAATCATTGACTGAACATCTGAGGGATTTGGCCTCTAAGAGAAAGGGGGAGATAAATATGCTAGGATTATTACATTCAATGCAGTAGATAAGAGGTTTCATTGGCAGTTCAGGTGCTGAACTATTGAAGTAGTTCTTGAAATGGGCAATACGTCCTACGATTTGCCGATGACTGCACTTACATGGACTATGTGAATTACATTTGTACTGATATTTGATCATTAGTCTCTGACATTGCCATTTTGGTTTCTACATTTGTTCATATTAGGTTGGTGGAAATTGGCACTGGGACGATTATTTTCTGTGTTCAATGTGCCATGTATTTTACACTTACTCCTTTTCTTCGAGTTGCCGAGTTGAAGTTACCTTCCTTTTGCAGCTTACAGGTCCTGCAGGTGCAAGGCCTGTTGACAATAGGCACCTAAAGTTTTAAGCTGCTACATAAAATTCATATACATCGTAGCGCTCGAGAGATGCCAGGAGTCGATAGACATGAAATATGAGTACCATGATTACAAACCAATTATTGTTGATAGACTACTTTGACAACGAGTGGAATGGCTACATATAAGACGACCAACCTAGAGGCTCAACTCCCGAGTATATCATAACGTTGTTGCACTCCATGTAAGCTCCTGAAATGGCCCAAGTTTTTGTCCTTACTACTATCGTCATTGGATGCAGCAACTTGCCTTTTGTGCTCCAAGTTGGCAAACTAGTTTATGGGGTTTAGTCACAAACTCCACCTTATCATCTATATTGCATTCCATCACTTTTCTTACAATTTCTTACAGCTTTTTACAACTATCTTATAGTGACTTACAATATTTTATACTTTCTTATAACTTTTTACTACTAAATAAAATAGGGCTAAGTCTAGGGTTTTTACTACTAAACAAGTGAAGAGTAACATACCGTAGGTATTTTTCGTAAAAGTTTTGGATTCAATCTTTTCATTTTAATCGGTAAAGGAATCTACTTGATTGGATGTTGTATAGAAAATTGATATGATTGGAGATGGAATTCATTCATCTCACACTAAATGGGAAGCACCCACTTGCTTAAATGCCATGCCCAATTTCTTGTTTTTCTTCGAAACGCCTGCCACTTTGATGATGGCAACCTATGAAAGATCATCAACCACCACATTGGAAGAGGATCATTATGTAATAGAGGAAGCACATTGTTGGATAACTTTTTTCCCCTTTGAAGAGGACACAAAATTGATAGGAGATGATGTCCCAACGTGATGTTGTTGGAAAACTTTCAAAAAAATTACATTGTTAATCAAATTCTAAATGTGAAGGCTTCATTAAGTTAAGAGTTTAATAAATATTTTCATTTCTTTGATTTATAAACTCGTTATTAAAAAATAATAAATTTATTAATTTTTTTAAAAAAAATTGAATGAATTTCGATATTAGAAAAACTAATAGGATTCTCAAAAATAAAAAATTTGACATAATCTTAAAAGGTTTTTTATCTTGTATGTCTTTGTTCATTAAATGCAATGAGTTTAAGTATCGAACTTTTCAACCAAGATGGTTCTTGCCTAATAGTACAAGTAATATTCCTTGAAATCCCTACACTGTTAATTCTGTAAAAGGCTTCCTAAAAGTGAAGTCAAATCACATAAACTTTTAAATTTAAAGTTTTATACGTTATGACTTGCCTTATTACTTCCCCTTTCCCCCAAACATTGTATTACTTATTATAGAATCTTTTAAAAAGTACGGTCCTTACTCGAGAAACAATCATTTTAACTTTTGAACTAGCCATTTTAAGTTTCTCATTCAATTTTCATTATCGTGGTTTGAGTTCCTCTTATCATATTCACTCCCTCAAATTAATAGGAGTATATATAACTTTAAATCCAAAGATAGATATAGAAAGTCAATGGCACTAACCTTGGGGCAATGTATTTTCAAAAAGAATGGCTAAGTGTAGGGGAATTTTCTTTAGGTTAACTTTATGATGATCTTCCTATCATATCAAAATCTCCAAAATGGGAGACCCAATGGACAATAACTAATAGATAAAGCATAATAATAAAGTGGTATTGATCTATTCACTAACCACAAAAAGAGGTAGAATAGTCTTTTATATGTGGCTTTTAGCCTTGGCCACGTCAATCAATCACTCAATCTTAAGCTAGCTTCGCATAGGTGCTTTTATAAACATCTTGACTTCTCCTCTTTATAAAACCACAAGGGTATTACATCCATGCAATATATATATATATATATTCTTGATCAACCATGCTGTGCAAAAAACAATGCGCTATTTTTATGGTCAATATCTTATAATATAATATAGGAATGGTAGAATATACATTGTATACTTCTAATGGTGATGTAGAATATTGGTATTTATCCTTTGCCTAGTCAACTAAGCCCACTAATTTACCTAATGATTTGATTCACTTTTGCAGCACTAGTTCATTAAACTTTATGATATTTTTAATAAAATTATATTTCTTAAATTAAAGTTAGTTAACACTGTACGAGTCAGAGTTAGTACAATTGATATGTAATACAAATGCTCAATGTAAAATCCTGTCTTCCCACTAAATATAAATCAAAGTGACAATTTGTTCAGGATTGAGAGAGCTAGTAGCAGCAAATAAGTCATTTAACTTGAAATTATATAAATTATCCTTCCCACTTTCAGCCTATACCCAACCAACCTTTGTGAGCCATGATTGACAAAGACTCGTTTGATTACCAATTTTAAACACACCTACTACACTTATCTATCTTTTATTTTGTCGTTCAACAATTATGACTCGAGTTCTTTTAGTGTTTTTTATGCGAGGAATTTTGCTTATGTTGGTTTTTTAAAAAGTTTCATACTTCTGTTCTTTTCATAATTTAAAGTTTTTAACTCTTTGCGTATCAAAAAATGATTTATGACTTTGTCCAAATCTGTAGAAAATTTGCAAAACTAAGGGTACTTAATTGAAACAACATGTTTATAATCAAATCTTTATCAAATACTATATTTTTGGATAAGAATAGTAAATCTTTATCAAATACTATATTTTTGGATAAGAATAGTAAATCTTTATCAAATACTATCTTTTTGGATAAGAATAGTAAAGGATTTATAAAGATGTATATATAAATGGCTAGTTTTCCTATCCTTAGTCTAGTGATGTTCATCCTTGTTCTCCCCCATAAATTTAATAAGACTAGGCCCAGCAATATGAATAGCCTTTTCATCAAGAATACTACTCTAATTAATAGGAATTTGTCCTAATTATTTGTTTGCCTTTTCTTTTTCTTTCTCGGATTTGAGCCAAACTCTTTAAACCGCTAAAAGATAAGGGTGAGAAAGCAGCTTATAAGGGATTCGAGAGAACGAATAAGAATAAACTCTTAATTTTTCATATAAACATATTGGACCTGGTAAAAGTGATCCGATCCGAACGGATGACCGAAACCTAAAATCGAATCGAACTGAAGTTGAATATTTTCAATCCAAGTGTTTTATCTCTTTTTAAGACAAGATTATTGAATCAGTATCAATTGACCCGACCCTACACTTGACTAAATTATAAATGATTTGAATATAACCCGACTCGAATTAACTAAAATCGAAACCGACTCGAATGATTCGATTGTTAGTTCCGACCAGGAGGGGTTAAGGCACCATTTAATGTATGTATTGGTTTCCTAAAGGATCCAAGACCATATCAAAATGAGATCACACTTGCTCCCCACATCCTCATTTGGCAACCCCACCACAAGCAAGCTAGCCAAGGTCTTGGGTAATCTAATTAAGGAGAAAAAGCAAACAAACTTTTAGTGGATAAGGAAAGGATAGAAACTATGTTTGTCCTCAAATATATATATGAAAGCATTTAATTTCCAACCTTATTATGAACTATTCTTTTCTTGTGAAGTTTGTAGAGATCCAACCTTGTTGGGTCTATTTTTATCATTGTCAACATCAAAAGGACTTTGTTGTTGTGGGATTGTAGGGATGGGATATGCTTCTTTGCCTTTCCAGGGGAGAACTCATTTGCCCCACTTCACCTTTCATTTCCCTCTCTCTCCCCTCACCCCTTCTCACACCCATCCATGTTAGTTGCCTCTCCTCATACCTTGCATTGTCCCATCCATGTCTTCTACTTATCAATACATTATTTGTATTTATTTTCTTCACCAACTCTAATTTACTAAAACCTCATGTTTGTTTCTATCTTGATTATGACATTTTATCATTTTCTCTATCAGTCTATTTCCTTTTAAATTATATTTTATGTGTATACAAATTAAATGTTCCTATGTCTAGATTTATTATTAATTAGTGCATATAACATATAATTAATTAAATTAGAAAAGATCAAGTTCGACCATATTAGAAATCGATACCACTAAAAAATTATTAGTGACTCACCCACTATACATCATTAATAAATAACGAACCTACCAATACTATATTTCAATATAGACACCCTTGATTAGTTTGAAATTTTTGAGTGACATGGTTTCACGATAGACATAAATTTAGTTATATCAATCAGACAACGGTTGAATTTGTAGTTATCAGCAAAAACCCTATGTATGAGGTTATCACAGTTGTTGTACGTGGCTTGTGATATCTTGAAGGTTTTTAATTGAGGAGGTTTTCCCTCTTCGAAATGATCATTTTGTGTGCTTAGTTCCAAGAAATATGCATGGGCAATGTATGTCTTATGCACATATAGTATTAGTACGTGGGGTCAAAAAAATTCATCAGATAGCTTCTCTCATTTATAATTGGATAAGTTGTTTTACTATATTATAGTGAACAAGTAGTTGCCCCTTTGGAGCATGAAGGTTCATTTTCAATTAATTATCATACTAGACGACCCCATCACTTGAATAATTGCAGCCTAGGGCTTTTGGAAGAGGTGAGATAAGGGTGCATATTTATATGTATATAATAATCCACGACTTCTAGCATGGAATCGATCATCAGTTTGATTTGAGTGACATCGTCTAACCGGTTATGAGGTTAAAATAATTTCGGGTTTTAATATTATGTAGACATGAACAGTATATAAACATTAGATTAAATATGTTGCTCATTATGATTAGACCTGTTAATTGGGTCAGGTCAGTTTCGTTTTGGATTAGCTTGGGTCGGGTAATGATCGGATCATTACCATTCGGTTGAGTTTCGGGTTCGGGTCAGGCTAACTTAGCTCAACTTATATTTGGTTCAATAAGTTTGTCTTGCAAAGACAACACTTTGATGAAATGTATTCGAGTTCGATTCGGTTCGATTCGATTCAGGTTCTAGTCCTGGTTCAGATTATTTCAATTTGACTTTTAAATATTAGGTCGGATTCGGCTCAGTTTGAATTTTGGGTCATGAATATCGTTCGGGTAAGAATGACTAACCTAATAAGGAGGTATATTTATATATAAAGATTTGCCTTATTGTAAGTTATGTTGAGAAATTGTCATACTGAATTTACTCTTGCTTTTTTGCCTTTTGTTTTTATCTTTCTTGACATTTGATTATGGTTGCATAAAATTATCTTGCAATAGGATCATTTTTACAAGGCCTATTCTCCTTCTTTGTGATTGCTTCATTATGTCTATAGCAAGATAAGAAAGTAAATATTAACTAGAAATAGAATTGAACCAGGTTCATGATTTATAATCCCTTACCTAAAACATATAATCTCCAAGATATCAAGATTATCCACACACACTGTCGTTGCACCTGTCGATATTTTGTCTTTTACTTGGGACTAGAGAAACTAATCATTCAAATTTACAGTACAGTCTTTATAAATTTTTTAAATTAAATTCGAGATTATTTGATGAGAGGAAAAGTAATGAAATTATGCTTGTTTGAAGTTACATTAAAAATTAACATAAATAAAAATAAAAATAAAAACGAACATAAACGAATACAAACTGACGTAAATGAAAAGAAATAAATAGAAACGAATATAAATAAACAGAAATTAACAAAAATATAAATAAACAATAATTTTTATATAACTTCAAATAGGATCTTCGACCTTTAAAATATCGGATATTGGACAAATTGTATGGCAGTAGCAGACATCGTTAGGGCAAGAAGTGTAGTGTATTGAATATTGCTGTCAGAAACTTTATATTGATAGCGATATATACATGTGCATGTGTGTCCACTTCACGTCATTCAGAGTGATGCAATTGGTGATCATAACACAACCCTTGGTCTACCAAATCCTAGAAAATAATGTTCATTGTCTTCGTTAATGAATTAAGCCTTTCTTACTTTCTCTACAATCCTAAATTCATCTATCTAGACATAAAAATATGTTGCACAACACACCCTATGGTAGAATATCCAAAATACTCCCGTTCATCGTCCTCGGCTATTTTCACTGAACAAGTAAAACTCTTCTAGGTTGCGAACGTTTCAAGGTAAAACTTCTCAAAAAAAAAAAAAAGTGTGTTTCCAATGATTCGAGTTTATATTCTCCTTTTACTAAAGTAATACAGTTATCACTATAACCGACACTTTGTTGGTATCATTATTGTTTTATTGGACGTGTGTGCATTTGAGATGATTACGTCCATATATTCGTCAAATCGCATGCAATCAATCTGAGTTAAGGTGCACATTGAGAATAAATGTACTGACTAATTACGTTTTGTCAATTCAGCGAATTAAAATGTGCAACAATTTTCACATGTGATTTTAGAATGCCTATTTCGACCTTGCCTGACTTCACTATGCTTCTTGGGCGTACCATGAGTGTGTGTCTCACATGAATAGGGAAAAAATGGACCGTTTAAAATAAAAAAAAAAAAACAATGATGAATACAAAAATTAAGCTCATAGATAAAAATGAAATTTATGTGCCGAAATTAATGGCATGGGCAGTAATATTACATGGACACCCAAAACTATAGAAACAAAAAACAGATTGTTTATCGGCTGATACCAATTTTTGGCTTTCACTCCTGAAATTACATGGTGCCAACCGCCAAGCAATATTGTGCGGTCAACTATTTTTTTAAAATATATATATATAGATGTATTTTAATTTTAGGTGTAACTTATAAAGTTTCGTACTCAACTTCCGATATTTTTTTATTTCGAGAAGGGTGTAATCCTTTTGGACTGAAGTATCTACTATAAAAGTGCGTTTTCAGATATTTAAACTTGTCCTTATCGGGATGAGACCACTACTTATCTCAACCAACATCTTGTTGATACTTTTAAAGAAATTATTAATGGCCTAAATGTGAAAAAATCATTGCATAAAATAATTATGAAACATTATTTATTTTGGAGAAGAATGGCAATTATGCCTTTTAATACGTGACAAAGTCCAATAAAATTATATATTTCATCAAAAATTAATGTACCTTATAAATGGTTTTAAAGAGTAAAGATCCTCGTAGTTACACCAAAAATTAAAGTATCATTACAATGTTTAATATGTTACTTAGTAAATAGATAGTGTATCTGTGCAATCTTAATTGTTTTATGATGAGAGGTCAATTATTTTTCTTTCATTTTAAAATATTTGTTGTTTTAAGATTATGAAGGAGTATTAAGGAAACACTAAATTCATGACAAAATTTGTGAAAAAAGACTAAGTTATCCCAATATTTTATTGAAAATAAAAAAATTAATGAAAAAGAGAAAAATAAAGTAATTAATAAAGATAAAATTGTTAAACTAGCCATTAATTTTTTGAAACGAAGGGAGTAATAATAATTATTATTATGATAAGAGGTTAATAATTCGTACATTAACAAACGAGAATCAAAGTATAAATTTTAAACTATTTTTCAAAATTATTGGTGCCTTATTTTCTCAAGTAATTTCGTATTCCTTAATTTCTCTAACAAATTGTGAAAAATTGCTGTTAATTAGCTTACATTCCATGGCAGACTCAACAGAGAGGCACTATGAATCGTTTATTGTTTTCTTGCCGACATATTATCGAGTTTTGCTTAGATTGTGGCCAGTCAACGAGTGAATCATATCGATCAAAGAAAGAACCCAAAAAATAATAAATCAAGTACAGAATGTATCGAGTGTGGTTAACAGGAAGTACGAGCAATTTGAGGTATTTTTCTCCCACCCTTTTCACTTTTTACGTACAGTTTTGTTATACAGTTTAGATTCATTGCGATAACGGACGGGAAAATATAAAGTCGATATCTATAATTAAATCTATTCATTTTAAAATTCATTTTTCTCACTAAATTCTACGAAATTATAAGAGATAATGATCGGAAGTTATAAAAAAGCGTCCAAATGAGGAAGAAAGAGTCATAAAGAACGATAATAGAAACAAATACACTCTTCTAATTTGAAATTTAATCGCTAAATTGAGACCCCATCGAACCATAAAATAATTCGGGTTCGGAGAATGTAAAATACCAGGCTCATAGTTTTCATGTGAGGCAGTGTGCGTAGTACACATGGGGCAAGCCCGGTACAATAACATCAAAACTGTGGGCCGCTTGTGACCCGTTTGCCGCAACGTAATTTATTTATTTATTTATTTTTTTATCCCAATCGCAAATAGAACTCTCTTCTCCTTCTCTCTATTTGTTTTCTTCTTATCTTTTTTCCCCCAGTCTCCAGAAAAGCAGGTCCAAAATGTCAATTTTGGTATATGACAAAATGCAAAATTTCAGCATCATAAGTTTCAGTAACATTGTCAAGTAATGCAGTTGGTATCCAGATTTTTCCGGCGACATTCAGAAGAGGTATTATGTATAAGTATTGTGAATGAATGATCTTGGAATAGGTTTATATTCTAATACGTTTCCTCACACGAATATTTTTAGATTTGAAATGTGGATTTAACGAAAGACTCTGATATTAGAAAATAGGTTATACTTGTCTATCGAAAGAACTCAGTTTCTTATGAATTGATTGACATTAGTTGAAGATTAGAGTAATTTGCTTTTCTTAATATTTGATCCGTCATTATGATTAGAGTGCTTTTAAAGCAAATTTGCTCAATTGACAAGACTCGAGATTAATATCTTACAAATAAAAATAAATGTCTAACTATTTGAGCCATTATTTGTTAGAATAGTAATACTGTAGTGAACGGAAACCATACGAAAAGGTCATTATAATCATGTCGTTATTTTTTACTCTTTTTTTAACCTTTTTCTAAATTTTAACTAGTAGAGTTTTGGCCCTATGTGCTGTCCTTTTTGTTTCTTCAGCTAAGAAAATAAAAGATGATGGGTATCATTTTTGGTTTTGACAGCAGATAACTTTCAAGTTCCTTCAGATGTTTGAGAAGGTGTCGGGGAAAAAGGCCCTTATATGCATAAAATCGGGGGTAAAGTTGAGTCTTTTTGTAGGAATTGATTTGGCTCTGTTGCTTTATTTAGCATGACAGAATTTCGTACAACTAGAACTATGTATTGGTCTAATTTTAATCAAAAAAGATCTAACACAACACACATTTTGATTCCCTAATCACCTTTTTGTCTGCGGATAAAAGCTCGATCAATTATAATGGGTGTCATCCTGTCAGCTAACGTAATCGACAAATTTTTTAAATTATAACGAAACCATGATTTTAGATTATCTCGTAAATAAATCAATGTAGCGGTATTTCAATCGGGACACTTGCGACTAATGTTCACTTATCATGACTCCTATAAAATATGAAAGGTATTATCATTATCGCACCTCAAAGTAAGGTTGTCTATAAGAATATAAGATCAATTCAATTAGAAAGTTAAGATCAACTCAATTAGAAACAGTGAGTTGATTATTGAGATGACAATCATTTTTTGGGGAATCATAGGTTGCATCGATCCATCAATGTCTCACAACCGCATGTGTCTAAACAACAGAAAATATGGACTTGCATTTCGATATATCTCGTATTTTATATATATATATATATCATCGAGTACGAGTTGAACTAAAATGTATCCAAGTCGAGCTCGAGGTTGACCGGCTAGGATTCAACTCAACTCGTTTACAACCCTATACAAGTAATAAATAATTTTTATACTTTCTATATACTATTAGGCGACAAAATATACAAAAAGATGTTGAAATAAATACAAAATTTCAACATTAATTATGTAACCTTAATATGCACATATTGATTATACAAATTAAATTTAATCTCTTTGTTTTTTTATTAATAAATGTATTTAAGGTATAGGAGCAGCAAAACAAAGACTCGAGGATAAATTAAAGTAGAAAAAATAAAAAATTAACAATAATATTGACATATATCTGCTGATATACGACCAAGATTACCGGTTAGAAGCTAAATTCTTAAATTTTAAACACACTTCTTCTCGTAAAAATGACGACACTATCCCTATGTAAGTGACAACTGACCCGCTCCAAAATTAATTTGTTGCTTGGCCTTCAAATTGTCTGACAACAAAATGCCTCGCTTCAAGCGGTCAAGTAAAGAAAGCCTTAGATTTTAGTCTGAGTTAATAATCTTATAATTTTAACTCCATTTTTTTCCAATAATTAAGAATAGAATAAAATAATTCCGAAAATACGATCAGATCTAACAAACATCTAAAAACACCAAAGTGTGAGATTATTGCTACGTTTCTGACTCCCATCACTATATATATTTGTTTGAAATTATATAAATAAATAAATAAAAATAAAAACAAAAACGAATAGAAATAAAAAAAATGAACAAAAATGTATAAAAAGAGGTATAAATAAGAAAAAAACGAACCAAAAAAACCCAACTGAAACTAACAGAAATAAACTATGATTTTTATGTAAGGCAAAGTGGTGAGATTATTGCTACTCGTTTACTTGCTATTATAATTACTATTATTCGTTCTCTAAGTCTATCTTTCTCTCTCATCAGAGACGCCAAATTCCATTGGAAAACGCTGTCCTGGCAACCTTTTATACACGACAAATACACTTGGGCCCTTCCTTTCTTTGTCCATTTTATCATTGCAAATACAAATCTTGAAGACCCCTCTTTGCAAATAAGCCACCTTTTGAAGAGCTATAAAGACCCCCAAACTTCTCTCTCCATTTCCTCATTCAAACACACACTTAGTCTCCTATCTTCCCTAACAAATTGCCCCCTCCCCCTCCCTCCATTCTCTAGCCCTCAAAATCTTAAGGACACACATAGTGAAGTAAGTGGGTTAATAACACTATTAATGCAATGGCCATTGAGTATATGAGAAACATACCTCCTATGCCATCAAAAACCAACCAAAACTCCAAAGATGACCAAAACAAGTTGTCCTTTGTGTTTGATGCCTCATTCCTTAGCCACCAATCCAACATACCCCAGCAGTTCATTTGGCCCGATGATGAAAAGCCATGCCCGGTTGAGCCTGAGGAGCTTCGCGTCCCCCTCATTGACCTCCAGGGTTTCCTGTCTGGGGACCCTCAGGCAACCCTGGAGGCCTCGAGGCTCGTTGGCCAAGCTTGCCTTAAGCATGGTTTCTTCCTAGTTGTGAACCATGGAGTTGATGCCAACTTGATCAAAGATGCCCATAATCTGATGGATGACTTCTTTGCTCAACCCTTGAGTCAAAAGCAAAAGGCTCAAAGGAAACTTGGGGAGCATTGTGGCTATGCTAGTAGCTTCACTGGTAGATTCTCCTCCAAGCTCCCTTGGAAAGAGACTCTTTCCTTTCAATACTCTCCTTCTCACGACAATGGTTCATCACCATCGTCATCATCATCACCATCACCATCACCATCACCATCGTCGTCAAAAATTGTCCATGATTACTTCAAGAACAAATTGGGTGACAATTTCGACCAATTGGGGTAAGTATACATAAAACTTATTACCAACATTTCAATGAGAAAGTCAAAAAGAGTTGGAAATATCCTTATTACCTTTTTTTGTATACTTTATAAAGGAGGGTATACCAAGAGTACTGCGATGCCATGAGCACACTTTCACTAGGAATCATGGAGCTTCTTGGGCTGAGCCTAGGCGTCGAGCGAAGGTACTTCAAGGAGTTCTTCGAAGAACATGACTCGGTGATGCGACTAAACTACTACCCACCATGCCAAAGACCCGATCTCACCCTAGGAACCGGCCCTCACTGCGATCCCACTTCGCTAACCATTCTTCATCAGGACCAAGTTGGAGGCCTTGAAGTGTTTGTTGATGGGCAATGGCGTTCTATCAGCCCCAACTTCAATGCTTTCGTTATAAACATCGGGGACACTTTCATGGTGAGTACCTAGATATACATCTGCAGATCGAGAGAGACTGTTTCATTTAAAACATACCAGATATACACAATCTTACCCTTACGTGTCTTTACAGGCTCTAGCAAACGGAAGATACAAGAGTTGCTTGCATAGAGCGGTGGTAAACAGTGAGAAGGTGAGGAAATCACTGGCATTTTTCCTGTGCCCAAGCACGGATAAAGTGGTGAAGCCACCAAGAGAATTGGTAGACAATGAAAACCCAAGGATTTACCCAGATTTTACATGGCCGATGCTACTGGAATTCACGCAAAAGCACTATAGAGCTGACATGAACACTTTGAAAGCCTTCTCAGAATGGGTTCGACAACAACGAGCTTAAGTTGTGAAAAACAAAAAAAAAAGTCACTTATTTTTTGGAATTTAATTAGCACCCCTAATTAATTTATTATCCTCTGTCTTTCAAGGACAGAGATTTCAAGTCCATGATTTTATTTTATTTTTTTCCTTGCTTTCCCTTTTGGCTTTGCGGTTGTAGTGCTATCTCGATCAGAATCAATATATTTGTTTCTAGAGATAAGACTGTCGGAATCTCCCTGAATTCTACTCAGGTGAGATCCGTACGGGGACGGGGGCGAGCTGGCTTAGGAGAGTGATGGTGCATGGGGCTAGCTAGAGGTAGTAACGTTGCAACGCTAGGATTGTTAATTAGTGAGTTTAATTCTTTGGATTATATGATAATAAGTAGAGTTTAGGTGAGTTGAGAGGGACATAATTATGAAGAGCAAAAGAACAACAAGTAATCTATTTTGGGATTTCATGTACGTACGTATTCTGTAGACTTCTGGTTGAGTAATATATTAATTGTTGCGCTATTTGATTGATCTGAAATCTCAAGTGATGAACTTATTGTCTTTCATATTCTCAATAACTGGGCCAACCTTTCTTCGGATTTATATAAATTAAATGACTAAAAATAAATGGACGGTAGAATTTCGCTATTTTTTATTTAACTTTAACTTACACACGATTTTACAGCTTTTTATAACTTCTTATAACTTCCTATAACTAATTTTATAACTATCTTATAACTCGCTTACATCTCTTTATAAACTTACGGACTTACAACTATCATTAAAATATTTCCCATTTACATATGGCAAAAGTTCATTGATCAATATAGAAATTCGAACTCTAAATGGAAAGAAATATACAATCTATAATAATAATAATAATAATAATAATAATAATAATAATAATAATAAATCTTAGGAGGTGATGATGGCTAGAGAAGGACAAATTTATCGTAATCAAACATTGCTCGTAAAATGAAGTGTTCATATCTTCTCATTCTTGAGATGAATCCATTTCCATACGGTAGAACTTGTCCGAGATATAGAATACATACAAAAATACCTACATAGTTTATTTTGTGATCAAGAGATAGACCAAGGTTCTAATATAAAGACGATTTATACAAGCTCCATTATAAAAAGAGCACTAATTAAAATATATATTAAATAATAACATTGTAAAGACGGTCAACTCGGGCAAACTGGGGTTAACAGTAGACATCTAAAACGTGTCTTCCTTATTTCTTTTATTTTCGCTATTTATTTTGTTGGACTGGTGATGAAACGTCAATCCTGTTTGCGAACTTGGATCATATTCGGAGTCCGGTCGGCTTGAAATAAGCTAGTAAACCATAAAAAAAAAAACCCGTTAACACCATAAAATTAGCCTTTTTATTTGGACCGACAAGAACAATGGACTTGAAAAATGTTTCAAACTAAAGTTCTATAATGATAGTAACTCTTTACAAAGAGCTAGATTCTGTCTATGTATAAAATATCGATTGTACCAATGAGGTTATAATTTAGTTGTCAATACCGAGATTATGAGTATATTTGGTCTTAGATTCGATTCCCCCATTTCATTATATTTTACTATCTTTTATGACTTATCTGAAAATATATATATATATAAATTGTATTCCTCAAAATTGAGATTAATTTAACTCAATCGTGTACATAAAAATTACTAACAACTTTGAGGCAATAAAACATCTGATTAGAAATATGACCACGCCATACATTCAAGTATTTTATAGTTTCAATGTTGGAAAATTTCAAGAATCTTCATTTTTAAGCTATAAGAGAATGTCAAAAAGAAATAAAAGGAGAAGAAATAGATCAAAAGTTTCCACTTAGTTTTGACAACTCCTAAGTGAGTTGATTAGGATTCTTTTCACCTTTTCAATGCCAATTAATGCTCAATAAGTCATCATCGAAAACTCTGTATTATCTACAAATTGCTTCCTTCATCTCATCTCATAATACGTGTTATTTTAATGAATTTTTTTATTTTATAATATTCTGTCACTTATTACAAAAAAAAAACACAAAATAACGACGGACATTTTCCGACGGATTTTTTTCCTCGGAATTCCGCTCCGACGAACGGAATTTGGCAAATCCAGTCAAAAACCCGTTGGTATTTCTTTTTTTTTTGTAGTGATTTTACAATCTCGATGATGTATTAATTACTAGTTTATCAATTTTGTCTTTATTAATTTTTTTTATTAACTTTCTTCATTTACGATGAAACCTTGGGACAAATTTTTTTATAAATTTTATAGTTTCTTTATATATTTCTCCAAAATTTAAAAACAATGAATATTGGAGGGAGAGTAATGCTATATATAATGATATATGACTGAATCTGAATATGACTAACATATGTCCCATTAATACATGTGCCGTCCTCTATGAGGGTCCAAAAATCTTGGCATATTTATATATATATCCTCTATGTCAACCTATTTTTATGCAAATATAATATGCCTTTAATCCTTCTACCTAAAGCCACTACACTGCCAAATATGTCATTATATTCAGTTAAATAAAGTTATAACTAAGATGGAGATCACCAACTCATATGATTCTTTCTCACATATATGGAGCCAATTTATATTCATGTATACTTAGAATAATTACACAAAACTTCATATTTTTCTATTTATAAT
Organism: Talinum fruticosum; assembly: GCA_021018815.1. Lineage (NCBI taxonomy): Eukaryota > Viridiplantae > Streptophyta > Magnoliopsida > Caryophyllales > Talinaceae > Talinum > Talinum fruticosum. Next base: position 403,457 of record JAITYX010000089.1, on the reverse strand, counting down.
TCACTCTATATTTGAAATTCAAACAAGTAACTCCCTAAATTTTTCATCTAATATATCATGCAATTTATAGTTGAAGTAGAAACAATTCTTGAATCAAATATATCGTGCAATTTTTTAACAATAATCTTGTCATAATTCGTCGATCAAGCTCTCAAACTAAAGTTTTTATTTTGTTTTGGTTAGTTCGTTACTCTTCTGTTTTATTTTATAACCTCAACCTTTTTTACCTTCATTAATCGGGAGGGAAAAAAAGAAAAGAAAGCATAAACCCTTACTGAGACGCTCTTATAGGAAGCTATTCTTAAAACTTTTTTTTATCAAAGTATATATATTTCAATTTACTTATTTAAAAGAAGTTTAGATAAGATAATCTGATCGGATCAGAATTCTAATAAATTAAGTTTGTATATATATATAAATTTAAAATGAAAAAAAAAAAACACAAATGAGGAATCCTTATTGGTGCTTGAATTGATGCAAGAGGGTGGCCGGATGTGCGTCATTAATTTTGGCCTGTATTTAACCAATCACCCTTTTTTTTTTTTTACTAATTTTGTTGGATTTACATGGGCACCGAGGTAAAAGACATTGGAGTATATACTTCCAAGAAAAGGGGTGGCCCTCCACATATTAATAATATTTTGAACGACCCAAAAGAGAAGCTAGCAACTTAGCCACTAGCTACTAGACCTAATTTTCTCAAAAATATAATCCATTTATTTATTATGGATTTATTTAGATTAAAAAAACCCAATTTTTTTAAAAAGTTTTAGATGCCCAAAAAAAAAAGAAAAAAATGGTGGTTTTGTTTTGGATGTATTTGTATTAAAAAACAGTATATCTGAAGGTTTGGAAGGTTGTGGCATTTAAAAATAAAAAATAAAAAAAGGAACACTTTTGTAAGGTTTGTCTTTGTACTTGTCTGTAAAGACTGCAACATTCCTCTCTCTCTATCTCTAGCCTCTGTGGGTGTTAATGGGGGCAGTACATGTTAAAAATCATTCATGTGGTTTAGTGTTCCAAGTCACCAAGTCCCCACACCACCCCATCATTCATCAATTACCTTCTTCTCAAGTCTTTTTGCATTGGAATTTTCAATTCATTTAAACAAGTCTATATTTATTTTTTCAATTCTTATAATATTAAAATTCCTCGAATTTTATTCAAGTAACCTTGACCTGTTCTGTTTATTTTTAGTTTATTTATTACACTATCGTATAATTTCTTACAACTTCTTATAATTCTCATATAACTCATCTTTCATTCCACTTTAAGAAATATGTAGTGTAATAAATAGTTATACAATTAACGTGTTTAGTTTGTGAATAACTTAATTATAGTGAGAATGAAAACGAATGTATATTTTTAAATTTTTACTCACGACATATTTAAGGCGGAATTTCGAAATACTAACGGTAAACCTGGGTTATTGGTGGAAGCCATGGAGTAATAAGAGATTTTAATTTATTTCTCTTATGCAATGTGTATATGGGACAAACTCATATGTGATTTTTCTATATATTAAGTTAATTTAATACTACAATTTATCTATGGGAATGTATTAAATCTACTTCAATACATTTGAGAATTATTAATTTGTAATTTTAGGGTTAAATTTTTTAACTTTAAGGTTATTAGAAAAATCGGTGGAGGTTTTCAATTTAAACCTTTGTCAAATTTGGTATTTCTTCTGAATTCTAGACCTTGATTACTATCTGTACATTATTTGTAATATAATAAATTATCTTTATCTATTGTTAGTTATGAAATTTGATTATTACTCCGGCCTATTTTGGGGTTCCTTTCTTTATATTAAGATGATATTATACTTTACTTTTAAAACATGTGAACTCGTTGTGAATTGTAGATGTTGTTGAAGAAAATTTTCAATCTTATGTGTTATATTCCTAACCCCAATCTTTTCTTTTCTTTTCTAAATCGCCTATAAATTAAGTGAATTATATTAAAATAACAGTAATTCTATTCATATTACTTATAATATTCAAACATCCTCTTCATAAAATTTATAACTTTATAAAAGTAATTTCTATGGCTTGGCTACAAATTTAGAATTGACATTGTAGACAAAACATTTCCCTATTGAAGCATGCACATATGGCAATAGTTGATTAAGGTTTTAGACTTTAGTTAGACAAGTGATTAGTTGGCACTAATCTATGAGCATAGGCACTAATCATTGATTAAGCAAATAATAATTTTAGCGAGTAATGACAAAGATAGCTAGTGGCTACATGCTAGTTTTAGTAGCTTCAAGCAGTAAACTCAATTCCAAAAGGCCCGCTTCACGTGGAAATCCTTGTTGTTTATTCTCCCTCTTTTCTGGCCATCTCCATTCATAACAAAAGGAATTGTCGTTTCTCCTACTATCCTCTACACAAAACGACACAAGCTAAGATTGCACCACGGATTTCACCAGCCTCATTTGACATGTCTAACTCTTTGTATGTACGCTTACGGGTTACCAAATAATATCCCATTCCTCCCCCATGGCACAAAAGTGAACTGCTTCATCTTAACATCTAACATGATCGACTGTTTCAAACATCCGTGCACTAAAAAGACAGCTTTCATGTATAATGTTCAATTTCAGTGTCTATCTAAATATTATGGGTTCCAATTACATTAAGAAAATATGCAATTAAAAGAAAGAATTTCTCCGTTGTTCACCTACTAACATACTACATTCACGTCAAAAGAAAAGACTCGATAAGTTAGCTTCATGAACTCGTTAGTTTAACTAATAAAAGCAACATAAAATCTACACTAACATAGTATGATAATATTAGATGGAGTACATCACCATACAATCGGAATAAATCGGTGTATTCTTTCAATTTAAATGTTTATTTTCATACGTAGATCTTCCTTAAATTAAATACATCTTTAACATTATTGAAAATCCCGACCCAAAAAAGAAACAAACACGTACATTAATTCTATGCTAGTGGTAACCTAGTGAATCACACTCTTTTTATGTTAATACACACACCTTGATGTTGTGAAAAAAGGAAGAATGTTGGATGAAGGGTAACATAAACATGCATCGGAAGCACATTAACCGATTGCAATATATGGGACCACAAAGTTTATCTACATACAATATTATTCTAAAAATGCATAATACATCAAATAGTTTATATGGACCATAATAAGTAATAGTGTAATATCATCAAGAAACCCCCACCCCAAAAAAAAAAAAAAAAATAGTACAATTTTCATGGCCACCCCTTTGGTGTCTATAAATTTTGATGTTTACATTTTTTTCTTTCTTTTTTTTTTTTTGATGAAGGGGGTGTTATTGAAGGTACATGAGCAATGTAATGAAACTTGCGAACATTCCATGTGTTACATTATTATAACTAATTTTAAATTTAATTATAAAGCCAATACTATTATAGGATGAGGATGCATAACTCAAATCAAAATATATTTACATTTTGCATCAAACAGATTATTTCCTGTTATCATATCGATTCATGCAATTCAAGATATCATTCACACCCCGTAGAGGATACAAACGCTAGTTCATGATATACAAATTATGTTTTTATTTTTCTCTTATTATTAAATCAATCGTGTTTACTAAGAGAGTAATATGACAAGTGATTGTACTTGTCGAATTAAGATGTATTATGATATCTAGAGTTATATTTACATCCTCCCCTCGCAAGTACTTACATGTATACTATTTGAGGATAACATAGATATAGAATCCTTGAGAGAAGGGCTACCTAATATTGTTTTGTACTTTTAAAAAAAACACTAATTTTTTTTTATTGATGTTAGTTTAATTAGTCAAAAAATTATTTAAAAACTAATATTAAATTATTGAAATTGACAAAAAATATTATTTTCTTTATTATTAGCTTGAAGCAATTGAGAAGGGAATAATCCAAAGCCCCATCCTCCCAACTTAATTCCCAATACATCCATCCTATATTACCAAAGCAATCCCCTAATAATCCAAACACATGGTATTAGGGTTTTTTAAAAAGATTAATTTTAATTTTTACCCAATTTTTCACCTAACATTTTGTAATAAAGTCCAGGTTGGCTAATCTGTATTATTGCTGGTAATACAGCATATAATAGTAACAATTATTATAAAACAGCCAAGATTTCATCTTGGAAGATTTCTGAGATAGATTTGATTTTTCTCTGTATTATTATGAGAATTAATGGGACCCTATATTGTTTTCTTTCTAGTCACATTGCCTAGGGCACATGTAAATTTTTTTATTTTTATTTTTATTTTTTTGGGGCCATCTTTTGCTACTTGCATTTTTGTAATTTTCTAGCCCAAACTGCAAATCCTACTTGCAAACAGCAAATAAGTGTTTGTTTTTACTCATTATTGCAAATATTATATTCCTCATTACAGCCAATTACCTATCATTACATCTGTCTTTTTTTTTTTATAAAAAAAAGAACATTGTAAATTATTATATACTAGCTAGCTAGTATATATTAGAGTAATTCTGAGAAAAGAATATTCTTTACAATTTGTGGTAATTGAAATTGTTTTCAAAAATATATCTTAATCAAACTTGTATTTATGTTTAAACTAAAAATTATGATTAAGGTACAAAGTTAGGATTAAGAATAAAGAACATTTACTACTCCCTCGATTATCATTCTCCAAAATCCCACTTAATTTCATAATAATTTTCAAATGTTTTGGTGACTTGCCAAAAAGAAAGAAGAAGAAGAAGAAATTGGGGAGGGGTTACTAAATTCTCGATGCGGATCTTACGATCCTACGATTTTATAATATGATTTTCAATTTTGAGTACTTTTTTCCTTCTTTATATTTGTTACTCGTAATGATATCTTTTTATATATATATATATATATAGAAAGAGAAATATCATTAATACAAACTCATATGACATGTACAAAGATCATTCTCCAATAAGAATAAATTTAAAATAACAAAATAGATCTCTATTTCGATAAAGCTAATGGTAAATATTCTTCTACTCGGCTCTATACTTATATCATCAATCAGTGCCACACACCGTATTCTTCGACTTTGATATGTCTTTCCCGAACATCGACGAGCTATTATATAACTTCATAAAATAAATCTCTACGTGATATATTAGATCCAATCGAAGGAAAAATAACACTTTGATCGAGTTATATGAAATTTCATTGTTGAATCATTTTCGATCAAAATCAATAAAACTAATTGATAAACATATCAAAAATATACCATCCAATCGAATCAACAACACTAATAAAACTTACACGTATTAACAAGAGAAATAACTCACGTAAAGGCGACAAATAAAACTCTCGCAAGAAGGAGAGAAATCCTAACTTTCACAAGGAGGAGAAAAACCAAACTCTCACAAAAAGGAGATAAACCAAAACTCTTACAAGAAGGATAAAAATCCAAACTTCACAAAAAGGAGGGAAAATTTATTGAAAAAAAAAACAATACATTTAGATCTTAATTCGATTGAAGAAATTAAGTAAAATAGGCTTACCACTCACTAGAACTAGGTCGATAGCGAGCTTCGATAATCTAGAAAAGTGAAGAATAGTAAATATAAAATTAAGGTTTAAAAAGGAGAAAGGGTTTACAATGTACCGTAACGATATCTAGGTGATATTTTACATAAGTAAATCACGTTTACTTTTTTTAAATAAACTTATAATTATAATGTAATTATAGTTTTAATTACCTATATTTGAAGTCACTCATTTCAACCTTGAGATCCATCGAGCTAGAGGCCTAGGGTTTATGTTTTTGTGGTTAAAAGCACAAAAGAAAAAGACATTCATTATCACTAACTTTTGATTTGGTAGTGATTAATTAGTAAACGACAAATACTTATAATTTTCTTTCTTTTCCTAAAATCATTTTCTTTTTTTTTTCTTTGGGGGAAAAGGTGCACAGTATTCCATCCAAAAGGGAAAAAAAAACAGTAAAAACATCGGTGGAAATAGTAGTTTACTACTTTCACAAGTCTCCACATTAATCATTGAGGTGAATTCTTTAATTAAGCAAAGAATTATTATATTAAATTCGATTATAAGCTCCCTCATTGTTTGGGGGTGGTATAGGCAATGGAGGCCCACTAAATTCAATCAACTAAAAGACAAAAAATAAAATTAAAAAAAATTGCATGATATGGTCAAATTAATTGGGTCATTTTGCTCATAGACCCGTAAGCATCTCCATCTTTACTACTAATATTTTATACTTTGTAAAAGAAGTTATCAGTATCCTAAAATTGGATAACTAAGATTAGTTTTTTAAAGTATGGAATATTAAAAAATATTACTATTAAAAATAGAAATGTTATGAAGTCAATCAATAGTTCGGAATATTATGAGCAATATGACCTAATTGAAATATTAAAATCAAAGAATTATTATACTATAAAGTCTAATAAGATATCAACCTTTTAAATTCAGACTACATTAGAAATAACAATATACACTATTAAAAGTTTTAAAATTATTTAAATTTATATCACGTAATATTTTTTAAAAAAAGAATATTTTCAAATCGCTACATACGTGTCTATATTATAGGTTATATAGATATATGACCACAAATTTGTAATCTTTGAATTTTTTGTTTGTATGATGGATGTAACCTTGGATTAGTACGTAGTAGTGCCCTAATTAGCAGAATCCAAGGGTGTTAATTTGATTTGATTTAATATAAGATCCCAAACAAATTACGTGCCAGCATATGAAAGGCACACATAGATAATCATAGAATTAATTAATTAAATTATGATGGTTTTTTTTGTCTTTTCTTTTGTTTGTAAACTTATTCTGATCCATAGGCAAGTTTACAAATGGAAATATCACTATGGAAATTAATAATAAGACAAGGAAGGGCTGCCCCTTCTTTTGTCTTTTAAATGCCCTTTTTTTTTTTGTTTATGAAATGGACTATTTATGCCTTCTTCATACAAACCTTTATTTTTCTTTTTTCTCTCTTCTCTTATTGGTTCATACCCCCATCACCTTCTTCTATATCATAGAAATGAGGAGCTACTACTTCCTATCTTCTTCTACTTGTCTCTTGCTTTAATCACCGCAGTACGATCTGAATATCTGAATTTATTTAATTCGTAAAATATCGGATATAGTTATTAACTATTTATTTGAATTTTAGACTTGTCCGATTTATTTGACCCTGAAAAATCGAATACCGGATCCGAATTTTAGATACCTTATGAGAAATACACACACACATACAATAGAATGAAGCCTTTACAAAACTCTCTGATTTTAGGAGAGTGTGCGAGGGTTTTGCTGCATTCAACTTATTTTCTCGCAGTTTTAAATTTAAATAAGTTATTTTGTACGCATTCTTTTACAATTGTAAAAGGAATTTAAACTAATAGAATTAAGTTTAATTTATCTAATTTAGTTTAAAAAAATTACCTTATATGTATTTGGTGTGAGTGTTTTTTTTTCTTTATGTTTAATTGAATTATTTAGAATAAAAATTTAGGTTAGGGTTTAAGTTAGCAGATCTACAGTGGACCACAAGAGCATAGTCTTATCAAGACTCAACTAATTCATTTGGTAAGAAGCTCTTGTTTTTTAGGATATATTTAATTTAGTGGGATTATTTTGTCAATTACTTATTTTGCATGCATCAAAACGACAATTTTTGGGAAATGACAAATTTTAAGTGGAACTCCTCTCATCTCATCTCATCTCATCCCATCTCATGTTATGGATAAATCCAAGGTCTATTTTCAACCCTCTTTTTTATTTTTAATAAAAAAAAATCACTCCATCCCTTGCCTTTATTTTAGTCCATTAATTTCACTTCCTCCCATCATATCTTTTGTCATTTTCGACTTTCCCCACTTATTATCATACTTTTTTTACAAAAAAGAATTCCCATGTAAATTGCTAGTAGTACATGGAGTGCCATGCATTGGGAAATTGATGCTTAATGATTTTTTTTTCAAAAAAAAAAAGTGAATTTATGTGGTGAGCACCTCCTTATATCTTTTTTTTAAATAAAATTTTACAAGTGCTTATAACATGGTTTTTTTGTATGGTATTTATATATTTGAATTTCTCTATTTATTTCACTAAATGTGACCATTGTATATGGTTGACCTAGTTGGATGAAAAAAGATATTATTTCTATTAATTTCTTCAATTATGAATATTTTTTATGTCTTTCTTTTTTTAAAAAAAAGGTATAATTGTACCAACAAAATGTACACCAACATATTGTGGTTGGTTGATTTTATTTTATTTTTTTCCTTAAGATACTCCTATTTTCATGATGATATATTCCATCCGATTATGCAATATCATGTAAATCCCAATTTTGTTTCTATCTTGTATGTGTATTTAGAATAATTTTTTTTTTTTTACCTAGATGAACCACAAAATACGATACAATACAAACAAAGGAGGAGAGAGTTGAAATCTAATGTACCAAGTCAGGATCTTATTCTTGATCGCGACACCAAGACTTCATCGGTGGAAGTTAAATTAGTTCAAAATTTACAATGTATTTCAGATTTCATAATATGGAGCCCACTACCAACAATTCAAACGCCCTGATTCCATAATCTCTTTTATTTTAGTTCAATTAGAGTTTGCTTCAGGCCCATTTTCAATATTTGATTACTTCAACTTCAAAGAATCCGGCCCAATCGTGGGAGTGAGAAGAGTGTGATTCTTTCTATAAAACCGTCTTTTATGGGCTTTATCTTGGGCCAATGTTTTTTGGCAGATTTAATCGGGGTTACATTGACATTTAGCAACAAATAGCAACCCAAAAAATGAGGGTGAGCAATCCACCTGCTTAGCCCACTAATGAGGCCCAACCAACAAGATGCACATTGTAGTTTAGACATGCCTAATATAAAAGTCGGACTATTCTCATCTAAAAGTCTCAAATGTACGGGTCACTAATGCTAAACTACCCTGAAATTCACATAAAAATAACAACCTCACTTGTTCAAATTTAATATGATTTTGACAACGCACGTGTTCTTTAATATAAAAGGATTTCATAACTAATAAAAAAATAAAAACTAAATTAACGAACCTAATTCCTATTTAGGCATAAGTTTTGGGGAGTTCAAGTATATGTAATCCAATTATAGTGAAAAAGAAGCAAATAATTCATTAAATTGTTTTTCGTTCCTTTTTTCTTTTGAAAAAATTACAACCGAAATCTAAAATCAAAAAGTTGGTAACAATAAATCATATTATCTACGCATGACAAACTTAAAAAAATAAATCAAGGACACAATTATTATTATTATTTTTTATAAAATCAAGAACATAATTATTAGATGCCACAAAAATACAAGTCCAAAAGTTAACTACTAGACAACAAACATGGGGTGGCTACAATAGGCTTATAATCAAGAATTGGCATATGAAATAAATAGCCTTTGATCATTTTTATTTTTCCATTTTTAAGCATCCAAAAATCTTTAATCAACCCAAAAATACTCCACATTTATGTGGTTCAACAATTTCAACCCCATGATACTCACCCTCCCCAAAATGCCCCTCCACCTGTATTCCTCTGTTTTTCAACATCTCCACAAACTCCATCAACCGGTCAACTAGCGGGTCGCCACTACAACCCGTCACCAAGACCCGCCAGCCCAACTCCCTCACTCTCTCCAACTGACCCCACCCGCCTTCCTTAAGCGGGTTGCAGAACTCGTGGTTCCGATCTGACCCGACCGGCAAGGCCAGCTCCCAGAACAAGTCGCTGCCCGACAAGGGCAACCACGGGTTGTTCGCCAGCCTAATCTCCGACCCGGTTCGATCCGACCCGCCGAAGAAGGGCTGGTGCAGGATCAACCCTTTTAGCCTCAACGGCTGGAGACCGTCCACGTGGCCCGAAGCCCGGAGAGCAGCGTGATAAGCGATGTTCCCGCCCGCACTGGATCCCATCAAATAGCAATTGGAGTAGTCCCCGTACTTGGACAACCACTCATTATTCCCAGACGCGGCGGCGATCCAGTGCAGCGCCTCCACGGCGTCATCGTAGGCGGCGGGGAGCCGGTGCTCCGGCGCGAGGCGGTACTCGACGGAGACGATGATCGCCGGCGCGTGGGAAGCAAGCGCAGAGCATAGGTCTTCGGAATAGGCGGAGTTGGCGTGGAGGAGGACGAAGCCGCCGCCGTGGTGGTAGACAATGATGGGGAGCTTCTTGGAGGAGAGAGAAAATGCGAGCTTAGGGAGGTAAAGTCGGACGAAGGTGTTGTGAGCTGGGTTGAGAGGGTAATCGTTGGAGAGAACAGGGGAAGGGGAGGAGAGATCAGGTGAGGCGGGGATAGCTGGGAAATCCATCAGTCGAGTGATTGTGCCATCTGGGTTGCGCTTGATTTGCATATATTCGTAGGGATCAACGGTGCAGATTGGGGTTGAATTTTTCTGATCATCACTCGTCATGATTGATTGATTGGGTTTCTGGGTTACTCTGCTTCCCCTGTTTGGAGTGCTTGGTTTTGGTGTGGGCTGTGGGAGCTCCTTGGTTTGAAAGATTGACTTTTCGTGTGATCTCGTCGTTTGGTTGCTCTTGTTCTACCCTTTATATAAATCACTAACAACTTATATTAAATTCAATATTATTAAATATTAAATATTAAATATAAAAACTTTAAAAAAATTATTTTTGAGGCAAGTAGGCTATCACACAAACACAGTACCACAATTAGTTAAAAAAAGAAGACATGTAACATAAAATAATACTTTTTTTTTGATAAAAACATAAAATAACACTAATGATGCTTAGCATTTTAAAAATGTTTGAGCTTAATTATATTTTTATGGACAATATCAAAAATTCAATATGAAATTTGAACTCAAATACTGACTATATAATTATAATTTTAAGAATTATTATTTTAAGAATTTTTAATAATAAATTAACCGATACGATATACTTTAAAATTGTATTGAAATAATATTTAATATAGTGAAGATAATGACGTCACCTGTTACCATTTCAAATTCTCCCTCTTACTCAAAACTTGTATATATTATATCTTGTTGTTTTGACTAGCATTTAAAGTAAGTTATATATTTGCAAATTTTCAATTAGATTAGAAATTAGATGGTCTAAATAATTTACAAGTTGAATCATATATAAGTTATATGTATTTACTATATCATCTAACGATAATATAAATTATAAGTTTCTAATTTTAATTTTAGAATCTAATAATATATTTTTAATCAGTGGGTTTTATTAGTCCTCAAAACTCGATCCAAGATTAGTTAAGTGTAAAAGTAAGGCAAGAAAAGCTTACCTAGTATTCGGTTTAGATTATTTTTAATTTTTGGAGGATTTTTATGTAAAAATATCTAAGAATTCTTTTGGACAATAGTTGTTAGAAACACGGTCTATATAATTAATTACATATTACAAAGATATTTGGCAAATAGTTTTTAGTTTTTTTAATATATAAATAGTTTGCATTTTCATAAAAGAACTAAAACCGATTATTTTCAATAAAAAAACAGGGGAAAATTTATTTGAAAAAGTTAATAATTTTAATTCTAACAATTTTTAAAATTTTTTTGAAACTACTAACGAAAATAGTGGGCCAGTTGGTATAGAAAATATTTGATAAAGCATGATTAATTATTGCGAAGTTGGTAGGACGTGGGAATGCTTGTAATAAAAGTCGTGATTAAGGCAAAGCACGAGTGCTTAAACAAGTCACTAATTACTCTGATTTTTTCATCAAAAGAGAGACAAGTGACTAATTATTTATTTTTCTGAGCAGACAGAGAGAGAATTTTTTTTTTTTTGGTGGGGATCGAAGAGAGATAGAGGGAGAGAGAGAGTTGATTGGGCAGGAAGCATCCTTATTTAAAATATCTGATCCATATATACTAAAATAGATTAATTTTAATTGGAGGGACCCCAAATCAAATGTCAAAACGTTGAAATGAGCTGGGCATTGGCCTCTTATGAGTAATGACTTTTGGACTACTTGGTCAACTAAAAACTCAAAAGAGATCATGGAGCTCTTCATTTTTAAAGAAAATTTTCTTATCCTAAAATAAAAAATATCAATTGGATTAACGAAATATCAAAAGAAGATTGATAGCCAATTAATTTTTGATCCGAAAAGCAAAAAATATCAACTGCATTAACGAAATAATCAAAGAAGACCGAAGACAGTTAATTGTCAAAACTTAAAACAATTAAGAAACACATGCTAATAAATCTAACCATTACTAATATATTTGATTCTATCAAATATAATTCATAGTTGTTTATTCGATTATCTTGACATTATTAATTGAAAACTACGCCACAACATCGGAAATTAATACAGTGAAGTTACACAAACTTCTAATTCACATAGTAGGAAGATAGTGTATTTTTTATGAGTTGAAGCACCTCTTTAATTTTAAGAGGATCTTCAGTAAATATACCATGATAACCGCCTTTGCTAAAATGTTGAATAACATTCGCACCGCGGTTTTTTAACAGCTTTACCAGTTTAACTTGTCGGTCGAAAAGCGGGTCTTCATCACAGCCCACCACCACAACTGCCCAGCCCAAGTCCTCGACGTCGAATAGCCGACCCGACCCGCCACCCACAGTCGGATAACAGTACACATGGTTCCTATTCGCCCCGATGGGCAATGAAAGCTCCCACATCAAATCATTTGCCACCAAAGGCAAAACCTTAGCGTCGATCAATCTCAGCTCTGATCTTGTACGTGTGACCCCACCGAAGAAAGGCTGGATCAGAACCAAGCCCCTGATGATCAGTGGCTTAAGATCACTGACCAAACTTGATGCACGCAATCCAACATTGTAAGCTATGTTCCCCCAGCACTCGACCCCGCCAGAACACACCTTGAGACATCCCCATATTTCCTCACCCACTCATCCTTCCCTTCCTTGACCCAATACAAAGCCTCCAAAACGTCGTCGTAGGCTGCCGGGAGGCGGTGCTCCGGGGCCAGCCGGTATTCGACCGAGACGACCACGGCACCGAGTTGACTCGCTGCGTCCGAGCAAAACGAGTCGTACTTGGGGCTGGCTGAGCTCATCACGATGAAGCCACCCCCATGAACAAAGATAATAACGGGAAGCTTCCCGAGTCGGGAAGGGTCCGACCCCTGTGGCAAATAGACGCGGACCCAGGTGTTCTTATCCGGGTTGAGGGGGACATCTTTGGACAGAGATAGGGTAGAAGTGTTGGGAGGTACGGTAGGGAAGAAGTCTTCTATCCGGGTTATGGTCCCATCCGGGGTCGGGATTATGTGAAGGAAGGCGTAAGGGTCGATACTCGAGTTTTGGGTTTGAATGGCTTGGATTGAGGGGATGAAGAGGAGAGAGAAAAGGAGAGCAATGGCTTCCATTGTAGATTGGATGTTAAGGTCAACTCTTAGAAGCTTTATTAATTACAATTAGTTTTTAGTGACCCTCGCGACGACTTTAGTCGTTTTCCAAGTTAGTGAATAGTATACATCAGCGGGAATCTATCATTGTTAAAAGTTTACATTAATTATGCCCTTAATCCAACCAAATGATACATAGAAGTCCATAAGATTCAACCTCAAAATTAATTGGTGATAGAAAGAGTAACTTACAATCTTATATATATATATATATGTTTGTTGGAGTAACTAAAGTGGGGAATTTTCACGTTGACAAATTAAGAGTCCTTTGAGCATGTTTATAAGTTTGTAAGTTACTCTTTCCATTATCAATTGATTTTGGGATGTAACCTCACGTGACTTATATGCATTGTTCGGTTAAATTAAGGTCCAAAATTTAACATGATATTATAGCCGATATTGTTCATTATTTATTACCACCACCCTATTGGTGAAGGGGCGTGTTGAAGTAATTAAAGTTTATCAACGTCAGATAATACCCTCTTTCTTATTCTTCAGAACCCCCAATTAGATGCAATCATGCAATACAATTATTAGATGATTTAATTTTTTAGTTTGTTCAACGTGGGTGACATTTGAATTTAAGATTTTGTAATATAATTTTTAATTTGGATGACTTGGATGTTGATGGGAAGTATATATATATATATATATATGAAGAAGGCCAATGCACAATATATAAATGATAAAAACTCAAAATAATAATAAAAAATGCAATCATCATCAATTGACATGACTTAATGGGAAACAAATACAACTTCACACTTCACACGTGTTTATTTGATTCACTTAACAACAATTATCACTAATGACATCACCCAGGACAATCACTATAAGAACATCAATGATTGAAAATAACAAACTTCCACTTCAACTTGGTAGAAATTAGTAGGAAGATAATATATTTGTTTATGAGTTGAATCACTTCAACTTCATAGAGATCAGTAGGAAGATGATATATCTTTTATGAGCTGAATCACTTCGTTAGTTTTGTTAGGATCAGTAACAGTTATACCATGACAACCACCTTTGCATAAATCAGGTATCACATTCACATGGCGTCTCTTCAGCAATTTTACCAGTTTCCATCACAGCCCACCACCACAACCGGCCACCCCAATTCCCTGATGTTCACTAGCTCACCTGACCCGCCGCCCACAAACGGGTTAGCTTACTCATGGTTTCTGTTGGCTCCAATGGGCAGTGCAAGCTTCCACAGCAGATCATTTGCCACCAAGGGCAAGACTTGATCGTCGACCAACCTCAGCTCTGACCTTGTATGTTTGACCCCACCGAAGAAGGGTTCCATCAGGACCAAACCCCTGATGACCAACGGCTTTAGATCACTGCCCAAACTTGATGCAGGCAATCCGACATTGTAGGCTATGTTTCCCCTGCACTCTGCCCCGCCAGAACACACCTCGAGACATCCCCTTACTTCCTCACCCACTCATCCTTCCCTTCCTTGACCAATACAAAGCCTCCAAAACGTCCTCGTAGGCGGTGCTCCGGGGCCAGCCGGTAGTCGACCGAGACGAGGAGCGCGCCGAGTTGACCCGGCTGCTTCCGAGCAAAACGTGTCGAATATGGGGCTGGCTGAACTCATCGCAATGAACCCACCCCCATGAACAAAGACAATGATGGGAAGCTTCACGGGTCGGTAAGGGTCCAACCCGTGTGGCAGATAGACCCGGGCTGAGGTTTTCTTATACGGGTTGATAGGGACATCTTTGGAGATAGAAATGGCAGAGGAGTTGGGAGGGACGGTTGGGAAGAACTCTGGTATTCGGGTTATGGTTCCATCCGGGTTCGGGATTATGTGAAGGGCCTCGTAAGGGTCGATAGTCGAGCCTTGGGTTTGAGTGGATTGGATCGTGGAGGGAATGAATAGAAGACAGAAAAGAAGGAGACTAATGGCTTCCATTTTAGAGTGGAAGAAAGTTCGAATGTTCTGATTGGATTTTGTGGTCAACTTGATGATCAAAAGATTGAGACTTGTGGCCAATCAAGATGCGGATATTAATAGCCTTCAGCTCAGGTGGTCTCAAATAATTTTTTATTTCTGCGGAAACTTAAATATAATTGATTGATTATTTAACGTCCAAAAAAGTTATAATTAAGTAATAGAAAAAAAATTACGTGACTGCCACTTTAATTGTTTCCAAGTTAGTAATATACTCCATCTATTATTAAAAAATTATCAAATTGGAGAAGGTTTTATTTGTTGAAAAATTTTGGATTTGATCGACTATTTATACTTTATATATAGTAATTAGTGAATACTTCCCCTTTTTAAATACAAATTTTATTTATTGTTTGTAATAAATAAATATGTAATTTTTAGATATTTAAATGTATGATATGTTTTTTAACTTTATATTTTATAATTTTATAGTTCCTTACGACTAACAGTAATGTTGAAAATGACGTTTGTATCGGCGTTTTTAGATATAATAATTAATCATTTCAACTCATTGTACCAATAAAAGCTAACTATTTTAGCTCATAACACTTAATTATTTCACCTCATTTCAGTTCACTTCAACTTAATTATTTAAGTTAAAAGAGATGATTTTAACAACTATTTTGAACATACCCTAACTTTACAATTATTTTACAACTCGTTACAACTTTGTAATTAACAACTATTATAATATTACAACTTCTTACGATTAACCGAACACGACCTATATTGACAACAGAGAAATATTATACATGAGACATTCAAAATTGATATTTTTGGCAACTTTTTAAGAATAGAGGGGCATAGTTTTTTACCCCTTTTGATCAAATAAGTTATTGACATTGACTCATCGGAAATCTATAATCCAATTTAGATGTCACGAAATATTTGGATTAAATTTTTAAGGTCAACTCTTTAGAAGTTCATCATGGAAAGAATGAGACTTGGCCAATCAAGATGCAGATATTAATTGCCCTAAACTCGACCTGGTGGCCTCATAATTGTTCATGAATGCTGAAAATTAATTATAATATTAATTAATCAATTTTGATCGAATAAATTAGTGACATTACCTTATCGGAAATCTGTCATCCAATTTATACGCAATCCAATGATAAGATAATTTAATTTTTATTTGGGTTTCTTTAATTGGAATAGATTTTAAATATACGACTAATTCACCGATTTTATTCTTTAATTGGAATAAATGAATGATTTTAATTATTTAGTTTATAAGCAGTGATTATCTATTTCAAATAAACTATATTTATTTTTTGGTTAATATTTTCTAACCTTGAGCAAAGCGTCTTACATTGGTTATACAAGTGATTTTTCAATTTTTTTTTTTTTAAAAAATGGGTAAATACAACAACTTTTAGGTAGCTCTTCTCTCAAAGGTTCTACACAAATTGTCCTCCATAAGAATGGAGAGGAATGAGGAAGAAGAAGGAAGAGAATGCAAAGAATGGTAGATAAAAAGACCTAGTTTTGCTAACCAATCTGCATCCCCATTAGATTTTTGAAGAAGGAAGTGATTTTTCAATTTATTTTTGAATGAGCTTAGATTAGATTGAGTTAAAGCAATGCTTATTATTCTACAAAGTACTTTTTATCACGAACATTTCTTAGCATTAGATTATTGCTTGTCTTTAGTCATGATAACTTCAAGTACTAGTGATATGGACAATGTTGATTAGCCATTGGTTCAAATGAGATTTCGGTTGTATTCGTTAATTGTTAAAATTAATCGTTATATTAATTGTTGAAATTAATTGTTATCAATATTATATCTGAAATGAAATGAAATGATAATTATTATATCTATCATGGATCAAAATAGTTAGATGTTATAAGTGAAATGAGCTAAAATGATTGAATGTTATAGCCGTTATAGTTGAAATGAGTCGAAAGATATTATAATATTGATATAAATATTATTTCAAACATGCAATAATTGATAAGATAATTTAACACTTACAGTAGACAAATAAGTCTTTCTTATCCATTCTCAGCCAAGCAAACATTACAAATCTATAGTAATTAGTATTAGTTACTTCAACAAATTCTTATATGCATATGAAAACTTATATTTTCGAGTCCGTTTGAACTTACAAACAAAACACATATACAGAAAAACATAAGCGAAACGACTATAAACGTACATAAAATAGTACAAACGAACATAAAAGAATATAAACGAACAGAAAAAGGTTGTTAAATAAAAAAGGAACATAAATGAATACATATAAAAAAACAAAAACAAACAAAAACAAAAAGGATTATTAACATATGTACTCACTGCATTATCTCTGCAATCATTTTTCTACCCATGTCCTATTGAAAATTATTTTCAACCCCGACCTTACGGACATATTAGAATTGTAGGTAAACTTGAGATTTTATGTTAACCGGATACGTTAAAAGACGAAATTACCCTTATATTATTTTAACCCTCCTCCCCTAGCCTCGACATCCCCCTCTCTCCGAGTCACTCTTGCTCTTTCTCCCCTCTCCCTCTCCATCTCCCTCGCTCTCTCTCTCTCTTTCTCTCCCTCTCTATCTTGATTGACTATAGCAAAGTAATTTCGCATATTTTTGCTTCAACCGCTTTGGTTTTATGCCCGTATTTTTGGTGGGTATGTTCGAATTTGCGCTCTCTTTGCCGTATTGCTCGTGTAGGTGTTTATTAGGTGTTTGGGTTGGTGGTATTGAAGCTTTTCCGGGTTTTGGTGGAACCTGTGTTTTTGGGTTTCATTTGGGTCTTCTTGCTCGCTATGATCCATAGTAAGTCGATAAGCTGTGAGACTGGGTTTGACACCATCCGATACTTGGAAGTCATACAAAGATTACTCATTGATCTTTTCCAAGTCTTGATCAATCTTGCCAAGTCTAAGATCAGGCTCCTTATTTTGAGCTAAAACAGCTTTACTGTCCCATGCATTCATCACATAAACATCTTCCCCTTTCATCAACATTGCAAGAACACAAGAACCCATCAAAGCTAACTCGGGATTTTCGTCGAGCATCTTATCTCGCAATTTCAAAATAAGCCTCCTTAGTCTTCTTCAGGGGCCTGAGAAAGGGCCTTGAGGACATCGAGAATGATTTGTGCATTTCGACCCATCGTTCCGATTCCATTGCTCCTTCAACCTTCGATCAAGTTCCAATCTCTCTCTATCCCATTCACACTTCCACCTTCTCTGATTCTCCTCCCACTTATTGGCTATCCCTCTTAATTTCCCCTTGGAAATCTTGGCCCTTTAGCACAAGATTCTACCCCACTTGCATAATTCTCCGATTCGCAACAGCGGCTGACACCGGCTTCCATATCTCGAGCTACCGCAACTACTACTCCGACTCTCTGAAGAATTCGAGTAGTAGAAGACATAGTTGATGAAGAAGATGAAGATGAATCAGACTTGGGATTATCATCATAAAACCAAAGCGGTTGAAGCAAAAATATGTAGAAATTACTTTGCTATAGTCAATCAAGATAGAGAGGCAGAGAGAGAGCGAGGGAGAGGGAGAGAGAGAGCGAGGGGGAGGGAGAGAGACTCGGAGAGAGAGAGAGGGGGATGTCGGGCTAGGGAGAGGAGGGTGAAAATAATATAAGGGTAATTTCGTCCTTTAACGTCTCTCGGTTAACGTAAAATTTTAAGTTTACTTACAATTTTAATATGTCAAAAGGTTGGGGAGTTGAAAATAATTTTTAATAGGATATGGGTAAAAAATGATTGTAGTATAAGTACGAATAGTACAGATGTTAATAATCCAAAATAAAAATAAACAATCATAAAAGGTAAATAAATCATTTTTTTTTATATAAAGTCAGAATAGACCTTATGGTACAGAAATGTTCACAAAATTAAAAGAAATAATTTGCAACAAAATCAAATAATTCTCTCTCCTTCTCAGGATCCGAAGCAAAAGCACCATGGTGACCACCTTGACTAAACATTGATTTGACATCCACATTTTCTCTCTCTAGCAACCTCACAAGCTCCTTTTGCCTGTCAAGAAGCGGGTCGCCGTCACAACCCACCACCGCCACCCGCCAACCCAGCTCTCTAACCCGACCCATTTTCCCACCCTCTTTCTTCGGGTCACAAAACTCATGACCGCGGTCAGCGCCTTCGGGCAGCGCGAGTTCCCACATCAGATCACTGACCGCCAAAGGTAGAAACGGGTCGTTGACCAGCCTCAGCTCCGACGCTACCCGCTCCACACCACCAAAGAACGGCTGGATCAAGATCAAGCCCCTTATGATCAACGGCTGGAGATCGTCGACTTGATCAGACGCCCTCAATCCAGCGTGGTAGACAATATTAGCCCCTGCACTCGGCCCCATCAGAACACAGTTAGAAAAGTCACCCCTCTCTTTCACCCACTCTTTGCCTTCCTTCACCCAACGCAGAGCCTCCAGAGCGTCGCCGTACGCGGCGGGGAGGCGGTGTTCCGGGGCGAGTCGGTACTCGACGGAGATCACCAACGCGCCGAGGCGACTCGCGGCGGCGGAGCAGAACTCGTGGAAGACTCGGGAGGCGGCGCTGTAGAGGACAAACCCGCCGCCGTGTGCGAAGATGATGATCGGGAGCTTGGAGGGTTGACCCGACCCGGAGAGGGGTTTCTGGGGCAGGAAGAGACGGGCCCAAGTTTTGTTATCCGGGTTGAGAGGGACGTCTTTGGAGAGACAGAGAGAGGAGTTGGAGAGAGAGGGAGGGACGGTGGGAAAGAACTCCGTGAGGCGCGTGATTGAACCGTCCGGGTTGGGGACGATGTGGGCGCGTTGGTAGGGGTCGATTTGGTCTTCATCTGAGGGAAGTGGACTTTGATTAAGGGTCAAAGATGACATTTTTGGATTCAGATGGAGGAAAAATTGGATTGAGAGGAGGAATATGACGAGGGAAATTGCAAATGCTATGATTAATTTTGGGTCTTTAATCATTTTGTTTAGGGAACGATTAAGGAGGTTTAATGAATCATCAAGTGGTCTTAATCAGAATTTGCTACTATAACAAAATTTCTGCAACTTGCTTTTTTTTTTTTTTGAAATTTGTTTTGAGGCCCATTATAACATTTCAATCTTCTTAATGGGCCAGCCCATTTACACAAGGCCCAAGATAGGCTTCGCCAGTTTTTAAGGGAATACACTGAGCTCGGCCCAAATAGCTTTTATAATTTTTATTATTTTTTGTTCACTTAGGCTCAGCTATTTACTAGTGCATCACACGGGGGTGAAAATACTAGTCTTATCCGAAAGTATATCACTCAAATTTTTTTATTAACCTTCCAAAATAGGTAAAGAAATTGAAGCACTATACATATACGAAACAACTTTCAAAATGCTACAA
This sequence comes from Talinum fruticosum, assembly GCA_021018815.1. NCBI lineage: Eukaryota > Viridiplantae > Streptophyta > Magnoliopsida > Caryophyllales > Talinaceae > Talinum > Talinum fruticosum. The sequence goes on along the minus strand of JAITYX010000089.1, from coordinate 382,727 downwards.
CTATCATATGATATACTTGAACAATTAAGAACAAAAACAAACAAGAAATTTAAACCGTCAAAAGAGCAACTAATTACCTTCATTTTTTGTGACGGTTCCCAAAAAATTTATCGATCAAATCAACTGACACCCGCAACTAACCCCCTTCTATGAAATAAATAGGAATGTTTCAAAAACAAGAGGTAGCAACACCCATCAAAAGAGGGGACATACTAGTAACTCTCACTTTCGGAGAGACGATCTTTATTCAATGTAACATTACAATATCTTTATTCAATGTAACATTACAAATAAACTCCTTAAGATCATAATAAAGCAAATAATTTGGGACTTATTATCAGCAAGAGAGTATATTATATTACTCGTCGCTTGCAAAATTAAACTTCGACATAATTGATGTAAAGTCTACCGGTTTGACCGGTAGAACTGGCCGGAAAACTAATTAAGGCGACCAAGGCTAAAGTTGTAGTAGTAATTAACTGTGGGATAAATGGGTTAAAGGTGCACAAAATGTAGTGGATGGTTATGAATTTAACTTAGGGGATCGAGAAGTTACAGTCAATTATTAGCTTAGAGAGAGAAAATAGTTGTCATATTTGTTTATCTTAGAGGTTGATGAAGCTACAAAATCAATCTTAAGCTAAGATCCAGTCATTTGGAGACAAGATTAATCATTCTCTGTTGAAGCCGATTCAGATCAATGCATGTTCTCTCGCTGCTTACCTGCAAATTACATCACCTGAAATTATATACTTTCTCACACTACTGCATGTTCGAACTTACATACATTATATAAATAAACAAAAATATAAATGTAAACTTACATAAACAAATATAAAATAGCATAAACGAGCATAAAAGAACAGTAAATAATTGTTAAAATGAACGAACATAAAAGAACGAGAAATGAACATAAATGATCATAAACGAATATAAAACATAAATAGATTATGTTTTTAATGTAAAGTCGAACATGCCTATATATGAATGAAGAACATCTACGAAATATATATAGAATACTATAGATAAAATTTTGTTTTTTTAAAAAAAATTAAACAAGTTTGACAATTCAGTGGTAGTTTGGTGATAGGATGATGGCTGATTTTTACAACAAAGATTGGAATTCCATTCTCCCTAAAGTATATGCATCTGTTTCACAAATTTAATTAGCAGAAGAAGGGAATTAAATTAGGGAACTCGGCATATGCTTGGCAATATCTCGACAATGGGATGGTGGAAGTGGATAGAGATAACCCAATTAGCCACTAAAGTACATCTATAATGCTGGCAGTTCAGGGATTCAATCTCTCAAAATCCAGGAGATTAGGGCGAAATATATATTTTTTTATGAAAAGAAAATATCTTTATCTAAAAATAGGATATTATGACATAGTTTAATTATAGGAGGATAGTTTAAGTCACATATAGATGTCTTTGTGGAATAATAAAAGTAGAGGCAGCATGGGGTTTTGCCTTCGAATATGTTAAAAATTAAGAGATGTATGTTATAGATGAACCGCACCATGTTAAAAACCAAGTCCGTTCATGTTTTCTTTGTTTGTAAAGTCACATAAGCCACACCTATCTCACCTATTGAAACAAGTACATGAGTGACCAAATTGCTATACAAACCCCTTCATAATAAGCACCAGATAGGATCTCTATATTCCTATCAACAATCAATCCGTTATTATCATACAAGGCTCGATAATTTGGTGTTTACCTTGTGGCGAGCTCAAGATTGCCGGAGAGATATGTATACTACGACTTAACTGTATGCACCAATTTAATTCTTACCAATATGAGGTTTTAATCGTTTCACTAATAGTACTTATACCATTAGTTTGCACCAAATAGTGAGCTTTTTTCAAAACAATTGAGATTTTTATATAAATAGTTGATCACCCGTATTAAGGGAGCCTAGAATATAAACATCAAGAAACACTAAAACACCTGAGAGCACCCCCCTTCATTAAGGTATGGCACTGCCATCAAGCTAAAATATGCGTAAAAACAACGTCCTAGACATCACCAAAGAGTTCAAAGGAGGGAGACCATAATATGATGATGAATGGAGAACATTATTAATCAACTGAGATTCTTATTAGGTTCTACAGAGAGTGAATCTACAACCTTTCATCTGTGAGGAAATTTCCATTGTTTGCAACTCATGAATGAAGCTGTGAATCCTCAAATTTGTCGAGACTAGGGTTTTAAGGCTGTTCTGCAAATTTGTTCTTCGGTGATGAGTTAGGAAGTACTTGTTTGTGTAGCGAGTTGTCCTTAATCAACGTAAATTCTACATATCTATATGTGTACTGAACAATGGGTTTTTTCCTCAAATGCATCAGAAAAATCATCACTTCACAGCAAACTTGTTGGTGTAATAGAAGAACTGTGCTGCTCAGAGGGTGTAATTGTGGCATCAAACACAAGCATAAAGTACCCTTTATCAAGAATCCGAAGGATCAATACGTGTGCAAACCTTCTCACCGATGAACTTCAATGTTAATTCCCTTAAAAGATCTAAGTGTAAATTCTAATTCTGTACGCACAGGCTAACTGGCAAAGAGTGTAATTGTATTACTTCTGGTCACTTCACCTGTTTCCTAGTATTGAGAGGGATCTTAATTACAACCTTGTGTCTTGCTATGTAAGTCCTTATGTCTCTCCATTGCTTTAATTCAGAGTTTCAGACATTTCTTCTAATTTCCAAATCCCCCATTGATGTTATATATATGAGATTAAGCCCTAGATGAGACGAAAAGGATAGTTAAATTTTACCTCGCATAGCAAATTATGAAGGAATCTTCTCTTATGAACTTTGGTAGAGGAGTAGCTCTCAACACTAAGTCCTTCTTCATGAGCAATTTGGAGGGCAGTTGCAAGAGAAAATCCCTTGTCTTCACAGTCAACAATGATCTCTATCTCTAAACCTCCTGCAATCTGACGAATACTCACTGGTGAAAAACTGCTCGATGAGCCGCCTCCTCCGCCAGCTTCCATGGAGCTTCTGAGCTGATCTCTCTTTTCTCCCAGCTCCTTCACATTCCTCTCCAAATCTTTGATGTAATTCGCTGCTTCTCCAACATGGTCACTTATTGCTCTTTTTCCCTGAAACCCAAAAATCACAAACCCTAAACAAAAACCCTAAAATTACACCCAATGTGCACCAGTATACCCTTTACATATATAGTCCAAAAATTAGACAAACCCATTTGCAGATAAACCAAGAAAAGGTGAAAACCCTAAGGGTAATTTTTTTTGGGGGAAAAGAGGAAAGTTTTGCTTTACCTTAATATACTCAGCAGGGAGGGTATTGCGAAGGGAAGCATAAAGATTAGACATTTCCTGCCTTCTTTGGCGTTCAATGTCTCGATGGATATTCTTCTTCTCAGCATCATCCTGAACATTAATAGATGATGGTTGTCGGCCCCGCCCTCTTCTATTATTGCTTCTATTATTCAGGCTTCCTTCTCCAGCTGAAGCTGATACACTGTGGTTAGTATTATTATTATTGCTTTGGTGCAGAATCAGATCTTCCTCTTGTTCCCCAGCAGCATTTGCCTGGAATGACAACCCACCTCTTTGTTTGAAAGGAAACATTTTTCTGATTATGTTTTAGAGAGAGAGAGAGAGAGCTTTTCTTTCTATAATATGAGGAAATCTGGGGGCAATGAGGAGTTGATTGTGTTTTCCTGTTGGGTGATTAGTGATAATAGGGGGTGGGGGCTTTAATATAAGGGAAAAGTTGGGGAGGGGGAGGAATGGGAATAGGGGGATTTTACTAGTGTGGTCTCAGCTGCACCATTGTTTGTAAGGGCATATTGTTTTTTTCTGATTAGGTTAATTGATTTGAGGGCTCCACATATTTGGTGAGATAATCTGTTTTGTAGGGTCTACAAAAAGTTATGGTACAATACAGTAGTACTAGAATCTTTCCTGTCCCTCATTTCATGATATGGAGATGATGGGAGATGTATCAGTATCATGATCAAGGACAAGTTGTGTTGAGATGTACCATGATTCATGATCAACCAAGATATCAAGTATCCATTAAATTAAATTAAGTATTGTATCTCTAAAAATTTTTAAAAAAATACAAAATCTCACTCTCCACAAGGATTTTAAGTATATGATCTTGATTTTTAGTTTTCAAATTCATGTGGGCATTTTTAATTAATTGTGGTTGAAAGTTCCCCATTCTAGCTAGCTTCTTCACAATATATATATATATATATATAGGTATTATTGTGTTATGTTTTGGCATACAAGGTGCATGAGGCCGATGCATATGAGAACTCAAGTTTTTTATATCGATGATCTTGATCCACTAACTTAAATAGTTGAGTTACATTACATATATTGTATGTATCATTATATAAACAAATTATATTTTCATATGTTGTATTCGTATTTAATTAGAATAGACATATTAGTAAAACTTGAGGACATAGAAGGACGCATAAATATTTTGAGTTTATTGGTTAGAAGTGCAATTTTTGGCCCCTCCTATAAATATGAACTATCTTATGTCAAATAAAAGACAACCAAAAAAGATAAATGTAATTTTTTTTTTTTTTTATGTTTACTGAAAAGCCATATGTTTCAAAGTTTTAAACTAGCTCAACAAGAATTTCAACTGTATTAATAATGCCGTCATTAAGATCAGAAAGTTCATTTCTTTTGATAATTATACATTTAGGGTTTCATGGTAATTAAGAATTTAACTTTTAATGATTTACCTTTTGGACTTTACAAATCATTTAGAGGTCGTCAATTGAATAATTACTGCAACAAATCTATAATTAACAAAGAAATTAAGGGGCTAATTCAAAGTTTACGGCATTTCACACACTGTTAACCACGTTTTGAGGGGCTAATTCAAATTAAACAGCCGTCATTAAGATTCTAGATAATTAATTACCTATTAGTGCAACGTAAATCTTTAGTCTCTTTAATTTCGACATGTGATTCATGTGCGTTATTAAATTCTTGGTTGTTGCAATTTTGTTTTGTCTCTTATTCTCATGAGCTTTATGATTTGTCGACTCGTCCCTGTCCTTATTGAAAAGGGACATTTTCTCATCATAATTACAAAAATAGTGTTTCTTTTTCTATATTTTGTGTGTGTTTTAATTCTAACCATTTGATTTTAATAAAATTTTCAACTATACTAGAAAAAGTAATCATTAAAAAGGAAAAAAAAACTAGAAAAGCCGCCCTTAAGAAGACAAACAAACTTATGGTCGATGTAAATGAGTGGTCAGAGTTTCTTATTGATCGACTCAAAAAAATTGTTAATGTTTTTATTTTTTTATAACTATATAAATATTATTGGCCCATGTACATTCGAACTTCGAATGCTCATCCCCTTAGTCAAGGCCTTAGGTCAAGAAATCAAGTGTCAAACTATTTGAAGCAACATTTATTGGTAAGTATAGGCCACGAGAAAAAAGTGTGGTCCGGCAACAAAGGGTGCATCCACATAATAAGAAAAGATGATCTATCATAATTAGATGTATTTAAAACACTGCATTTCTTACTCTTATATGGTTAACATTTGAATTATCTTTCACGCTAAAAAAATCTATCTTCCCTCTCAACACATTTTCCCTGTACTTAGGATAATGTTCTTAAATAAATCATACATCATTTAGGGCATGACTCCAACAATATCGATACAAAGATATATTTATTAGAGTCACGAGTGTTAAAGATAAAAGTTATTTTAACAAATTTATTTTTAAATATTTAAACATATGGTTTTTCTTAACAGCATGATCGAGACCGATACTATCTTAACTAATACTTTAATCGAGAGTTTGGTGGAGTTGATGTGGAGTGTCGTAACTCGTATTAATGCATGCATGTGAGTTTACCTTTGGCCTACATTTATGTTTCACATCTTTTTACACCATCATTTATGGAGAGAACACTATATAAAGCTACTATAATATATTATTTTGATGGCTTTTGATCTTCTATCAATGGATTAAGAAAGCAATATATAATATAATATAATTAACAAATATTTTCTTCATTATTTAATAATACTTGTCCATGGTGTGAAAGGAAACTCAGCAGCAAAATGTACAGGAATGCCTTTATTTATAATGGAAATATATTCTTCAACAAATTAAATTAATTAATTAATAAGGTAGCTGATGTATACGTGGATTATGGACGGCATCATATCCCTATTCCTCCCTTGACCTAAATCCCTACATTTGCTGACCCATGACTTTAATTAGGACAGGACAATTTCATTAATTAATTATATAATTAACATTTATATATATAGTGGTCCTATCAAAAGAAAAAGAAAAAAACACATTTTTTTTATATATATAGTGGACCGTTTGATAAAAAACACTGTAGACCTTAATTATTTCACATAAGCCTCCAAATTTTAACATTACACTTTACAATCATAATCTAAAAGCACCTTATCTGTGATTGTTCGTTGCAGATAAGGCTGACAGTTTGACACCCTGCCAACAATTATTTTTCCCTTTCATTTTATCCGAGTTTTTTTTTTTTTTTATTTAGTTCAAAGGTCGATATATGATATTCGAATCCCGGTATTTTGTAATAACTTACAACTATTTTACCACCAGTTCAGCTTTGCTCTGTTTTCTTTTTGTCTAAATGAGTTATTGAAAGCAATATAATATCATAAAAAAGGGATGAATTGAACCTGAGATAAAAAGCAGTAGAATATCATTCGAGAATTCATTGGTCGAGTCATACTCTTATACTAAGAAGAAAAGGGATTTGCAACAGTTTACTGCCCTATATCGTCGAAATATGTATGAATACGAAAAAAGATAATTGCCATATTTTTTCATTTCAATTTTGAAAACTGAGATAAGATTTTTTCAATTCTATTTTCTGAATCTATAACTTTGATTTGCGTTTATTTATTATATATATGACCTAGAAGAGAGAGGTATTATATAAAGAAGACTTGTTAAAATTTCAGTATGGCTTAAAAAATTCGAATCTAGAAAATACAAAATATGTATGCGTACATGTCTATGTAACATACACGGAAACATTTTATCAGTTACACTGCCTTATATAATATAAGGGATACTCGTAAAGTATAATATGAAATAATCAAACCGAGTAGATACCTTAGCATTTTAGTATAAGTTTACATAATGGGAGGAACAGTCAAAGATACACAATTTTTTTTTTTTATAGTTATATTACATTTTATCACAGCAATTAAAAATAATTATTTTTATTAGTTAAATTTTAAATTCAAGAAGCTCTATCCTAACCACCACTCTAAATCTTAAAAAAGTGGATGAGATGATTTTTTTCTCGATATAGTTAGTAAACCTGTAGAAACATGTTATGCGACGAGCACGTATAAGTACACTCTACTCGTAAAATACTCCATAAAAGACACGGTAGCCTGCAGAATGTCGAACACAAACTCATTCAAATCAAACTCATAACAACAAAGAATACGGCAATATCCCTTTTCCCATCTTTTAAGCTAAATTCATGCTCAATAATTCTAAAGGCCACAGTTGAGAATCTTTCTGAATTTCTTCGATATCATAGCCTCACCCTCTACATAAGGCACCTAACTTCTCCGCAGAATCGTAAAAGTATCGCTGAGATGAGTTATCTGTGCAAAAAGTGTAGGGCAGACAAGAGGACAGTTCATCAGGACATAAAAGTATCGCATGAATTTCCACTAATTTTTTCAGGAAAAGTCTATATATTAATTAATAATTGTGTAAAAGTCTACATATTAATAAATTAATTCGCTATTTTTTTTATTGCCACTGACATTTTCTTTGTTACTCTTGTTCTATGCAACTTTAGCTAATTAATTCCATCAAAAATAAAATTAGCGAATTAATTTGAACCAAAACAAAAATAGTTAACTGTGATTCTAATAAAAACAATTTTAATATTTTTTTGTATCGAAAACAGATTGGGTTAAATTAATAGGGATACAACCTCAAATCGATTCTTGCTTCTAATTAAATACAATTTGATCCGATTTGGGCTTATCATAAAAACTCGATCATATCAATTATATTATGAAATCTTTTGCTTCAGTATCATAGGCTATATAATTTATTAGTGTGATGATATGTGTCTTGTAACAAAACACCTCTTAAATATCTTACTTCAACCTAAATTAATTTATTATAAGGCTTTAAAAAAATTAAATTTTTAACAATTACATTTAATTATGATTTATAAAGTTTTAATATTTGACGGTTACACCAACAGAAACAAATGACACTCAAATAAGATAATTAAGAGATATCTTATAACAAGATGCATATCATTTTACAATTAATTAATTAGTTCCGAATATCTGTCTCTTTAGTTTTTTCTGATTTTTTCCTTTTATTTTCTAATGACATCTGCATCATATCACCTTTTCTGTTTTTTATTTTTTCAAATTTTTAAGTGTGTGGTATGACGTATTAACTGATGTCTATGCCCCATTTTTGCGAATTTTTAGTCATTCTAAGTTAAAAAAACATCATCAATAAAATCTTAATCTCTTGGAAATGGGAATTTTTTTATTCCTAATGGGATATTTTTGTTTGTCGTAATCACTCTTAAAATTAAAGAAATTAACTGAATTCTTGTTTACCAAAAAATTTTTTTATTTTTCAGATAATTTTTTCTATCTAATTACACACATTATGTTAATAAAACTTTAACATAAATTTTATTAGTATATCTAAAATAATTATAATTAGAAACTCGATTTGCTTTGCCTTAGAAATTATGGTAAATATTCAAAACTTAAATAAATAATTCTTTTTTGATCAAAAATAAAAAATATATTAAGTTGGCATCAAAAATTAAGATTTAGATATTGGAAGAGAATCTGTGTTTTTATTTTATTTTTTAGGTTGAGCTCATCAAAGAAAAGAATCCGGTCAAAGCAACATAAATAAATAAAATTTTCTTTTTGGTGGGAAATAATTTAATTAGGTAAAATGTCATATCACGCCCCCTAGCAAGCCAAGAGGAATTAGCGACCGCAATTTTAATATAATAATTTATTGTATTTTATTTTTCAGTAAATTTATGTAGGGCCGCAGTTTTGAGTGCTTTTTGGCATCTCATACCCCATGCATTTCAAAAGAAAATAATGGCCGCAATTTAATTTAATTTAATTTAATTTGATTTTTCCCTATTTTTAGTTGGTTGACATTTGACAATTCTAGGCTAGCCGCAATTCCCTCTTTGATGGATGTTTGTACTCCAACTCTAGAGGAAATTAATAAACAAAAATTAATAATTGAGTTATTCACCATGTGTTAAATTATTATTTTTTATTATTTTTAAATTTGAATTTTGCGTTTATATTAGTGACATAATGTTGGTCTGGTTTTAATTTTATCTTATGTGTTTAAATGCTACATATGTAATTAGATTTCAAAAAGCGAGAAATTTGATCGGAATTCGAATCTTACGTACTCAACTTGATAAAAAGTAAGATAAATGTCACTAGATCGTACTTTTATATTTGTTTATAATTATGTAGATCTTCGATATTCTCATAATCAAATTACTGATAATTTTTTGTAATTAATGGCAAATTATTAGGACCCTCTCCACCCATTAATTAGGAAGGGGGCACCTTTAATTATGCCCACACACCAAACTTATTTGCTTGCGAGTTTATTATTTGATGAATCAAAGCTTCCAATGGCTTCACTTTGGTAGCTTTGGTGAGCTTAATTAATACTTTCTCCTTTTCGCCTCAAAATGAACAATATAATCCTACCCTTTTTAAGAAGTCAAACAACAATTAACAACAATAATAATATACAATTAGCACAAATACTTTATTAATCTTTTGGGGAACTTTACCCTCGATTATTTGGTGGCACACTATATTCGCATACTTGAAAGAGAATTTGGTATATTTATATTATACTCACCTTTCACTATTGTATTGTATTTTAGTGCCCTTTATAACTTCTCTGTATTAAAAAAATATATTATACTTACCTTTTTATAATATTTTTTTGTTCTTGAGCTAATGAAGCACTGATTAGCAGTCAAGAAGGGAATCGACATGAGATGTAATATAAAATGCAACCATATAAATTAAGTTTAAATTTAGTTTTCCCGATTTTTTGTTGTAGTCTAATAAATTTTTATATATTCTCTAAGTTTAAAAGATAAAAAAATTAATATAAACGGGAAAGAAGACCAAGAAAATAATGATTAATAGTAAATATTTTCATGAAATGTATGTTAAATAATTCAATTTTTTTAAAATTTACTTTTTTTATGTTACACTAAAATTAATATTCTTCAATAATCTTTACCTAATTTTCATAGGTTTAAATTTAAATGAGTGAACTTCAACCATAATCATGTCGAAAAGAAAGAGTGAAAAGCTTTCTATGATATATAAGAGAATATATACCTTATATCCAAAAAAAAAATGAAAGAAAAATAAAAGAAAATAGTAAAATAATAATGCAATCCCAAACATCTCATTTTTCAAAAATCTTGAGTTTTTTTAAGTACAATAATTAAAAAGCAAAACAAATATCACATACAGTACTAATTGCTATTGAGTTACAACTAAAATCTAATAAGCAGTATTTTACTCCTGTGATGGAAATTTTGGATTTTTGGAAAGAGAGCCCTCTAGCATAGCCACAGATCGATCAGCATAGTAAAAGACTTTATCAGTTTAAAATGTTTTTTTTTTGGGGCATAAAAGCCACATAATACAGTACAATAACACGTAAAAATGATAAAAATTTATACAGATTATACAAATCCTTAAAGAAATCATATAACACTGATGAAATCAAACCAAAGTTTGCAATGTAAAACGCCTCCTATTTCTCGTGTATATATATATACAGTTTCAGTAGTATGATACTAGTAGAGATATAATACACCAATAATTGCGTATGTATGATTTTTCTAGATTTATAATGGAATATCACAACATTATAAAAATATCATGATGCAGTAGTGCGTAGGTAGCAAGTAATAGGGTCCCTAGATGTCTACAGAGATTGCTACAAAGAATAAAAGTGATTAGTTGTACAACTTTTGAAGAATTTGTGATTCCAGCAGCACAAAGGGCCAGGCCTGCTGAATCAACTCCAGCTCTGAAGAGAGCTTATTGACCAGATCAGTCACCATGTGCCATGTCTCTATTCTTTTTAATTATAGACTTAACTCATCATTATCGATCTTTACACCTTTGTGTCTGTGCAATAACTCTGATTTAGAACCGTCATCACAAATTAACTCTCTCCTGGATTTCTCTGACAAACCAATACAATTGTTACTGTCACATACATGAGAGAGGATTCCGTGCCAGCCCTCTATGCAACTATACAAGCACATGGCAATCTTGGTGCTGAAGAGCATGCATTTCACCCTTCTAAGATCCTAAAAATAGAGCTAATTCAAATTTGATCTAAATGATACATATTTTATCGAAATCAAACTCAATTTTAATTGGAATAAACACAGTAAACCGATGGTGAAGCCAAACTTAAAATAGCAGCCTAATATGTATGTTAAGAACTTAAATGAACTGTAACGTCATTGATCCAAGATGATCAAATTCGAAATCAATCAGAACCAAAGCATAACTATAATTAATATGTTCGTACTAGTATGTTGCTCGGGTCAGGATATAGCTTGCTAACCTAGCCATGGTATCTCTCTATATGTACTTGCATATGTTAATTGTCCATGGTTTTTAACAATGTTATTGGAAGTTTCTAAAGTCATCTTCAAATTGAAGTGCAAGCATCATAGGTGATAGGTCCCAATCCCATTCATGCCATATAATTAAGCCAATGGTGTCAAGTCCTTAGGAGACTAGCAGCCCCAGAAGGTGGACCTATATGCAAATATTATACACTGGCCAGAGTCTTCAGTGGCTGGGATTGAAGCTAATTAAGGGCAAGGCACCAATTCCCAGCAAGGGGGCTGGGGAGGGGAAACACCAACATGTGAGTAAACAGTATTAGTTATGGTAAATTTGTAGGTTTTTAGCTAGGACTATGTCGAATATATATATAGACAACTTTATTAGATAATAATATATATTGATATAAAAACCTATTTCTGCAGTCAATAATTAATTACCAATCTTTAGGTTGAACTGGTTTTCAAAAATGGCACCAAATTATTATGCAAAATATTAGAGAAAAGGATAAACTAGGTCCTTTGTTCTTGAAATATTTGCATATTGATAAGCAACTATTTTGAGAAAATTAGGCTTGATATTGGTTTTCCTTAGATAAATATGTGCATACATTATGTTTAAGAGGCTATGAAAAGAATGAGCAAGAGCCAAGCTTGAAAGCAAACCTCCTTTGAAACTGAATTGAAGGGAAATACGATTTCAAAATTGAAACTACTTTATATATTGGTTTCTGAGCTGATGCATGTCGGTTTCTAAATTTTGAAGCTAAAATTGGTTTCAAAATAAGAAACCACTCTATGGGTTTCTATATGTGATTGGAAAATACCTTTTTCTAAAATTAAATTTAGCTAGTTTTCTATATGTGGTTTCAAAATACCTCTTTTCAACCTGAATTTAGTTTAGTTCTAAAAATTCAATTTCTAGATGTGTGCGGTAGTGAGTTTGAGCATTCTATAATTGTGTAATAACCGTGTATAGGACATTGGCAAAAGACATAAATATGCCCCCCTAAATCTCAAGGTACGCATAAGAGTTTGTCTATATGGGCGTTGGTATGTGTGAATCAAACTCAACTTTATGATACGCAGTAGAGAATTATTAGTAACTGATGTAAATGAAACTCATATATCGTGAGTGAGACTTTTGTGCTGTTTAAGGGGAGATGGAAAATGCTGAAGTGCTTGTCCCACTTACTGATCGATATGCACATGAATATATATGATTTAGCTCCCAAAAATGAACCAGTATTTCCTGTATCTTCCTGTCAAATATTATGTATAACCAGCACAGATAATTATGAAGATCATAATATAGAACAAGACAAGTAAATATGAAAAAAATGTGATGGCTAGAAAGACAAGCTGATGAGCACTTTCCATATATAATGGGTCAGTAATTTGTTCACCATATGCAGACATAGATTCACCGATCCTCTCTCTCTCTCTCTCTCTCTCTCTCTCTCTCTCAGAGACATACACGCACACACAGAGAGGGTGCTTGCTGTTGAGATGAATGGAAGTGTTTAATCTAATGCATCTCAGCAATCATATACATAGAAATCCATACAGGATAAGAAAATTATAATGCAATCAAGAAGATAATGAAGCAAATGTAAAAGGTTCAACCTTCAAGAAATGTACTTAGCTCCGTGGCTTATGATTCATTCGAACGTATTACACTCATCAACCTCCATTCCAATTGATTGGAATCGACAGAGGTGCCATCGTTAACCTGCGAAATGAGAAACATCCATCCAGAAGTTTAGGGCTTCCTTATGAAACTTCCACTCGAATAATTAGACATGGCATAACGTATACCGTTGTATGCCTCAAAATATAACAGCAAAAACCCATTTAGTGTGGATGTCGTTCAAACAAGGTATTGAGATCAAAATAAGCCCCAACTTTACCCCTCATATGCAGAGGGTTTGTGTACCTAGAAACCCGATGAAAAGGGTTTTTCGAGAGGTTTTAAAAAGAGTTCAAAATCGTATTTGTACCTCACAATGGATGGCGTATATCCATCTTTGATTCAGCTTAGAGGAAACACAACTAACAATGTTAAGTCCTTCTTCAATTAACACCGCGAGCACTCTTGAAAGAGGGAACGCATCTTCATATCCAATGGAAGAATTAATATCGATCTCAATCGAAGAAGAAAATGATTGAATGTTGACACTGCAGTCACTTCTTGAAGAAGTACATGGTGAAGAGCATCTAACATTACTATCTCCAGACAACCGGCTCTCTAATGAAGAGGATGATTCTTTGAGTTTGTCCCTCTTATCTCCTAGCTCCTTCACATTCTTCTCTAAGTCCTTGATGTACCTTGCAGCCTCTGTTATGTGATCACATATGGCACGCTTTCCCTGAAAACCCCATCCATCACCCGATCAACACAAAACCTAACAACCCGTTTGAAGGAACCAAAAAAAAACCCAGAAAATTAAAATGAGACAGACCTCAAATTTTGAACGGTTTTAAAAAATTAGACAAAAGTACTAGTAATTAAGCAAAATTCTGCAAAGCTTAAGACAAACTACATACCTTAATGTACTCAATAGGGAGGAGGGAGCGGAGGGAGGAGTAGAGGTTGGCCATTTCTTGCCGCCTTTGGCGTTCGATTTCCCTGTGCATAGTCCTCTTCTTAGCAGCAGCATCTTCAGCACTGAACTCATCCTCTTTGGTATTACTTTTACTCACCTCCTCACAAACACTCAGTGACCTTCTCAGCCTCCCTTTTCTGGTATTTTGGTAATCCCTCGTAACAAAAGTATTATTCCCAAGCTGCCCATGATAATACTGAAGAGGTGGAGGGAGGAAAGGAGCAGCACTTGAACCACTCAAATCTTGCTCAAACTTTTGTTCATTTATGTATGTTTGACTAGTATTATTTGTAGGATTCTCCTCATCATTGGTGACCTGGAATGACACCACACCTCGTCGATGGAACGGAAACATCAACGAAGGAGGGTATAGGAGAGAGAGAGAGAGAGAGGGACAGAGAGAGAGAAAGGGGTGGGGAAAGAGAAGATATGGTGGTTAGGGTTAGGGATTTGGGGAGATTTTAGATGAAGTGGAGATTCCCAGAAAATCTCCCTTTGGAAGCAAAGGAGGATATATATACATATATATGAACAATTGGGATTGCTTAGTTTAATGGATTTCAGATTAAGAAATCCAGCAAATGTTTGAAAAAAGAACAGCACAATGTATAAAGGAGGAAGAAGAGGAAAGGAGAGAGAGAGAGAGAGAGAGAGTATATGGTGACTTAGCTTGTATAATTAATACAAAACCAGTATGGATTTATATAATTAAGAAATGGGTTATATCTTAATTATATGATTAATTATATCAAAGATAATAATCAGGAGGGTGGACCAATTGCTGTCTGAACAAGGGTGCCATCTCCAACTCCAATGGCCCTTTTTTCTTCATTTGGAGTGTAATAATTATTGACTAATTATATTTTTTAAGACATAATCAGATCTGCTATGATCATTCAAAAGATATTCCTTGTTGTTCTAATTATAGTTAACTCGTTGTCTATGTAGGTTATTACTTACTTTTTTATATTAAAAAAAATCAAAGTAGGTTATTTTTATTAATTGAGTTTAATCATTTTAATAATACATAAATTATTTAAAAAATTTGAAGGGGTTTTGTAGTTATTCCATAAATAAATAAACCACTAATTAGGGTGATAAATCAAAGTAGTTACTTAATTATAAATTTTAATCAATAGGTCAAGTTTGATTATGTTACTTAATTCAACTCTGCAGCAGAATCAAACCAAAAATTTGATATAATTTAAAGGATAACTATTATGTTAAAAAAAAATTTCGGTGAATGGAGTAAAAATGTTCAATGTAGGAAGTTTATATTTTAAATTCCTATTGTGAATCAAGTTTAGTTAAATTAATTTTACTCTTTTTAGTCTTTAATCTTCCATTTTAATCTTTTTAGTCTTTAATCTTCCATTTTAATCTTCCAATTTAAAACTAACCTCCCCCTAAAAAAATAATAATATTACCTTCATTTCACAATACATATCACTTTAACTAAATTTTTTCATTTCGAAACATTTTTCATACTACAATTTCAATGACATAATAATTACAATTTTACCAATTTTGTCCTTATTTATAATCTTTTCTCTCTCCTTTTTTTCATTAACTTTTTCATTTTCAATGAAACATTAAGGAAACTTGATTTTTTAACATATTTTCTATCATAAAATTTTTTTTTCCTTGATATTTCCTCACAACTCAAAAACGACAAGTAATATGAAATGGAGGGAGTGCCTATAATACCCCCATGATTATGAAGCTAAAAATACAAATGCTTGTATATGAGATCAATTTACGACAAGTTATTAAATTCGACAATTAATATAAGGTAAAATTAATATTAATTTATTATTTATAAACTAACATAGTACGCACCAATAATATTATATCATACTCCCTCCATTTCAAAATATATATCACTTTAATTAATTTTTTTCGTTTCACAATATTTATCACTCCATAATTTCAATGACATATTAATGACGAGTTTATCAATTTTGTCCTTATTAATTACTTTTTTCTCTCTTTTTCGCATTAATTTTTTTATTTCCAATAAAATTTTAGGTCAATTTTATCTTTCCTTAGTACTCATTTATAATATTAAAACAATAAATATTTTAAAACAAAAAGAGTAATAAATTATTATAAAACTGTCTTATCTAAGATCAATTAATCTCGAAAAAATTGTCAATATTTATACACTTTATATATCAAGTGATATAGACACACCATAATTAACAGAGCACCAATCACTAAGTCCCACCCGTGACAAGAGTGGACTAATGAAGGGGTCTTTTGGTAAATTAAATATGTAGGTGGTAGAAGGAAAACCTACGTGGCCACATTTTCCCACCTTGTGTTTGATTCTAATCTTGATTAGCTTCAAGGCCAACTCTAACCCTAAAAATTAACCTTTCATTTTTTTATTTTTATTTTTTCCTTTTACTGTCCTAACTTCTACCATATTCTACCAAATTTACAGGATTAAGGCTTAAATAAATTGCAGGCTTTAATCGCAGTATACTAGAAGTGGCTAAAAAGAATTGTATAATATAAATTAAAAAATTAAAGTTGATAAGGGTATATTGAGTATCATACCGGAAAAGATTACCTTATTCGAGAAACAACTGTTAACTGCTTGTATTAGCAGTTAGTTTTTAACTTTTTGAATTGGTTGTTTACATTAACTATTTATTTAAATTAGTTGTTTCTTGAAGATGCGTTTGACAACATTAGTTGTTTTTGAAAATGATATTCGGTGAAATTTCTTTTATACTCTTATGTATCTATGAACATATAATTTTTTTTTTTATCAATCCTTTATTTTCTTTTCCAATATAAATTGTTTAACAAACACTCACTTAACTCGTTAACTTGGTCAAAACAGTTAAATCTCACCATATACCTTTTTTTCCTTCAAACAGTTGTCAACCAAATAGGTATTGACGTTTATAGTATGGGCTTGTTAGAAGTTATATAAAAAAATGAATACAAATAGCATATATAACATCACGAACATAAATAAACAAAAAATAGAAATAGATAATAGTTTTTATATAACTTCGAACAAATCCTAAAATGTCAAGTCTCAAAATCGACACACAGTATTTTTAAGTACCAGCTGTGTCAATAATAATAGAACTAATTAAATGAGTGTCAAATTTGACAGATAATTAAGTGGGGAATGAATGAATAATTCATTTAATTTCTATTACTTGCTGTCATTAATCCATCGTTTTCTGATTAAAAGACTTTCCTCAACATGTTGCTCCGACAAAGACATGACTTGATCCAACAAAAAATTACTAATTTATGTAGGCCATAATAATATTACTCCATATATCCAAATTCATACTACAACCTTTTTTTTTTTTTTTTTTTTTTTTTTGCTAAGAGGGTGTATAGTTGATGTAGAGTTAAACAGCACTGAATTTAAATTTAAGTTTGTAGAAAAATTTTCAAATATTTATTATTTGAGTAAGATTCATAAATAGTTTATTGATACCTTTCTTCTTATTTCTCTTCTTTCGTTCAACCATGTCGATATGTATTGATAGTAAAGGTATGTATATTTGTTTATAGAGTGGTTTACTTAAATTGTCTCGGATATGTACATGTGAATTAGTAAGTTGGCTTATTTTTTTTAGCGTACGAAACAGTTTGACGGTAAAATATAAGTGGTAGGGTTGTAAGAAATTGTTTAGCAATTATATTCTAAAGAACCGTAAGATTTTAAGTTAAAGTTTATTACTCCTATTTTGATCCAGCTTATATATATATTATATATACTGAGATGCATGGAGAGTTATAAGTTCCATAAAGGAAGGTAATTTTATCTTTCAATTTTATTTATTATTAATCCTTCATTTATTTTTTTATCACTAATCTTTCATTTAGTTACTATTAATTATTGTTATTGGTCTATAAGAAGTATTATTTTCTATAAAAAATTTCTCGAATAATGAGAATTAAGTTTAAGCCTTAAAAAGTGCATGAAATTATAAATTAACTTGTGTTAGAATGGTTGTTATATAGATAAAGACATCTCACATAGAAACAACTCTCTTTCGTAAAACCTAAGACTCGAAACGAGACCCTCCAATTTTAATTAGCATTACGTTTATTAGACTCGTAAATTTTTTAAAAATACTTGAATTCTTGTTGTTTTATAAAAAATCATACAAGATTTCCATAAAGTTAAACCCTTGAAATTATTACCATATAAGTACCACCCATATTCGTACTCAGTTATGAACAAAAACCTCGTCAAAAAAGGATATCGTATATTTTTTCGTTAAAGTAGAGAACCATAAGGTCAATATAGTCGAAATTCAATTTTAATCTAAGCTTTGAATAATTGATCGGTTAAGATTACGTAACTGACCTATAGACACAAATGTTATGAATTGGCATATAGTTAACATAATAAAATAATTTTGTAGAGTTAGGTTATTATGATAATTTTCATTAATGAAGAAACTTTGGTGACATTAATGATCTTGACCATTATTGAAAAATGGGGTTTGACAACTCAGGGGCGAGGTGTAAAGGATCAAAGATTTGGAACAGCCAGACAAAGAGAAGTGGATTAGAACCAGCAGGAAAAATAAAATAAAATAAAATAAAATAAACAGCTTGAAGATATGATTTGTCTGGGTTTTCATTGGGATTCTCATGGAGATCTTCTATCATTATTTCATCCCCAAATCTCTGCCCAAAAATAAACATAATAATTAATATATATATATATATATATATATATATAAATCTTCGTGACTGTAGTTTATATTATTCATCTGTGCATGCGCACTGTACTGTATTATATAATTATTTATTAACTTGATTAATTAATATTACTTTATTTTATATAATAGCAAAGAATTTATATGTGAATTGTCTTCTAATTTTATATTCATGGAAAAGAGAATGGGAAATTATATATGTAGGTTTAGTGAACGGGAATAAGGGAGACTAAAACAAGTCACCACTTAAAATACATGAGATTTGAAATATTGTGATAAGAAGATTTGAAGTAAGATTAAAGGGGAGAGTAAAGTGATCAAATAAAAAATTTGTTGGGTACTCGAAAAATGTATCGACATATTTTTAGTATATTTTTTGTTGGTAAGAATAGAGTTTTCTGAAGATTCGAAATGTATAATTCTTGTACAAACCACTTGACCTCAGTATCCATAAAACTGTTCAAAAATAATCATGGAATATTTCCTAGAATAATGATTCATCTTTGCAACCTAAAAAAAGACAATAGCGATCCATTTACTATTTGATGAGTAAGAGTCGTAAAAATACCAAATCTATTACCCATGAAACTACTCTTTGCGTTTTAAAAAATTTATCGTTATAAGGTTATAAGAAAGTATCAAGGAAATACTAAATTCATGACAACATTTGTGTTAAAAGATCTAGTTACCTGAAGATTTCATTGAAAATGAAAAAATCAATGAGAAAAGGAAAATAAAAACAATTAATAAAGATAAAATTAATAAACTAGTCATTAAATACGTCATTAAAATTTTAAAGTGATAAAGTATTATGAAACGAAAAAATTAGTTAAAACGACATATATTTTGGAATGGAGAGAGTAGAATTTTTCAATTAGTTTAATAATTCTTGGGAATTGAATCAAGAAACTAATCCATAGGCTTAAGGGCCTGTAAATTCCGTTAGCTTTGGACTCTCCTCTTGTTATTTATGTATTAAGCTCCAATTGATTTGGGCTTTGGGCTCTTGACCAAAAATACATCGAACCTTCTTGCTTCTTGACAGCCGAAAGGCAATGAGCGGAGATTCTATATATGCAAACCATGACAGCCAAGGCCCATCCACGAGCCTATGACAAAACCGGTTCACACCAGTAAGCTTGCATACACCTGAATCTCCCAAACCCGAACCCTGCTTCAGCAGGATCCATGCTTTGCGGTGGTGATAGTGGTGCAACACCAGATTAAGCATTATGTTTTACAATTTATATCATTCAATTGGTTAATGAACCGAGTTTGATCAAGTTCATGGAGAGAGCTTAACCACACAACACTGCCATGAACCAATAGCCCGCCCACTCAACTTGTTTAATTCAGTGGAGTCAGCTAGGCAAAGCTGCAGAGCCCTACCAGGCCAGCCAATGGGTCAACGCAGACTGTACCCGTGGGCTGAGCCAACCTAATCTTTCGGCTAGTGGCACAACTACTGATAGTTGCCACAGGTATAACCGGCAAAAGCGCAAACCTTACTAGTCGGTTTAGACATGAACCAACATGATCCTAACCCCCAATTGTGATTTCTAAACCTCAAATTTTATACCCTAATTGTAAGCCCAAGCAGTAATAACAGACGGAAGCAAACAAACATCAGCAGAAACATCACCAAGCATCAACAAGAAAATATAAATCTGAGACAAATATGTAGGAAGAATTCTTTCTGATTTTATTGAGTACATGGTTTCTCACTGTACAAGAGAACTTATTTTTTCCTGATTAACTATAGTTATATATTAAGATTACCGAGTCAGAATACTTGAAAAAGTGTAATAAACATGGTTAAAAGTAATAAAGAATATGTTCTCTATCCAGGTATCACTCAAAGGTACACAACAATCTATGCAGTATATAGCTATACCCAATTTCAAAATCAACAAACTAAAGGTCACCGAAGCTTCTTTCGAGACTTGAATGAACGATACTCCAGTGGTAGCTGCGGAGGATCTAGTTCTCCGGTCAGCATCCCCACAACTTCTTTCATAGAAGGACGGCGAGCCGGTGACTTCTGTAAACAAATCAGGGCAATTACAATGCAGAGTTGAGCTTCTTCTTTGTTCAAAGAATGTATGTTCTTGTCAACCAAATCGAGAAGCTTTCCAGCACGAGCAAGTTGACGTGCCCATGATATGAGGTTTGCTCGGTGGAACTCAGACATGGGCGAGCCAGTCACTTGCAGGGGACGCCGCCCTGAAATGAGAACTAGAAGCAGCACACCAAAGCTGTATACATCACATTTCTCTGAGAGATCACCACCAATGCTATACTCAGGAGCAACATAGCACACAGTTCCTCTCATACTGGGCGTACTACTAATCCCACCACTCTTTGGAATATCCCCACTTATCGAATCATAGCTTGTCTGACGAACCTTCCAAAGCTCACCGCTCAACCCATCTAACCACCAATCTACACTACTCTTGCTACTCAGCCTACTTCTATTCCTCTTCTTTTTCCTGTCAACATACATTTCGTCATCCCTAGGCCACCAATCCCCTACATCATCACTCATCGCCCCTTGAAGCTTCTTATTCCTCTTCTTCTTCTTCCTCGATAGCTCCTCACAGTATTCCTCCTTCCACCATTCTCTCACCGGCTTTCTCTTCTCTTTCTTCAACACTTTCCCATCTTCCATTGACCCCCACCACTCCAACTTCTTCTTCCCCTTCTTTTTCTCAGCCGTCACTACAGGGCCCGAAGAAGTAGCTCCTCCAATCCAATCACCATTTGGCCTCTCTTTTCCAACCTCTTTTCCTATCCACTCCATCACATAGTCCTTAACCCTCCCTGACCTCGACATTCCCCCGCTTTCTTCCTTCCGCAATAGTTCCTTACCTAAAGCACCCTTCTGATTCCTATTCCCGGGCTTTGCCACATCTTTCCCGCTATTTTCCACACTAATCTTATCAAACTGACCCTCTAAATCACTTCCCTTGTCCACGAATTCCGACGGGGAAGCAGCGGCAGTGACCATCTCCGGCGAGGTCTCCACCGGCAACATTATCCTCACCGGAGACTGATCCACCCCAGCACTCCCCTCCTCAAATCCCACAGTTGACAGACTTTCTGTCTCCATCACCGACCCATTATCCTCAACCCCTCCCCCAACGCCATTACCATCATCAACCACCACCCCATTTTCAGCAATATCAACAACTACCTCATCATTGTTCTCATCATTCTTATGATCGATCAATTTCAACCTAGCAAGCCCAAAATCCGCAATTTTGGCAGAAAAATTAGTATCCAACAAAACATTACTGGGTTTAACATCGCCATGAATTACCGGGGATTGCAGTGGTGATGAAGATAAGCCAAACCTCGAGCAACTTCAATGGCGATCCGAAATCGATTGCTCCAATCCATCAATTCCTCGCTCTTCTTATGCAACAAGCAATCCTGCAAGTTTCCGTTGGGCATGAGCTCGTACACGAGGCACATACGGCGTCGTTTCCTGGAAGAAGCGAACCCTAGGAGCTTCACGACTCGGTCCGAGTCAACCAGCTTGTCGGCGAGGACCACCTCGTTCTGGAATTCGCGCTCGCCCTGCAAAGACCCCGCGTCCATGACCTTGATAGCGACGGGGAGCTTCTTGTCGGAGGTTAACGTTAGGGTTCCGGAGTAGACAGCGCCGAACCCGCCCTGGCCGATCCGGCGGGAGGGGGAGAATGAGGCGGTGGCGCGGCGGAGGGAAGAGTAGGGGAAGCGGCGTGGGAGTTCAGCGGAGGAAGAGAGAGATTTGGAGAGAAGGGGCTGGCGGAGGCGGAGGAGGCGGCGCCAGAGGAAGAAGAAGAGGAGGAGGAGGAGGAGACAGACAGTGGCAATGACGGCAGCGAGGGGAGGGAGGAGCTGGGCAGGTGCAAGATGGTGTCGGTGGCGGGGAGGCGGCTGCGGCGGCGGCGGAGACGGTGGAGGAGGCGGGGAAGACATGGTTTGATTGAGGAAATACTACAAGAAAGGAAGTAACTTTTTTTTTTTCCTGGGTTTCCTTCTGAATTATGAATTAGTAGGAGTAGAAGAAGAATGAAGAAGAAGTAGTTGAGAAAATATGAGGCATGATTAGCTGTGAATTTCCATTAGAAAGCTGCCACATTTCTCTCTCTCTCTCTCTCTCTCTCTCTCTCTCTCTCTGTTGCCTTGGACTTGGTTTCTTTCTGGGAAGTGGAAATTGAGTGGCGAGTAGTATTAATTGCTGATGAAGAAAACTGGGCTGTGATGAATTATTAGATTACAAAGCAAAAACTACGGCAGCTCCATCTCCCTCGCCGCCTCCCTCGCCGCCTACTCTTAACTCATAACTCCTCCTCTCTCTCTCTCTCTCTCTCTCTCTACACCTTTTTCATCTTTTCCCCTTTTCTTACCATTTCCAATGCATTTACATTCCATATCAACTTCACATTCATAATTTATATCAAAACATTAAATTATTCTAAAATTTTATAAAAAATAAAAAACAAAAAAATTATTAATAAATATAAAATTAATAAACTAATTTCTAAAATATCATTAGAAGAGTGTTTAAGCATAAAAATATCTTTGTTAATTTAGCTTTTTATACTCTTAACTATTAGTCGTTAACTGATTAACTTTTTTCAAACAAAATGCTAATTTACGAAAAGTTAATAATAAAAATTATTAAAATTAACTTTTTAAAAATAATTTTTGAAGGGTAAAAAGTTATTATAAAAACATAATTTATTAAATATCTTAAATAGATTTATTAAATATGATATTGATCTTCCAGATTTGTCATTTTAACTATGATATTTTCTGTTTTAAATGAAAAACGTGTTAGGAAACCAAAATGAATAACTAGCCTAGCTATAGTCAAGCTGTTCAATTAAGGATTATCTTTATTTATTGAATCAATTACCTAATTTGACTTAGACTTTGATTTTGTGGATTCTTACAGATTTTTAAATACAACAAACAAACATAATCTAATTTCCTTTTTTAAATCTAATTTGAATAAATCTTCTCCTCAATAACAAATATGCCATCCATAACCACAGGAGGTGGCATCTCACCATCATTTCACATCAGATGGGCTTTGATTTCCAAGCTCTTTTGCATAAGCAGAAATAAGTCTTTTCCGCATTACATATCATGATCGAGACGTGGAGGGTAATTGGGGGTTTGTTATGTGAATTACAGCTATAATATGACTTCGGGTTTGTAAATTTCATTATCGTATCGAGAGCGTCTAAGGTAAAAGTCGTCCTAATAAATATGATTCCGATAATTCGAATTTGAGGTCTCTTCCTTACAAAAAGTGAGACAGCTATCACTTTAACTAATATTTTGTTGGTTTTTTTTTCGTATTTTCAACTAGAGTAAGGTAATTGCACTAAGTGTGTGTGAAAATGTTTGGAGCATGTGGGTTGACTAATGATAATTAAATTGACTAGGCAAAGTGTGGGGCTTGCATTGTATTGGCCTTTTGCTTGGCAATTTCCAATCCCATCAATTTTGTTATGGCCAATTAATTGGTATTCACACAAAAAAGTGTAAAACAAGGCATAGGAGTCTTGTGGTAAGAGCTAATCCTCGTTCATACAAATACCACAAAACAAGCCCCACCATCTTTGTCACGATTCAAGACGTGGGAGCACATAGACTTTGTTGTCTAGGGGGCCAACCAAACAATTAGGTACTATATTTTTTTATCTCAATTGTTGGACCCAATCACTATTCTAAAAATTATGAGAAACCATAATCTTACTTAAAGTCATCTTTTATATTAATTTACTACTATTACTATAACTAACCTTATAACTATCTTATAATTTTTTAAAATTCATAATTATTACTTACAACAATAAAGAACGACTTGAAGTGGTAGTGTTTCCTTTTAAATTTTTCTTTTTAGACTAATTTGTTGTAACTTAACTCGAGAATCTTGAACTTTTCAACCTCTTACCTCAGCACCAAATGAAAAAATAAAATAGTAACTTTAAATATTACGCAACGTATTTAATCATGTACCAAGCACAAACTGAAGACAATCTTCCCACAACATAAAGAAAGTTTTGTTAATGTTTGTTACTTATTTATCTATTATTTGCTGGTCTAAGGTTGTGAGCTACAGGC
This sequence comes from Talinum fruticosum, assembly GCA_021018815.1. Lineage (NCBI taxonomy): Eukaryota > Viridiplantae > Streptophyta > Magnoliopsida > Caryophyllales > Talinaceae > Talinum > Talinum fruticosum. The sequence goes on along the minus strand of JAITYX010000089.1, from coordinate 357,604 downwards.
TGTTGATTCAACATTGGAGGGCTCAATGTTATCTATCTAGAACCCAAAACAATCCTCAAAGACCCCTTCCTTGGCTGTTAACTTAACAAAATAAACTGAGGGCCAGCCACTATTGCATGCGCAGCGCACGTGAGCCCTATTCAGGATAAGATTACAGATTCATAGTGGCGTATACTTCAGGAAAAATTGCCTGCAACAAAATTGTAGAATTCTCTTTGCTTATCAGGATCCCAGCCAAACACACCATGATGACCACCTTCACTAAACATTGACTTCACATTCACACCCTCTCTCTCCAACAATTTCACAAACTTCACTTGCCTGTCAAAAAGCGGGTCCCCTTCACAACCCACCACCGTCACCCGCCAGCCCAAGTCTCTCACCCGATCCAATTTACCCGACCCGCCACCCTCTTTCTCCGGATTACAAAACTCATGGCTGCGGTCGGCGCCTTTGGGCAGTGCCAGATCCCACATCAAATCACTAACCACCAAGGGCAAAATTGGGTCGTCGACTGCCCTCAGCTCTGACCCGACCCGGTCCATCCCACCGAAGAACGGCTGGATCAAGATCAAGCCGGTTATGATCAAGGGCTGTAGATCGTCGACTTGATGTGATGCCCTCAATCCAGCATAGTAGACTATGTTAGCCCCTGCGCTCTGCCCCATTAGAACACAGTTGGAAAAATCACCGTGCTCTTTTACCCACTCGTCTTTACCTTCTCTCACCCAATGCAGAGCCTCCAAAAGGTCGTCGTATGCAGCAGGGAGGCGGTGCTCGGGGGCGATTCGGTACTCGACGGAGACCACCAATGCACCGAGACGGCTCGCAGCAGCAGAGCAAAACTCATGGAAGCCTCGGAAGGCAGCACTGTACAGGACAAACCCGCCAGCGTGTGCAAAGATGATGATCGGTAGCTTGATGGGTGGACCCGATCCATCAAAGGTTTTCCGAGGCAGGAAGAGGCGGACCCAAGTGTCATTTTCCGGGTTGAGAGGGACATCTTTAGAGAGGGAAGGAGAAGAAGAGTCGGAGACAGAAGGAGGAACAGTGGGGAAGAACTCCATAAGGCGTGTGATTGTACCATCCGGGTTAGGGACGATGTGGGCACATTGATAGGGGTCCATTCTGTCCTGATCTGAGTGAACTGGATTTTGATCAAGGGTTGACATTTTTGGATGTTGATGGAGGAAAAAAACTGATCAAAGAAGGGATATGATAACGGATACAAGGCAATGCTGTGATTAATTTTGTAGGGTGTTGTGTCATCGTTTATATTAGATGAAGTACGAGACGGGGTTGGTGAGACTTTTAGCAGCAAACTTTTCAAAGTGAGGAAACTGGAATGCCCCGTCTAATAGCAATACTCTATTTAACTCAAAAAAGTGGAATACTCTGTTTATTTCGGGACCAGTTGCAGGAACAAAAAGAAAACATTGGTGACCTTCAAAGATAAAAAGTACCTGGGCCTGGCGAATGCAAACCCTGGATGAACAAGAGAAGACACTGTTGAAGTTGAAGACCTCGAAATTCAGGCCAGGTAGCGTCTGAGGGCGTGTTCTGACTCCGGCACTGTTACAATCCAAAACCATGTTGAGATTCTGGTAAAAGGGAAAGCAAACTCATTCACCGAATACAACAGTACAGCTATGGAGAATTTGCTCCACACAGAACACGCATTTCAATGTCTCAGGAAGGCGTCATAGACTATGAGAACTTCTTTGATGCCTGTCAAAAACCAAGGATCACAAATGCCAAATACACCAGAAATGAGCAACTTACCTTCTTAAGGCTCTCATTCTTCTTGCTCAGATCAATGCCATTCACAACATGCCAGTGAAAAGAAACTGGAGCTCCAATTAGAACTGAAAACTCTTCTATAGAACAAGAAGAAGAAGAAGAACACAACATTACATTTTAAGAGATAGACAAGTTTCTATCCAAGTTGTTCTTGTAATGCAGGTGTGTGAAGTTTTCTTTAACAGTTAACTAGAGCATGCCCTCTAGTTCTATAACCTACTTCCTTTTCTGAAAATAAACAGAATTTTTAGTTATCATTTCCTAAATTGTCAATGGTTATAGGTGTATATCCAAGGCGGTGACTGTACACCCAACTTCCCCACCCCGTTAGTGTCCTCTCTCTATCTAGGCTTTAAGTCAACAACTATCACACTGATGTTGTCAGAGCTTTCTCGTCCCAAGGCAAGACGGGTCAGGAGAGCGGCGGCTAGGGAGCTTTGAGACTGGCTTGTTGAATTGGGGCCCACATCTTCAGGTTTTATATTGGTAGCATTTCCCGGGCCAAGAGGAGGGGAGCTTCCTTCACGGAGACACTGGCAAGCCACCTTGCAAGCCAATTCATTTGAAATAACATCCCACAGACCATCACTTGCAAGGATCAAGCATTCGTCTTCCGGGGCTCTCCTTGTGATAGTGATATCAGGTTCTGATATTACTATGGGCTTCAGACACTTGTCTCCTGCTCAGGAAATGACAGAACATGGGAAATTATACAACAGAATAAGAAAATAGGGATTTTGACACTAAACCTGACGGCATAAAGATCAGACACATCTGTTTCACTACTTAAACAATGTTTGCCATATACACAACTCTTAATAAAAAGAATTGTGTACAGGAAATAGCCATATCACCATAAGCATTAAATAAAAAACTATAACCACGCAGTTTAATTTTCATCATACATTAATACTTGCAGAAATTTTTCCATGTAAGGATGCAGAAATAGAATGCACGAAAAGCAACTTCTTGATATGATCATAACCCAATCCTTGCTTCTGTCTGACAACATATTATATAACCATTAGGACACACATTTTTGGAAAATGCAAGGACTTGCTGTAAAATAGAATATAGGCGGTGAAGGAAAAACCAGAAAAACTTAAAAGGAGATACTTCTGTATCAGATTCAACTCTATCCACAACAAGATCCCTAAAAACAGTCTTAATTAGTAATCCTTGAAAAATTATGCCATTAGGCCAATTTTCATCGACTTAGAATAAATCCAACTGAAGCCAGGAATTTGAACCATAAAGGACCTGACAGCTTATTTACAGTTCCTTGGCGAATAACATGGTTCAAGCTCAGCACAACACGGTTTAGATACCATCTCTTGTCAAATTTGCACTGCAGCTATTTTGTTGTCCAACTATTATGATAAAATAAAGAATTACTGCAATGCAACTTCAAGACAACTAATCTCCTTTTGGTCAGAAAATAATGGGAAAGTAAATCAGCTAACTGTTTTGTTAAAGAAGTCCTAATAATTAACTTGTTCCCCCTTCCATTTTCAAGGTATCTTAAAGAATCAGTGCTAGCAGACATGATACACACCAGTCAGAATGGAATCTTCTTGAATAAATTCCCAGCCCCCAGATAACAATGATAACTGCACACAGTTATCTTCTCAACATCTCGAAATAATTCCATGCCTCTAGATCCACAAATAAATCTGATTTATGATGCTTACCTCTCATTCCCCTCCTTTTGGTAGCTAATGATAATGAAAAAAGTGCTTTGACATTGACAGAGTGCAGAAAAAGAGCATAGAAATAAGCTTCAGATACAACAGAAATCACAGATGATGTTTAAGATCAAGGTCAAATTAAGACACAGCATAGACTATGGTAGCAAACTTTCTACCATGACGAACAGGGGGTCTTCACACCACAATGTGTAAAAATATGATACTGGAACGGTTTCACTATCAAGTGCCAGTTTACAGCAAGGATCGTAAAGAAGCAGGAATGAAGCATTCAGATCCTTGACAACTCACCTCAATATAACTCCGGAATCTGAGAGTAAATCAGCTTGACTGCCAGAATTGACTTAAAAGCCATATATAATCATGTTATTTAGGTGGATATGACTACTGTCATGAAGTCTAGAAAAGGGATGAAAAGTATACGGAAAGTACAGCAAATAGAACAGAAACCTTCAGACATCAGAGACTCCTAAAAATGAATAAAATCAAGGAGCTAATGGACTGCAACAGAAACAGATCAGTGAAAAGGGCATCCCATAGTCAGTAGCATGATCCTCTGAAATCTTTAACGCTGGATCACAGCTACCAGGAACACTTCCTGGATGGCTTGGTCCGGATCGCAGAGGGTGGAGTGATCACAGGTAACTATGTGCCTGATAACAACACTATTATGAGCAGTTTGGAACACCAATCCCCTGTTCACAGATAATCAATGCCTTGATGCATATATTTCAGAAAAATGTTACACGCGCTTGCGCGCGCACACTCACACACACTAGCTACACAAATCTAAAAGTTTAGTAAAACGTTTCCAGTGAAACAGCATCACATCCCTGACTAAGCAAGAAATCAAGAATTCAACCTTAAGCATGCATATAAAAGGTCAAATGACCTATTTCGTCGAACTGCTGAAAAGTTCTATGGCATATGCAGCTCAAGGAATACTACTGAAATTGATCGCATTTAACACTAGTCCAAGGGACAACTTTATCCTCTTATGAACAAAGTAATCTACAGTTTCAGTAAGAAACAAGGCAATTAACGTTTCCAGTAGGTAATACAAATAACAAACTAGATAACTGTCATCCCTATCAATAAATATGTATCACTGAGTACTGACAATATGCCAATTAAAAACATGACAAATGAGACTAGCCAAATAAACGTCATGCTGACATTATTAATATTCAGCCATAACAACTTAATCGTAATATGTGAAACAATAAACTTACCTATAGCACGGGACATCGCAAGGATTCCTTGGACACGTGCCCCATTCATATAGATGACACGTCCCCAGCAGCTTCAACTCTTGCAAGCTCATCAGCTCTATCCGGCTGCCACACAAAACAACTCTGTGCAGTTTACACTTTATATACTCTAAAAGGGGGAAATTAAAAGGAAGATACAACAAAACAGAGTGTAATTATCAGAATAATCCCTCAAATTTTGTAAGAGTAGCAGCAGCATTAAAATTAACATTTTCTTTGGAATTTGCCTCTATTCATGTAAAACACGAGTTCAAAGACGGTAAAACAATGTAGCCAGTATAGTTATCTCAATATTCGCATCAACTGTATTACAGAACAAAAATAAGCGGAGCGCTTAGCACCTCAACATGAAAAGTCGGATTGCCTAAGCTTTCTCTTGATTGAGACGAAAGAATGTTGACACATCATGAGTGGAAAGTTTAGAGGTCGAACCTTTTGCTTGACTAATAGCACAATGAAAAACATCAAAATAGAAAAAGAACAAACAAGAAGGATAACCCAAAAAGAACGGGGAAAGAACACCCAAGCTCGGGTAATGTCTAACAACAAGTGGAGCAAGAGGATTTTCCTTAAAGGCTGGCGCATCATTTCATAAAAGTTGAGAATAGTAGAAAAATTAGGCAAGAGGGTTAGCCTACTATCCGCACTTTTTGAGTGGACGTGGGCAATAGGTAAAATCCACCTCGTCCAGCTGCATGTAGACTGATAAGATACAGAAATGCTAATCCGAAGGTCTCTGCTGCTAATGGAGCTAGTTACTTCTAACATGAAAGAGAGTAAGACACACTTTTGAAAAAGGGGAGACAAGAAGGCAACGTAGATTCCACTGAAGTAGGGTTTGGAAAGATGTAGATTTATGCAGCCTTATACCTAGAAGCATATAGCATTTCCTTCATCATCTCATAAACACCAATAATTACTCTATATAGCACCTCGACTGTTAACACTATAATGACATCATTTAATGAATGTACAACAAAATCAGAAGAGGCAGTTTTCCGTTTGGCCCCAATTGCACTAGTTCGCACCAGCAGTTCCTTCAAAAAGTCTAATATACTGTTGAACAAAGCAGAACATAACAAACAAAATAAAATTATAGCAGAGATAAATCAAAATTCAAAACTAGCTTAAATAAGAAGACAAAGATTTTCCCCACCCAACAAAGTAACATTTGTATTTCATATGTATTAGGAATACTCACACCCTCTTGATCCATGTACCTTTTTCTGCAAACCACATACCATGATCCCAGCTCTACTCCCATCAGACAATACGAGGGACCCTCTATTTTCTCTCACACATATGCATCGTTATTAAGTTTTGTAGAACTTCAAATCAAACCCAAAAGATCATTTAGCCCTAGTAGTTCCACCAAAGTCATCTATAGAAATGTTGCAAAGGCATCATTAGAGATTTTAAATGGTTACCAAGCTAGCACCTATTTGCCACAATCATTTGTTATATATGATAGCACTGACCAAGATAATTCCGCTATTTAGTTTCCTTGACAGATTCCTCAACAGAATACTGATAACCCATTGCTAAGGGTTCAACTTTCAACCATACTAATATGTCAACAGTCCCCTTCAATGCTAGCCTTTCATCTCTTCTTCTAGGCTGATTTGAAGGTAAAAGGCATAGTTACATCAATCGTATTCAATTTAACAACTTCAAGATTTGCAATACTATTATTGGCATAAATAAGTTAACAAAGTGAAAAATGATTGGTATAGTTGTATTAATCATACATTTTGAGAAGATATTTAGACTAGCCAACTCCACATTTCTATGTGGGGCGCTTCCTGTAATCATCTTTGAGGATAAAGTGATCCAACATAGATCCCATTAAAACGAGGTTTAAAAAGGTCAAGATTTAAATTGCAATGGAAAAAATAAGAAGGCAAAACAGTGAAGCACGTATAACATCGCAGTTGAAAGGAAACCCAAGCAACATAATTAATGATACCGATTCTCTTAAAATTTGACGTAATCAAGGAATAAGTTGGAAGTGGTCTCTTATAAGGATTAGATGCATGAAGCAAGGCTCTTGTGATTTAGACGCATCAAGAGGAGACACTCACATACACTATTTAGGAGATGTGAGAAAAACTAATTTATGTGTTGTCATTAGGGAGGTATTTAGCCTCTTTTGGGAATTTGTATGAAAAACTTGTTCTGAACACTAAATTTACCTTATTGGCACATTTCTAACTATCGTTAGAAGCTATGAGAGGATATGATAAGAATTACACTTTTAGTTGAATATTACACACAATTATGTTTAGTACTAAGCTTACATGCATAGCTTTTATAGTGTCTTCATTTATTACTTATTTACTCATAGCTATTGTATTAATGCTACTTTCCAATATATTTATTTCCTTGGATATCCTCCATGCATGAATATACCAGCTTAGTGTGTGATTTGACTTTCAGTACAAGCTTATGCAGCCACAACTTTTCTAATATTATTATTTTCTCGATATGTTTATCATTTCATGTTTCTATTTACAATCTTTTCCCAACTTCTTTTCAATTTTCTTTTCAATGTTTTAAACTCTTAACTATATATTCAAACACCCCCACCCTCAAAAACTCCAAAAAATAAGGAATAAGGATATCTAGATCTCTTCAAATCCCACATCAAAGAAATCCATACTATATTCTTGTTTTGTTCAACCATTATAAGGTTGTCCTCAATTTTCTTTTAGAAATCAACAAGAAAAAGAAGGTACTTACACAAACATTTTCAAAAGAAAATAATAAACAACTCCAACATTCCAATATGGCTAGAAAAGAAAGTAATTGACACTATCCAAATTCCAAAACCACTTTCTATTTAAGATACTCTCCCCTACTGTTGTTATAAACCGTACCAATGAATTCCACCATGAAAAGTTCCATTTAGACGATGTTTAGAGAGCCTAACGTAAGCATAACTAAACACATATATAGTTTGTTAATCTTGTCAACAATAATCAAGCTCCTCAACATCCAATCAAGCTCAACTGGTCAAAGAGGAGGCCCATCTTCCTTTCACTCTATACGAAACAAATTTTGCATAGCACATATGCTATCCCTAAATTTATTGAACAAATACTTGATCAGATATAATCCTAACCAAACATTTATATATCATGTAATTGAATATGATAATAGCTAACAAGTTAAAAATTGTTGGCAATTGTCTTATCGAGTTAATCATCCATTGTAATGGTGACAACACATTACTCATCGCACTTAGGTCGAAAGGCTCAAGTGAAGCAAGTCATGGATTCGTGTGATTAGAAGATTTCCGTTAAACTAAAGGCATGTATTACTAGGTGGCAACTAGACAAGCGAAGTTGGTTCAAACAAGACTAATAAGTTCTCTTGCAAGTCTAAAAGATGATGGTGGCAATCATAAATGTGCTTCGACTTATTTGGCTCCTTGCTAGGAAGAATATAAAATCAAAATCAGGATTATTTGAGGTAAAACAATGGTGAACCCAGAGGGAGAAAACAAGCTTAAGAACACAGTTAAATGGTGTAGACATATTATAAAGAACACGCCACTATGCCCTCAATAAGAAGGTATAGGCAGATTACAACAAGGGATGCAAATGCAATAATCTAAAAGAAAAGAAAGGTCTTGTAAGAATTAGAGAGAGGTGACCAAACAAAGGCCAACTATATCTCTCAGAGGAGAAGAACCTTGATAGGAATGTCACCCTCTATGATTCAAGCGGAAAATATAGAAAAAGGATTCTATTAATAGCAAACTTGTTTTAGATTTGCTTAGTCTAATTCCTTCTTGTCTTTTCTCGCCCTCTTCCTCCTCTTTATGCACCTTATTCACGTTAATTTTCGGCTCTTGCCATTGCTGGCAGTAGCTTGCAAAATTGTAGCTTGTTGGGGCTTTTTGTTTAATAACTGTTACGCCTATAGTTCGATTATCATCATAGTAACTAATGCTCTCAACTATATTTTATTACTGAGTTTCTGCTAACTTATTCTCTAAATGGCTACTCAAAATATATCTCTATGGGTCACTAAGAACTAATCCCTCAATTTGTTTATCAAATTATGTTACATACACAGTGACAAGGTAATGGACCAAGCATCACTTACCATCCATCACAATCACGTTCGAAAGAGACAAGTTCGTGTTATGAACAACAAGAAGACTAAAAACTTCATCGTCAATGATCGTCATTGTATACCTCTAAAGGCTCTAGCATTTCCCTCCACTCTCCATTTTCCGGGGTAAGTTTCAAATGATAAGATCATAATACTCCAAGATCTCATAAAAACCCTTCCAAAATAATACAACATGATAACGTTTTTCCTTCTAGACGACAAATATCACATAGCCAAAAATACCTTTGTCATTTCAATATTATTTAAGTCAATAAAACAATACTCTTAATGCTTCCAACGTACACCTATGTCACTAGGACTTAATGTACAATGGTATGCATTCAAAATTTGGACTCTCGTGCAACTTTTGTCTGAGATTATCATACATCATAGGCTGAATTTGAAATGCCTGTTATACCTATTGATGTAGAATGCCCTTGTCCTGCATTGTTCTCCCCTAGTTGGAAGAAGCTCGTTGCACAAATAAATAAATAGTAATGCTTTCAGCTTTTCCAAGAAAAGTAGCAATTCCATCGATAGATGTGGCTTCTTACTCATTAGAAGTTCTTCGGATATAAAGAAATCAACATGCTCAATTTCTAGACTTGACATCTCCAAGTGCTCAAATTTTGGATACAAACTCCAAAAATCCTCGAATTAGGTAATGCCATGCGTAGTTGTTTGATACTCCACATCTGTAATCTCTAATTCAGCACTTTCTACAAATCCTATCAAAACATGACAATTGTGATCTTCTTTAATCATTTTGTTTTCTTTGAATAATTCATCCATAGATGGAATAGTTTGATGGAAGGGAATCTAGGATGCACATGTCTCCAATAACCTTATATTGACAAGTTGAGCTATAGATGAAATACCATTACTCATAGATTGAGTGTCTTTGAGAACAAAAACAAGAAATTCCAACATAAAAGTCATCGGTTTCATCTAGAATACCGATATGGATAGACTCTATGTATGATAGTATCATAGGAGGGTGACAATCATCTTTAATGGATGCTAAAAGATTTAGTAAAATATCTAGGGCACAAGCATCACATTCAACATCTAATAGCACAAGATAAAACTCAACTTTGGCCATACAATCAAGTATACAAAGCCTCTTATGGTATGATTTGCTAGCATTATCAGCAAGGGTTTGAAAAATTATACATTAACTTGGAAGGCCTTCTTCATGGACTCATCTTCAAAAAGGGATTCAGTGTTCCTATTCGAATGAGCTCGAAAAGGCATGAAGTAAGAGAAACATGAACATCATCATTTGCATGATTTACAGGCACTTTTGAGGCCAAAACTCCCGGGACACTAGCGCATCTTGTATGGATTTTGGAGGGGCTTGATGTACCTGACAAAAAGGCTTCCACCTTTATCCAACAATTCAATGAGATCTTTGAAAGATAAAAGGGGAATAAGCAATTGAGTCCCCAACCTTGAAAGTTGGCTCGGAAGTTCTTCTTTGGAAAAGGTCTGAGAAATATTATCTCTCTTTTTCTCTCCGCCTTTGTTCCTACCTTATCACGCCAATCTTGTTGGCAAGTCCAAATTCCCACTACCTCTTCGCTTCCTCCGCTATTAAGCATATCTACACTACTACTTCCTTGGCGACCAAGCCTGATTATAAAAGCTTGCAACTTTATTCAACAACGGGAAAAAGATCTTCGAAAAATGATGGGGAGTAACCAATTGAGTCCCAACCTAAAAACTTGGCGTAGAAGTTCTTGTTTGGAAGATGTTCCCCCTCCCCTAATTCTTAACTTCCCACCTTATCACGCCAATCTTGTAGGCAAATCCAAAATTCTCATTAGCTCATCACCACCCTCGCTTTTTGATGAATACTTATTCCTCTGCGACTTGGCTATTAGCCTGATTCTTTAGGGTCGAGTTTTTCCCTGTTGTGGTCTTTCTGCCATGAGATGATAAAATGAAGAAACAATCCCACACTCGTAGCCACGAGCTCCAATAATCTGGCTACAGACCCCACCCCACCTCCACTAAATCTACCAACAATTGACGTCGATCTGCCATCCACGCCATCCACACCAGAATGAGACGGCATTTCTATTAGCTTTGTAGTTTGTAACGGTATATCCCTCTCTTCCACCTCCATCTCAACTTCCTCTTAAGAAATGAACACAACAACACATTATCTATAATTATCCAAGAACTCACTAAAAGATCAGACTATTTGACCATCTCGAATCTAAAGCCCTATAAATCTCTAAAGCATACTATAAGTAACTAATTAGATAGGTCTTCAAAAAAAATGATTAAGAACATACTCCACAACAGAAATATCATATATGTGGGCCAAAGTTATTCTCAAATAGAAAAATAAACACCAAATCAGATCCTTTACAAGAAAAACAAATATTCATTAATCAAAGAACACAAAGAATTAAGATTCGACCAATGATTACAAACTTCCAAGTGACGAAATCATAAAAAATTTAAAATAAGTAGATAAACAATTGGTAGGTTTGCCACTCGCTAAAAGGACCTGGACCACTTTGAACAGTAAATCAGAAATTCTAGTATAAATTGACAGAATCGAATTCGAGAAACGATGAACGAAACGAACCTTATGATCAACAGAAAGCGGAATAGCGCGGCCACGGCGGTAGAGAACAGTCCTTGAGTCGCCGCAATTGGCGACGACGATGTGACGAGGCGTGACAACGGCGACGGTGGCGGTGGATCCGGTGAGAGAAAGCGCCGCCGGGTGATATCCGCAGCCGCAATCATGCATAGAGGTGCCACAGACGCAGCTGTTGAGAGCGACCTCATCCATCTTCTCGAATGTTCTCTTCATCGCGGCCTTCCACCCAGCCTCTAAATCAACAGCGACATTTTCTCTCTCCACCGAGACTCGGCTGAGTTCTCGGCCCTCTCCGCCGCTGCTTCCGCCAGAGCCGGAGGAGGTCGGCGGCGCCAGCTCCTCCTGCAAGAACACGTGGAGCCTCTCCTTGCATAGGGCTGCCACCTGCGCGCTCAGAAAATTTAGTTCCTCAGTTTTAAGGAAACTTCGATTCGTGAAATATTTTCAAAAAAAGAAAGGAAAAAAAGGGAATGGATGGAACCGAAATGACACTATTGCCCTTCACGAGGCTAAAAAGAAGTACAGCTAATGTCTCCCTCAACCTGCAAAAAACGTGACCGACTATTACCTTTTCATGAAATTCTCCAAACCCCACCACGACTCCCCCTAATGCGAAAAATGTAATTTTTTTAGTATCATTTTTGGAAAATTTACTGATTAAATTTATTAATTATTTTTTCCCTTCAAACCCATGGTAGAATCTTGCAAATGCACGTAGAATCTTGTATTAAAAAATGTTTTTATTGTCTTAGAATGAAGTATTTTATTTTCGAGGATTAAAAAATGACAAAAAAGACGGAATTCAAGTGTAAAATTAGTAAATAAGAAAATTAAAATTTTCACGGTTTTGTTTAAAAGCCAAACAAAAATAATTAAAATTAAACTTGACAATGTTTTTTTCTACTCACAAACCATTCTCACAACCTTCTTGGGGGAAAAAAAAAGGAAAGAAAAGGCATAAAACGAGAGAGCGAGTGAGTGAGTGAGTGAGTGAGTGAGTGAGTGAGAGATGAAGGCAAAGGAAGGAAGGAGCAGGAAAAGGTAGGTAACACTGTACGTGGGACCCGCCGTGGCCGTCATAAACAGCGAAGAAATGGACGGGGCGGCACCCAGCGATCTCGGGGCGGCACAGCTCCATACATACTCTCACGGCATCCTCCATCTCTCTCATCCTCCCCGCCACCGCCATCGACCCGCACTCCGGCGCCGCGTCCGTCTCCGCGGCCACCTCTTCACTAGAGGAGGACGACGTCGACCTCCGTCCGGCGGCGAGCATTCGGCGCCTCCTGCTCTCGATCCTCCGCTTCCTCCTCTCCCTGCACTTATCCGCGCCGTTGTCGCTTCCGTTAAAGGGCGTGGTTTTGCAGTGCAAGTCGCCCATTGAAATTTCAATTGATAGCGTCGTCTGGAACTGTGGTGGTGGTTGGGGTTCGGCCACTAGGAGGAGCAGTAAACATGAGGTTGCTATTGGAGTTTGGGGGATTCAGAATTCAGAAGTGATTTAAGAGAGAGAGAGGGTGGGGGAAGGAGGGAAGAGAGACGTTACGATACGAGGCGTAAGCGAGGTGGAAGAAGGGGAGCGCAACGTGTATGGTTTGAGTGTTTGCGGGGTGGAACTCAAAGACTGGAAAAACAAAAAGCCCTCCCTCTGCTCTGTCTCTCTCTCTCTCTCTCTCTCTGCGCTCGACTGTTACTTTTCGGCTTTCGCCCCTCTGGACTTCCCTCAGAAATTAATTTCCACTAGATCACTTGGGATTTTTTTTTTATTTATGGCAACAGAATTGTGAATCCCTTGAGATTTTCTTTGATTTCTAACAACATTACTCCTCCATCCATGTAATTGTATTATACTTATATTTGTATTTTTAATATACTTCACAAATATCATAGATGAGTTGTAAATGATCGTATATAATTTTAATACAAATCTTAATCATAAGGTCAATACCTCATTGGCAATATATGATACAATATTATACACGAACATAAAAAAATCGATCATGTGATTTAATGTATTGATAACTTCAATTTTGACTATTGGAAAAAAATTAATCGGCAACAAAGCTAAAGCTCATATGTCAAGCTAAGTTAAGGCATGTACCATAAATTTTAGTAATTAAGTTGGCTATACTAATAAAGTGTTGAGTTCATCTGCTCATACCTTATAAATAGTATCAGGTAAATCCCTAGTCAAACTTGCTCACTCCTAGAAGAAATGACTCTAGCGAGTTGACGGACTGCTAAATTCTAATCGCTTTTCACATACAATCTAATCACAAAGTAAAAAATTGCTTCTTATAAAAAATAACGAATTTAAAATTACATCAAACTCACTAAAATGTAAAGTATTCGCGTCCACTCCGTATAAGTGAGAAGCAATTATATTCTATCACAATTTTTCGACATTTAAACCTACAAGCAAGTTGTGATCCAAATAACGTTCGAGTTTGAGTGTTTAAAATTTCTAAACTCCTAAACCCATCTGAATTTGGTAGGTGTTTAAAATTTGTCTATGTATTTATGACACTCTTACATCACTTACTTTTCCCTTCCACCACCCTCTCCCTTTGGCCTCGTAGGTTACCAATGGAGAAATCAAGCCTTCTTTAAAAGGCCATCTTCTTTTAGGGACAAGCAAACAAAAACTATAGACTCAGCACTTCTCAGCCTTCACATGAGAAACATTTAGAGGATCAAACACAATCCATGGAATTCTGGGGAAAAAAAGGCTCATAATTTACATGATAAGGATCATTAGATAAAGACAATAAATTCAACGAATTTATTTTAGGATAAAAATTTATAGGACACTTGGAACAAATACGTTTGAGATTTGAAACATTTCTTTAAAAAAAGTTTCAAAATAACATCTTTTAAATCAATATAATAATATAATCAAATCCGATCTGACATACTTAGCATAAAATTAAATCAAAGTACTTTCAGTTTCAATTGAAGTTTGATTCTAAAACTAATTAGAAAAAGAAGGGCTCATTATGTTGTATTATAGTGATTATCTAAATTATAATTTTTGAGCCTTTTAGAAAAGAGTTTATTCACTCATCCCAATACGTTAATTGATCAAATAAGTCAATTAGTTGTTTGACTAATCAAATAAGCTATTTTTAAAAAAAAGCTCGTCAATAAGCTCACAAGCTGACAACCCCACCAAGAAAATCATGAAATTTGATCGGTTATTAGTCCTAACTCCAGTTGATGATGCTGGTGATTGTGTGTTGAATTTTTGTGCTACGTTGGTGAAAGAGAAAGTGGAGAGCTTATGGATTTATAACACGATTTTATATAAACATTAGATAAGAAATCAATAATTTGAATATTCTTAAAATTCTCATTTGACATCTTACGTAAATATAATATATTTTTATTGATGTAACTTTCAATTGCATATGTTACAGGTAGGGCTGGCCAATGGGTAGGGTACCCATTGGGCCAGCAGGGCTGAGCCAAAAGAAAGGGTCAAAGCTCAGTTTAGTAATAAAAGGGTCGGGCTGATTTAGGGTCATGTGAAGATGGGCCATTAAAGGGTCGCCAGCGGCCATGAATGGGTCAAAGTAAAAGGGTCATCTCATAATATTCACAAATTCCATTATTAATTCTAATTTTAAAAATAATTTTTTCAATCTACTTTCTCTTTCCATTCTTTTTTTTTTTAAAAAAATAATTTTATTACTTTTGATAACTTATTTATTTGTAGATAAATTAAAAATCAATTTAAATGTATTTTTAATTTGTATAGTAAATGTTATGAGAAATTAAAGCTCTGTATTCATTCATTGATTGGGTTTGCTCAAAATCTCAGCACTGGCAACATGAGATTCTTTTTTTTATGATGTTCCAAAATATTTTACTTCAAAAAAAAAAATAATGAAATTTGATTAAGGATGATTTTTTTCTTTTTAAGATTAATTATTCTACATTTTTTTCCATTGCTAGCAGTGAAAAAAGAGAACAGAACCTTCTATTTTTTGTATTTTTGGTTAACCAAGTGGGATTTTTTTACAGTGGAGAATAGAAAAAAATAAAGGGGTTTTTTCTCTCAAAGAAATGACGCTAATTAGGGCAGGGGCAACGGGCCGGACCAGGTCGGGCTGGGCTGCCCACTTACTTAACGGGTTGGGCAATACTTTTTAATAAATGGGTCGGGTCGAGTCATGGGTCAAATGACCGTGACCATCCAAGACCCACTCAATACATGCTTGCAGAGAATATGTGACGCTCAAATTAAAGGAAAGTCTAAACAAGAAAGTTCGATTCATATATGCGACTTATTTATTAAATAACTTGAATTGAAGATTGATCATAAATTTTATGTAGTGTTAGTTTGTCCAAAACTTGGTATGAAAAGTATGTATGTTGCATGTGTATTTTAATGGATTTTATTGAGCTAATATGTTACTTAGAATGTTGAAATGAACCTTTCATAGACATCCCACAAGGACAAGTTAGATAGAAGATAAGAAAATAGAGTTTGGGAGCCACTGCCACTCACCACGGGTGTCCCCACAGGGTGTGGGGTAGGCTGTGGTGGCCAGCAGCGATTTATTTAACCCAAAATACCCACCGCGGGTGCTCCCACAGGCCGTGGGGTAGGCCGTGGTGGCCACCAGAAGTCCTCACTAACCATGGGAAGGCCCTTGATGACCTCTAGAGCCAACCATTGACCTCCACGGGCTGTGGGAAGGTCTGTGGAGCTCCAAAGCAATTTTGGACCCGCACAACCTCTGAGCTTTGTCCGTGATACTTGTAAATCTTGTATGTTATGTCGAGAACGAGTCTAAGACCTTAAAGTATGGCTTTGGGTCCAGTGAAATAGTTTTTACTGAGAAACAAGAGTTTAATATCATGTACGATTGCAAATTACGACATGCTTTTTCCAGGCGATTACCAATTTGTATTAGTTATGTCTTTAATGGAATTTGCCATGGGTTGAAAATTAGGAACTCGTTGTCTTACAAGTTGTTTCAAGTACGGATGTTCTACTCATTGTTTTATGCTACCAAACCAAGCACTAATGTCAATTCATGTTTAGGCTTCGGCCTACGGGCCGGTCATGGGCAGGTCAGGGTCAGCTGGCCCATGACCCGGCCCAGCCCACTTATTTTTCTCTGGCCCGGCCCAACCCGTTATAGTAATGGGCCGGCCCTGACCCGCCCTAACCCGCCCCATTGCCCAGCCCTAGTTACAGGAGAATAACTATAGGTTGCAGTAACATATTGTGAACAAATCTTTTAGCCATATTTGATTGGACCGTTGGAGTCATGTCACGTGAGTGGGAGGGGGCTGAAGGTGAGCCCATTTTCCGGGCAAAGAACCAAAGGCCTCCTCGCCGTGGCTCGTGGCTTGTGTTCACCACCACTTCTTCTTGGCCCTTGCACTTGCCGATGTACTCTACTGACTTCACGTCTTCGAGGTCCCAGTCTCTCTCCGCTCATTCGCTACTTGGATTCCATCGCCTCTCTACACGTGTTACCATTCCTATATTTGTTTTTCTTTAAATTTTTCTAAGAAAAAAATCTTCTTATTTTATTTTTTTACCTGATATTTATCATGTCAATTTCTAAAAAATATCTTCCTCATTTTTATCATATGAATTTTTTTTTATGGATATAAAGTATATTTTAATTGAGATTAAAGATATTGAAAATACGTAGTATGAAAAAGGTTTACGTAAATCTTTAAAGTTTAAAGATGTGAATTTACATTATATATTTATTGTTTATGATAGTTTAAGAGAAAAAATATTTTTGTCTATTAAACCAAGTTAGAATTGAAATTATGTACTATTATGTAGGTAATTATGATTAATAATAAAATAGGTTGTATTCTTAATATACCCATATTTTTTTCCTTTTTTGAGGGACAATCTTATAATGTATATATTTCTGTTTATAAGCATGGTTAAACAAAACTCTTTAAGACCCTTTTACATTTAATTTTAGCTTACAGTCTTATAAATAATAATAATTTTTTATAACTAACTTTATAACTATCTTATAACTCCTTACAAATAAATAGAACTAGACCGTTTCTTATAATTTTTGTAACCCAAAAAAATAATTAAAAAAAATGTGAATCATAAAATATCATTTAAAAAATATAGTAGGAGTGAGACGGCCCTTTTCCAATTGGGCCATCAAACTTCACAACCTATTAACCTCCTCTTTCTGTTGCGGGCTGCACCTTACGCCAATATCTGACACAAAAAACAATATAAACACATAGCGATGGAAACAAATTCTAAAAAACCGTCGACAGCAGGGTTCGAACCTGCGCGGGCGAAGCCCAACAGATTTCAAGTCTGTCTCCTTAACCACTCGGACATATCGACGATTGATGCGTAACTACCTTATTATATATTATTTTTATAAATATTATTTCGCCACGTCGTTAAATCGTAAACATTATTTTAGTACCTATTAACTATTAATTTGTTGATTAAATATAAGTCCTTTGTGAATTGCGCTCGAAGAGAAAAAAATTTTGTTGCTCGGTATCAATAGAGGAAAATTGTTTTGTTGATAATAAAGAAAGCGATGAATACGGTTTATTAGGTGTGCACACAAAAAATCGAAATCGAAAAATTGAAAAATTGATCCAAAAATGGGTTAATCGAATAAAATTGTTTTTTCGGTTTACGGATCGGAACTTGAAAAAATTTGGTTAATCAGCGGTTAACCGAATCGATATTTTTTTAAAAAAAAAAATCATAAGTATATAATCTAAAAGTTATTTTATGGGATTGAAAAAATTATGTTTTGCTAGCCAAAAACTTCTCTTTTGTTTTATTGTACTTTTGTTAGTTAGAAACTTGTATTTTGTTGTATTTTACTTCCGTTTATTTCATAATTTATGTTTCAAATAACGGTTAATCACTAAATCGAACCGAAAAATCAATTAACCGAACCTTTCGGTTCGATTACGGATCAAGATTTTGTCGATTCGAAAATTCAGTTAATCGAAAAAATCGGATCGGTTACGGATTGGATTTTTAACTATCCGAAAATCGGGTAACCTAAATTGCAGTTAACCAGATTTACACAACCCTACTGTTCATCAATCCATTTGATCCAATCCAAGTTATCCAACCACGATTTGAAATGTTTTCGGTAGTCAATGTAATGAATAATCCCAAAATAATAACAATAGTCGATCTCAATTATTAATGTAGAATTGTACATTAAATTGAATGGAAATCAATGAGACGTTCTCGTACACTATGAGAAGTTAAAATTGACATTAAAAAGAGTGTAAATTGTAAATCAAAGTTAAAGACGTAGACTAGAAGCCTCTGGTTCCCAATACATGTCATTTTGAATAACTTTTTCGTTTCACAATATATGTTACTTTACAATCTCAACGATATGTTAATAATCAGTTTACTGACGAAATGCTAATAACTAGTTTATAAATTTTGTCTTTATTAATCGTCTTTTTTACTCTTTTTTTCATTAATTTTTTTCATTTTCTGTGAAATTTTCAAACAATTTGATCTTTTAATATAAATTTTATCATTAATTTTATATTTTTTTAATAATTTTTCACAGCCTAAAGGACCAAAAATAGGGAATGCTCTCTTGGATTGGCGGACATGGTGGTTTTATTATGAAGACGGGTTTTTCTGATGAATGTGATGATATGATTGAAAATTGAAGATGAGGCCGCTAATTTATTGCCATTATATTCCCAAGAGGAAAACTTTGGTTTCTGCAATTCCTAGCTCTATCATCTTTTTGGGGTTAGAAGAGGAGGAGCCACTAAGAATGTGGACATCCATTGCTAATTTTTTAAAACATAAAATATTAAAAAATACTAACATTGAAGACGAAAAAGCTATAAAGTACATTGTATTTCCAAACATTATAAATAATAAGATCCAAAGTTTAAAATATCAAAAATTAAATAATTGAAAAAAAAAAATCAAACAGCCAACAACTTATTACACCCAGTATGACCCTATGGCTATAAATTATAATACATACATATAATATTAACTTACAAAGCGTCAAGCAATAGATTAACTAGACTTTCATTGACTACTTGAATGCCGATATTGTCAAAATGAGACGATTTTATTTTCATGTCTCTATTAGATGATCATTGTAATCTCTAATAGTTTAGATGATAATGTTGCAGCCATACTTGTATGTAGAACGTGTCTAAATCAGGTACATTTACTTTTAATTCGGCCATTAGCATTGTTCGAAATGAGCAAGAAGTCATGGGGGAGAGGGAGTGGAATTGGATGTGAAAAATTCGAGTGCCTCAACGGTTCCGGATGTTCTTATGGTTACTATTCCATGATCGATTAATGACAAATTGGAATCGTCGTAAATGAGGATTAGCCAATGACCCAAGCTGTAAAACTTGTGGGAATCTAATTGAAGAGATTCATCATATTTTCCGTAGATGTCCCGATGTTGAGTTGGTTTGGAGTTGTTTAAAAAATCGTGGCTGCGATTTTGAGATGGAAGGTCTATCTTTTAATGGCTTGATTCTTGGTAATACATCTATAGGGACTGCTAACACAAATGGAGAAACTATGTTTCTTTTGACTCTGTGGTATTTGTGGAAATGGCGAAATAATCGTTGTTTTGATACGGATGAAAATATACCAACTAACAAAGGAGTCTTTCTACTACACAAATTTGAGAAAATTTTGAAAGCTTTAAACTCTGATGGTATGAGCCCAATTAATATGCCTACTCTCCATACCGAAGAACTCATCAAGGGGCCATCCTAAATACAGATGGAGCTTTCAAAGGTAACCCTGACCTGGCAGCTGGAGGAGGAGGAGTCATCTGCGGAGACAAAGGAGAGTGGCTTGGAGGTGTTGTTGAAAACTTCGGGTGGTGTTCGTCAGCTATGGCTGAAATTAAGGCAGCTTGGAGGGGATTGAGATTAGCTAAGAGCTTAGGACTAAAACAGGTCTTGATGCAGTTAGATTCTATTGTGGTCACTGGCATGCTTCGTGGGAATAAGAACTGGGGACCTCAAGTCTCACCAATTTTGACTCAATGCATGCGGTTAATTGAAGATGTGGGTTGGGAAATTAAGATTACCCATTGATATAACGAACACAATCAAGTGGCAAATAAACTATCTAATTTAAGAATTAACATGCATTTAAGATATCATTATTTTGATTCCCCACCAAGGGATATTTTGGATTTACTCTTTACAAATAATATAGGAGTCTCTTGGCTCATAAATATTAGAAATTAATAAAAGTTTATTCGGGGTTGACCCCTCTTATGCACCAAAACAATACTTTTATGTAGAATCACACATTCGATAAATGAAGTTACCTCATGTTGTACCCTATAGGTTATTTAACATGCAATGGGTTTGATTCATGTTCTATATATATATATATATATATATATATATACTCATCCATCGAGCCTAAGCCTATGAAGATAGATGGTTAGAGCACATTATAAAAAGTGTAAGTCCATAGAAAAGGTACATTATATTAGATTTAATTCGCAACCTTTCATACTGAAAATGAAGTAGTACTCAGATGCGGAACCTCTTTAAGGTCAAGGATTTAGCCCCAAAAAAATTTAAAAAAATAATTTGTTTTTGGAACAAAAAATTTCAAATTATAAAAAATTAAACACTCTTAAATTTAGCTTAAAAAGTATTAAATACCTTTATTTTAAATTATTAACTCCGCCACTGATATTACTCCTTACTATTTAGCGTTAGTTCTTAGGGCGGTGTACTCATTGGATCAAATATGTATGTCATGGTACAAGTAAAATTCGTTTGTGTGAGGGTGGATTTCTAAGCATGCATGGGTAGTAAACTATTACGCACGACCGCCTTTTAATGAAGTAGCCATTTATTTACAGTGATAGCCTCTGCCATCGTTCGCTGCCTTCACAGTACATGCAACACTTACACTACTACAAGGCATTCATTACTAAACAATTAAAAATATAATATGCTATATAAGTGAAATGATATACGTTTTTCTCAATTTAAAAATTATTATATCAAATTATAAACTGAGAAATAAGGATATGATTGAGTAGTATAATTTTATTATAATTTACAAATTAGGTAAAATCACCATTTTATCTACATTTTATTATATTTATAAAATTACGCGTATGACACATCTTCCGGTTAGAATTAATCCGATTAAAATGTCGTTTGATGCTTGTCGGTGTAGTTGATAATTATTAAAACTTTACATTCATACTTAGTCATAATTATTAAAAAATAGTGATTTCAAATTATAAAATATATTAATACGAGTATATTTTCATACAATACACATATAATCACTCGTCCTATAAATAACCTCCTCTATTTGAAATTCTTTCCTCTTCATCCCATACCCAATCTCTCTCACTCTCTCTCTCTCTCTCTCTCTCTCTCTCTACAATGGAGTTGATCTCAAAGCTTAGGCATGACCCTCTTTCACCACCAAACCCACCCCTACAACACTTGCCCATCTTAGAGCATCTCAAATTCCTAGCCATTTTACTCGTAGCTTTGGTAGAATCATGTCTCATCCGTCTAAAACATGACCTTTTGTTTCATATCATTCCCATTTTATGCATCCTTTTTTACTCGGTACGACGATTTTCTCTCTAAGGTTCTTGAGGTCCTCCTAGTAGATTTCTCATGTTATAGGCCCCCGAGTTTTTGCAGAATCCCACTTTCTTCCTTCATTGAACACACAAGTTTGGGTGGTTATTTTGACAAGGAGAGTGTGGATTTCATGTCCAAGATCCTAAAATTCAGCGGGTCAAGGCCCGAAACATACCTCCCACCATCCTTGCATTTCATCCCTACGGGCCTTTGATCCGAGCCCAACGGGCCTTTGATGATGAAGCCTACAACTCAGCCATCCAAGAGGAAGACTCCAATGGGCTCACAGGGGTGACCCTTAGGAAAGATATCGTAGAGGTTGCCTCGAGTATGATCCGAGCCCAATTGACCACCCTCAGGTCCTCCATGTTGCCCATAACCGGGAAGGTGAAGTTTGCTATATCAATAGCCAAGAAGAGGTTTATCAACAAGGCAACCGAGATTTATGTGCCAAATTTGAAAACCATTGTAAGGCATTACTGTCTGCCGGTGTCGGGCGGCCGGCGATAAGGGAGATAGGGAAAGGATTGAGTTTGGGAGAGAAAGAAATGGAGGCAGCATTTGCTACATTGCATAGGTTTGGGAATCAATCCTCCTCTTCTTTCTGGTATGAGTTGGCTTACATAGAAGCTAAGGAGAGAGTGAAGAAAGGAGAGAGGGTTTGGATGCTTGGTATGGGGACTGGGCCCAAATGTAGTAGTGTTGTTTTGGACATTATTGGCCGTCCAAAAAGGGCCCATGGGCCCATTGCATTCACAAGTATCCCTTTTCAGCATTCAATACAACTGAAGAAGAATCAATTTTTATCTCTTTTTTTGTTGCTATGGTGGTTTTTTTTTTGTGTGTGCCTGTGTGTGTAGGGGAGTGCAGAGTGCACAAGGTTACGAGCGCTTGAAGAAGGGGCGGGGGTGTTTGGCTACATCCCTATGGTCTCCTGACTATCCTCTTCCTTGATCTGCAATGGTCATCTGAAGCTTCTCAACAGCATCCTAGTTTGTTTGCAAAAATTAATTTGGCATACTGATTGCTTCAGTTCTGCTTGGTGTGCAGAATGAGGAATATTTCTATAACAGGATTACCAAATACTCCATACCTTCTTCAAGTATGGTTTCCAACAACCAGACTAACCCTTAGTACACCCATTTCTTTCAATGATGTTAAATACTGTTTTTACTGGGTTATCTCTGGCTCCTATTTTCACCCCAAAATCAGCAACTTCACATCTGAAAGTTTAAAAGGTTATTGTAAGGATAAATGTGCACTTAATTGGATTTGGCTAAATCATCGGCTTGACAGTCTCCAAAGGGATTATTATTCCTCAAGAATTTGCTTCTGTAATAATCATACAAGAAAAATCATGGTTGAACTTTTAAGAAAAAAGGAGTAAGACTTGGTTTTATCAATAGGGGATGATATTTGTGATTGCAACTTTCAACACGCAACAATGTGATGTGGAAAACTCTTTCTTTCATTATATCATATAAGCAGTCGCTCATTGTGATGAGGTTAACATTCATGGAAGCAGCTTGGCACTTCAAGAAACTCAAGTATACTTACTTCCATGAAGATCATGGAGGACTCCCTTCGCTTTGTGTTATGGTACCTCGACTCAGAAGAGCTGCACTGATTCTGACCATTTCCTCTTGTACAATCTTGTATGTCATGCAAGAAGATGGGTGGGTACTTGGTATGAACAATTCTTCAGCCTGAACTTGATCAGGTGTGGATCTATGATCATTGATGGCTATAAAGAATGCCTTTTCTGAAGAAGCCTGATTCTACGAAATAAATCAAGGATCAGAAGCTCAAAAACCTATATACAAAAACTTTCAAAAAATTGATATATAAATGGGACTTACTATGAAAAAGAGAAAGTATTGATTGAGGCACGCCGTTCTGAAGGAACCTCTCACACTACACAGAAATCTCCGCATCTTTATACTCTCTTGTTTGATATTCTTTTGAGTGAATAACGCATAAACTTCATGCCAAGTGCAGTTGCAGCATATCTTCATTATCAGCAAGTCATCTTTTGTGCATTTACGCAGTTCCACACCGCATGTCATATGAATTTGGTTATCTAAGCAAAAACTCAACCTCAGGTTGATTCCAAATATCAAATATATGGTATAATCCATTAAATATGCTTATACTTGCTAGTTTAATACACCCCTCCATCAGCAACAGGTTGCATATTCCAACTTCAATGTTTCCAAACAACTTGTGAACCCTGACCAATGCATGTTCTTGAGGAAATCATCCCACAATCAGTATCTTAGGAGAATACTTGCTGGAATTGTCAATAACCTTAATTAGCTGATAACAGAAGTCATATGGAACATTGGTGAACCTGAGTTTGAGTTCCTATTCAAACCCCCCATTGGGTCTTAGGCCCAAAGTTTCATCAAAGCATCCTGCACAGCAAAGCAATCCATATCCAAATTCTCAGGACCTACAATTGTCAGAGGGCTTTAAAATATTGGTAAAAACAACAGAGGAAGCAGGAAAGATATGGGTGATAACTATAATAACCATAGATATATATTAAAGGGGTAGAGTGTACACACTTATTATGAGTTATCTAGTGACGATGCCACAAACTTTAATATGGTCAATTGCAACCCAGCAGCAAGAAATTGGAAACTGCATTAGATGTTTAGCCAGAATTACAATTTACAGAAGTAGCATGCCAAGATCTCAATTCTTTATTAATAGCAAAAAGCTCATCATTTTTCATGAGGTCCAGATATATAAAACCATCAAACAATTCAAGCCCAAAAATGTGGCAATGGGTTGCCCCACTTGGGTTAGTTTATAATGATTT
Organism: Talinum fruticosum; assembly: GCA_021018815.1. Classification (NCBI taxonomy): domain Eukaryota; kingdom Viridiplantae; phylum Streptophyta; class Magnoliopsida; order Caryophyllales; family Talinaceae; genus Talinum; species Talinum fruticosum. The sequence continues at coordinate 332,644 of JAITYX010000089.1, read as the reverse complement.
TCGGGTTCATCACTAGGAACACACCAAATTCCATCACAAACAATTTAGGAGTTCAATTCAATGGAGAAATTCAAGTTATTCATGTCTAAGAATTTCTTTGATCACTCAACCAAAAACACTGAACATGTGTAATTGACATGCACTACCTATTAAAAAGATCCAGAAAAGCTTAAAAGTCCTTCCGTTAAGGCTATATCAAGAAATTGTCACAAACAGAAATTAGGGCAAGTAAACTTTTTGTGTGATGTTCTCTAATGGGAAACGATGTTACCTTTATAGTGAAACTAGATCTGACGTTTCAGAGCAACTATTTCCTTGATGACAGTACGCTTCCCTCATTGCTTTCAGAAGCCAGAAAAATTTTCCAACCTGAAGAAAATGGATTTTGGGCATATCACAATTCCTATATGCAAAATGTTCTGAAGATTTCTGGCTTTTCAAGAGAGTATTTCACTTGCAGCAACTCTTTGAAGTACCTGCTTCTGACACGTAGCTGCAAAGAAGAAGTTCAACTCATCTGTAATTCTCCATTAACAAAAGCACTCATGACCACTATCATTCATATTTGATCCTATTTTCATTTCATTATGTAGCCCACTCAATAACCAAGTTAGTTCCTCCATCACAAGTTCAGGTGATCCTCTAACAGAGAATTCATGAACAATGCCATCAAGTTCAATTATGCTGGAGCCTGGTGTATCCTTCTTAATTCCTTTATCTTGCATGAGGGCTCTTACTCTCTTTACATCATCAAACCTATTAGCTTTGGCATATATATCACAAAGATTGATGTAGAACGCGTGATTTTGTGGCTCTAGATCGATTAATTTAAGAGCAACCTTCTCCCCCAGTTGAAAATTCTTGTGCATTTGACACCCACCCAGCAGTGCACCCCAAACATATACATCAGGTTCCATCGGCATGCCATTGATGAGTTTTTCTGCCTCATCAAACACGGCAGCTCGACTAAGTATATCAACCATACATGCATAGTGGTAGACACGAGGCTGAATGGAGTAAACACTGAGCATCATGTCAAAGCACCGGCGTCCTTCCTCTACCAAGCCAGCATGAGTACATGCTGACAAGAGCCCAACAAAAGTGACATGGTTTGGTTTGACCCCTTCCTCATCCATCTCAGTTAAAAGATCCAATGCTTCTTTCCCATATCCATGAAGAGCATACACAGAGATCATAGCCGTCCATGCCAAAACGTCCTTCTTTGGCATTCCTCTGAAAATTTCAGTTGCTTTATCCACATTTCCACATTTACCATACATGTCAATCAATACAGTGGCAATCACCATATCAAACTCCAAGCCACTGCTCTTTAGGTAGCCATAAACCCAATTCCCATGGTCAATTGCTCCAAGAGAGGCAGAAGCAGAAAGGACACTTGCAATGGTAATCTTATCTGGTCTAACCCCATCATCCCCAACGACTTGCATTTCTTGGAACAACTCCAAAGCCATCTTTGCCTGGCCAGCTTGAACAGCACCTGTGATTATGGAATTCCAAGTATAAATGTTCTTCTTGTCCATCCTCCTAAACATAATCAAAGCTAAATCGAGCTCCCCATTTCTCAGACACCCAGAAATCATAGAATTCCAAGAAACAATATCCCTCTCAGGCATTTCATCGAACAATGTCTGGGCATAACCAAACAACCCACATTCTGACAGAAAACTGATCATACAATTTTGAATGTATAAATCATGATTAAACCCAAGCTTCACTACATGACAATACACGGCCATACCCATATGACGATCAACCCTCCTAGTACACTCTTTTAACACAAATGGGAAAGTAAGCGCATCAGGGCAAATGCCATCTCTTAGCACTTGGGTATACAAAGACAAAGAGGGGCAATAATCTACGCCCTGCCCAGAAAGAGATTTGCTAGAATAACCTCTAATGAGAGCATTATACACAAAAAGGTTCAGTTTTTCCAAGTGATGAAAAACTTTGGTAGCATAAGGAAGAGAACCTGTTTCTGAAATGGCGCAAAAGAAGAGCAGGCGAGTGTTGAGGAAATAGCGGTCGGGTTTGGATAGAGAAGGAGATGTCACGATGAAGGCATGGATTCTTTTAAGCTCTCTCATGCTCCTGCATTGGCTCAGTAAGCGGGAAATGGAAGTTTTCAGCAACGAACTCCTCGGTTCAGCCATTGTTTTAGCTGAACGTGCTACGTTCAATACCTCCAACTTCCAGTTTCAGGCTATCTAGTTACGAATAAGCTTTCCTACCATAATCAGTTTTATTTTTTATTTATTTTTTTTTCCATACCATAATTTAGTTACGAGTTAACTAAAAAACTACATCAGACATTTTTATATATTTGATAATTAGCTATTAATTGTTGATTACTCTCAAACAACTATTTATCAAACATATTCATATCAAATTTGTGTCCAACTTTATATTTTATTTGTTACCAACTTTATATCAAAAAAGTTTATCATGTAACTATTTTTGTCTAAATTTTTTTCATAAAATTTATAATTTCAAATAACTATTTTATGATAAAATTAAACTTAATTTGAAGTTATAAAAATAAGAATAATACTGCTTATAAAATTATAAGATTTTTAATAATAACTAATACGAAAATAAAATTCACAATTTATTTTTATATCATCTCCTATTTTTTTATCCTTCCAATCTGTCCTATAAATTTTTTTTTTTTTTGGGGGCGGGGGGTTTGGACTTGTTCATATTTGCTTGTTTCAAATCATGAATAAGTCTGCCCTTTCCTCCAAGTTGGTATTATAGGTGACTGGTTATCTTGAGCCTTAATCCCATTCCTCCTAATCTGAGACACTTCCTATCAGTAAATCGTTTCCTGACTTTCCTCATTCGAGTCTTTCTATCTGAGGGAAGATCACCCCCTTCTTTTTGTGTCCCCGCCCCGAGAATTACATGTCCAACCCACCAAACTTCTGATTCGTCTTCCTTCTACTTCCACCATGAAACTTCCAGACCCTTCTTTCTGGGCTTTCTGATGCTTCACCGCTTCGCCGTATAATATTCATCTTCTCATGTCCCATTGATTTGTTCCGAACTCAGTGATATCGGTTTGAAAACCTGGAAAATTGAAAAAAGAGTTCATTTCTTTCTTGTTTCTTTCTAGAGAATCTCTGTAAGTTAACGAAAATTTCGACAATTTCGTTGATACCCAGTTCGTGAGTAACCCTAAGTTTGAAGAATTTGGAAAAAAGATAGCACATTGATCGATATGGGGTGGTACAGAAGGTCAAAGCTTGTCTTCGATGCGTTTCGAAACGTGGGTTTCAAGTTGGTATCTAAAACCCCAGTTCAATCGCCTGTTCCTAAAGTTCATTCCAATTGTTCTTCTTCTTCGTTTTATAATCGATGTGCGTCTTCTGGGATTTTTGGGTCTCCTTCAATTTCCTCAAAATTTGGGTATCTAAATGGGCTAAAACAGAAGGAGAGTAGCTTAATTTCTGGTATGACTAGGAGATATTACTATGTTGACCGAAACCAGGTTCATCATTTCAAGCCGAGAGGGTATAGGAGGTGGTTTCAGAACCCTAGAAATGTGTTAATTGCTGTGGTGGTTGGCTCTGGGGTTGTGATTACTGTTTACTTTGGGAATACTGAGGTTGTGCCGTACACAAAGAGGAAGCATCTTGTGCTTTTGTCAAGAGACTTAGAGAGAAAACTCGGGGAGTCTCAATTTGAGGAATTGAAGAAGAGTTTTAAGGGGAAAATATTGCCTGCCATACACCCCGATAGTGTGAGGGTTAGATTGATAGCTAAAGACATCATTGATGCATTGCAGAGAGGTTTGAGTCATGAGCAGGTGTGGAGTGATCCTGACTATGCTTCGGAGAGTGATGTACAGTATGAGAGTCCTTCGAATGAGACTTTGAAGGCATTGACTGAGGGCCCGGAAGAGAAATTAGTGGAGTGGCGAAAGGAAGATGAAATTCTTGATGATAAATGGGTTAAAGAGAGTAGAAAGCAGGGGGAATGCAAGGGGTTAAGCCATCTACTCATCATTTGGAAAGGATGAATTGGGAAGTTTTGGTGGTTGATGAGCCGGTTATTAATGCTTTTTGTGCACCTGGTGGAAAGATTGTGGTTTTTACTGGTTTGTTAAAGCATTTTCAATCAGATGCTGAAATAGCTACCATTATTGGCCATGAGGTATATACTGTCTTTTGTTAGAGTCTTGTGTTTTTGAGAAATGTTTTAAACATCTCTATTCAAATTTTAGGTCAGTCTAATGGTGAATTAATGTCTTATGTTGGATTTTTAATTAGGTTGGGCATGCTGTGGCTCGACATGTTGCTGAACAGATTTCGAAGAACTTATGGATTGCAATCTTACAACTTGTCCTTTATCAGTTTTTCATGCCTGATGTCATCAATGCAATGTCAAATTTTCTCCTGAAGCTGCCTTTCTCCCGAAAGTAAGTATATCTCCAAAAAAAATGTCACTAAACTTTTTGCTGAATGTTGATGACGAGTAGCATATCTTTTGGAGACCCCTGTTTCATTGAATTGGTATTGACTTTTTCCTTTGTGAAAGAGATTTATCTTGTTCTGGCAATATACACTTGAAAGTTATGTCCTCCCTTAAAAGCATAGAACTAGCAGAAAAAGGACTAGATTTTGAGTGAGGCTCACTAGATTGTGCTTGCTGGAATTAGGCTGATCCGTAATGGGAATCACTGCTTAGTCACACTATTTTGGTCACTTGATTGGAATTAGGGAAAGAAATTACTATGGTAGGAAATTCAGATCTGGGAGTTTGGATATTCGTGGCAACTATAAGTGCATTTTTTTTACTCTCATTCGGGAAGTTTTGTGCCGCTGCCTAGTATAGAGTGACTAGAACAGCTGAAAGCTCATGGAAGAGCAGTTCGCATGATGGAATAGCTGATTTGTTTGAGATTTGGGGTGGAAAGGGGAGAAAGTTAATTGGGGAGGATGTCACTGTAGGTGTAATGCCAGGTGATGGAAAGACATATTTAGTTTAGGATGGAGTGAAGTTAGCACTTATATTAATATAAACGTTGGGCATCAATCTTGGATGGAGAAACTTAGACACATCCCCAATAGGATGCAAGCCCAAGAGTCAGCTAATTATCCTTTTGGAGGTGAAACTCAATTATTCTGTCTTCACATTCTTAGCAGTTTACACAGTCATGCAAGATAACAACACAAGTGAGGGTGGGGGCATCAAAAGAGTGGCCCACACAGGCAACATGGTGGACGATGGAGTAGGGGATGTGGCGTTAATATTTTGACTGATATCACTCTAATCAGTCTGTACATGTAATCATCAGTAGTTTTCAGTTTTCACGGGTTGAATAAGAGAGAGGCGTCAATGAGTTTGGTTTGGACAAGGGTGCTCAAATTGTCAGTTATGTCTGTTACCTCTTCAAATTGAGAGCTATCTGTAGGGTAGTGTTACTTACTCCATCCCCTTTGTAAGTAGGAGCTCGGAGGTATCCCCTGTAACTATGTTTCTGAAATCATTCTTATGTGTTCACAAAAGCTATTAACTTTTATGTTTGACCATTTACGAAATGTTAACTTGTCACCGGCAGGTAGTCCTCATTGGATGTATAAAAGTTTCTCATTTGTATCCAACTGAAATAGTTATTTGTTGCTCATCCTGTAATTTTTTTCCATACAACAACTCCCATGGGGTCTGGGGAGGTCCTAATGTAGGCAATGTTACCCCTGTAAGCATTTCTACTCACATTTCATTATTTTGTTCCCATACTTTTCTTATTTTGTTCCCATATTACCTCTATGTATGGTTATACTATATACTGTTCTTTTTTCTTTTTTTTTTTCTCGAACTCATTAGATTTCAAACTTCATTTTTAGAATTCCCGCACACCAGCCTATCCTTGACTGTCTAGTTTGGTTTTGACCCCCTTTTTTGGGCTCTATGGCATTGACTCATGGCATGTTTCAATTTTGAATATTTGTAGGATGGAAATGGAAGCAGATTACATAGGGTTGCTGCTGACAGCCTCAGCTGGATATGATCCACGAGTAGCGCCACATGTATATATGAAGCTAGGACAAGTGACAGGTGGTGATTCAGCAATGAGAGACTACCTTTCAACTCATCCTTCAGGGAAGAAAAGAGCTCAGCTGTTGGCTCGAGCTCAAGTCATGGAGGAAGCACTGGCTATCTACCGTCAAGTCATGGCTGGACGTGGGGTTGAAGGTTTTCTATAACCAACCATTTCCGCTTGCAACCAAATATAAACTTTTAGGACGCCCACAAATAACTGGTGGATCCCTTCCCCACACCCATTGTTTTCTTTGTCAACAAGGTAGGGGATAAAACTCGTGTTCAGAGCTGAATCTTCAAGCTAGTTGTAATGCCCTATTATGTGAAAGAAAAGGGCAACTTGTAATATTGATCTGTTATGTTCTTTTGTTAATCGCGCCACCTGAATAGATGATTTTTAGTGGTGGCTGCTCAAGGCTACAGTAAGATGAAAGGAATTGAGATGAGATGCAAATCCTTTATTTCTCCTCATTTGTCTGATGCATCTTCTTTTTATTTGATTTTTCTGAGTCCAAATTGAAGTTCAAAATGTGTGTGTAGGTGGCATGAACTTGAACATAATTTTCTAACAATTCAGACCCACTCAAGACATGGTGAAAATTGACAAAACTAATGAACGGCCTACTTTTTTTCATCCATGCCATTTGAAATTTTAGAGTTGATCAAAATGGATGAAATAAGCTGAAAAAATGAATTTCAAGAATTAAAAATCTTGTCGAAACTGTATTCAAAATTTACATATCGATAAATCCATTTTCAATTTGTGGAAAATCATCCAACTTCATATTGCTCCATATATCCCAATTCCCATCATACAAAAAATATTCCACAAAGATGAGAACATGCACAAAATTATTCAACAAAACATTGAGATGCAAAATCTATACAAGCAAATGCCAACCTAAGTTAAAAGCTTCTGTTATTGATTGAGTCGTGGCTTGATTGATATTTCGCCGGTCTTGAGTTATTTTTAAAAAATATATATATGTAAAAAAAGGGAGAAAAGCTTGAAAAATATAAATATTTATTTATTTTGTAACTCAAAGACATTCAACTCTTGACCTCCTAAGATATCATAGTGGCACTTCTACCCTTGGGCTACCCTTATAGCTTCACTTTATTTTTATTTTTTTGATAAATTTACTTTAATATTTATACTTACTAGCTAAGATCAGACGTCTGCCGCTATATTAATTTTTAAAAATGTATGGTAATTTAGAAGTATCAATAGAAAATTATTCATCTATTCAACACAATTTAAATTGCCATACATTTTTAGATGAATTAGTATTGATAGAACAATTTATCTATTGATACTTCTAAATTATCATACATTTTTAGAAAATTAATATAGTCTGCAGTCGCATGGGTCTTAGCTAGTAAAAATAATATAAGGAGAGAGAGAGCTAACCAAAATCGAACAAAAATTCAGTGCAGTGGAGGTTAGAAAGTCGAATCTGCGGTGGAAGAAATCGAACCAAATTGAACTCCAAAGCCTGTCTTTCTGCAATGGGGATTAGAAACAGGGCCGTTATATTTGCCTTTGATTCTCTTCACATCCCTATAATTAAGGGGAGGAGAGTCAACTCAACTCCCTTTTATATATTAATAGATAGATAAATACAAAACAGTAAAATACTTTTTTAATTAAAAAAAACAGTAAAATACTTTTAACAATAATCATAAAAAACATATATTTATCATAAATTCGAATATTATAACTTGGCCTCCAAACCATTAGGAGTACTGATTACCCAAACTTCCGATTCATCTTCGGCTTCTTATGAAACTTCTGGACCTTCTTTCTGATTCTTCCTCGTATAAAATTCATCTTTCCCATCTCGCGCCTTGATTTGGTCCAAAATGGGAGATGATCAGAAAGAGGAGATACAATAATAAATAATATTTTATTTTTCTAATACTCCCCCTAAGTTGAAGCATGCAGATCGATATTGCCCAACTTATCCAGTAGAAACTGAAACTGTGTTGCTTGTCCAGGGAGTCAGTGAAAATGTCTCCTAGCTTTGTTTTCCTAATAGACATCCTTCTAGTCTAGAGATTTGAAAAGCGGGAAAATACAAGAGAAAAGTTCGTTTCTTTGTTTCTTCCTTCATTGTTTCTCTTTTGATAATCTTTCCGGGTAAACGAAAATTTCGACCTTTTCCTTGATACCCAGTTCGTTGATTACTGTAAATTTGAACCAAGATCGATAGCACATTGTTGATCGCATGGCGTGGTACAGAAGGTCCAAGCTCGTATTAGATGGGTTTCGAACCAAGTTGGTATCTAAAACCCCAATTCAACCGTCTGTTCCCATATTTGGCTCCAACTGTTCTTCGTTCTACAATCCATGCAGGTCTTCTGGAATTTTTGGGTCTCCTTCAATTTCCTCAAAATTTGGGTATCTCAATGGCTTGAAACAGGACGAGAGTAGCTTGATTTCTTTCGTGACTAGGAGATATTACTATGTTGATCGACATGGGGTTGTTATTCCGAACCGAGAGGCTATTACAGTATGTTCATTATTGTGATGGTTGGTTTTGTGGGTTTGATTACTATTTGCTGTGGGAGTATGGAGGTTGTGCCCTACACAAAGAGGAAGCATTTTGTGGTTTTGTCTACAGACGCGGAGAGAAAACTTGGGGAATCTCAATTCAAGAAATTGAAGGAGAGGTTTGAGGGGAAAATATTGGCTGATGAACATCCAGATAGTGTCAGGGTAAGATTGATAGCTAAAGAAATTATTGACACATTGCAGAGAGATTTGAGCCATGAGCAGGAGTGGAGCGATCATGAGGGCGGAAATCAAGGGGTTAAGCCATCTACTGAGCATCTGAAAGAGTGGAATTGGGAGGTTTTGGTGGTTGATAAGCCCGTTGTTAATGCTTGTGCACCCGGTGGGAAGATCGTTGTTTATACTGGTTTGTTCAAGCATTTTCAAACAGATGTTGAGCTAGCTACTATTACTGGTCATGAGGTATACACTACTTTGTCTATTTTGCTAGAGCAGTAGTCGATCTATGTGTTTTAGAGAATGTTTTTCATTGAAATTCTAGATCAGTCTAATGGTGAATATCGTGTCTTATGTCCAGCTTTTGAATTAGGTTGGGCATGCTGTGGCTCGACATTCTGCTGAACGGATGACAAAGTTCATGTGGATTGCAATCTTACTTCTTGTCCTTAATGAGTTTATCAGGCCTAATGACACTCAGATTGTCAATAATATGTCAAGGCTTTTACTGGAGCTACCTTTCTCCTGAAAGTAAGTCCACTCAACATTTCCTGGTGCTGCGTAGCATATGTTTGTTGGAGTTACATCGAATTGATGTTAACAGTTTCGTTTGTGAGAAAGATGTGTATGGTGCTAGCAATGTAATACTAAGTTGTTTCCACCCGTGCAGTTTTAAGAACAGAGAACGGAAAACGATTACATTTTGAGTAAGGTTAATTAGATTGAGCTTGCTCGAAATTAGGTTGGTTAATAGCAAACAATGTTGCGAATCATCTAGTAGTGCATTGCAGTTCCGAAGTGAAGGATCACTGCTTAGTCGTCATAGTATTTTAGTCACTTTAGGCTTTTGGATTTGAATTGGGCACAAACTATCAGGAGAGGAGTAACTAAAACCGGATTTTCTTGTTCCCATTCGTGAAGTTCTTCTGCCACTGCCTGTTGTACTTCCTGTTTGGGACACTCCATTGTATGAATTTCTTCTGTTATTAAAAATGATGGAAGGATAGAGAGGCTAGAACAGCTGGAAAGCTCATGCAGGAGGACTTCATGCAACAAATTAACTGATTTGTTTTGTTTTGATATACATTAATCTGGGTGGAAGGGGGAAACTTTATGGGAGAATGACATTACAGGTTTAAGGCCAGGCATTGCATGGAGCAATGTCTGAAATTACACATCCTTCTTGGTTTGTCTTGGATTCATTCATTTCTGACTGTTTCCCTTCAGATTCACATGTCACAGCTATCTTTAATGTTCGACATTGTCTTTGACAAATAAAAAGAGTTATCCTTTTTTTCCTTCAATCGTCATGATTATTGACATATTTCAACCTTCAATATTTACAGAATGGAAATGGAAGCAGATTACATAGGGTTACTGCTGATAGCCTCTGTTGGATATGATCCACGAGCCGTACCACAAGTCTATGAGAAGTTAGGAGAGGTGGCGGGAGGTCATTCAATACTAAAAGACTATTTATCAACCCGTCCTTCCGGGAAGAAAAGAGCTCGGTTGCTGGCTTGAGCTGAGGTCATGGAGGAAGCACTTGCTATCTACTGCCAAGCCGCGGCTAATCACACCGACTTCTCAACTCCTTAAAATTTTGGTTACGAGCTGCAAAAACTTAAATCCTAATGCTCGTTACTTGCTTTATCTTTGCAAAGATCAATTTGGCACTCTAGTGCTTGTCACAGATGCATCTCTGGTTCTTTTCCTCTTCCCACCATATAAATACGCAATTGATCGAGAACAGTCACAAGGCAATTTACTTTGAACCAATCCCATATCCGTTGCTGGATTGTGCTAGTATAAAGACAATGAAAACGGAGAAGATCTGCTGTTTCCTAACCTGTTTGGCGTATAACTTACACTCCGCCTCGAAAAATCTAGCCAGTAGAAATCTAGCTAGTCTCACTACTGTGAGGGTCTTTTACACATCAATATGACTATCCAATATGTAAATCTCTCTCTCTCTAAGTGGATATTTGAGGGATGCTGACCGACTCCATATTACACCATCGTTCTGAAGTTCTCATGAAATTATACAACTAACCAAAAACGTCTTTTTCGCTCTTTTTTTCTGGGTCGGTTGGGGGGGAAGGGTGGAGGCAAACTGGTTATGTTTAATATAAATATCAGCTGAACTAATTTATCGTTTTATAATACTATCACTTTATAATTTTAATAACGTATTAATAACTAATTTATTTATTTTATTCTTATTAATTACTTTATTTCTCTTCTTTTTTATTAATTTTCTTTATTTTCAATAAAATCTTAAAACAAACTTGATTTTTTAAAATAAATTTTGTCATCAATTTAGTGTTTTTTAATACTCCCTTGTAATTTTAAGGCAACAAGTATTTTAAACCTGAGAAAATATATAAGTCCATAGCAACTGCAAGCCTAACTTCAGAGCTCACGTTTAGTTTAATAATATTGGCATCATGTCTGTAATATCACATTTATCCTATAATAAGGACTATACCACAAACATATTTCAACTCCTACCTTAACTTACAGCCAAACAATTAGGACGTAAAAAAAACAACAGCAAAGAAAAAAAGAGTGAAAAAGAATACAAATAAAAGATAAAGAAATGGTTCATAGGCTTATAGCTGGTTTAGCTGCCTATACAGAGGTCAAAATTTTATGCACCTTTATTCAAAAAGATGCAATCTTCATTTCTAAACCTCACCATGTCTCACAATACCCATTTACCCACGGCCTCTCCCTCTCCTAAACCCACCAGAATATTGACCGTTCCTTCTATCTGAATATCCACCACCACCACCTCTCCCGCCTGAGAACCTACTGCCGCCACCGCCTCTTCCAACAGAGAAGCCACCTCTGCCGCCGCCAAATCCGCCAAATCTTCCTCTTGAGTTATCCCTCTCCTGCAACCGAGGCAAGGATTTCACCACTTCAAGGCTCACATTGGCAGCATTTTCCTGACCTGAGATATTATCCATAAACAAGTATATTTCAGTCGAGTGTTAAGCGTAGGTATCTAAACTTGACAAGATCCTGCATGGAAGAGAATCTTCTAGAACCATCATTAGATCGACGTACCAGCAAGGTAAGTGTCCACGTTATCAGCTGGAACATCAAAAACAGCAGCATTTTGATCAGCAGTGATGGCCATCCCCTGTACTGGCTCCACCTTCTCCTCGGGCAAGAATCTCCTCAAGATATTGAATGCAAAACTGTACACAAGGGAGAGAAGAAATGTCATTCAGCAGCCACTATCACAAGTTGCGCATCTAACTCAGTCAACTCATCCACTTACGATGGAGTATATATCGGCCTCCCTGTCTCGAGGAGCAAGGTCACGTAGCCCTCCATTCCACTCAGAAGCGACCTTTCCTTTATGTCCGTATAACCCTGCCAAAGACACCACACAATCAATTAAGTTTTCAAAGGAAGGGGGAAAGAGGAAAGAAAGAGAAAGTCCATCTGGTTCTTTTAGAGTTTAATGTACTTCAACTTACAGCAGCTTTAGCAAGTGCTTTCGCAAGAATTTCCACCGCAGACAAACCAGAATTACTCAAAAGCTCCTCAGCAGCATCCTTAAACGCAGGGATGACACTGAAGTTTTATGAGGAAAAATCAAATGTGTGACCACAGGAGGGCTATCAGCCTATCATAGCTTGGAAAGACGGCATGTGAGAAAAAACAGAAAACACACCTATCGGAGATTTGTGTAATGGATTCGGCTGCCTCTACACCAGCTGCTTTGGCCACATCAGCTGGCTGGGGTGCAGACAGATGCTCAAATTTTACACCTGATTCTCTTTCTATCCTGGAGACATTTGATTTCTTTGGATCGAAAAGCATTACAGCAACCCCAGTATTTCCTGAAAATTGTAAAAACCCTCATCAGCAAACCTAAATGTCAAATTTGGTAATCAATATTTTAACAGCAGTAAGTATGGCAGGCAACACATACCTGCTCTGCCAGTCCGGCCTGAGCGATGAATGTAGGCCTCAACATCACGTGGAGGTTCACACTACATGACAAAGAAGGACAACGGTTAGCAAAGCTCAAACAACAAAATGTGAATACAAGAAAATCAAAGAAACAGGAAACCCACTTGGATGATTAACTGGACATCATTGATGTCCAGACCTCTTGCTGCTACATTTGTGGCCACCAGTGTCATAAATTTTCCAGATCTGAACCCTTTCAAGGTCACCTGCAATTTAACGGCCCGCAAACCTTTAGGAACAAACAGGAAACAATTGCATAACAAGTGACGCAATGCATCTGATTATAAAAATAAATAAAAAAGAACCAGGAAGAAAGAGTTCAAACTAAGATTACCTCTCGCTGAGACTGCTGTATGTCCCCATGTAAAGCTCGTGCTCCTGGCAACGAACCAGCAAGTTGAGAAGCAGACTCTTTTGTCTCCGTGAAAATTATTGTGCGCCCTCCACTGAATCAACAGGACATTAGGATAAGCCAAAAGCCATTCGAAGGGTTGGATGTAGTAGCATTTAGTAAAAAACACAGAAAAAAACCAACCTGCTATAGCATCGAATAATGTCAGGAATAAGCTCAGCCCTAGCAGAAGCAGTACAAGGTATGACAATGTGCCTCACATTGGTGCTTGCCTTCATTTTCTGATCACTAACAAGATCTACAGTTTTCTTCTCTCTTTTAAGAAACTTGGTGGAAATCTAAACACCAGAAGAGCTGTCTGTCAGGAAAATTCACTTTTGTGCTAAAATTCCTTGTGACAATAATGCATAGCACAGAAGAAGTACAAACCTGCTTGACCCAATCTGGTAAGGTAGCACTGAAAAGCAGTGTCTGAACTTTGCTAACGTCATCCACTTTTCCTGTAAGAATTTAACATACAGAAACAACTATCGTCAACAAGGTAGGGAAAACTACAGAACAGATGATTGAACGAAATAAGGAGATTTACAGGGTACTTAGTCAGCCCATTGTAACCATGTTTTAATTGTGGCTATACAAGGAAAATGATTTGTTCTTCAAATGGACCTCAAGACCAAATTCTTATACATGTGAATAAAGGATATATTATTTAAAGGAACAGACATAGCCCCCCTCTTCCCATTTCAATCCTTCACAAGGAATTAGGAATCCAATAAGCTGACCAGTATGTCAAAGAGAAGCAGCTTCTTACCTAATATGAGCTCAACATCCTCAACAAAACCCATCCTGAGCATCTCATCAGCTTCATCAAGGACTCGGAACAGCAATGAACCCAGATTAAGAACACCCTTTTCGATAAGATCCTGCAAAAAGATTTCACAAAGTTGTGATATTGAACAAGTGAAGATCGTCATAACTGGAATATGAAGCAATATTAGAGTTGCAAGCTGCGACATGATTGGGCGTTATACCTTCACACGACCAGGTGTACCAACGACAACATCAACACCTCGTTTCAAACTGATTATCTGAGATTGGAAAGGAGCTCCACCATATACACAGCAAGATACAAGTCCTAGGGCACCTCCATATACTTCAAAGTCAGCAAATACCTATGCAGGAAAACAATTGAGGACTCAAAATACATAACACGAGAAGGAAGTCTTCAATAAACATATCTTCTGATAAGTACCTGAGTCGCCAATTCCCTTGTAGGTAAGAGAACCAAAACACTTGGCAATCTTCCGTATCCAGTTTTCCTTAAAGCTTTGGTGCGTCCATTCACTAGAGACTCTATTATTGGCAACACAAATGCAAGTGTCTTACCCTGTATAATCGTAAAACATCAAGGTGCATCAACAATAATGGAAAATGCAGAATACATGGGCTAAATGTGCACCATTACGAGGGCAAGAGATGCAAGTATCCAACTCCAAGAGATTACCAATTTCAAAATAAGCCTAAAGTACCAACAGACACATGCAAATTATCACTGGACGACAATTTACTGCTAAATCAAATAGAACATAAAAGACAATTCTTTCTTCAAACCAAACGGTGCAGAGCCTGAAAACTTTTACATGATCCGGAAAGTTGATAGGGCCTCCACACAGCAGTCAAGTTATGGTGAAAGATATTTACTTGTGAACCAAATTTCTAAAAGAACACAAAATTATAGAAGCAATAGCATAAGAAAACATTGAAATTCAGCAAAAGCATGATTAAACAACAAGCATTTCAACATTCCAACGAAACCTGAAACCAAACAACCCAAAAATCGCAATAAAGCATAAAAATTAAGCGAACACACACCTGCCCAGTCCGAGCCCGGCCAACCAAATCGGACCCATCAACGATGATATTAAAGGTCATAGCTTGAATAGGGAACAAAGCCTTAATCCCCTTGTAAATCAAAGCATCCTTTAACGGCTTTGAAATCCGGAAATTAGAGAGCGCATTAGGGTTCTCCTCTTCAACGCTACCCTCATCATCACTTTTCTCCATGAGCTTGGCCTTTTTGGCCTTCAAATTTACAGGGTCACCAAGCTCAGAGCTCGTCTCACTCTTATCAGAATCATCGAGCTCAAGAGCTTTCCGCTTCTTCTTCTCCTTATCCTTCTTCTTACTACTCTTCTCCCTGTCAGAATCGTCCTTGATCTTCTTCTCCTTCTTGGACTTCTTCTCTGATTCTAGGGTTTCCGACTTCATCTTCTTCTCCTTCTTCTTGTCCTTGGGGGTTTCAGGGGATAGAGGATCGGCCATGACTATGGAAGGCATTGGATAGGAGGAGAGAGAAAGAGAGTCGAGGTTCCTTTCCTCCTGCTGCGTAGAGAGTCTTTCAGAAACGCCCAGGAGCAGGAGGAGGGAAAGAGAGGGGGAAACGGTTAGGGTTTTGGGGGATTTTTATTGTGTTTGGCGGTGGTCGGTGGTGTTGAGGTTTAGCCGTCCGATTTCCAAACCCTAATTCACAGACTTGCCGTTAGATTCCGTTGACGTGGAAATAACGGAAAATTAAAGTGGGAGGTGAAATTTAGACCTATGACTATGGGCCACTCACATGAAAGGTTTAGGGTATACTTTAGGACTAGGCCCATTGAACCTACAGTGACTTATTAGCAAAATATGGCCTATTTGGACCAAACTTCAAGCCCAACTCTTTCTTCAAAGTGGTTCAAAGTATTTTTAATTCTCTATATCATAATAGAGAAATTAGAGTCCATTTGATTCAATAAAGTATAGATGGACGAGAAACTTATAAATAACGACTTTTAATATAGGTCTCACTTATTTGGATATGAAAAAATTTACAATATCGGTCTAATTTGCGAAATCTCTTAATATATTTTGACGTGTAATCAGTATGATATTCAATAAGTTTTCCCTCACCTATGATATAATTCTTTCTCTTTTGTCTAATATGTTTGAATCATAGTTAAATGTAGCGAGCTTGCCAAAAATCGAGACATAAACCTATTGAATTATAAATCTAATGACTTGAACTCATAACTTGACAGTTAAGCTAATTTGATTTTGTAACAACCTAACCCTAAACCACATTGTTTATTTTATTAATTCATTAATTACAAGATTTATATGATTGAGCGCATGCATTTCAATTCGATGTTTTATATTTAAATTATTTTTATATGTGTGTTATGCGGCTAAGGCGACGAAGTGGCCTCCAATAACATTTCATATTAATAATTATAAAATTTACAAATATGTATAAAAAGAAAATTTAGAAATTCGCAAAGTATATAACGGGTATAAATGTAAAGATACATTATTATAAAGTTATTAAATGTTATATTTTAAGCAAAGCATTACATTTAAAATAGATCATGCAATCTATTTACAGACGTTATTAGAATAAAATAATAATAATAATAGTAATAATATAAATTGGATACATAAAATAAAATAAGTAAAATAAAATAAAATAAAACAAAATAAATAATAAAAATAATGAAATAATGCAATAATAATAATTTAAAAAATCAATAAAAAAATCAAAGGTTTTTATGTGGAAGGATCCAAATTAAACTCATCACGCTATTTACATTTCCTCCTCACCATTCTTCCTCCTTCTCCAATTCGTCCCTCTGCTTCCTCTCCCTGCCTCTCCACGCCCCTCGGTCGCGCCGTTCCGGCGACCGGACGCCGCCAACCCCGGGCAGAAGCCGACGCTAGCACCGGCCGAAGGCCGCCGACCTTTCTCTCTCACTCTCTCGCGCTATCGCTCTCCCTCTCTCTTCGCGCGTGGCCCTGTTCCCTCGCTCCCCGCCGCAGGCCACCTAGCGGCCAGCTACAGCAGCCGTCAAGGCTCGTCTCCGATGCTTCCCGAGTCCGCCGGAGCCTGGTGTACCGCCACCACTTCACCTTCCTCTTGGCTTCCACCTCTTGGGTTTTAAAGGTAAAACCCTAAACCCCTAGATTTGCACACTTTGTTATTTACTTAGTGATTGTAGTTGTAAATTGAATTATATGATTTAGAAGGATGTTTATGGTGTGAATTGAAAGGCCGAATTGTGAAAATTTTGAATTAATTGAATGATTGTGATTTGGGATTTTGATGGAGTCATTATGTACTGAACTGTGATTCCTCTTATGAAATTGTGATTTAGTGAATTGAATTGGGGATATATTGATGTGAATTTTGGGTAATTTGATGGTTTCGTGACATTTTAGAACTACCTACAATTGAGCAAAAGGAAGAAAATTGTGTAGGGAGATTTCAGTTGGATAATAATGTGTGTTGAAGGCATGTAGCAATTTGGGCAATTTCGTGCACTGATTGTGAGAATATGAACTTTGTTGAGGAATCGATGCTCGTATCCCTAAACTAAAGTATGTGTATTACGGTATATGTGGAATTTGAGCAAATTAAACTAATTTATGGGAGGTGAGGTGAAAAGTGAGTTAGTGGGAAGGATTTGAAGTGGTGTTAGGGTGCAAAGCTAATCGAATCGACGATAGTTAATAATAATAATAAGAATAAGAATAATAATAACAATAGTAATGAGAGCATATATTTTGTTTGCAAAACAAATTACAATAGCTAAGATATGATTAAAAGTTCAAAATAAAAGTTTTTCGATCTAAGCAAAGTAATAGATTAAATTGTGTACAACTTCAATAATTAGCTTAAACAAATTTCTTGCGCAAATTAGGTGTTGTGGATAATATTTTTAGACGAAGTAACATAATAGAGTTGAGCATAAAAATCTTCATTCTATCGATTCCGTAATAAATAAAGAAAATGAAGTAAATTGCAAACATTTGTGCGAATTCGGTTATTGAAATTCAAGAGAAACGTTAAATCTATTTAAAACAAAGCATTGAGGCCACTTCCGTTGCCGACTAGCTGGTAATTTCAATTTCTATAAGGGAGAGAAATAAAGATTATCAGTCAAGGTACGTACATTGCCTGTGCCATTCGAAAATTCACATATTTCATCAAATCTCAACATTTCTTATATAAATAACTAATAATGAATCATTTGCAAATCAAGTTTTGTCACCTAATTAAGTGAATCAATTATCGGGGCTTATGTCCTTCGATTCCACCAGCGCGGCTTCAACTCGGGTTCTCGGTCGACCCAAGAGGTGTGCACTTATTCAAAGATCATATCAATTATCAAGGGGTTCCATTTTCGGATAATAACCTAGCAATCAAGTTTTACTCATATTCTCTCCCCACCGATTTCAAACTAAAATGAATTAAAATGCTCACGCTCAATCAAGGTGTTTCAAAATTATTTGACTGTACATGAATGTTAGTACTGAGTTTCGACTCATTATTCGAATTATTTTAATGTTTTTGTTTTTAGGAAAAGCGTCTATGAACAGTCCTTTGCCTAAGAAGCTGCGACAGAGCAAGATCTAGCTGGACACATCATTATCATTGATTTATGATGGGTTAGATGCTCACAGATGATTCTCCTTCTCGTTAAATTTTGGGTTTGTCTTGGGATGTGATTCAATATTGCGTATTTTGTGTCGCAAACTACTCGTATTGTCTTGTTAATATCTCGTAAATATGTAGCGGAACTTACCTTGGGATTGGTTTATTTAAGTTATCGGCTTGACTCCGCGGCGTAACATTCAATGCTTCCCGGACTTACGTAAGCATAACTAATAGACACATGTTATTATGGTATTTTATTTCAGCTTGGTCCTATTATTAGGGCGGCGGTAACGCCTTCGATCGTTAACTTCAGTTGCGACCATACCTAATATTCTCAAATTATGGAATTCTTAAATAATGCTGATTGGGGACGATCCATATTTCAATTCAAAATCCGAGCTGACTTAGCTCGAAACAAATTAGTGTAGATTTTTTCCTTTCAAGTTATTGTATTCACGAAATTTATTGATCAATCATCAATTTATCAAAACTCAGCTCAAACCAAAATCAATGCTCGAATATGATAAGATGGCCCAAAAATAAACAATCGAAAACCCGACTCGAATGCCCATTCGTCACATCGAAGAAGAAGGAAGAAGAATAGAACACCTAGTCTTTGTCTGTGTTCATCTTTTCAGTCAAATGTCTGAATCAAACCTTCACCACGCATAATTCATCGAGCACCGTCAACCCCCCAAAAAAAGGCAAAAAACCAAATCAACATCACAAGAAAACGATGAAAGATTCCACTACCCAGAAACTTTACTGCTTCTTTGCCTTATATCATTAAAGGACCCTCAAGAGAGGTGTATTTTAGATTTGTTTTTCTGAAGAAATTAGAAAAATTAAAATAAAATACACCACCATACACGATCTGTCTAATTTATTCATATAATTGGGAATATTTGAATTTCAAGTTTTCATTGCACGTTGCTGATCTTCGGTTTTATTTTAGTGTTATATTTTTTATTTTTTATTTTTGCAATAAAGGACACAAAACATCCAGTGATACTTTCCAAACACTACACCAAACTTCAAAATTATCTATTTCCGAACCTTCCTAATTAGTGCCAATATATGCAAAATGAATTACTTATTTGTACTTCAACACAAATGATGTCGACTTCAAGTCATATAATTTTCGTCAAAGCTTGTGAGATCACTGCCTTCTTGTTACACCCGTGATCATATCAATGTCCTCAATACATATATCAAGCAAAGAATTGCCCATTTAAAATATCAAATTTGGTTTTAGCTCTCTTCGCCTGCCCCCTCCTCCCAAGCAAAAGGCACTCAACTTCCTAATAAAATTGTATGATTCATACCGCTAAAAGTATTGGTCCGGCTCAATTACTGGAGTCTATATAATCGGTAAAAAATTTTGAAAAATATTACTTGAGGTATAATGTGTATTTAAATTACAGTACTTCAATACCTGTTATATGTGGCAAATATCAATACATACCAAAACCATGCAAACTGAAATGTAGAACATTTAAGTATTTTACAGAAGACATGACTTTGAGAGCCGAGACCATAACTCTGCGTTTTGGTGCCATTTGGGTATACAGTAGTAGACTTCAAAGTAGCCTTAAACTGAGCTATCAAATTATTAATTCAGTGGAAGGTGTGTGCCCTAGCACTAGCCCAGCCCCGTCATGACATGAGTGACATAACCAAACTACTTTCCTCAAAATTCAATTCTATTGGTAAGAAAGGGCCACCCATGATGGACCAATTATTACTGTAATAACAAACCATTCCAATTCAAAAAAATAAAATACAAAGCTTCTATCTATTCCAATCCCACCCACCTCATTATATACTACACAATACATTCATAAAAATAAAATAAAAGGCTATAATTAGCCATGTTTGACAAACAATTTTTTCAATAATTTTTAAGGAAATTTTAGTTTTTAACTTGTCAAAACGTTATTTAAAATGTTTAACAAGTTAACTCTTTATAATAATTTTTTGTCTTTAAAACATTATTTTTAAAAAGTTAATTTCAATAGTTTTTGAGATTAACTTTTTATAAATTAGCTTTTTACCTCACATTTAAAAAAAAATAGTTAATTTTATCAAATACTTTTTTCTCAAACAACTAAATGTAAACATTTAATATAAATAGTTAATCTAATAAGCCAACCGTAAACAAATAATTCAATCAGCCAACAACCAACAGTTAATTGTCGAATAGAGCCTAACTCTCCTTTTCTCCCTTTATCTTTTTCTAAACTGTAATATCACTTTCAAATGGAATCATAAATTAACGAAATATAATAATTTTAGCACTTGACTGACGTTTTATTTTCTCGGACAAAAATACATAATAAATAAATAATAATATAGCCCAAACTCTAACAGAAATTTCTAATACGTAGTCCATATAAGATATACAGTAATGAATAGCAAAGGAACAAGCATAGGATTCTATACACTCAGGCGTAGCCCAATATATATGTTACCAATTGTAGCCCTTCTCTTTTTGCTCCTTGACTCTCCTCAAAAC
The DNA here is from genome assembly GCA_021018815.1 of Talinum fruticosum. Taxonomy (NCBI): domain Eukaryota; kingdom Viridiplantae; phylum Streptophyta; class Magnoliopsida; order Caryophyllales; family Talinaceae; genus Talinum; species Talinum fruticosum. The sequence continues at coordinate 311,526 of JAITYX010000089.1, read as the reverse complement.
CCCATCAACGGCAATATCAACGGCATCCTTTACACTTTGTAGGCCCTCATCAGGCTTTGCATATATGATTTTGGGGATAAATTCCACCACTTTCTCTCTCATCCTTTTCACCTCCTCTTTGCTGAACCTCTCGAGGACGCTCTTTATGGAGGTCCCGTTTTTCACCTCATCCCTATGAATAAAAACCGAATAACTCTCCGGTTCGCCCGGTAAGAACAACTCGTACTGAAAATACGCGGTCCGCCTCCAGAAGAAAACCGGGATCGAACCGGCCAGCATGCAGTCGAAAATAGACCGCCGCGTGAAACTGTCCCCTCTTGGTTGGAGGCAGAACTCCGAGTCTAGAAATGTTTCGAGTATTTCCGACGTGCCGTTGGCGCACCGAGTTCCGGCACAGTCCACGACTCGGCATGACCCGCCTGAGTCACGGCACTGACTCAGGAGGAGACCCCGGAAGTCGTTTTTAATGAACCCGCGTGTCGCCCCGGCGAAGCAGAAGAGCGCGTGCCGATCACGTGACCGTACGAAGTCTTGCCACGACACGACGTCGGAGTCTGTTTCGGGGTGGAAGCCGGTGGGGTAGGGAACGCCGACGTCGAAGTAGTCCCAGGGGTTGCGCTCGATTAATAGCCGCGTGATGTTCCTCATCGACGGCATGTATATGCAGCGTGAACCCCAGTCTTGGTCCTTTGATCGGCGGAAATCCCATGTGATCCTCCCCATCACAAGGAAGTGATCCCAGCCGTTGGATCTGTTGAAGTACGGCATCGTGTTGTGAACCCAATTCAGCATCATCTCGCAATGCTTATCTCTCTCCTCCGTACTGGAATGAGACCACAGATACTTCCCCACCGCGAGTCCAGCGTAGAACGGGATGTAATACGCCGAGGCAGATTCCGGCTCGTCGGTGCGGCATCTATGGTGGAGAAGCCGGTTATGGAAGATGATCTCCAAGGCGAATTGATCAGTCCAGTACCATGTACGAGAGAGATTAGCTGGGATGATTTTCTCAACTCCGGTGGCTTTCCGGCCAAGACCGCCATTGGAGAGAGCTTCACAGCGCGACCCCCAGGGGCTCAATTTGTCGCAGTCGTTGTAAATCTCGGCGTTGAACTCCGCCGGAAGGTCGTAGATGTAGAATTTCCCCAACTCGCATAGGTTAGGACTAGGGTTTAGGGAGGGGACAACAGCGATGGAAGGGGCGGAGGGGGTGGCAGAGGAGAGAGAGGGAGGACGGTGATGGGAGAGAAATGAGGGGAAGTCGCGGGAGAAGGTGAGCAGGAGGAAGAGCTGTATGGTGAGGATGGAGAGGATAATGCATGATGACCGAGGGTGGAGAGCGAGAGGAGAGAGAAAGTAGGACTTGGGGACAGTGAGCAAGTCAGGGGAAGAGGATATATCAGGAGGGGTTTTGGGCTTCTTGATAGGTTGGTCCGGGTAGTTGTTAGAAATTCGAAGCATTAGAGTAGCTTCGACGGCGTTGGATTCCGGCGATATGGGCCAGAAATTTTGTCGGCAAATGGTGGCTCGTCGGACTTTTCTGTTGGCGGCGAGCGAAAAAGAGAGGGACAGAGAAGGAGAGAGCGAGAAAGAGAGAGAGAGAGAGAGAGCGAGAGAGAGGAGAGCGGTTGAAAGGTGCGAGTGAGGTGCGGCCTTTGTTGAAAATGGTTAATTTTAAGCGGGGGGATCATCGACGCGTGTCCCAGCGAAGTTACCGGAAAATGTTCAGTACCGACAGCAGAAGAGGGATATCTTGACTGGCAAGTGTCGGTCACCACGTGCTTGTAAATTTAAGTTTGGAAAATTCAAAAGGTTAGCATGTGTAATTAAGGAAGTCATTATGGGAGGATTAGTAAAATATTGTGCAGGATTTTCGTCAGCCTGGTGGACAATTATCTACGGTTCGTATATTAAATGTCTTAGCCCCCTCAGGGTCTCATGCATGGAGGAGGATGAATGATCGTGGGCCTTGTGGCTGTGGGGGTTCAACATATTGCCCCCCCAAAAAATAAAAAAGAGGATAGGAAATGAATAGGGTGTCTCAATTTATTACGTTGTGATTTGTGAATATGTAGTCACTCGTACAAGATGAATGGAGACATCTAGTTAAGTATGTGTTAGCATTAAAAATTAAATTGTTATTTCAAAATTTATGTCTTAAAAAAGATAATTTTTCCCTTCAAATCCCCTCCTTGTTTAAGCTTATGATCCCCTTTCCCAAAATCTTTTTGTTGATATGTAGTTCGGATGTTCGGGTCCATAATATAAACTCGATGTTGGAGTTTATTCACTCATGCGTGAGGTTTTTCTTTGATAAAAGCCTAAAATGATTTAAAAGAACAATATGACTAACAACACACAAAGAATGGTCATACATAATACAAAATAAAATATATTTGAGACACTAAAATTTATTTAAATTTTTATTCAGTTTAATTTTAATTTTAGATTGATTGATTGCAATTCAATAAATTCTATCTTCTAAATAAAAATTACTTTAATAAAAAAATTCGGGTTAAATTTCAGCTATCTTATGTTAGGATTATTTTAAGTGTAAGATATTTAGTTGGATTCGAATCATCAATTAAAGTCAGGGAAGTTTTGTTAGATTTGGCAATGTGAGGGAGATTGCCTTACTATTCGGGCCGGGTCGGGCAGAAGGAATAAAGAAGAGAAGAAGACCTGCACAGAATAGTACCATGGACCCACAAAGCCTTGTCGTATTGGGAGGAAATTGTCTGATGTACCTTTGGTGTTATTAGCTGGGTGTCCCGATGTGAAATTGAACCAAATTGCCTCAATTTGAACATGTGCATTTGCTTGTTTACCTTCTTTCATGGCCCCATTTCAGCAACCACACAACACCCTCAAAAGAAATCAAAGGTTTATTTTTTGTCTATCCAATTAGTGCCAATAACAGTTAATTTTATAAATTATTATTTTTATATACATCCGAAAATATCTACTCCTCTTTATACGTCAATAAATAATTAGACAAATAAAAGAATGAAAACATATACTCCCATTAGCATTTAAAAATTTGCATGACAGAAAATGTGGTGTGTTTCCTCTTCATTATGATTTATGACCCCTTTGGTTTCCAAAAAAACCCTTTTAGTCAAATCAATGAGAAAATGACCTACATATGTAGCACAATGCGTAGTTTTATATCTTCAATTTTGGAATTGCACTCGTGGAATGGTCTTATCCAAGTTTGGAAACAACCCAACAACAGGTGCACTAATTATGAAGCCTTATGCAACCAAAAAAATATTTCTATCTGTTTTATAATATACACCCTCCATTTTAAATACATGTCACTTTTTTCGTTTTACAATACTTAGTAACTTTATAATTTCAATAATGTATTAACAACTAATTTATCAATTTTATACTTATTAATTGGTTTATTTCTCTCATTTTCTCATTTATTTTCTTTATTTTTAATAATATATTCGGATAATTTGGTCTTTTAATACAAATTTATCACGAATTTAATATTTTGTTGGTACTTACTCATATTGAAACAGAGGGAATATTTCATTTAACTAACTTTTTTTAACTTTTTTTATTTTCAATAAAATTTAGGTACAACTTAATTTTTAACAAAAATATTGTCATGAATTTTAGGTTTTCTTAATTTTTCCCTAAAGCCTAAAAGTAATAAATATTTTGAAATAGAGTAAAAAAAAGAAAACTATTGAAAAACCTTTATTAGTGTTGGCTTAAATTGTGTACTGTGATGATTCCCTCCTTTTTAAAATTATTAACTTAATTTAATTTTTTATTTATTATATTTATCGCTTTATAATTCTAATGAGTATTAATTATAATAATTTATTTTATGGAAGTACTAATTTTGCTACAACAACATTGAAATTCAAATATAGACAGACCTCATTCATGTAAGTATTTCCGTTATCAATTACCAATTTTATCCTTAGTTGTTGATTTGTTATTTCTATTTTCTTCATTTTAAACGATGTTTTAGGGACTTACATATATATTAGGGATATTTTGATATTTTAGTCAATAATTTGTTTTGAATTTAATTATATATTGGTATTCCTAAAGTATAATTTAATAAGTAGACTAAAATTTCGTTATTACAGCTTTTGAATATGAATAAATATAGAAATCAAGTTATAAAAACGTTTTATTCAAGTTACCCAAACAGATTGATAATAAAATATACGAAGACCATAAGTTTGGCGGGAAATAGATAACGAGTCTTGAACGATTGGTTTAGTCCAACTGTCTAACTGTTTATGGCGGGAATCAAATACTTGAAAAAGATTTCTCAAAAATAAAATTAATAAAAAAAGCCTAGAAAGGAGGGGGGCAGGGCAGGATTTCGACTATAAATTTTTTTTCTTAAAAAAGGGAAAAAACAAAATTCTCTGCCACAAACTCTGGGGAAGCTTTTGGCTGGCAATGGCGAACTTGTGTACGATATTGAGATGGCGATTCATCGAAATTTGGGTTTTTACGGCATTGATGATTGCTCGAATCGATAATTTCTGTAACTGCGCCAGATCTGATCAGGAGATTAGAGAGAGATTTTACGGCAACAATCTATTGAACACGACTCTTCGCGACGGCGAGGGTTCGATTGCGAAAATGATCGATCATGTCTTGGAGAAGGAGTTTTCCGAGAATGATCAACCTGAAGGTTCGAAATTGTAATTTCCTGTTTTTTGGGAATTTCTCCATTTTGAAAATTTTCTTTGCAGTGCGTGAATTTGCTGTGTAGTAATCGTAATTGACATTTCTTTTCGGGGTTAGTTGCATTTTGCTTTTTGTTGAATTGGTTGTTTTGATGGATTTATGGCTTGATTACGTGGTGGTGATTGGTTCAAAGATGTGTATCTAGCTTAATAGATGAACATTCATGTGGATGGCATTTAAGTTACTAGCTAGTGCAATTTGAGACATAAATCACTGAGAGGAACACAATTTGTTGAGGAGAGTGCGTGCAGAAATTGCCGGATGCCTTCATACAATACTACACTTATGTATCCTAGCCCGGAGCCTTGTTTGATGGTTGGAATGCCGAGACACTGGACTCTTGGCTCGATTGTTATGTTTTCATGCATGGTCCTGCGGTGGAAGTTGTGTGGGTTGTGTATTAGGCGGTGTAGTTTTAGAGAAACCGAGTAGAAGCTGCCTAAAGAGGAGAGTTGTGCGTGTATACGGATAGCACGGAGTAAGTTCCCTTTCTTATTGTAGTGTATGGATAGCAAGGAGTGTCATTCCATTCCTGATTGTTATTGTCTCAGCCCTTTCTCTCAGTGATTGTGGGTCTTGTTGTGTTTCGCCTCTGAGGTGAAGGGGATGTGTGCAAACGTTATAGGCTGTTTCCATTAGTCAGGTCTTTCAACAAGGTTATACTATAATTGTTATCATCTTATGAAGTATTTGGGTTTGTGGCATACCAAGACATGGCTGACCCACCGTGAAAGTGTCTAGAATCTGGAGAGCTCTAATGTTAAAAAATGTTCTTTAAAAATTATTCATCTTATGTTTGCTGTTGATACTGGCTGAACTGGCATTAGTTGATAGTCTCTGTACAGTCCTTGGAATATCTGCTTGTTCCAACTGATTGCCCATGAAATGTAGTTCGTGATGAGTGTGTCAGTTGAGCTCATAGATACTTGGTCTTCAAAGCTGGCTGCTAAGCTGGTTGGTTTGATGTGCTTTTCAGCTGTCAAATATTCCCCTGGGCAATCTTTTGACATTTGGTTAAACAATGTAATTGTATAGGAAAGGAAAATATTACAGCTCTGCCCCTTCTCTGATTTCTTTCATAGAACGGTTTAACATGGGACATCCACATTAAGATTGCATTAGGACTCTCTTTTGGGACATCCACATTAAGATTGCATTAGGACTCTCTTTTGGGGAATTTTGAAGTAAGCAGTTTCTTCATCTGTATTCCCCAATCATGATCCAATATGTCTGCTCGATTGATATTAATTTGTGATCAATGCTCTAATTGATGTTGGTTTGTGATCTATGTTACTTGGAGTTGGCCATACCTATATCGAAGAGTCGAGTGTCCAACCTAGGTGTTGTGTTGGAGTAGGCAATTTTTTGAAAAAAATTGTACATTTTGGGTCTAAAATGATGCGTAAAGTGTCCATACCCACGTCCAAGTGTTGGGTGCCAACACGAGTACTTGAGGTAAATTGAAGATTCCAAGTAACATAGTTTGTGATTCTAGTATAAATTAACCATGTTGGTTTCATGAATTTCAGTCTGAGTTTATTTTGCCTTTTTATTTAGTTCCTCGTGTCTATTTAAATCTTTGACAGGTTCTGATGGAAGCAGTTTCAACAATAGTGTAGCTGACAAAAAGTATGTCCACATTTCTCTAAATTCAAGACTGAGTTTCCCGACTTGAAATATGTAACTTTTAAGTTAGCCTTCAGAAATTCTTTTGGTGATCTGTTACATGAAGCATTTTCTATTATTGACATTTTATATAGCTAGCAACTGGCATCTTTTAGCTATAACTGATGGATGTTGCGTCCAATAACATGTCATCACTTGCTTTCAGCAGGTAATATGTTTGTAGCTCATGTCTCATGTGATAATTATAAGCATACTCTCATAATGTAGGAGCCTGCTATTTAACGTATGGCATGTGGTATCATCCCATGAAACAAAAGACTCCTCATGTATTTGCTTACTTATCTATTTGTCCACAGGCTGAACTGGAGACTGTTGTTAAGATTAGCCGTGAGAAATCCAAGAGGAATGACACAGAGGAAGTGAAGTATGACAATAACAAGAAATTTGATGTTATAGTGATTGCGATTTTCATTTTCTGATTAAGTATTTGTCCCTTTTGTTCCCTTGACATATAAAAGACAAGGAAAAGGTAACTTCTTTCGTATTTGAAACACCTCTGGCAGTGGTACAAAATCCTTCCAGTTGCAAGATGTTTTTTCCGTGGAAAAGGAAGAATCTGATGACATGGCAACGTTGATAGATAAAAAGGTGCTTTAAATATGGACATGTTTGTGATTTAGGACTAAAAATTAAAAAGAATTTTTGAGTTGCGTTCTGGAATTTCTGATCAGTTATACATGTACCCTTTTTTCTCACAGGATAATGTTTTCGTGATGTCTAACAAAAAGTCGAAGTACCCAATACTCCAAGTTGACTTCAGGTTTGTAGTACATAGTTGGTTCAACTTCAAGTTATTTGTACCATTGTCTTTAATTTCATTCTTATTTGAATTTTAACTGTCTTATTATCATAGTCATCAACATATTCCTTTTAACGCCATTATTGTTATGATCATTGTGTTTGTTGCAACATGACATTAGAATTTGCAATTTATGTGCTGTTTGCAAGTGTCACAGGCTAATTTCCGACTTGGTGTTGCTGATTGTTTCCGCTGCAATTGGAGGGATTGCTTTTTCTTGCCTGGGACAACCGGTATTCTTATCTTTACCGTTATTGCTGTTGTTGTTGGTGCTACTGTTGTTGCTCCTGTCTAATTCAAGCTTAATTTTAAACTTTATTTCATAGTTGCATCAGACTATGCAGCACCTCTACCCTGCCCCAAAGAAAAGAAGCCTTTATTTCATAGCCTGTCTAATTCACAGCATTTACCCTTTTTCTTTTCCATCTGATACTTTTAAATAGATCTAAGTTTTGTGGCTTTCAAATGCAGGTCATCGTTGGTTACCTCCTTGCAGGTTCAATGATTGGACCCGGTGGTCTCAAATACATCAGTGAATTAGTGCAGGTTTGTCACTGTCCCTTGCTGCATGGAAGATTGTCCTATTGGGTTGATACGGATATTTGAATTTGTTGTCTTCCTTTGCTTTTATGTGTGCTACTTGTGTTTACTTTCTGATAACATGACTTTGTCCTTTAGGGTGATTACTGAGGGCTGCGTGCCCCTCAACTCGGCCTGCTTCCACATAAAAGAAAAAAGATCTTCTGTATTAGATATAGCTATAGTTACTCAGGAACTTGAAAATAAAGAGTCATATCAGTCTATTCTTGTGAATCCCTTTCAACTTAAACAAATGCTCGCGCATCAAATTTCCTTGATACCATCTTAATTGATTGCTTATTATTAATAACACCTTTCTCATGCGATCAGAAAAAAATATCACCTTTCTCATTTGTGGTTGGTATTGATCAATGGACTGTAGTATGATGGCTCGTTTGGTACTGGATTTCTCATTCCTTCAGTGACAGAAACATCTCATTTCTTTAATATTCTTTTAAACTGAGTTAAATGTTGTATTCTTGTTTACAGGTTGAGACTGTTGCACAATTTGGTGTCGTGTTTCTTCTTTTTGCTCTAGGCTTGGAGTTCTCCATGTCAAAAGTATGTTGAACTACATTCATTTTTATGCTCTCGAAGGCTGAAGCCTTCTCCCCCGCCCTCCCTCTCTCTCTTTTTTTTTCTTTTTTGAGCAAAAGGTACTATTGAATTGCAAGCAAATATTACTTTTTCTTGCATATTCCACTAGATGTTTTGACTTTTGTTTGATGCAGCTAAGAGCTGTAGGGCCTGTTGCTGTTCTTGGAGGAATGTTTCAGATCCTCATCTTTATGTTTTTGTGTGGTATAACTGCCATGGTAAAACTGTTTTCTTTTCATTTTTGGTTTTGTTAAAGATTCCTTAAAGCCTCACTTTCCAGTGTATTTTGAGGCAAAGCACAACCATTTCTGCAGATATTCGGAGGAAAGCTGTCAGAGGGTATATTTGTAGGTTCTTTTCTATCCATGTCATCAACGGCTTTGGTATATCCTCATAACAATCAACTATAGCTGGGAGATCTGTTCTTCTGTCAGTTAAAGGATGTTAATTAGTTGTTGATCTTCTGTTGAAATTTATACTTAGGTGGTAAAATTTTTGGTAGAAAGAAATTATAACAACAGTCTTCATGGTCAAGTAGCTATTGGGACACTCATCTTTCAGGTGATTCTGAAAGGCCTTTATCTTCTTATTCGTTACTGGAGGAAGAAGAGGGGATGGGGGCGGGGGGAGAGAGCTGAAGCTGCATCTTAAACTGGTTATTTTGGCTCAGTGGCTCTTTGTTTTGTCATGAAATATTTCAGGATTGTGCTGTTGGGTTACTGTTTGCTTTGCTTCCAGTTTTGGGTGGTAACAGCGGCCTTGTACGAGGAATCATCTCAATGGGTAGATTGTAAATTTCCTGCCAACTTCTTGAGAGTTTTGTTACAGTCGATTGAGAACTTTCTTGATCTCTAAGGCTATGTGATGCTTAGAATTAAAGTTTAGTCTCGACCCTCTGTGGTGTTTCGCTGGTGCCTTGCTATGTTGACACTCTTCTAATCACTTTCAGGTTGGTGGTGTTGTCTCTCTACCTCACCATTGCATGTATATTAACCTGGTCATTCATACCCCGCTTTCTGAAGTTGATGATGCAACTATCATCTCAGGTGAGTAGTAGAATTGTTTTGGAACAAACTAAAATTTCTTCAGAAGAAACTCCCAAAAAAATGAAAATCTAACACCTTTTAGACAGTAATCTTTAGAAATTGTCATAGGGAGGTTATACACAAGAACCTTGGAACTGAACTCTTAATTGTAAACAACTCCTGTTCAAGCAGAGATTTGGGGAGCGGGTGTGAGTGTAGGACATACTTGCAATTGCTGAAGCAGACACTTATTGTATCATTTCTTCTGATTTTCATTATCTTTATATCTCCTTAATATGTAAAATAAAATGGAAAAATATACAAGGTGCATTTAATGGAAACAGTTTGTTGTATGCTACATTGGGTCTTGGCTATTATTTAGTCGCTGGCAATTATTCTGCAGCTCCCATCTATGAGCACAGGACTTGTTGTCTAATTAAAAGCAAGTTTGGTTGTGCCACATGCGGCCGCAATCATCGTTATATATATATATTTCCAATTTGGCCTGTACAAATTGGGAGGAGTATCCTATAGTCCTTTATTTTTCACTTGATTACTACTGAGTGGCACCTCCTGATTTCCACTCTTTATCTGCTTGAGATTTTGCAGAGGATCATGAAATTTTTAGTATAGACATGGAACTTTTAGAAGGATCCCTGAAATTATATGAGCATTGGAATCTATAGATGAAGATTTGAAACTTTTAGAAGGAGCCTGAAATTTGTTGATGCATTCCTGAAAATCATATGGAACCTTCAGTAGTGATCAAATTTGCTCTGAAAATTTCAGAAATTACTTGAAAAGTATTAAGATCAAATGAAGAAAGTGAATATTTTACATGAATTAACGATCAAATTTATTCAAGCATATTGATTGACATTTAAATACGCTTTTCACTCTACAGACAAATGAACTTTATCAACTTGCTTTGGTGGCATTCTGCTTGTTGTCTGCCTGGGTAAGTACTATCTATGATTTCTTCTTTCCCTTTGTTTTTAACAAGTTCAGTGCATTCTGTATTTTAGTGGCCAGGTCAGTAACTCTATTTTCTCTGCTGGTTTCTCCCTTGAAATCTGATGTCCCGTAAACTATTAGTACTTTCCTGTTGTAGCACATTTTTAAATGTATGCAAGTAAATCACAAAATAACTATTCTGGAAACTTCCTTATTATTAGTGGGCTATGCTGCAATAAGATTATTGACATCCTATGAAATTAGTGCAACTTCTACCACATTTGACTCCGTTATATTACTTGTTATTGCTGGTTTGTTTACATTGTGTTTTATTTGGATCAATTATTTCATACATCAAATTCTTAAGTGCACTAGGGAGCACGGGCTCTTCAATGTCGGCAAGTATTCTAATTTTGCAGGGAACTTCAGTGTATTGATTTTGTAATGCCTTGTTCTCCAGTTCCTTTTTTTTTGCTTTCCTTTATGTTCTTTTAGTTTCTTTATTTTCCTTTTCTTAACTACTACACCTTTTCACTTTAGTAAACACGAGCACAAAAATGCATATCCTACATGACGAACATGTGTCCTTGTCATGTGGAAAAACCAAAAAAACCATGTTGGCGATGCCTTTTTACTGCATGATGTCTATTGCTACAAACCTGATGTTGGTTGGAAGATTTCCTTGGAATTTTTAAAATCTCTAGTTGTCATACAGATTTCTAACTTCTAGGCACTCTGTCTTCACCTTGTGCTCTGTGGAAGATTGAAAAAATTTACGCGAACCACTTGTGGCATGACAATGGCTGAGAAATACTTGTGCAGATTAGGCAATGTGATTAACGCCCAAATATGATTGACTTTCTAGTGTAATGTTCTCTACTAAACAATATACTTCTGCTGATCTTATCATGCAATGCTTGTAATCCTTTTGCCAGATTTCTACGGACTTTCTATAGTTAATTGCATTTTATAGACTAATGTTGATAGGCTAGGATTGATTATTCCAGCTTAAACCATTCTTTGGGCAGATTGCTAATGTACAATTTTGATTACTTATCTTCAATGATAGATTACTCCTGGTCGCATCTTGATGTTTTTCTGACTTCAATCATCCTTTGTTTAGAGCTGGATGAACACTGAAATAATTTTCAATATCAGATATTATAGATTTATGTAGCTTTTGGTGATGAAATGACCTCATGCCTTTCTACTTTTAGTTGCATGATGACTTTTAAAATTGTGTTTGTTCTTTCCAGTGTAGTGATAAACTTGGCCTTAGTCTTGAATTGGGATCGTTTGTTGCTGGGGTAATGATATCAACTACGGACTTTGCACAACACACGTTGGACCAGGTATACTTTCATGAATACATCTTGTATTGTTACTTGTAATAGATCAATTGTGCTGAGATGTGCTGAGAGTCTCTGAGGCAACATTGCCAATTTTCCCATGAAGTTCTTCTAGTGAAAATGAATCTTATTTTGAGTGGGCGAGGTTTAAAGATGTACCATTTATCATATTTTGAAGGATGATGTTGAAGAAGCAGTATGTGAAACAATACGTAGTCATCAGGATCATGGAAAGAGATACCTGCATGCTTCAAAGTACTGCATATCTTGTATTCCTGAATCTTAGTAAAGAGCTGGAGTAGCTATTGCAAAAGAATTGTTGAAACTCCTCTATGAACTTAAGCTGGAAAATATTATCTTGGCACAAACCTTTGGTTTAACCAGCTACCCATTTGCTACGGAAGTCGTATCATCCCTGGAATTTTTCATTTATCTCTGACTTCTGAGAAATTATTCCACATGACGTCTTTTGGATTTACCTTTTAATTCTTACATTGCAGGTGGAGCCTATCCGTAATCTTTTTGCGGCTTTGTTCCTTTCAAGCATTGGGATGCTTATCCATGTGCATTTTCTGTGGAACCATGTGGACATATTGCTTGCATCTGTCATTTTAGTTGTAGTCTTTAAGACAACTGTTGCTGCTATGGTAACAAAGGCGTTTGGTTATAGTATCAGAACTTCTTTTCTTGTGAGTTTGCTTTTTTAGCTTCGTTCTATTGTAGGGTGTGGAGAGCTTGCACTTAGTGGACTTTTCTTTGTATTTACTCCAAACAGGTTGGACTATCGCTCGCTCAAATTGGAGAATTTTCTTTTGTTCTCTTAAGCCGTGCCTCTAACCTCCACCTTGTTGAGGTACTGACTTGTTTCTTAAGCCGTGCCACTAGATGTAGATCTTTAGATTACATTTTCCTCCCAGACTACCAGATTATCTTTCAGCATCGCATTGTTTCATGGCTGTTTACCTCTGACTTCCTTGTGTCATTTGGGATTATTGTTACGGAATTAGGATTGCAGCGAAGAACATCAACATAGCTACTATTGTTAATCTTATTATGCATATTGTGAATAAGAGTTTTGTTGTCTATGTATAGGGGAAAATTTATCTTCTTCTACTTGGAACAACAGCTCTTAGCTTGGTAAGTGTATTTAGATATGCAGGTTAAGCAATTTCCTTATGATTTTGTCTTTAGGTTTCACATGTTATTGATGACTTGTTTTGCCTGAAGGTTACTACTCCTATCATGTTCAAGTTGATGCCTGCTGTGATGCAGTTTGGTGTTCTCATGCATTGGTTTCCATCTGAAAGCAACGTGCAGAATGAGGTCATCAAATCTCTTCTATCTACTCTCTCTCGCATGTTTGTGATTGCATTGGATCTGGGTCCCGTTTTCCTTCCCATTCTTTTTTCATCAAAACCATTTTTTTTTTTTTTCGAAGAGGGGGTGGAGGGCTGCATTGAAATAGGGAAATGATGCCATACACAAAGATAAACAGACAAATTAACAAGCCGCAGCCCACTACTGTGGATATAACAAAAGATGTAGATAACAAATACAGAGGTCAGGACGACTATGCAAGTCCCCTTCCCCATATAGTAGATTTTTTCCCCACAAAAATCATTTTGTTCGTATATATAATCTTTTTTGTATTTGTCAAAAATGAGAGAAAAACAAGAGAGAGAGATTATTGTTTACTCGGGATAGCATGATGCCATTATGCTTTGGGCTAATCACACGCTTGAAATTCTATGGATAGCTAGAGCTAGATTTCCCTGAAGATTAAGTTATACCTGGCTGCTTTCTGTAACCCTTAACTATTTATCTAACCTGTTTTATCTGCTGCAGGAGAAAGCTTCCATGATTGATGCCCATAATAGAATTTTGTGATATGCAAAATTATAAATCGTCAGCATCATCAGAAATCCTCAAAGGACTATTCCATCCCAGCACCAGCCACAGAATAACAGTAACACCCAGGATAAATTTGCGAATGCAGAAGTCGATTTTGTCAGAAATTCGTGAGTCCAATCAGCTTCTAGGTGTATATATTGTTAAGTACAAATTTTGTTGGATGTTGTAAATATAATAATTCCACCTTTGTTCCAACTGTCTCTGTATGCTCCAACAAGAGCAAGATTAATGCAGTGAATTACTGAATTATTCTACTAGTTGCTGTAGACAACATGGAAACTAATAATGGTATGAAATTTTTGTACATTGTTGCCTTCTGTAATTGTTCATAGGAACATTATGAGCAGAAACATTAAGTTCGAGTTGACACTTGAAAGTGAGTGTAGTATTAGCATTTTTACGACATAATGTCAGTTGCTGATTCGTCGTATTGTTGTTCGATGTGATCTGATTCAGTCATTTGTTATCTGCACCACTGTCGATGATGGTGCAATTGAGATAAAGGAGGTTGATATCAAGGACAGCTATGACTCTTGGAAGACAGACCTCAATGCAAGCATATATTGTTTAGGCTTTGATTTTATCCACTAATCTTTACCTTTCTCGTTTTTTATCAGTGTGGAAGAAATATTGATGCTCTTATATGACATGTATTATTGGTTTCCAAATCCTACTGGTTGTGTCCCAACTCCCAAGCATACTCAGAACATTCATTGTATATCCATTTCATGTTGTTTAAGAATCAACTCAATTAAAAGCTAAATTAATAATTAAATGTTTATAAATACATTTATAATCTAACATGCTTTCTTAGCGAATGTCATTTGAATTTAAAGTGTGAATACAATAGAGATTTCTCATAATTTTTTGCAATAATCAATACTATACGTGCTTCTGAAATTTGAACTTGAAATCCCTTACTCAACTTCCTACCTATTGTGGACTTTTATATCATGGATTTAGAATTTGTAGTCCCGATCATGTGTCGACTTTTGGTGGGACATTGGAGAGAAGCATGTGATTTTATTGACGGAGGGTTTGAGAGGGCAAAAAGAGAATTTTTAAAAAATTCTCTGGACTGTAGTGTTTCGGTGTATGATTACGAGTGTATTTGTACTTTATTAAAAAAAAAAAATGAGTCCTCGTTTTTCTATGGATAGTCTATATATAGATTATAGTATGAATTTGAGTACATAAATCTAAATTACCTCATATGATATTTTATTTTAATTTTTAAAAATATGTTTTTTATTTTTATAGTTCTTTTTCCTCCGCCAAATTATACATGCCGGCTCCATAACCGCGACAAAAATATAAAGTAATTCTTAATTAATTCTGGATTTTAGAACAAAATATCCCTTATCCGTGGGCCCAATTATATGTCATTCTGGGCCCACTGGGGATCCAAAAGCGGAAAAGCGCACTCTGTGTGATATCTGGAAAATGGACACGCATTTTTCACGTGCTTACCTATCGCAGCATTTTCCAAGGGAACACCTATAATAGGGCTAACAAAAAATCAGGTTCGGGTCAATTCGGGTTTGGACGATTTGAACATTCGGATAAAAATATCATACCCGAACTCTGTTTGAATTGCAGATTCGAACGCATCGACCGGATCCGAACTCGAACCCGAATGTCCGATGTCCGAATCCGAATGTCCGAATGTTCGAATTTTTGATATGAACTTTTGAAAATTGAATCGAAATTATGTATATGACCGAACCCGAACCCGAATTTTCGATGTGCGAACCCGAATGTCCGAATATTTTATTGAAAATTTTGTAGATTTTGGACTAAATTATACATAAGTCCGAATGACCGAATGTCCAAACCTAATTGTCCGATCGTCCGATTTGCTCGAACACGAAAAAGTCATAAAATTCGGACAACCAAAATTGCCAAACCCGAACCCGACCCGTATTTTAATTCGGACATGACCGGTTGTCCGAATTTTAAATTCGGATAAAAATTTATGATTGGACCCAATTTTTTTAGGTCGGACAAATTCGGACTATTGAGTCAGACGGATTTTAGCGGAGCTAACCTGTAAATACAGTTCTTATTGCTCCAACCACAGATCTCTCTCCTCTCGTTCGCGCCACATCCATTTCCACCTCGTCGGCTTCGATTCTCTCTCTCAATCTTTAATTGCCTTGCTTCCTCAGGTAATTTTTAATCTCCATTGCGCCTCATTCATCTCTCCACATTTGTGGATTTCGGATTTTTTCAGAAAATTTCTGGAATCCCTATCAATGATTTGAATGTGCTTATCGATTAATTCAGTCGCATTTTGCTCCGTTACTTAGATTTTCATCTGTTAGCTTAATTATTCATTCCTTGTACAGAAAACAAAACAAAAACAAAAAATTACCCGTTTGAATTGGCATTGATATTTTTTAATATTTTTTTTTGGGAAGTAGAATTGGCATTGATTCTTCGACTTTTAGCAGGAAAGAAATTTGATCTTATTAACTTTTTTGTTTTCGTGTGTTTTTTTCCTTTTTTTTGTTAGGATGACCAGATGAATTTATTATAGTTAGGAAGTGCGTTGGCAAGTTTCACCTTTACATCAGAATTTGGTGCTTATTTCAGTGTGATTCTATTGTATTTTTCAATTTCAGTCCTTGCCATGGGAACTTTGTTTAGGTCTGATGGGAATTCATGTGACAGTTGATGGGAATTCAGTATTGAAGGAAAGAAGAAAGATTTTATGAAATGGTAGCTCCTGCTGCCCCAGGGGCACCTACACGCAACAATCAACATCCAACTCAACTGCCTCCTGGGTATAGTCCCTCCGGGGCTCTTGATTCATCCTTGTCCCAGAGCTTTCATAATTTGCAGCTTAATCCACCAGAAAATGCCCCAGCACCACCATCTTCTTCGGCAGTGTCTAATAGACCACCGCCCTTTGGCCAAAGTCCACCTTTCCCTGTATCCTCCATAGTTTCTCCATTAGCCTCTCCTGGACTTTCACTTGTGACTGGGCCAGGACCCCCACCATCATCTTCATCTGGACCTTCATTTGTGTCTAGGCCAGGACCCCCACCATCATCCTTTCCAGGACCTTCACCTGTGCCTCGGCCAGGACCCTCGCCAACTGACGTCATTCCTAGGGGCATGGTGCCCCCAAGTGGACCTCCACAAGGTATGGCTTGGCCCAATTTGGCAGCTATCAGAACTTCAGGTCCTGTGCCTAGCCAGGCTCGCCTGCTTGGCTCTGGAGCCCCTCCTCCAGGATCTGTGCCAGCTAGCAGGCCAGTAACTTCCCCTCCAGGGGCATCTTTTCCTCCCTTTACTAGCTCATTATCTGTGCTCTCATCTTCAAGTGTTTGTTCTACTGGTTTTGTGTCTCGTCCAATGAGTACAGGTCCAGCTCCTCCCTCGAGTCAGCCACCGCCAATCATTAACGGACCTCCTGCATTCTCCTTTGGACCCTTTCCTAGTGTACCTCCTTTTTGTCCCCAGCAGCTCAACAACAACGCATTGTTGGACCTACACCACAATTGGCATCATATGGGCCTGCACCAAGGGCTTCAACCACACGTCCGCAATTAGGAAGTCAGTTTGCTGGTAGTCCAGCTCCTCCTCTTATACCCTCTCTGTCACAGCCAGCATCTCCTTTTCCAGCTGGACCTGCACATGTACCCTCATCATCGGCTTCTTTTGGAGAATCGTGTCAGACACAACCACGCCAGGTATCTTACAGTAATCTCCTATATTTTTCTGCTTGCTTCTTTCTGACACGTTAACATACTGATGATTGGATATACATGATGAACTATTTCCATAAAATATGCTTTTTTTCACATGTTCATTTGCCACAGTTGAGACAAGTTTCAAAGCCTTTTGGTTTATGTTCCTCATCCTTGGCAGATGTTGTTAAGTATATTAGTACTGTGCTTTTTGCTGATATGTGCATGCTGTGATAAGTCAAAAGCCGCCACTGAAACTTATTAACATGGTGAAAAATGAGAAGTATCAGCTTTCGTTTGATTTGAGGGCTCTGCTGTGAAGTAGCCAAAGCATTTTATGTGAGCAGAGAATCAAGGGGTTTCTTGTAAGCATTTTATTTCTTTGATTGTCAGCAGTAACACCTTGGACCTCTATCATTTTTGGTGATTTATTGTAGTTTAGATGGATTTAGACATGGCAAAACTGAATTGCAACCCTTTACACAAACTTGATTACCCGATTTTGATCTATTATTGAACTTGATCACGTCTGAAATTTGCTTGACCTTTATAAATTGCATTTTCTTGATAAGATTATTGGACGGATTATCATCAGTTCTGACTTCAAACTCAATCTAATGGACCTGTTAGTAGAATTTGATCAGATTCTTTTCGCACATTTCTTTTCTTTAATTCCTACTTTTGGATTTCCAAGATTTTGCTCTGCTTCCTTTTATGAGAAACTTCTTTAAATGATGTTACTTATTCTTCTGTTTATGGTGGCTGGTGTCCTATCGGCATTTATTTTCAGTTATGGGCATCAAATAATGTACTTTTGTCAGGTGGCTCCTCCTGTGACCACTTCTATGCAACCGCCAATGATGTATGGAATGCCACCACCCTTAACAACCCAAGCCATGGGTGGGATGCCTCCAGCTACGAATCATACAGGACCATCTGTGGCATCAAAGGTTGATCCCAACCAAATTCCGCGTCCCATTTCAAGCTCATCTATTATCTTATACGACACTCGTCACCGCAATCAGGCTAATCCTCCTCCGGTATTCTATCTTACTGTGGCTCTGATAGACTGTAACTACTATATTGGCATGGTAAATTATGTTTTATTTTGTACGTTGGGTGTTAGATTTTTGTTTTCTTCTTATGATCTGGTCTTCGGCAGTTTTGGTGCCTACAGTTTGCTACTTTGATATTTATGACACTCCTCAGTCCGAATAGCTGAGAGCACAGATCCCTCTTTTTTATTCATCCTTACCGGTTTTGTGCATGAAGTTCATAGCTTTCTGAGTTCTCACCTCTCTGTTTTCTTTATTCCTTGTGAAGCCTGCTACAAGCGAGTATATTGTCAAAGATACTGGAAATTGCAGTCCACGCTACATGAGGTGTACCATCAGTCAGGTTGTAATCATCATGGAAAGAGTAGTGTTTGTTGTTTGTTTTCTTTTTCTTTCTTTATTGGGGAGGGGTTGGGTTTAAAGTTAAAAGTGCTAGCAATGTTTCTACTTGTCCATCCATTACAGAGTAGCTGATAGCTTTGTGTTGTTTTCAACAGATCCCCTGTACATCTGATCTTTTGGCGACATCTGGGATGCAGTTGGCCCTTCTTGTTCAGCCATTGGCATTGCCTCATCCATCTGAAGAACCCATTCAGGTCAGTCTGATTGTAATAACTATGTTCTTTGCTTGTTTTAGACTAGAACCTGACCCAGTTCACTTGAATGGAAGAATTGCACCTTTATCCCTATGGCAAAGAGGCTGTTTTCATTGGAGCCCTGATTAAAACCGGTGACCCCTTCCCCCCAAAAAAAAAAAAAGAAAGGTGGAGAGAGAGAGAGAGAAAGAGAGAGAGGGTTGCACTGCTCTAGAATGGAAGCTTAGTAACTTATCCAATGAGAATTAGGGCTTGATTGAAGAGTTGCATGTTTTCTTCATAGGCTCCAGTCTAATTATTTGATCGTATATATGTTATGTTTTGGCAAGCCATTCATAGTTTAGAGTCTTGAGAATCTATCAAGCTACTTTGTAATGTTTCCTTGTGATCAAATTATTTTGCCTGCTGATCCTACATGACACTGTTTAGCCATTGACTTATTGACAGTTGTTTCTACTTTGGTGGTCTCTCTGTCATAGGTTGTTGATTTTGGAGAAGGAGGTCCAGTTCGGTGTTCTCGTTGCAAAGGCTATATAAATCCTTTTACAAGATTCGTTGATCAGGGAAGGCGATTCCTTTGTAACTTATGTGGTTAGTGTTGATGATGATGCATTCTTTATGATCCTGTTGTCTAGTTAAATTCTTCTGTTTTTTTTAGACATAAGTTTGCTGTGTTATGGTAGCTCTTGTCAGCGCTCATGCTGCAGCGATAACTTCCTAACAGGGCATATCTCATTGAAGAAATGTTATCACTGAAACTTTTAGTTCCTCTTTCTTCAAAATCTTCTAAATTACTATAGCTTCTTCTCAAAACTTCTTTTGTGGGTCTCTTGGAAACATCTTCTGGGCTTGCAGGGGGTGACATTGCCTGTGTCTAGATCTTCCTGGACCCTATCTTGACGACATCCCTGGGTGGTGGTATAGTGGAAACGAACTCTCAAATGGCCAAACCGAAACCAAATTTTTTTTTTGTAGTTCAACTTCAATTAACTGATCTGGATGTTTTGAGAAATCAAACCGTTCACCAATTTTTCAGTTTTGGTTTTATTTGTTCACCCCTAGCAAAATTCCCTAATGTTATCTCACCCTTTTTCCTTTTAGTGGGAAAAGTTTTAGCATGTTCTTCCCTTGAAGCAGTTTACCCTTTCTAGAAAAGTTAAGGATATCAAAACGGAGGAAAAGTGGAGGAATATACCTCTGCCATTTTTACTGTTATTTTTTTGTCCATAACATCTTTGAGAAATCCTAACAGAAGAAATGGGAGAATTAAGGAGAATTAAAGAGGTCATCTGGTAGGATATGGTATGGTCCTTACGGAGCTTCATCATCATATAGAGGAGCCTTGTTGTCTAAATAGGAATTTGTGTTGATATTAGGTATTGCATCTATCTTTGCTGAACTTTTGCCACTTGTCCTGGTTGATTCATGCCTCCTTTTTTCTTTCTTTTTTTCTTTTTTATGTGTGTAATACATGTATTCTGTGGTCTACTACCGTCATTAATCTAATGTGAAACAACACTTACCAAGATACCATGAAGTCCGGATATGAATAATCTCTTTAGTCCACTATTTTGACGGCTTTCTATTCCCACATAACTGTCTATGTTTAAAATTTACGTTGATGTTTTATGTTGCTCCTCTTATATATCAACATTACTTAATGTCATTATTTTTTGATTTCATATTATTCCTTATTCTGTAATGTGTTTATCTGGTTGTTTTGTTCCTGTAATATCATAACCCTTATTATTACTATATTGTTTTGGTTGTTATCATTTTCATCATCTTTTCTAATGCTTCAAAATGTTAGTTTTGCTACTCGTTCAGTTGCTACTATTAATATAAAGCCTTGAGGAATGGCATCAGTGGCTATTAATCTAGCTTCACTTGAATACTCGGGTTCCAATGTGCTGTGCCACACTTTGTCTGTGAGGGAAATTTGGAGGTGTAAGCCCAGTCTGGTACCTACATACTAGGTTGGCTTGGATCCAACCTTACTCTCGCTGGTCAACTGGGCTAATTGTCATTCTTTTTGTGTCACTTTCCCTATTTTCCCCAACTACAATCACTAATCTAATTGTTTTATCACTAATTTTGATAAAACTATGTCATTTCCTTTTTACACATTATCAACTATAAAACAATGCTTTATGCTGGTCTTTCGGAACCAAACTCAACCTCTATTGACCATTGTTAAAGATCTTAGGTCCCAATGAGGAAACATTGCTTGGTACCTTTTTTTTGGAAAACAGTAACGTTTACACATATCTTCTACCCACATCCTTTCCTGAAAGTCAAAAGGTTGGATATGGGCCACTGCATGGGCTACAGAATTCCCCTCCCTTTTAACAAAAAATCAACCAAGAAACAAAGCAAAAAGATGAAACAGTATCTAAAATAGCTGAAATAAATAAACCAAGAGCATTATTGGGTACGGTTCGCTGTTGAAGCTTGTACATCACGTTCTCGCAGTCGCCTTCAAAAATCACCCAGTTGAAAGCTCTTGCCTGGGCTTCTTCGGCTGCAAAAGACATGCTCGAGCCTCCTCTACCTCAGCCCCTTGAAGCCCAAGTCTTGTTTCACTCCCTGCAGGACAATATCCCCCACACTATCCCTTATGACGAAACCCCAACCCCAGCCATCTTCACCAACTTTCCCTGCATCAAAATTCACTTTTACCAACCCTAGGAATGCAGGTCATGGAGGCTTTGAGCTTTCCTGACTATTACGGTGCCTTGGACCTGATTAAATTTGGTGTATTGTGGTATTGTGGTTGTTTTTATATGCTTCCATAGGCTCTGGCAACTATCATACAGTCGATACTTTCTATAATATGATCTATTCAAATATTAGCACAGGATGACATACTTTTGCATGATCATCACATTGATGTGGCTACAGAAACTAAGTTTTATGTCAAAATACTCTCAAACGACAAGCTTCCTGTAACATACAACCATTTTATGTTAATTTTGTTTAATTTACTTTGCAGGATTTACTGATGAAACTCCTCATTACTACCAATGCAATCTAGGACCTGATGGTCAGCGTAGAGATGCTGATGAAAGACCTGAACTGTGCAGAGGAACAGTTGAATTTGTGGCTTCCAAAGATTACATGGTTAGTTATTTTGTTTCATAAGTTTTTCTGTTAATTTGCTCTCAATAAAGTGTGAATATCTCATATAAAACGTACCTCCTAGCTGAATTTGTTTCAGTTTTTTTGGACGTGACTTAGATTTGACGACTACTCATTGAAAATATGGGTGGATTTGCTAAACTCTAATCATGGATATCAACTTAGAAATAAAAAATCAATGTTCAACTTGCTTAGTGATGTGTTTTACTTTCACTTCCCTTGAATGTATACTTGTTGCTTGTTCAAGCACTGATAGCTACATTAGTGACCAGTTTGCTTCAATATAAATATATCATATAATTGTAGACATCATACAAAGTTTTCAACAAGTAGAGCTTGAAATTTTGAAAGGAGATTTCTTGGCCCTCAAAAATCCGTCGATTCCTTTCCCCTTCCATGTATTCCACTGAATAGCCAGAGGAGCCATGTTCCAAAATGTTGGATAATATTAACGATAAATGTAACGGGCAGAACAACCAAAATAATTGACATTGTGCTAAATCTACCAGCCAGAATGGTCGATATGTGCTAGTTAACAATGTTACGGCTTTGCTTACCTGTTGCAATTCAGTTTTATACAGCTGAGTTTCATGTTTGCAGTTGCTTCAGAAACATTGATAATGTGTGCACTATGTCATGTACTGGCCTTTATTTTCTTCCATGATTCAAAACAAATAATTGCCTAATAAGGATGAGATTTGTAATTTCTGTAGAACATTTGCTCATGAAACAATTCACGAGTATAATTGTCCCAAACTTGGGCACTAAACAAGCTATTTGGGCCTTGGATAGTGGACTGCTCAATCTTGGATCATTCAACAACATTGAAAGTATGCTTGGGTTGGCTTGTCTAGACTTTAGACATGAGCTCAGCTTGAACCAGCTATCCAACTTTTCAGACAGCCAGGTCTTCACATTGTCAATCCCATGTTGTTCCCTCTAGGGTTTTCATATGGTAAATGCATACACTGATTTCCAGAATTTTTCTTTCTTTGTGCATTCACTAACAAGTTAGAACTGTCTGATGATGTGCTGTGGAAAATAGAATTATGTCAACTTTATCTAATTCTGATTGACTGTGGTGAGAAACTTTTTTTAAAACAAAAGATGATTTGTTGCTGCTTTTCTCATTTCTGCAGGTGCGTGATCCTATGCCTGCTGTGTTCTTTTTCCTTGTTGATGTTTCCATGAATGCCATACAGACTGGTGCAGCTGCAGCTGCATGTAGTGCTATCAATCAAGTTATTGGTGATCTCCCAGTAAGTTTATGCTATCCTGCAGTAAGTTTATGCTATCCTGCAATAATTTTGGTTTGATCGCACAAAATTTATGATATTTGCTTGATAATTCACATTCTGATGGCTGCTTAGAGCATTACTTTTGAAGCAGTTCTTTTCTGTCTATCCCCCTGCCCCTGGCTGATATTTCCATGAGTTTGTTAGGCTTTTAAAGAGTCTGTTATGCATATATATGCTTACTATGCAGATGCAATATCTCTGACTTTCCATATTTGCATTTTGGCAATAACAGGAAGGTCCGAGGACTATGGTGGGAATTGCAACATTTGACTCCACAATACATTTTTACAATCTAAAGCGTGCACTGGATCAGGTTTATACTCAGCTTTATTATAATGCGTTCCATATCTTCATGGTCATGGACTTGGGAGTGTTTTAGAGGTACTAGTTCCATTCTTGGTCATTTATCAGTTAAATTTGGTTACTTGGGAGTGTTTTCCGGCCTGCCTAGTGTCTGGTACTCCAGCTTCCAACTCATTTACTTAAGAATTTTTAAGTAATCATGCAGTGAATGGTTCCAGTGATATTCTAAAGGTGCTTGTTGTGTTATCTTAAATTTGCAGCAACTGATGCTCATAGTTCCCGATGTGCAAGATGTCTACACTCCTTTGGAAACGGATGTCATAGTTCCGCTTTCTGAGGTTTGCACCATTAATATTAACACTTGATTCTTTCCTCCCTCTTCCAACAATGTTTAATTAAATGTGTCATCATGTTTTGTAGGATCAGTGCCGTCAAAATTTAGAGCTGCTGCTGGAGAATATACCAACCATGTTTGAGGGTAATATGATTGGTGATTCAGCCTTTGGTGCAGCAGTCAAGGTATGCCTGATGCAGCAAATGTTTTTGTGATCTTCAATTGCATTTGCACTAAATCATGCAACTCTAGAATATTTTGTAAACACGTGAAAAATTAAGGTGTGTGTTGCTAAAGGATCTTAATCAGTGGGATCCCAAAAGCTTTTCATAATGCTCACTTTTCTTAAAGGGCAGTTATAACCTTTTATCTCTCTTTGATCTTTTCATGGTATGTTCTGTTCGCATAGATTCAGAGGGCAACTATGATGTATTGTTTATACATTTACAGGCTGCATTTTTGGCAATGAAGAAAACTGGCGGAAAGCTTTTAGTGTTTCAATCAGGCAAGCTCTTCTCCTATTTTTTGTTTTAAAATAGTTACAGTACTTTTGTCATGCAAGATACTTGTCCTGGGTATGGATTACACACCTCTTGTGTGTCACTGTATATTCAGATATGTACTAACCTGTGGGTAGCTATATGAATTATTATTTTCCATCATTATAAACTATTGAAGAAGTCCTTGCAGCCTTCTTTTAGCTAGTCAGGATAACACCTTTCTGATGTAAGATGCTGTCTTCTTACATAGGTGGGTTGGGCGGGTATCTGCACAGAGGGTTTTACATGACGTCATCACATAATGCAGACAAGTTCTACACAGCATCAACAAAATAATGCAAGCATGCATTGGCCATCTTCATTTTAGAGGCAAAAATCTGATTCTGCTTTTACTTGTCTGAACCTGTTCCAGGATTTCATTGGTGCATAAAAATATAGCATCATTCTCCATACAAATTGGAGAAATGCCTAATTTCTGTTCTAAATGTACAAAGGAAGTTCTGTGATTTACTGATTCCTCATGCATTGGCATAAAAGCAGTCAATATCGTAATGTCTTGTCTATGCCCATGCAGATTCCATTCATCTTGAAATCTCCTTACTCGTGTTTATGTCTATCTGTGATGATGTACTTGGTTTATTCTCACTTAAGCTACTAACTCATTCGTCTTGGCTAAATGCTTTAGTTATTTTCCATTCTCTCCATCCCAAAATAACATATTGCCCCTCAGAAGAATAAGTGCTTTGTAGGCAAGGCCTTGAGAGTGCTATAGGGAAGTCAAGAAGTAGTTCTTCTGTTTTTGTTAGTGCCATTAGTTTTGGCTTAACCTATAATGTAGGAGTAATGTCAGTTTTGACTAAGTCTTATCTGTTACTTTTAGAGTAGCCAAAATTTGGATCTTAGTAATTATATAAGAGGGTAATTCTCTCCCAGTACAGTTTTACCATCAGCTGGCATTGGGGCACTTTCTACTAGAGAAGCTGACGGTAGAGCCAATATATCTTCTGTCGAGAAGGTAAAATCTAATTTTTCCTTGTTATTGGATTCTGGAGATGGCTTTTCGGTTTGACATCTTTTAAAATACCTGTATCCTTTGGATTTTGTGATCCCTTTCTTCTGGAATCTACTCATGCATGTTCTTCTGTAATTTTCATTGCAACTTTACCTTCTAGATAACGTTCGTACACTTTTGTTATTTTCTGCTGATTCTTTGGATCTTCAGGAAGCTCATAAGTTGCTTCAGCCAGCTGATAAAACATTGGAAGAAATGGCAACAGAATTTGCTGGATATCAGGTGCGTAATTGACATGTCTTCCATTTGGCTCTTCTTCTTCTTCGTCTTCTGCTGCTGCTGCTGCTTCTTTCTCTTTCTCTGTTTTGGGGGGAGACCGTCATCTGTGACCACCTTTTTAATTGGTCTCTTTAAAAACTTGCCTTTTCTAATTGTATTTTACATCATACAAAAACGTTTTAGCAATCATGATTACCTTTTTGGTGAAAAGTTGAAATGGATTGACCCTGATTGAGAACTTTGGTGAAAATGAAGGTGGCCTGCCCATCCAATGGTCAATACAGGGCTATTGGTGGTCAATTGATGGTCAGTTTACTTCACATTCTTATGACAAAATTGGCTCTATTATTATGTGATAAAAGATATTTAGATGGTGGTTTGGTTTTCAAAAATTTGGAGATTGCTTGTAATGTGGCCTATTAAAAGGTGTTTGTAACAGATAACTGTTGCCTAATCAAACATTTACACCAAAAATTAAATGTTCCTAAAATGGCCAACTATATGAGTTCATTTTTAGGCTTTTAGCACCTATATTAGTTGGAATGACTTTTTGTTCTTAATTTATCAGGTCTGTGTTGATGTGTTCCTTACCGCACAGTCGTATACAGATATTGCTTCTATCTCTGTGGTGCCAAGGACTACTGGAGGACAGGTAAATTAATCACTTTTTTTATTGGCCTAGATCATCTTCTATAAAGCGCCTTCCTCGAAGTTGCTGTTAGTATGTTGGAGTGACTTGTACACCTCTAGCTTTCTCAACTCTGTAAACAAAGCCACTTGTACAAAATCCTCTAACTTGCTGTGAGAGCAACTGCTTAGATCTACCCATGATCATCTGTCCCATGTCTTTTGCTGAAAAGTGCGTCAACCCACAGTAGTTTTACATTTTCAAATGGATAATGAGGCAGGTAGGTATCATGAAAATTTTCAATAATGTCTTTGACATGATGACGATTGTGTGGAGCTTAGAATGTCCAAACTCACCATGGAAATGACCTGGCCTTTTATTTTAGGCTCAATTTATGAAATGAATACTGAAATTGTGTTTGTTTATTGTGCTGTTGTTCAAAATGCATGTGGTTGATGTAGAACCTATACTCAACACGCACAACTTTTCTTTTCCAGGTGTATCGCTACTACCCCTTCTCAGCACTCTCTGATACTGCCACACTTTATAATGATCTTAGATGGAATGTCACAAGGCCACAAGGTTTTGAAGCTGTGATGCGTGTGCGTTGCAGCCAGGTATTTATTCATATGGTCATTGTACTCCCTCAGTCCCATATTACTTGTCCTTGTTAGAAACAAGGGCCTTATTTTTGTTTCACAAAAACAGGGCTCTAAGTCTAAGGACAAGTAATATGGGACGGAGGGAGTATTATTTTAGCTGTTAGTTTTTTTGTTGCTTCATCTTTTTCCATGTTGACCAAACTGTTTTTTAACTATTATTTTTAGGGAATTCAAGTCCAAGATTACACTGGAAACTTCTGCAGGCATATACCAACAGACGTTGACCTTCCTGCGGTATGTAATAGAACCCTCCTATGTTTCTTGATTGTGGTGTTTTCCCACTAATTCAAGAAAAGTAAAATATTTTTATAGTCCACTCAGATGCACTCAATTAATGTGCTGTCTTTAATACACCATACACCTGTTTCCTGTATGTAAGCAAGCGCCACATGCTTCTGATACAGATTATATGTTTGACATATATTTACTTCACCATTCTATTGAACATGGCGTAATATGTAGATGTCACAAAAAGCTATTTACATGGCACCACAATTTAGATGTTGACACAAATATAGATATCGATCGAACAATGCAAGTGTCATGGACATGTCACTCTTATTTATGTTTCAAAACATACATATTTCTGGTTCATTGCTTGGATTTTCTTGAATAACCTTGATATTCCTGAAAGTAGAATATAGATTCCCAACACAATATACATGTTGGTGAAAAATGCTAATGCCCCAGAGGACCTTGACACGTAGCAGTTATCTAGGTTTTATGTAATTTATATATTTCTGGATCATTGCTTGAATTATCATGAATAACCCATATTCACGAAAGTAGAACATAGGTTATGACTAAAATATCCATGCTCGTCACATAGAATATTACTATTATTTACATCAACATCTTATGTGGACTCTGGTTGAGGAGGGTTTAGGAGATCCAGATGTAGCATGTAGGTAGTCTTATTCTTACAAACAACAGACTGATTCCAAGAGATTTGAGACATAAAAAAATTTGTAGATTTTTAAAATTATATAAATTAAAAACCTTTCACGAAAAAGATATTGAAGGAGCATTTAAATAAAAATGTGATATTGTGTGCTCATGGGTCGTGACCCAAAATGTGGAGATTCATGACGTGATGTCCAATATAACATTACCTTTTCCTTTTTGGGTTTGTCAGCAATTAAATCTATGAACTTGGAAATTAGAGAAACAAAGGCAGAATGACAAGAAAAAAGGAATAATTCATTATGCAGCAATTCGATTCTTTGTTATTCTTCCCTTCACTTATTGTGCAGCAATTGACGCAAGTAGGGTTGGTAACTTTCAAGTTGTGTTTGTCTCCTCTCCCTGTTCCTTTTTCTAAAAAAATTGAAAGGAAATTTATGGATACTTTTCTAACTGGGACTTCTAATGCAGATTGACTGCGATAAAACCATGATGGTAACCTTAAAACATGATGATAAGCTACAAGATGGCTCAGAGCGTGCGTTTCAGGTATGATAAATTACTCTTAAGTGTATTCCCTGTGGCATCACTGCTTTTATTGTTTGCTATTGGTATGCAGCTTCCTGCTTGCAAAACTATGATCTTCCTATTTTCAGAAATGTATGATGCTTAATAACACTTCCTTTGAGAAGTTTAATAAATTTCCTATAATTGTTCAGTGTGCCCTTCTATACACCACTGTGTACGGTCAAAGAAGAATCAGAGTCATGACTCTCTCTCTTCCTTGCACAAGTACATTGGCTAATTTGTTCCGTTCAGCTGACATGGATACTCAGTTCACATGCTTCTTGAAGCAAGGTAATGCATTTGATGATACCTACATGTTATGGGTTGTATTTGATCTCATCATTTTTTGCTGGAGAAGTTTGTGTGAACTAATATTTTCTCGTTGTTTAGCGGCGAGTCAGATTCCAACAGCTCCTCTCTCACAAGTTAGGGAGCAAGTGACCAGCCACTGTGTCAACATTTTGCATTCATATCGTAAATTTTGTTCCACTTTCCTATCTTCGGGGCAGCTCATTCTGCCAGAGGCACTCAAACTTCTGCCTTTGTACACCCTTGGTATGTCTTAGTCTTACATAACTCATGGGCTTGCTTGGGATAGACACAAAACTCTTACTTGCACACTTGGAATATCTTCTCTGTTCTTATGAATGCTGACTCTAAAGACTTCTGATAATGACATATTCTTCCATTTGTATTTTTCATGTTGCTAGTCCACCATCATACTTTCTGTGAGCTTATGATTGATGGTAGAATTCATGTGCCCTTGCAGATTTATGGTTTTGAATTGGTTTATAAGTATTAATATTTCCTTGTTTCCTTTTCCATTTGGACAGATTTTATCCATTCTAAAGATAAGGACAAAATGGGTACTATATAAAATTAAAGTAAAACAGAAATACTCTGAAATGTGACTCATGAGAAGTATCCATTTGAAAATTTAAAAAAAAACACCCCATTCCAGTCAAGGCTATGTTCGCTCAAATCTGGCAGTATTAAATTTTGAGACTATTGTCAAATATGTTTTCTGAGACTATTGTCCCTTTTCACACCGATAATGCTGTGAGAGAAGCATGACTTTTGCTGCCAACAGAACATACTCTTGATGTGGGATTGTGAGTTTGACTTGGACTTCAATTACTAGGCTGAAACCTAAGATGACGGTTCTTTTTTATGCCTTGCCTTGTCACTTGTTGTGAGTGATCCTCTAGGGCTTGGGCCTGGCCACAATTGTAGTTAAATACAGCTGGAAAGTTGGGAATTGGGATCAATTAGGTTTAAAACCAGTTATAAATGCACATAGTGTATCATCGTTCAGATGCTAAACCTTTAGGAACATTTTATAGTGTTCCAATAAATGATTTTGGCTAACTAATTAGTGAGACTAATGTAAAAAAATCCAGACTTTAAAGGTACTTGCTCCAAAATTATGATAATTTTGTCATGAAAATTCTTTAATGGCTCAACATCTTAGTAGTTGATGAAGCACCTCCTAACATGATATTGCGCATCAAAAGTAGGATTTTGTCCAATATTCCAGATCGTTTAGTTAGTCACAAGTCACAACTCTTGTATGAAGAGATATGCACATTCCCGTAAAACTTTAGCATATGAAGAGACTAAAAATGTTGAAATAAAAGTTATTATCCAACTAACAATCCAACATCACATTTCAATAAATCGAGCTTACCATCGACAGAAGTGGTTGGTTGATGCAGCCCCATCTATACCGAGATGGAAGGATTAAGGTTTTCTAGGAGGACAAAAAATGTCTGCACTTTTGATAATTGCCTCTATGATTAGAATAACAACTGTAGTATGTATTGAATGGAGGTATTATCTGAACAGTTAATAACAGTACCCCAATGTCACATTCACCAGTTCTTCCAAAAAGAGACGTATAGTACATTAGTATACTTGGAGCTTATTTTGTTTCACTGAAGCTTCCCCTATGGTTCTTCTATTTAGGCAAGGTGGATATGTTGATAATATGTGCTAAAGTTGCTAAAAAAATCCGTTGCTTGGTTGGGTGGTGGTGATTACTATTTCCCTTTGCAGCTCTGAGTAAAAGCACGGGATTGAGAACTGATGGGCGAATAGATGATCGTTCCTTCTGGACGACTTACGTCTCCTCCCTCTCTGCTCCACTGGCAATTCCATTGGTGTATCCTAGGCTGATCTCTGTCCATGATATTTGTTCTAAGGTACAAATAGTCCTTTCTTTCAATGCTTTTGCTTTTTGTTCTTATTTGGATTGGTTTGTGTCCTTTTTACTGGATGAACAGGAAATGGATGGTTCCCTTATTCCGTCTGCACTTCCGCTTTCTAGCGAACACATTAAGGATCAAGGAGTCTACCTACTTGAGAATGCACACGATGCTTTGATTTATATCGGGAGTTCTGTGGATTCTAATGTTCTGCAGCAACTCTTTGGCTTTCCATCAGTTAATGAAATCCCAACTCAGGTATTTTGGTCCTGCTGACTGCATACACTAGTCTGTCCAACCACACCCCTTGGCAAGGTTCTATTAGAAGTTTGTGATAATGTTGCATGCAGTTAACCTTATTCACTTCAACAGTCTAATTTGTTCCATTGATAAAAGGGAAAGTTAATACCATACAGCTTGAAAGTCGTAGCGGTTGGGTCTGTTGCTCTCACCTCTTCCTGTTCTTTTCAGCAAAATATTTAAGTAATTTTCCATAATGAGGTGATATGTTGATATTGCATTTGTATGTGGGATACGTTCTTCTCTCTCCTCATACGTGGGTACCATCAGGAATGCTGATGGTTGGAAACGTTTATAGTTGAGTTTGTGGATTAAGAATGTAACACACTTCTGTTGTTTCTTTTCCATGTAAGACTCTAATTTTTGCACTTCTTAGCTTGTTTTTAGCATTGTATAAAGGAATGTAATGATGTAGAACTTGTGAAAGCATAGACATTTACAACACACAACTCCTCCCAGTGTAGGCCCTGCGTCTATAGGGTCTGGAATTCTGGCGAGATCCAAATGCAGATAGCCTTATCCCTGCGGACATTTCTACTAGTAGAGAGACCAATTCTAAGAGACCCATAAAAAATAAGGCATAAATATTTGTCACTCAAAGCAGTTTCTTGTTCATAGAAAAAAAAATTAATGTGGTAGTTCTTTTAAAATGAAGTTTATTATAATTTGGTGACTTACATATGTATGTTATACCTGTCCATAGAAATTGCTGTTAGCATGAACTTATTTTTTCTGACACATTGTACTGCGTCTATATACTGGCTTTTAATCAAAATGTATCCATCGACTGCTATATGTTACTTTGTTGCACCTCTGTTAATTGTGCACAAAAGGGTGCCTTAGAAATGGAATTGCTGGGTTTCAACATGGTTTTATTGATATCCTTTTGAAATAGTTGGCATCATTTTCACAGTTAATGTCTTACTGCTATGACTTGTGTGGTCCCCCCCGGCGGGAATGAGGTAATAGAGTAGCTAGCATCTTCAATATAAGCTAACATGCAACTTTTGTCAATTTTTACCTATGCAGTTTATTCTGCAACAGTATGAAAATCCATTGTCGAATAAGCTTAATGAAGTCATCAATGAAATACGACGCCAGAGATGTTCCTATCTGCGGTATGTCAGCTGCAAGTTTATTGACTAAAGTAATATTTGCTCTATTCTATAATTAACGGCATGCCATTTATCATTCCTAAAATGTCTTGCAGCTTAATGCTGTGCAAAAGTGGAGAATCTTCAGGTAAGCTTCCCATCTAAGAATAGTGATCGAGTTCATGTACACAAATTTGTTTGCACCATTTGAACTTCCATATCAATTTGACCAAGCTTCACATGTACAGTAGGTCACAACTAATCTCCTTTCCTGCAAATGCCCAAGTTCAGTGCCAAGGAAGCCTTGACCTTCTACTCTCCATTGCTAATTCCAACCTTTTTTTTTTTGTTTATTATTAGCTTCTAGGATAAGGGACACTGACATAGAATATTCATCCGATTTATACTTGATTGCCTGTGAAGTCAAATAGCCTACCCTTGAGTGCTTTGATTTCATCCATAAATTGATCGCGCTACATCGTGATATGCTAGTTCTGAAGATTTTGAACAACAAATCATCTTTCTTGACAAAACTGAGGCCTGAGACAGTTTTTCTCACTCAAATTATTTAACTGCTCACCTTCACCTGAAAGACTGAGACAACTTGAACTTGGTTACTTTTCATTTTTTTTTCGCCTTCTTCTCCATCTGTTGCGCTATGGCACACACAATTCACATGTTCCCTATGGTTACCAGTTTCATGTGAACAATATAACTTTAAACAAAAACCTGAAAAATGTGTTTTACTGAGTGATGGATTGATCAACTGTTAATCAGACTTAACCAATTCATCACCTGAAAACAAGTCCATCATCAGACCATTACTTCCTTTCGGTAGAAAGCCTAATGCGGCATCCTACTGTTGGCCAACACTATGTCAACTTGTAATTCTCTTATAGTGCCCGAGCATTATGGGCATACTCTACTGCTGTAAGTCAGATGGGCCTGGTCCCAGGTATTGCACTTGGAGCATGAGTTCTTTTTCCTTGCTTGAAAACCTGAAAAAAGGTGCTGTAAAAAAAAGGTGGGGTTTTTTTGGGTTTTCTTTTGCGTCGTGTGTGTGCTCGTGCACATGTGACTACATTTTTCAGCCTGAAAATTTATCTTCTAGTAGTAGACTAGTAGAAATTAGTTGAGTTTTGGGCAACCTATTTGCCATTACCGGACTATATCAAATGCTCGATTACATTAAGCTAGTTAATCACCCAAAACTCCATATTCACTAGTGGAAGATGGATTAATCAGAATCCAACATTTCACAGGTGATGGATGGATTGCAAATTTGCACTAATTGGGTCTTTGTCAACTATCCAAGTCTTACCATGGGACCCATACATTGTGCCACTGCTATTTCATAACATAAATTGTTCCGTTATGACTCTCCGTCCCCCTCCTTCTGTTTCTCCTCTCCATGTTGACAATCATTTTTCTCCCAGGAGCATTGTTTTTAACACACATGGTAGAAGATAAGACTACAATGGGTCTCTCCTACGTTGAGTTTCTAGTGCATATACATCGCCAGATTCAGAGAAAAATGGATTAGCCGTAGATTTCAGAAGTGACTATAGGTATACTGACAGCCATCCGAAGAATGGCAAATGAGATCTCGAGTTAAGGAAGACCGTTCAGCGACAACTAGCAAAGCGAAGATCTTGTAATTTTGTTCATGGATGGAGCATTTGTGACAGTTTCTATTTTCCAACTCTTGTACTATTAACTATACAGAAAATTTTGTCTATATGGCATACTATTTATTTTGCAGGGATAGTAAGAAAAGTTTTGACGAAAATTACAGGGCATGTATAATTTCATTTATTTTCTTGCATTCCTTCATTTCTACTTCTTAGGGCAAGTAAGAACAACATAACCATCCCCACCTGTTACCCCTGCCATAATAATATCAATGTGGTCTTGCTAGAGTATTTTGTTGTAAAATAACACACTTATCAAATAGACTTTGTTTTAATCACTTACTTTAGTACAAATTTACAATATAATAACAAGGAGCTGAATATGTGAACATATATTTTAGTCATTAGTTTAACATCTAATTAATTTAAAATATTTAAAATTTTAAACTCATTAGAAGAAAATTTGGTAAAGGCTTCATTTATTTAAAAAGAATTATGCAACTGATTTAAAAGTAGGATTCATTAACATCATACGTGTATACATTGCTACATAGCTCATTCACTCTAAGAACCAAATTGAATTGGCGCTTAGAAGTCGGATTTTTTAAAAAGAATAAACATTTTTTAACAATAAAAAAATTATTAATAAAAAACCATACAACATTGAATGTCTCCAAATTAAAATAAATTATTCAAAATTACCTGTTCCTTCTTCTCCTGGTTGTGTCTTTGTGTAGAAAAGCTAGACAAGTCAATGATATTAGGAAGGAACTAGACTCCACAGCTAGGGATCATGCCCAGAAAGAACCATGTCGTCTAGGATTGAGAGCCAAAGGCGATCACCCTGAAGAAATTATAGGGAGGGACCAAGGAGAGGGATAACTTAGACGTCATAATTTTTTTCATGCCAAATTTTGGTAATATTTTTAGAAATTGAAAAGGGCAAAAATGTTATTATAGGAGGTGGCAAAAAGAAATAAAAAAGTAAATTATGTGATAATAATATATGTCAACTGGAGAGAAACTTAAATACATAGTCAATTTTTATGCACTAATGTTGTAGTTTTCCCCACATGAAAAGGAGAAACAAGACTTGGAGAATAAATAACGACAGAAGAGTGAATTCCTTCTTTAACTAAGATACATGTAGGTGGATCTTGCCGTGGGTCAAGAAGCAGGATTCGTTGATGTGATTGAACTGAATCACGCACGTCTAACCAGACATTGCCATCGGCTGTGACTGCAAACGACCTAGGAGTACTGTCATCTGACAAAACTCCAGAGTTGAGTTGAAATCTGAACAGTCTGCTCAAGTGACCATCTTCTGCCATCATCCAAACCTCGAGAAACCTTTCACCACTTGGCATCTTGTACAGCTGACCGACCGAGAGCCTATTGTGTTCCATAACCCCGAGGCAAGTCTTCTCATACTCATAGGCCTTTATTTCTGGACCGCCAAAGGATTGTATATCTGATGCCCTTGAAAATCTCTCTTTAGCCAAATCAAACTTGAGTATGAAAAAGCTACCTGAAGTTCCATCGGGGAGTGTCAAAGCCACCCAATATAGACAATCATTCAGCCAAACTACCCGATTGGGAGTTCCTGGTCCTCGATAAACACAGGAACCAGCAACTGATGGGTAATTAGTGGTAGAAAAATCTAAGGTTCTCCATTGATCATCCCTGAATGAGAATACATCAATCCGGTTCACTAACTCACTCCTTGAACCCTTTGGTTTAATAAGGAGCACAATCTTGTAGTCATCCAAGGAGGGAACAAAACCGAACCCAGATGCTGTAATTGTAAAATTTGAACAAGGTCGTTTAGGGTATGGGACAATCTTGCATTGTTTGGTGGTGGGGTTTGAAACAGTGAGAAAAAACTCTAAATGCTGGTTGCATGACATACTGCATATGAGGCCCCGACATGACCCGAGATGAGGAAACCCTGAATATCGGGAATAAACGAGATCTAATTTGATCGAGCCTGAGCCAACTTTGCCCTCAGCATCGACACCTAGCCAGCACATGTTAGGATTACAAAGAGGGAAGAGGGATGGAAGGGTGGCTGCAGGGTTGTTGGGTAAGCTAGACAACTGGAAGTGGGATATAGCAAAGTCATGAGTTGAGATCAAAGAATTCCAAGTTTTGCAGACTAATTTCAACTTACCTAATGATTTTGCGGGCACCCTCAACAATATCTCAATCATTAAATCTAGAGGCAAACATCCATCGTTACATGTCATCTTCATCTTCATCTTCTCCCTCTTTGCCATCGCTATTTTTAGGGTTAGGGATCCAAGGAACACTGGTTCTATACTCATGCTTGCTTAGTATTCTTGGTATATGTAAAGACTTTCTCAAAGGCATAATCGGATTCTTATTTTTTTATATATGAAAAAAAGGAAGTATAATCGGATTCGGTCACTTGGTCAACGGGCAGGGCGGTCCTTATAATCATCGATTCATCATTATTTTTTAATATTTTATTAAGCGTGGCTCTCTAGGGGATAATTTCCATTATGTGTTTGAGTTAGGTTCATCATAAAGGAGTAATAATTATTTTAAATACATTTATAAAATAAAAATTAAATTTATATAATGTAACACAATGAGATAAAAAATATTGTAAGAAAAATATGAGGTTTTTAAAAATGAAAATTGAAATCAAATGTATTCATGTACATTTTAGCGGAGTAAATATACTTTTTGTTAATGAATAAACAATACGTCTATTCTTTATTTATTTATTTGTGACTATAAGTATAGAGATAGTCATCCGAAGAATGGCAAATGAGATCTTGAGTTAAGGAAGACTAAACGAGCCGACTCGGGATCGGGTCGGTTACATTTTAGCTCGGCTTTAAGCTCGCCGAGTCTTTGAAGTTTAGACTCGGGCTCGGTTGGGATGGCTCAAGCTCAGGCTCAACTCATTTATTCTTTTTTTTTAATTTGCTTAAAAGTTTCTAAATTCAAGATTATAATCGAAATTAAATTCTATATTTCGTATTAAATTCAAGAAATAAGGATTTGAATGAAATTTTGTTAATTTTAGAGGTAATTTTATACTTTAAAAACAAGTATTTTAAAAAAATAAATAAATCATTTAACCTAAACCGAGTCGAGCCTTGCTGAGCTCGGACTCGGTATGCCTACAAGCCAGCTCAGGCTCGGTTCGATTACAGCCCTAAGGAAGACCACTCAACGACAGCTAGCAAAGCAAAGATCTTGTAATTTTGTTTATGGATGGAGCATTTGTGATAGTTTCTATTTTCCAAGTCGTGTACTATTAACTATCCGGACAATTTTGTCAATCTGACGTACTATTTATTTGGCAGGGATCGGTTAAAAAGTTTTGACAAGAATTACAGGGCATGTATAATTTCATTTATTTTCTTGCATCTCTTCATTTCTACTTGGTTGGGCAAGTACGAAATTATATCCATTATTCAGACATAAACATAAACATCTCAACTGTTACCCCTGCCATAATAATAT
Source organism: Talinum fruticosum (assembly GCA_021018815.1). Classification (NCBI taxonomy): domain Eukaryota; kingdom Viridiplantae; phylum Streptophyta; class Magnoliopsida; order Caryophyllales; family Talinaceae; genus Talinum; species Talinum fruticosum. The sequence continues at coordinate 274,201 of JAITYX010000089.1, read as the reverse complement.
CAATATGGTCATGACTCATACCGGAGTATTTTGTTGCAAAATAACATTCTCATCAGATAGACTTTGTTTTAATCAATCATAATAAATTTAGGGCTATTTGAAAAAACATAGTATATACGATATTATCTCAATAATCAACAGTTCTTGAACGAATAGGGCAAGTGAAACCAAACACAGTTCCAATACTTACACAATGCATATCTGTAATTATCCCTGCTTTTGCTCTATGATACAAGATATCATAACCAAATAACTACAAAAACCCATCACACATTCTCATATTAACAGTGATCGAAAGGCTGAACCAAATAACTACAAAAAAACTACATAGAATATGGATCAAATGCTGAAGAAAGAATTCCCCTTCTTCATCTCCAAGCCATCAAAAGGGGGCTTCAGTTTGTTGATAACACAGGTACAGGAGGCTTCCAGTTGGCTCCACCTAGCAACGGAAGCAGGGGAAAATCACTAACACAAAGAGGAGACCAATCCAGAGGAATCAAAGGAAAATGTGTTGGGAAAAATGGCATCTTTCCAACCCAGGTCTTACAAGAACATAATTCAATACATTTTTGGTATATTACTTACAAGATGATGCATTTATCTATTCCATGGAATTCCCAATGTATTCCTTAAGCAGAATTTCAATTTTGTTAGGCATGACTGTATAGTTGTATTTGGATGGTACTATCTTCCATGATAAACATGCATGTAGGTTGAATGTAAATACATAATGCTTTATATCCTAATGATAAACATGCATTTTTGTGTGAGCTATAGTGTCTATCCTACATGCAGTTTGGGATTTTGGAGGCAACCTAATTTCCATTATTTAAAGAGGCGTTTTGGTGGTCTTGTCTATTCTCTTTTTGAGTTTTTATTAACTATCATAGTATGAGTCATATGAATTATTATCTTATTAATATAAAATGGATTGATATGTTAATATGTGTAAATTAATTAATAATATTATTTTTTAAGATGGACATATGAATTATGTTGAATAATTTACTCATTTTATATTTGATATGCCCTTTTTTAATTAAGTGAATATTATCTATATTATTGTATAATACTTAGTGGTAGTTGATCCACCTTCCAACAAAGATGTGTGGGTTCAAATTCTACTAGAATCATTCAGGGTTTCCTATTCCATCGTTTCCCCTTCCTCTCCTCACTTAGGGTGCCCTCGTGAAATATGGGTCTTTCAGTAAACTTGCTTACCATTCTTTAAAATAAAAACTAAACAATCGCACATGTAATTCTAATACATTTGTACTTGAAATCAAATTTTCTTTTAAATTATACAAGTTTGAAAAAAGAACTTGCATATGCATGTGTAAAAATTGAGTATAAAAGACTTTGTAGTTCACTTTTTCAATCTACAAAAATGGGATTCGAATTAATTTTCGTTTTAACATTTACAGCCTTCTCGAAAGATTGAATGTTGGATGAGTTGATGTATGAAGGTGTCTCATTTAACTTGAATGAATTTTAAATCTCCTGCAACATTAGAGCATAATCTTGTCACAATCATTCAAGAAGAGAAGAAACAATCATGCACTTGATTTATAAGCAAACTAAACATCTGAGATAAATCAATTTTCATCAGTATAGAGGGGTAAAGATTGAATGTTTTGCATGCAATTCTAACATCAGTATATCCATTCGCTTAGACCCCTATTTTAGGGAAATCTAATGGACTGATTGAGTCCGGAAGAGGGAACCATGTCAAGTCCCAAACTACCTCCACCACACACAAATTCCTCAGAAGAGGAAATTTGTGCCCCCAAATTCAAACCGGGGGTTTAAAGGTAGGGTGAGTGGCCACATCGTTCGACATTTGAGAGTCTTATTTAGCTTGTTTATTAGTAGCATCACTTGAAATTAGTCACCAAATATCCAAAATTTGACGGGAATACGTATAGATATCAACGACGTTATTTCTGAAAATAGTACGTGTAGAGGTAAGAGTTAACCAGTTCTGAACCCTTCATACGCTCATCCTTGGTGGTAAAGCTGGCAAAAATTCGAGTTTCGATAAAATTCGAATCAGACCATCAATTAATGTCTGATAGTCAAACGTAATTTTTTTGTCTAATACCCGATTTTTCTGGGTCTAACAAATTTGACAAGGCTAAATTCGGGTCAAAATCGGATATAGACAACAAAAATAGGAAAACTTTTATGTCCAAATTTTAAATTCATTCGAAAAATACAAATAATCGGATCGGATAAAATTTTTCTACCGATACCCGATGGAAAGAATAGTTTCCACTTAAAGATAACATATTTGGTTACATCATGTTCTAAAGCCATCAAACTAAAAATCAAAGCACTACAACATATTAATGTTACCTTAGATCATAATAGTGGGATGACTTCCTATTAATGTGTTTGATTTGCCCTCACAAAGTTGGCTTTGCTTTGGATAGCACCTCCTTGTTTTTGTAATCATTAAATTTGGATTCTAAAGCAAATAACACTTAATGAACTTTACAAATCCAAGATTTATTATGTACAAGGACAAATTTTTATCAATGAGTCAATTATGACTTAAAAAAGCTATGTTTTACCATATACCTTGTTCGCCTCCACATAGGAACATGCCATGTTCTTCTTTAAACCCTTCTATATCAAAGAAAAGCAAGGCATATTTAAGAGATTAGTTTCAAAGTTAACACAAATTAGTATGTAAAACGTATCACGTAAGAGTTATTGAGAGACGGATTCCTCCGGAGAGTCACTACAGAAGCATTCGTCTCGTGATATGTCTTACGTACAAAGGTCACACAATACTCACTACAAAGTTAAATACCGATACAAAGGAATAACATTTGGGGAGTGAATTTTAAGGGAAATATACCTTAAGTTGTGGAGGTTGTCTCTCGTCATGTAACATGTTGACGTGTTTTTTAGAATTTATGGACAACTGAAAATTTTATAATAATAATTAATGTAAATAAGTGTTTTGTAATAAATTTCGGATTAGTTAAAATTTGTTGATATTTATAGTAAATTACCTTATTGAGCAATTCAATTGGTGGATTTCGTGGAATTTTATTACTATTAGAAAGCTTGATTTCCTGTGTAGTAAAATAGTGACATAAGAAACACAAGAAGTGAGGAGAAATAAATTAGGTACAAAAAAATCCCCAAGAGGAACAAAGTTTTATAGCAAAATTACCTTTGGGGTAGTTGTTGTGCTACATTTGCTATTTTGAGAAATACACACACCTTCTTTATTTGAGGGTAACTGTCAAATCAATAATAAGTGATTTTACTCTCTATTATTAAAATATTTGGTGAGATTAGCCATTTTAAATACAAAAACAAATTTATGTTGATCGTTTTCTATCATTATTTATTAAAGTTTAATATAAAGTTTGATGTCAAAATTTTTTAGTTTATTGATGTTTATCATTATATATATAACTATTAAAACAATACGAAATATGAGTTTAAAGTTATTTTCCTTCTTATCAAATAATTAAAAAATGTGAGTTGAAAGTTAATTTTTCCGAAAAATTACACATTATAAAGTACTCACTTTTTAGGAAATTTATGTGAAAAGGATATTGGATGCTTAAGACGAGCAACCTAAAATCAAAATGACACAAACATATTCAATAAGTAATAATTGTCTGCTTCAATGTCATATCACTCAATGCATTAACAAAAAGCTAAATAAAAGGCTTTGGAATGAGAAAGACCTTTTTTTTTGGGTCTGTAAGAGTCACAAAAATGCAGTACAGATACGATGAGAGATGGCAGAATCAAACCCAAAACCTAATATACTTAAGATTTCGGTTTTAACTATAAGGCTAAAACTTTAATGGAATTAGAAAGACCACTAATTTAGACATAGTATATTATTTCGTTGCACTATATATATATATATATATATATATATATATATATATATATATATATATATATATATATATTTATTGTTATGAACTTCTTCTTGCAAATAATCCATTTCAAATTCAACATACAATTGAAAAATAAGGAAAATCAAAGTCTAATTGTTTTCTTTATCCATAATTAAAATTAAAGCTCTACCGTGTTATGTTGCTCATGTATGCATAAAATTCACCAAGCAAAAAATTGATTAAAAGTTTTGTGGCATGATTAAATTGTAATTTATAATAAGTACCTTACGCAAATTACCAGTCTCTAACTTTTGCCTTTTGGTAGGAACAATTCCTCCAGGAGACTGAAGTACATCTCCAAGCTTATGAGATCTAACATATCAAATCGGAAATGCCATAAACTTAAGATAAAATTTTAAAGGAGTAAGACAAAATAATGAACAATAACTAAATGCGAATATAATAACAAGTGACGAGTTAGTTCGAAATCTTTATTGCAAAATTAACTTTATATTTAAATTCCGCTTACATCGACATTTGTATTACCTTATAGGAGTTTTCGTTGAATGAATGTCTAATTCCTGATTTTGCTTGGCTGATTTACTTGCTGTAGGTTTTAGCAATCTTGAGCCACTCGATAAAGATATTTGAGGCGAGCCTTTCGCTTTAAATTTTGAAGTTTGTTGACCTGTCAGTTAATTTAGTCACTCTCAGATGTAACATTACATAACTCATGACGATCTTAAAACTGATGCCCAATTTTGGTAGGCTAGCAAACAACCTTAATTTCTCCAACTATACGTAAAATTCAATAAGAATATAAACATGCAACGTGTCCAAGTGAAATGGGATGCATAGTCAACTTAACGCCCTTGAATACCTGAGAAAATATGTACAAATTAGAAGCTTAATCTTTATTGGTTATTTTAGTAACTGCATTCAACCATTAGCCGTTATCAGGTTACGACATTACCGCTAACATTTTCGATCTAACAATAATTCGACGGTTATATATACATAGATGTTGATTTTACATTTGATTAATGAACATCTTTTGCGTCGGGTCAACTTTAGTTGTACTTAGCAACAAATGTATATGTATATATATATGCAATTATCTGAAAATTTAGTACCTTTTTTGGCATAGCTCGAACAAGAAGTGCTAGAAGCCCCAGAACTTTCACTACAATTACCAGTGGAATATGCACTTTGATGCCCGTCAACGGAGGGAGAGGTTTGGGTATCTTCTACATCATCTTGTTTCCAATTCACCTTCTTAACTAGAGCTGATAAATGATAACAGCATACATATTGAGAGGGAAAAATATCAACAATCCACTTTATAAATTAACTTATACCAAAAAAAACCAGATTAATGACACACGGGAAATAAATAAATTACAACATGTTTTCCGAATTAAAGTACATTTTTGTGGTCGACTTTTAAGATAAATTGTTCTCCTTTCATACATTAAAATCACAATCGCCTGATTGATACAAATTACAAGACAAGTTAAAATCAGATACATATATGAGGAGATCAAACAATCAGAGCAATGATTTCTACATTAAACTTGCTACAAATGATTGATACAAACCACAAGACAAGTTGAAAATATCACCTAATCTTATAGTTTTTTTCTTAAAAAAAAAAATCAAAACCTAATGTTATAGTTACAACCAAAACTACATCAAATAATATAGCAATTATATAATATAAAAAATCGCATGAACACGACTAAAATTTTAAAACGTGTTACTTAATTTAAGGATGTAGGTGAATCTTACGTGAAGGAGGGTACCCTCGGTACGATGAAACCATTGCTCTGATTGCTTGATCTCCTCATATGTCTCCGGTTGTGTGAAATCGTAAAATTTGGCAACGTCATATTCATAATCAAAATCAATTACTAAAGAATCTTCGAAAATACATACTTTTTCACATGCATCATCCATTTGTACACCCATTTCTTTGTCCATCGATCCCATCTTAATTTCTTAAATCTTTTCTCTCGAAAAAAAAAGTCCAAATTTTTGGAGCTTATAACTTTTCCTCCTTTGCCTTTTGCTCGACCTCCTTTGATTTTCTCATTAAAAGGATATGTTTTCCATGCGGTAACGAACCCAGAAAACCCTAAAAAGATTGAGAAAACAAGGAGAGAGAAATCTGCATTGAAGGATTGGTGAGAGAATCTTGACAATGGAGAAAGGAGGGAGGGAGAGATTAATACTTGATGAGAATGACTCATTTTTAGGTCTAATTAAAAATTGTACAAAAAAATTAAAATGTGGATATTATTTTCTGAAAACATTTCCTTGAATATAATTAATCTTTTTTTGTTCTTCATCTTCCTATATACAACTATATCGTTACATCTCTCATCAATCAGTTAGAGAAAATCACCTTATTTTAGAGTTGTTACAAAAAAAAAAAAAAAAGGGCTCTAAGTTCATTCATTATTAATTTTCCTTTAATTTAAGAGAATAAATCCCGATGCTGTAAAAGCAAACAAAGTTTTTTACTACTTCAATTTAATGCTGGCAAAAATTCAGGTCGAACAAAATCGATCAATGCCTAAGACTCAATGAAATATTATCTAATATCGGTTTTTTCGGATTGGACAAATCGGATAATAAATATAGAAAAATCTTGTGTATGAATTTAAAATTCAGACTAATAATCAATAACCATATCTGATTTTTTACGGTTTGGACAAATTTGAGTATTTAGATTGGACGAAACTTTATCGGCTTTTCTTAAATTATTAGTAACACTAGCATAGTTGATATATTGGTTAACTTTTATTAAACAACCTATTTTTAGTTATAAGAGAAATAAAAATCACACTCAAATAAATAATTAGTTATTAAAAAATTTTAGAAAATCAATCCTCTATAAAATCTATCTCACCATAACTTTTTTTTTTGAAGCAATCATTTTTTTAAAGCAATTAACTACTACACAATATTTTTATGTTTACCTTCAATTTTTTTTAATGAGACGATTTCATCTGAAAATTTACGCATAGGCGTTGGCAAAAATTCGAGTGTTGGATAAATCGGTCATCAGACGAAGTTTTTGTCCGATATCGAATTTTTTCGAGTTGGACAATTCGTACAATTATAAATTCGTGTTAAACTAGGGTTCGGACAATAAGAATATAAAAATTTTATATCTTAATTTAAAATCTGGATAAAAAATAATACCTTAATTTAATTTTTTTAAATCGAATAAATTTAGATAATCGAATCGGATAAAATTTTGTTACCACTATGCATCTACATACAATCCATAAATTAAAGTCTCAAGATTAAAATTGCTAGTGCTAAATTACACGTTACAAGGCACCTTTTGTTTTGACAAATCTTCATCCCGCCAAATGCTTCGTCTAACGCTTCGTTTGGGTCCCCGTCCAAAAAACCCTAGGGAACCCCTACCTCACTGTTCTTCACCATTCTCTCTCCTCTACTCCACACTACATTCCTCCACTCCGGTGGCCTCTCTCGCCGGAAACCCTTCTGTCTCCTCTCTTAAAGATGAGCTACGCAGCGTACAAGATGATGCACTGGCCGACGGGCATCGAGAACTGCGCGTCTGGCTTTATCTCTCACTCAATCGCCGATTTCGCCCCTCAAATCCCTCCAATTCAGACCGACGACCTCGAATCCGATTGGCCCACCTCCGCCAAGGGCATTGGCCCCCTCCCAAACCTTGTCGTCACCGCTGGCAATGTGCTCGAGATTTACGTCGTTCGAGTGCAAGAAAGTAGCGGCAGTGCCACCGACTCCAAAGACGCCAAGCGCGGCGGGGTTCTTGCCGGTGTTTCGGGGGCATCCTTGGAGCTTGTTTGCCAATATAGGTTGGTTTCCTCATTCTTGAATTCACCCTTAATTTGGAATTATTTGCTTGGAGGTGGATTAGAACTATTGGGTCCTAGTAAATTTCTGTCTTGGTTTAGGGAAGTAAATTTGAGGTTGTGGCATGCATTTAGAACAACGTTAATGACAAGAATAGCAATCCAATTGGATTGGGGAGAATGCTTGAATATGTTGTTTGTGGGATTGGGGATGAAGCAACCAAGTAGTCATTTTGTGGCCACGGACGCGGGCTCGGACGCAGATGCTTAAATATGCCGCTCATTGATGCTCGAACTATGAGGACATCATGTTGGGAGGTTCTTAGCTTCTGTCAAGAAGCCCTCAAGTGGTTGATACTAACATAAATGTATCTCTCATGTTAAAATGGTTATAAACCAGTTGAAGGAAGCTCATTTCTGGCTCTTACTAGAGCATGTAGTTGGAAGCATTAAGCATAGTTGTGTCTCAAATTTCTAACATAGGCTTTCCAAAAGCACCTAGCCTAAATATCCTTTTGATGATGTGTTGAAATGGGGCAGGAACTTGTTTCTGTCTCCGATACTCTCCATGATAGCTTTCTTTTTTGTTACTTTATTCTCTATATTTTTTTCCTTCTCTCTCTCTCTCGAAGTTGGAAGTCTTTTGTTGCTCGTTTACAGGCACTCTGTAAGGCCTTAGGGCAACTTCTCTTTGACCTCACAGGCGTGAAGTGATATTTAAGAGTTTTTGGTCACTGATGTTTGGCCTGTCCACCAGAACCAGTCTATGATATCTTCCATGTAAATATTTAATGTTTGTCTTTTGTTTGAGGAGTACTAAATACATATAATGGCTTGGGGTTTGGTTCAGGCTGCATGGTAATGTTGAATCCGTGGCTGTACTCTCAACTGGTGGTGGTGACAGTTCTAGGCGGAGGGATTCAATCATATTAGCATTTCGGGACGCCAGAGTTTCTGTCTTAGAGTTTGATGACTCAGTGCATGGTCTACGAGCAAGGTGATTTACACGAATTTGTTATGAAATATAGTTTACTATTTTGAACGAAGTTTTGTGATCAAAAATTTATTGTGTATTACTGTTGTGTGATCTAAAAAATTGAGCTGGTCACTGTTTCGACAAATCACTTGATCTACTGCTAAAATTTACCACCTTTGGTTCTAAAAGAGAGCACTCTTGGGAGTATAGGTGATCCTCTTCAACGAAAAGCACCATAAGATAGCGATTAGACAGAAACACAATCTCTTCTTCCCCTGTGTCTCTCAAAACCTGCACACTAGGTCCTCAAATAGGCTCAAGTGGTGCCCATTCCTCAAAATCCTAAACAACCTTATCGTCAGAGCCTTTGCTACCATAATGAGAATATACACATCCAAATCAAAATGTTGGATGCAAATTGATCATCGTACAAAGGAGTTATACACATCCTATGTGGAAACTTGCCCACAAAATTCACAACACCATCAGAAGAATAACAGAAGTTCCGTTGTCCTAGAAATAGCGTCTTGATGAAATTCTCTTTTAAGTGCTGAAGAGGCGTCTCTTCTCCGTCAAAGGCTTTTCTGTTTTTCTCTTCTTTTAAGTGCCGATGAATAAAAAAAAGTTCCCATTATCTCAAAAATTGATTGTTGGATTAGAGTAACACTGTTTTTTTATCTTTTCTACCAAATAAGCGCTCCCAAGCAAAGAGCTGGTTCATAATAGAATTAGAAACAATCTAAGAAATTCCCAAGCAACTAAAGACTGGCTCTCACATGGCTCTTGTAAAATGCCAATAAAGCAGCTACTGATTAGGTGATCCCAAATCTGCTTTGGACATTCTAGATCTTTCCGCTGTTTTGTAAATTATCACGAGTCAAAATACTCCCATGAGGTGCCAATAAAGGCTGGCTCTCATATAAGCTTCTAAGGGGACTGATCTTCTGAAAGTTATTGAATGGGTGAAGAAGGCAAGACCAACAAGTTTCATATAGTAAGACGTGATGATGAAATTCACTTTTTTGAGAGGTCATTTAGTATTATATTGCAACGTGAGATTTATCCTATGTATTCATGCTTTATTTTATTGAACAATCGAGTTACTGAAGTTCCTTTCTTAGTTTTCTTTTGCTTTTTTTTTCTTTTTTGTTTATCACATTTTGGATTGACTTCTGTCTGAGCTAGCCATCCTGGTTGTGTTATCTTCTTGTCATGGCTTTCTATTGGCTATACTTCGTAGAATTTTAAATTCTCTCCTGAAATTTAATGCTATTTGGTTGTTGCAGTGTCTGTCTATTTTGAATTCTTTTTTAACTTTTTTTATGCGTTGAAGCTTTTCAGCTTGTTTACTAATGATTTCAGATTCCTCCTTTTGGTTCATATTTTTGACCCTTTGCCCTTTTCTTCAGTTCATTGCATTGTTTTGAGGGTCCAGATTGGCTTCATCTCAAAAGAGGCAGGGCATCTTTTGCAAGAGGTCCAGTGGTGAAGGTGGATCCTCAAGGCAGGTGCGGCGGAGTTCTTGTTTATGATCTGCAAATGATAATACTTAAGACTGTTCAGGTCTCTTTTCCATCTGTCACCATCCTTGGTTGCTATGTGACATTTTTGAATGAAATAAATTTTAGTTGGCTGAAATTTCTAGTTGATCAAATAGCATGAAATTTGGGTAGTTAATTATTCCAAATATCCAGAGTAGTAACATGTTCCAATCTTCAAACTTGCTCTTCAGTCTTCATACCCTGAGGTTTATTGTATTTTGTTCGTGATTCTGTCATTTCATTGCATTGCTGAGCTTTATTTATTTATTTATTTTTTAAAAATGCCAGCCTTTATCCTTTGTCATTCTATCTGCATGGAGTACATTTAAAACTCTCCAAGCTTAAGAACTATCTTCAGTTTGGATACAGATCCTTCAATGTTGATCTTTGCCAAAAGTGCAGTCTCTGGAAGAACCTTCCCTAGTGATCACTGCTTGTTCACGAAGACATTCTAAAGAATTGCAAGATCTTGGTTAATTTTTCACCCAAAGATCATTCTATTAGATTATAACCTGGAGAGCTGAACCAGTTAAGATCAGTAAGGGGGTGAATTCACATTAGAAGATCATGCCTCCCCTATCAAATATTCCAACTGTAACTGAGGGTCATTAGTTGAGTCCTTTCGTTCCAGCTAGGAGATACCAGGTCACTTTGATGTCCAGCAACCCCTCAGTCACCTTGATTCCCTTTAGTGTTAACTCTCAACTATGCCTTGAAAATGGATGTAAAATTTCTCTCTATGCGGTTTGGAGGGTTACCGTGTGTACCGTGCATTGCTCGTGTCCCCCAACCCATTGCTTACATAGCAAAAGTTTCCATTCTTCAGATATTTTGTGGTGTTAAAATTATGAAGGTAGTAAGAGAACTTTAATTGGTGGAAGTATGGAAGCTGGTTTCTTTTGTACGTTTGGTGTTGCACATGAAGGAAAAGGAATCAGCCTAGTTTGTGGGCAGAGTTCTCTTCTGCTAGGAATTTACATTTTCATGTTTTGAGGGCATTCACATTATTGTTGGAGCAAAGTGCTCAAATGAGCAATGCCTGTGGTTTTCTTGATCTGTAATTAAGGTAATAAGGTTATACAGGTGTAGTAGCATTTTTACTCTTGAGTGGCACCCCTTGATTTAATTAATTTCTTCATTGTCTATCTATAACATAAAAAAGTGTGGAGTTACGTATCAAGGATTTGTTTCCCATCATGGAAACTATAGGGAAAAATCTAAATATTCTAGTTTCTGATCTTTCAGTTTCATTTGAGCTTGAGATATTCATTCCGGGAGGGATTGTCTACCAGGCACCCTCTTTTTAGTTGTGTGTGTGTCTGTGGGGGGGTTGAACTCTTGAAGGTTCCCCCTTCCTTGGGTCCCCTTGTTTGTTAAAGAATCAACACTAACAATGTGTTGCAGAAGAGGCGACCTTTTGGGCATTATTATTGGATTTATCTGTTATGTTATGTGCAATGATACTAGTGGGACTAATGGGTATTTGTTCTTGCAGTGTTCCTTCACGTGGTGTATTTTATTTGGTCCTAAATATCTAACATTTTAAGTTCTAACCTTGCTATTGGCTTTTTCTCATGATGTTTTTATTGGACTAAATTTATCAATCATGCAACGCGACCTAAATTCAAATTCAATCAATCATGATGTGTGTATGTATGTTGCTTACTTCGATTAGTCAATGGACTCTTTTACTCTCTAAATAACTAAGTTTAAGCTAGTATAGCTGAGAGCAAAGAAATGTCCTTTTGAGATTTCAAGCCATACAATTTAAAAACTTTGTATACTTGGAGTCAAGTGTTCAATGGAGGTACAAATTTGTCTATTTTGGGTTTTTAAATAATATTATGCATGAGAGCTTGAGGGAGTGGAGACAACATTTGAGTGCATCAAAGATAAGATGATCAAGACTTCTTTTTGGATAGTGGGAATCTTTGCCTATCTTCTTTTGATATTGTAGATTTTGTGGATAGGTTCTACTTTGAATGTACATAGTCCTTTGTAGGATGCTTGCGTTGCACTCTTTTGTTCTTGACCTTTAATATATTCTTTTTCCTTATCCCAAAAAAGGGGGAGGGGGAGCATGGGAGCTTAAGAGCATGATGTTTTTGTAAGTGCCCCTTTTGTACACGGGCAACATCCCTTTGGTGTCTTTTAACACAAGTTTTGATTACTCAACATGATGACATGGTCTTTTGACAATGTGGGTTTCTAAAAACTTTTACTTATACCTTCATTTTCTGTATGACATCTTCACACAAAGCTTCCATATTTGATTACAAAATGTATGCATTGTCAAATTTGAATCTTTGAATGATTTATAATTTTTTTCTTGCAATATGTTTTTTGATGGCATCTTTCTCAATTATAATACAGGCTGGTACAGGTTTGGTCGGTGATGAAGAAAGTTTAGGTTCTGGCGGCACAGCTGCTGCGCGCATTGAATCTTCCTACATTATTAATCTAAGGGACTTGGATATCAAGCATGTTAAAGATTTTGTATTTGTACATGGTGAGTAGTACAAGCCATGCTCAATGTAGTTTAGTGATAATTCTGTGCTAGTATCCCTTTAATGATCAGAGTCCAAGACTAATTTCATCTGATAATATAAATAACGGTTCTTTGTGAAGGGATTGACTCATGTAATAATGAATCATTTTGTCGGGAATTTTATTATAAGTAAATTCTTTGTTTCTTAGAACTTTGTTTACTCAAATTCCTATTTCATGTTTATTAGTTTCTTCTAGGACTTGTAGCTCAACCATGCATCAAGTTTTAAAAGAGCAAGGGAACTGGGAACCTCCAATTTCACTAGGCAGCCTTTATCCATTGGTGAAAGTGGATTCATAGTAGATTAATAACATACATATATGTTGCATCTCATTGTTATGTCTGGAAATAATCAATTTTGTGACATTTCCTTTTTAATTTTAATATTAGCTGTTCTTGGAAGATCTGCTAATTTGCCGTAGCTTGACTAACTGCCTACACACAAACACGTGCATTTGTTTGCTCACAGCTTATTTTGAGTCAAGCATTTGTTAATATGCATAAATTGGTTTCAGGATATATTGAACCTGTGTTGGTAATTCTTCATGAACGGGAGCTTACTTGGGCCGGGAGGATCTCATGGAAGCACCATACATGTATGCTTTCAGCGCTGAGCATCAACACAACAATGAAACAGCATCCCCTTATATGGTCAGCTATGGTAAGTCTTCAGTTGGAACAGATGTTTCTGCAGACAATGAAATATTAAATTGGATCAGCTGGTTCGGGTTATAGGTGCTTAAAGCTGAAGTTCTGATTCTAGAAAATAACTATGAACAGAACCTTTATGTAGAAAAGACCCTGCTAGTTAGACTTTTGGCAGGAAAATGGTGCCAACCTATGCTCAGAAATGACCGGCTCAACACTTGTGGGTGCCACTCACGCTGGCTATGCAGACTTGTGCTGCTCCAGCCCCAAAGTTTACAAATTGTGATTTAGGAAAATTTTTTTGTACTGAAATTCTTTGTATCTCTTGGGCGTTGAGGCTTCTAGACAAGGCCTAAGTATCAAATCCAATGTTCTTTGCTATGCTAACCCTAATCCAAATCCTGATACTGATCCATATTGCAACGATGGGTGGCAGGATTATATTTAGCAGCCTTAATCTTCTTAGCTTTTCAGAGGCTCATTCTATTGGACCTTAGATTAGATACGATTTGACGGTCAATTGATCTACAAAATGAAGTAGAGGACGATTTAGGAAGGCCTTGTAGTGTGCTATGATTTGAGCTGTTGTCATGCCAAGCTTATGAAGTATTAATAGAAGACTTTCTGTTAATGTGGGATGCTGGACGGTGGAACACTGACAAGTGAGCTACCTTAGCATTTGTACATACATTGTTTTGAGACTATTTTACCATTGTTTTCATCTGTAACTCTTTCAATTGTCTATCCTTTTGGTATTTTCTCTTTTCATTCATTTCTCATGAAAGGATAAAACAAAAATCTTTGTTACTGTGCTAGTTGCCTGTGACTCTTATTATGTGCTGTACTCATGAATTCCATTTTTTATCCCTCACTTTAGCTGTTGTGTAGGCTTGGAAATTCTACTGGTGCTTGTGATTAGTAGACCATAAAATGCCGAAAGTCTGATTCAGAAAAGTCAAAATGTCTCTATGATGTTCTTTTGACCTGCTTTTTGTTAAAAAATTGTTGCTGCTCCCCCTTTTTCCCCTCTTTCATGCTTTAGAACTTGCACTGAGAGCCTCTTTGCTCGTTGGCACCAAGGTATGTGGAAGGAGTCCCTTTTGGCGGGAGATTTTCTCAGGGATTTATCCCCTTGGGAAATTATGAATACTAATGGGTTGCTCGGCCTGGTTGGTCTTGTTGGGCTTGGTATGAATTTTGTATTCCCTAGCCCCGATCTGCAATAATGCCCTATGTGGTTTATAGCCCTGTACTGGAGCCACCAGGGGGGCACTTAATAATTCGCCCCAAAAAGCTTTAGAGTTTGTTGTTCTTTGAGATTTGTAAATATTGCATATTTTATACATTGTAGATAAGTTGCTTTTCAACCTTTTTGTCTTGGTACGTCAAGTCATTTTTTGTTTCTTTTTTCCCCTGGTCACAGAATCTCCCACATGATGCATACAAACTACTTGCAGTGCCTTCTCCAATTGGAGGTGTTCTCGTAATCAGCACTAATGCTATTTATTATCACAGCCAGGTATCTGATCTTTTTCATAAATATATATTTTAGGATCATTTCAGTGTGATGGTCTGTGCTTTCTTTTTTTTATCTCATCAAACTTTCCCCACCTCCTTACTCGTTTTCTTTCACTGGCAACATCTAGTTGTATGTTTATTTGATGGGCCAATACTCAATGTTCTTGTGAATCTTCTGCTGTTTTGGCAGTCAATGTCTCGTGGTTTAGCAGTGAACAGTTTTGCTGTTTCAGCTGATGGCAGGTAGTTTTTCTGTCTTCAGCGTAATTCTTTGACATATATTAATTCTAATAATCCTCTCTAAAACTGAATTAAGAATACATTGGCAACTTGGTCTTCTGATAGGATTTGCTTGTGAAAGTACATTGAAGTGATTGTGGTGAAGCATCATAATAGTTTGCAGTGATATTATTTTATTTCATTTGTTAGCCAACAATACATGCTTTCTCTGATATATAGCTAGCATCTTTCACTTTTGGAAGGGCCCCCTCCCTGCACAAATATTGGTAGCAGAGTCAGTATAGATATTAAAAACCAGAATGCACAAATTGTTGTATTTTCATCCCTTGTTTAACAACTAATAGAATATTTTCTGATTATTTTTCCTTCTGTTTTGGCAAATATACTGCAAAATAATGCCTACAGTCAAGAGATGCCAAGATCGAGTTTTAATGTGGAGCTTGATGCTGCACATGCAACTTGGTTGACCAATGATGTTGCCATGCTGTCCAGTAAAACTGGTGAACTACTGCTGCTGACACTTGTTTTTGATGGAAGGTTGGTCACCATATTTCCTATTCAATGAATTGGTGTCAATGAGATTGCCCATGATGTCAAGGTTGCTAAGGCTTTTGCTATATTTTGAAGACCAAGTGTTTTTCTTGTTTCTAGGTGTTGCATACATCTTATGCAGAAGTATCAAGAAATTTTCCATCATATTTGAAGTATCATCAACATGCTAACCTTTAAGTATGGTGTTGGATGCAATTTTGGGAAACTGTATCGGAAAACTCGTCTGGTTAATAATGATGATATTTATTGGACTCCATGCTACTAAAATATGCTGTTTTCTTTTTCCCAATTGGTATATAAAAATTAGTTGCCCTGTCTTGTGTTACGCTAGAGGTGTACTTGCTACTGGCTAGTAGAAGTCTTACTCTTCTTTCTCTGCCCTTTTTTGCCCCGGGGGGGACATTGCTCTACTATTTTACTTGTTAAAGACTCTTTCTACCTTTTCTGTTTAAGTGAGGGTAATCAACCCTTGAGAAGCTCATTACAGAGTATTGCCTAGTGATAAATTCTTGCTGGCATAGGCCGAAACTATTTCTGGGTTCTTTTTCACTTTTTTTTTATAAAAAGAATCTAGTTATCAGAATGGAATCACAAATTCCCATACTTGATGTTTGGTTCATGTAATTTTTGTCTGGAATCACATACATCAGATATGAGAGATATCTCTAAGACCTTCAGGTATTTGGTTTGAGGAAACCTCTCCCACCCAGCGGTGTATATAAGCTCATACCTTTGGAGCCGAATTTTCATTTATGAGTTGAACCAACACGTGATCTTAGCAATCAAAAACCATCCCCGTAGGCCATAGCCCATGCAGTCTTGGTTTCATTTCTAATTCCATTTCATTTCTATCTTTCGATCCAAAGGCCACCTACATGGCTATTGCCTATATTTAGCTAAGGTAGGCCTTAGGGGTCACTGGTATCAGCTTCTGCAAACTGTTAAGCATACAACGTGTTTTGGATTACTCAAATCAAATTTTTGACACCAATATAATCTAAGAATGTTGATGGACTGTATTTTTGGTTGTTGATAATCATTCTCCTGTCTTTGATCCTGTTTGCAGTGTTATCCACACCGGGAGTTTTTTTGGGTGTTGTCTTTTTATTCTATTTTATGTTTGAGAATTTCCTGAATAGTGCTGTTCCCTATGGTAGGGTTGTGCAGAGGCTTGATCTTTCGAAGTCCAGAGCTTCTGTTCTTACATCGGTTAGTTCAGTTGTTCTTCTTTTCCATAATTTCTGAACCTTTGTTGCTGGGACATTCTTCATATTTAGCGTTTCGTGTGAATTTCAAATAACAGAGTTGTGGCTTTTCTTGTAGGATGTTACGACAATTGGAAACTCCTTGTTCTTTTTGGGTAGTCGATTGGGAGATAGTTTGCTTGTGCAATATACTTCTGGAACAGCTCCTGCGATCTCTTCTTCTGCTTTAAAGGAAGAGGTGCTTTCCATAATAACTTTTGCATCCTCATCTGTGCCCCCAACCCCCAGAACTACCTCTCTTCTGACATCCTTTTTCCTCTTATTCTTCCATGGCAATTATATCCATTTGGATTGTTTAACTTGCCTTTTTAGTCACCCTACTCTATGCCCATGGAAGCCGAAGTGGAGCTGTTAAAAATTTCAAAGCCAGTCACTAGTGTCCTGGACTAATTGTTTGAAAGATATTTCACTCTGCTTAGCAGGTTGGAGATATTGAAGGTGATGTTCCATCCTCAAAACGGCTACGCCGCTCATCCCATGATGCTCTGCAAGATATGGTTGCTGGGGAGGAGCTTTCATTATATGGTTCAACTCCTAATAAGGCAGATTCTGCTCAGGTCAGTGCTCTTATTTGAAGTATCATGGATCTCTGTTCTGCACAACAATTTTCTGCATATTCTTGATACTCCTTGGAAGCAGAGATCAAGAGTGAAGAGGCCTGTTTCCTGATACCCTTTTATTTTATTCTTCTTTTCCCCATGGGATACTTAGAAGTTAAAACTGTCAAAAGCAATTGGTGCACTTTGGTGCCAAGGTCAGTGAGAATCAAGCTAGCCATAAATCTGTTGACATAAGTTGACATAATATAGGTTTGGCCTCATTGAAGTTGACATAAGTTGGCAATTGTTGGGAAAAGCTAGCCATAAATCTGAACCTTAACTCGAGCTGAATTGTGTAGAATGACTGTAGGAGTAATATGCTACCTTGTTACTCTCTTCTCATTTTTCATGAGGATTTGTCCACTTAATATCCATCCAAAGATTTCATTATTTTAGAGCATGGGTAAGGCATTTGGGTGGATGGACTCAGCCTCAAGAGCTTTGGTAGTTACTTATTGTTTTCTTATTTTTGTGCTTATGTTCCATTGATGATTTTTCCTTTCATGTTGCAGAAGTCTTTCTCGTTTGCAGTAAGGGATTCTTTAACGAATGTTGGCCCTTTGAAGGATTTCTCATATGGTCTAAGGATAAATGCTAACCCCAATGCTAGCGGTATTGCTAAACAAAGTAATTATGAGTTGGTGAGTTGTTCAGACTGTTCTAGATTTAAGGGTCCTGACTGAATTGCTGGAAACCTTTTATTAACTCTGTTATGCTTGCTTAGGCAGACACATTGATCTCAAAATCAACAGAAATGAAAGTTTTTAAAAGGACACAAAGGAGGCCAGCTTTAATGCAGTTTAGCTATTTTCCCTAAGGGTCCTGGCTGAATTGCTGGAAGTTTATCAACTCTATAATGTTTACTTAGCTAGACATGTTGTGTTGATATCAAAATCCATAGAAATGAATTTTTTTTAAAGAAGGAAATAAAGGAGATCACCTTTTTATGTGGTTTAGCAATTAAGCTATTTTCCCATGTTGGCAGCTGCAAGTAGGATTTTAGTGATCCTGTTTTTATTCTATTTTGGAACATAAAAAGGCTTCTTATTATCAGAGAAGCCATTTAATAATACTTTCACAAGTTTTGAACTTTTAAACAACTATGTATACTGCTTCTCTTCTTAATTTTGTTCTCTTACAGGTCTGTTGCTCTGGGCATGGAAAGAATGGTGCCCTTTGCATCCTTCAGCGATCAATCCGACCAGAAATGATTACTGAGGTGTGCTCTTTTCCTTCAACATTTCTTCTTTGAATGTTAGTGAAGCTTCTCTAGACTTTTAAGTTGAGATTTGTAAAAAGGTGCGAACAGTAATGATCTTGGGAGGTAGGATTGTATTCAGTGGCAACAAAGGGTTGTTACCAAATAGTTCTTAAGATATTTTTGGTGCTTTATCTATTCTGCTAATTCTCTTCTTGGATTTCTTGTGTCAATTGACTTTCTCTGGCGAACTGTATCATTTGGTACCAATAAACTCGCTTGCCAGGCAAAAGCCTATGGTCTGCAGTTTGCTGAGGTCTTATTACAATGGTAGGCTTGGAGGGTTGCTTGGGGGTTACGTGTGTCGATCAAGGCCTTTTTCTTGTCAGCTGTTATATTTCTGGGTGCTTGAGTCATTATGCGAGTTTTTCTTCTACTTCTTCCTTTTCGTCGTTTGTAGTTCATTTATTATTATGAAAACTTTCTGATGACTGCAGGACTGGAGCAATACCTCTTTGTTGTCGACAACAAAATTCTTAGCTTCTTTGTCGCTAAGTAACCCCTGGTTTCTTTTCAGTTTCACTAGAAAACTCGACTGATTCTTCTTTGAAAAATGGCAGTACTTGTGTTTCTTTTGCTCTCAATTGTTATGCTCTTTCAAAGTTATCTGTAATGCCTTTGTTCTCACAACTATTTCCTGATGATGGGTGTTCTGTCTAAACGATTGCAATAGCAAGCTTTCTTAATATTGTATAATTGATTTCGTTTCTATTTCTCTGAATATTACAAGGTTGAATTGCCTGGAGTGAAAGGAATCTGGACTGTCTACCATAAGAGTTCACGCAGTCACAATTCTGATGCATCCAAGACAGCAGCCGAGGAGGATGAATATCATGCATATTTGATCATAAGTTTAGAGGCACGAACAATGGTAAAGTCATCTCTCTTGAAACTGCTGCTTAAAGATTGCTTAAACTGTCAAACAGCATAATTTTTCTCCTCTTTTCCCCTTTTGTTGGTGTCATCTGCTTGGTTTGGTGGTTTATGTTTTTCCCAGTTGTGACATCATCATATCTTCTAAATGGCCGTTAAGTGGATGCAAATTCTAGATTTTGGTCAAAAACTTATTTTGTGTCTCTTCTGTTAAGAGCATGTGTTCTGTAACTATACCACTACTTTTTGGGTTGGTGTATATTTCAAGTTTGTGGTATGGCAAACGGATTGCTCATCTTTGAAGTGTGCATGTCTATTCTTGTAAAGTCGTATACACTGTTAAATGGGCGTTCCTGTGCCTTGTGACCTTGTTTAGGAATTCATATGTCCTAAATAAGATTATTTCATCTCAGAGCTGTACAATCATTTTGCTGAAGCACAAGAGTTACCACTGCTTGGGTCAAATGGGCATGTATGTTTGTGTGGTACTGTGAAACTCTTTTGTCTATCGTTGTGCTTCCTATCTTTCATCAGTATATTATGAACTAAAGAGCAAGCTATTAGAGGGAGTTGGCTTTTCTGTTAAAGTGTCACTGGGGTTTCAGCCATTTATATGAAGCTCAAGACGTTGGCTTGCGAAGTCTTTTGGGGAGGATAAGTCGAAAGGAAAAGCATTTGGCATGATTACTCACTCATGCTAATTTTTAGGTAGTTTAGTTGAAAGAGTGTTTGAGAGGGATGAAGGCCCTGTCCATTTTATTACTGTAATAAGGTGCCTTGTTGAGAATCTAAATCCTTGATATAGTTCAATAGGTTTTTGGAGAGTGGAGGCTGATTTGTTTTTATGATATTTATGGATATTTTTATTTTGCAGCTGATCATTTGTTTCTAAAATCTGTTTGGGCCAGTTTGTTTTTCACTTGCAACAATGGTTGTCATTCATCTTCTGGATTGTAAGGTGGCTGAGCTTGCATTGATTCCATTGTCTCATCAATCTTCCTCTGCTTTCCATCTTCTAGGTTCTTGAGACAGCTGATGAACTGGGAGAAGTCACTGAAAGTGTTGACTATTATGTTCAAGGGAGCACAATTGCAGCGGGTAATCTTTTTGGAAGGTGAATGTGCATAACTGTTATATGTCTTGGATTATGTTGGTTCAGTTGCAATTCCCTATGCTTAGGTGGAAGCTTTCCTTAACTTGGATCACTGGATCAGTACTATTACCCCCTAAGGGTTGCTGTGCTGTAGCTGCAACATGCAGATCATGTTGGAATGAACTAAGGACGTTTTAAATGAGGAAAAAAAAACCTGATAATAAATAGTCAGTATTGCAGAGGATGTTATCTAAAAAACTCTAATAAGTAGCTATTTTAAAATGCAGGTGTTGTAATCTAAAAGTTTAACAAATTGGTACCATTAATACACCTATTATTTCTAGGAAAAATAAATTTTTAACACTCAAGACAATATTTCCTTCAGAAATCATGTTCTCTTGTTATAAGTAGTCTGCCAACTATCTGAATGAAGTAATGATCTCTAACCTTTGATCAACAATGAGGTTAAGTTTTGTGGTAAAACCCTTCAAGTGTTCACCATAATGAAATTTGATTAATTGATGATTAATATGTTCCATTTGAAATGTTATATTTATGTTTATGAATGTGTTAAGATCCACAATGAGGTTAAGTTTTGTGCTAAAACCCTTCAAGTTGTATGTATTTATATGTTACTTGTCCAAGTGTTCTAAACCAAGTGAAGAAAATCTGTTTTATGTGCACAAACGCCTATTGGGACTTTCTGCTGTGCTATGACTTTCCTATGTTTTCTTGTTTACATTGCACATGAATGAGCTGAACAAATGCGGACAGTACTGTCTATATTACTGAAGTAAGAGTATACATGTGATTTAATAATCATATCTGTTTTCTCTCCATTTGGGGCAATGTTATTGATATTTGACTCCACTTCAACATGCATATTTGCTATTTTCCTGTTTTCATTTGTATTACATTGTATGCACACACACACACACACACACACACACACACACACATTTCGTTGCATTGATTTTAAAAAATGCTCTTCTAAAACTGATGTAATATGGATTATATTGTGCTTCAGGACTGCTTATTATTTTAATTTTCAATTAATCTATTTATTTGTTTGTTTGTGTCATGATTCGTTTATACACCATAGTTTGTTGCTAGTGATTGGATGGACGTTTGATTGTTTCATGCGATCACCATCATTTAAGTACAAGTTGGAAAGCATATCTTGTATTGATATTCCCTTTTTTTTTTTGTTGGTTTTCTCCATAGGCGTCGTGTTATCCAGGTCTATGCTCGTGGTGCCCGTATCTTGGACGGGTCATTTATGACACAGGAGTTAAATTTCGGAGCTACTGACAATGAGTCAGGCTCTGGATCTGAGAGTTTGACTGTGTCAGCTGTGTCAATTGCTGATCCTTTTGTATTGCTGAAAATGAATGATGGTAGTATTCAGCTTCTTGTTGGAGGTATTCTCATCACTACCTTAAATTTCTAGTGCTTCGTGATGCAGTAATCTTTGACATCTTATGAATTTGTACAAGGTTTTTCTACAACTCAAACAGGTAAATTAAGATCAATCTTCCATTTCCAAATTAGTGTGTAGTCTGCTTAAGATTAAGTACAGAAGGGGAACGTTATCATCATAATGTTGCTTCCTTGAGTGGAGCAATGATGTGTGTTTTCACTTTTCTTGCATACTTATCAACAGTGTCTGGAGAGAGAGTGTTTGAACACACATGCACATTTAAGGCCAGCTGAGCAGTCCTGTGAATCCCTCTTGAAAAGTTATAACATGCGTACGGGGACTATATTTTCAAAGTTTTTATAACTAAATATCCCAATATCAGTTGTCCTTTCAAATCTTCTTCTAGATGCATGAATTAGTGTTCTTTGCATGCTCAGATATGCTTAATTATTTGAAATGGGCTGATAAGTGATTTGGCGAAATTCGAAGTTGTGTCGTATAGAGATGGACGCAACTTGCTTATTTTTTCTATTGTGGGTTTTATTATCCATGCCCCATTTTAGGACAAAGTTCCAGCATCCTAAGTTTTTTCTAGGCAAGTCAGGCATACATGATAGGTTCTTGTGTCTAACACCCGTACCCAAATCCGATCAACATAAGTTATCGTCTTACCATGATGAAGATGCCGAGTTAGCTTTTAGGTGGAATATACATGTATTTTAGGGGCCCCTTGTGCTGAATTTAATCTCAGAAACTCTTCATTATTACTTCGGCGTCATAGTTGAATGTGCTTTTAGGTTTTGCATGCTGGATAATCTATCTCTGGAAGAGGTAGGATGATTATGAGTCTTTTGATCTCTTTCCTTCTTGGGAAGTTGTCTATTTTAGATGCTATAATTATGATATGATTGATATCTGACATTTAGAAGAATGTTACAAGCATTCAAGTATCACTTCTGCTGGCCGGTGATATACTTGGAGGAAATTTTGTTTGACCTGTTATACTTCATACATGTGTTTAAGCCTTAGGAATATATAACCAGAGAGCTAAAATTCGTGTATAATATTAAAAACCTGTCAACTTGAACAAACTGGCGAGCATAAAATTTTCCTGACGGCGCATCTCTCTTCTATCCCCCTTTTTGGCTTGCATTGCATATATGATCATACTAATTTTTTGACTAAATTTCTCATTTGGGCCTTTTACACTTCGATTTGTAGATCCTTCTAGCTGCACTGTTTCTGTTAATGTCCCTTCGGTATTTGAAGCCTCAAAGAAGTCGATATCTGCCTGCACGCTTTATCATGATAGGGGCCCTGAGCCATGGCTTCGGAAGGCCAGTACTGATGCTTGGCTTTCCACTGGCATCAGCGAGGCCATTGATGGATCTGATGGGGTGCCACATGATGGAGATATCTACTGTATTGTTTGTTATGACAATGGCTCTCTTGAAATATTTGATGTTCCGAATTTTAAATGTGTTTTTTCTGTTGAAAAATTCATATCTGGAAAGGCATATTTTGTTGATACCCACGTAAAGGAATTGGTAGAAGATCATCAGAAAATTCCAAAGGTTGAAGAAGACATGACCGGTCAGGTTAGAAAGGAAAATGCACGAAACATTAAAGTTACTGAGGTGGCAATGCACAGGTGGTCAGGGCAACACAGTCGCCCCTTTCTATTTGGGATATTAACAGATGGAACAATTCTTTGTTACCATGCCTATCTGTTTGAGGCTCAAGACAATGCTAAAAACGAGGATGGAAAGGCAGTAAAGGATTTAACAACTCTTGACAGTGCAAATTCTTCTAGGCTGCATAATTTGAGGTTTTGTCGTATCCCCTTGGACATGCACACAAGGGAGGAAGTTTCTGGGGAAGGTGCACTCCCACGCACTTCTATTTTCAAAAATGTTGGTGGCCATCAAGGATTTTTCCTTTCTGGTATACGACCAGCTTGGTTTATGGTTTTCAGGGAGCGCCTGCGTGTTCATCCACAGGTCAGCTTTCTGTTGGCAGCTTCGATACCACCTGTTTCCTTCCCTAAAATCCACCTTGAAAATGTTAAAGTTGACAAAATGTTGGTTTCAAATGTAATCCTTTCTCAAAGATACAATTTGTGGAATAGAATAAATAATTCAGTCAATTTTGGCATATTCTTTTAAAGATTTGCTGTCTCGTGTTTCGTTAGTTTATTGCATCTGCTTGTACATGCTTTTACCTATTCTGCAAGGATGTCTCACAACCTATATATTTTTGATCTGGTGTTGCTAATGAAACTCACACTGTTTCCCTGTTTTTGTGGCAGCTCTGTGATGGATCTATTGTTGCTTTCACCGTCCTGCACAACGTGAATTGCAATCATGGCTTTATATATGTAACTTCACAGGTTGTATCCTAAACTTGAGCCATTGGCTTATCATGCCAGCCTGCAAATAATTGACTGATATAACTTTGTTCTTGAATGTGATAGGGTTTTCTCAAAATATGTCGGTTACCATCTGGATTGACTTATGACAATTACTGGCCTGTTCACAAGGTCGGTTTTTCGTCTCATCTTTGTATATTTTGAAAGACCATATGTCATGCATAATTTGTTTGTATAATAGTCTTGCTGAAGATTTTTTCTTTTTGTTAGATGCCATTGAAGTGCACCCCACATCAAGTCACCTATTTCGCCGAGAAGAATTTATACCCCCTTATTGTTTCGTATCCTGTGAGTTATTCTGCTAACTTATTCTTATGGTAGAAATGTACTCCATATATTTGATTAAATGATCTATCTGACTGATGTTGGACAAAAATTGGATTACTGGCTTGTTGTAGTGTTTAGATAATGTTCCGCGGCTCCACCCAGATGCTTTGATTTGCCCATCTGTTTTTTGTACTTTTGCCCCTGTTTGTCTCGAGTATAAGTGGGTCATCTGAACAGTTTTTCAAATTTCACTATAAATAACAGCAAAGATGTAATTGTCTTTATTTTAGGAAGAAAACCTATATTATTATCCCTCGTTTTGCTGTTCCAGCATTTTGCTTAATCCCTAGCAGGCTGATATTCTTATCCCTACAGAGTTGGCTGTGGAATAGCTTTGTTAGATATATTGGATAACCAGCCTTTTGGGATCTTATTCCTTCCCTTGTCCCCTGGTGTGTTTACAAAGTCTTCCCAGTTCCTAGAACATGATAGTGGGCACTGTTGCTGGGGTCTTCAACATGCTTCGATAGAGCCTCTGTGAAGAATTCCTCCTTGAAGTAGTTAGATGGAACCTCACTGCAACAGGGAAATTCACTGTTATTGTGTTTCCTTCACCTCTCGTCGCCTCTTGGTAGTACGTTTTCTTCCTTTTTGTTTGGATTTCCATGGAATATTATTTGGAAGTCTCAGGTGTCCTTTTTATGTGGGAAGCTTCTCAAGGAATGATCTTCACTTGCCATAACTTACAAAAGAGGGGTAAAATATTGTTCAGCAGGTGCTTCATGTGCAAAGATGATTTAGAAACTAACGGCCGTTTAGTCCTCCATTATCTGGTTGCTAGAAACCTTTGGGAGTTAGCTTTGGCCTTTGTTGAGTGATACCAAGTTCTGTAAGACATCAGTTATTGGCATCAGAAGGTGAGATATTTTTTGGTAGAAGGGTCAAGTATAAAGTTCTTTGAGCCATTTCCCATGCTATCTTTTGGTTGTGGATGGAGAGAAATCGGAGAGTTTTTGACGGGTTTAAAATCTAGATTGAAAGGTTAATAGACAAGTGGCTTGAGACTTTATTCTTTTGGGAGGAGGTTTTTTGTTCCTCTTCTATGGATGTTATGGATTTTGTGGATAACCTATTTTGGGTTGTAATTAGCTTCTGTGAGATGCTTTTTCCAGCTTCCTTTCTTGTATTTGTTTCTTATTATTATGAATATATTGCATTTTTCTTATGAAAAATAATTGTTGTGTTCCTTCTTTGGTACTTGTTCCTCTTAGTTTCTTGTTTAGTCTTTGTTGTACGCTTGTTTATTCTGGAAACTCTGCTGATGTATTGTGGAAATTTTTATTCAGCGAAATAATGATGTGTATACTTTCATGCAGGTTACTAAGCCGTTAAATCAGATTCTTTCATCTATGGCAGATCAAGAAAGTGGCAACCAAATAGATAATGACACTCTGAGTTCTGATGACATGCAGCGAACATACACCATAGATGAATTTGAAATTCGGATTTTGGAGCCTGAAAAATCAGGTGGCCCTTGGCAAACCAAAGCAACTATTCCCATGCAAAGTTCAGAAAATGCACTCACTGTTCGAATGGTTACCATTCTTGTAAGTTTGTTTTTTGTTCGCTTAATTTTATGTGTTTATGTGTTTATTACATGGTGATTCTAGAGCCAAAACCTGGTCCCTCCTTCAAGTTGATTTAGTCACCTATATAATTCTCATTTCTATTTAATGAATGTCGTCTTGTGCATTCTTGCAGAACACCACTACCAAAGAGAATGAAACACTTCTGGCTATTGGGACAGCTTATGTGCAAGGAGAGGATGTCGCTGCAAGAGGGCGAATTCTTTTATATGCCCTTGGAAGATCGGATAACCCTCAAAATTTGGTATATTGTTAGAATGTTTGAGCATTGCTTCATTATATTTCTTGATCTTAAGAGCCAGCTTCGTTGAGATAATTGTCTACTATGTTTTCAAAATAGATGATTGTGCATGTTGCAGTGCTTATATTTTTATTTCTCAATATTTCTTTTTAGGTTTCTGAGGTATACTCCAAGGAATTAAAAGGTGCCATATCTGCTGTAGCATCGCTTCAAGGTCATTTGCTGATAGCTGCTGGTCCTAAAATTATTTTGCACAAGTGGACTGGTTCAGAGTTGAATGGAGTGGCATTCTTTGATGCTCCGCCTCTACATGTTGTGAGCCTAAACATTGTATGTAATGCCTTTTGGTGCTGGCATAGCTTCCTTATCTCATCGTTATGTATTTGGGATGCATGATCTGCATGAATGCAGGAACAGCTGCTGTAGCCCATTGATACAATTGATTGAAAGCCTCTGCTGGAAAGGCTGGTGAAGTGGTTCACCTTACTGATATCGCGTGTTTTTTCTGTGCTCTGTGCACTAATTTGCATTACATGTTTAATAAGTTGCAATCACAGAAAGTTCCAACATATCTGGAAGCAACTAGAGGTTTTCTTAACAAACCTGGATTTAAGCTTGATTTGAAACCTGGTGGCTTAGCATTGATTTTTCATGTTAGGAATCATTCAGAGAAAGATCTCGTTGACTTCTTGTCGTTGAAGGAAAAATGTCAAAACACAAGAAAACGATAATGTGAAAGTAAATGACTGGAAAATAAAGTCTTGTGAACACTATTGAAGCCAATGTCTGAAGATCCATCAAATTTCGTTCATTGACTTGGATGCTTGACGATACGTATTTGAAAACCAGCACCAGCCACCAATGAATGCCTGCCTGATTTATTGATTGATTAACCATTAAACCAAGTGTGGATGTTGTTGCAATTATTGGGCTGACTAGTGTTGCTTCACTTTTGTTGCTTTCGGAAACCTTTCCTATTTGTATTATTTGACAATTTTATCTCTTCTTTAGTTGGTTATTTGTTTATCTAATGTAAAGATTTTTGCGCTTTTATGTTGCCGAATTCTTCACCAGTATTGGAGCTGTTTTAAAGAATGGTCATTTCTTATTTGTTACTGTGGCAGGTCAAAAACTTTATTCTGCTCGGTGACATTCACAAAAGTATATATTTTCTCAGCTGGAAGGAACAAGGTGCGCAGCTGAGCTTGTTGGCGAAGGATTTTGGATCACTTGATTGTTTTTCAACAGAATTTTTGATAGATGGTAGTACGCTCAGCCTTGTAGTTTCTGATGAACAGAAAAATGTTCAGGTCAGCACTGCATCTCATATTCTTCTTCAGCTCTTGTGCATTTTAGCTTGACTGCAAAAACGTCCAAGACTGGACTGCGACGAACATGAACTTGTCCAGTCCTTGGTTCAAAATTTATGCATATCGAGCTTTATGTCCTGTCCAGTCCAAACCCAGAAAAACCTGAGGCCAGACATTAATGGACACATGGATGGAAAAAAAATGTTTCAGTGCATTTATAGTTTGCTGAACATAGGGTCGTTTTAAAATTGGAAGTTGGGAACTATGACCAACTGCTGATAGTGTGTGTGCCCTTTAATTGTCAATAACAAAACCTAGTGCCATCTATGTTGTGATTTGGCATGTGCTTGAGAGTGTCCAACGAGTGTCGTCCAGCATCACGTGAAGCTGTGGAGGGTATCTGTGTTTCTTAGCTGCTTAGTTATTTTGAGATTGGAAGACGGATTCGAGACTCCATTAGCATGTTATGAGTTAGAAAATTATTGGACCATGAGCGTCTGCCTTGGTTAAAGGAGATAGTGTTGATTCCCTGTGTTTGTCCGTCCTTACAGCTTGACATATCCCCTTCTTCTGTTCTCCATTTTACCTCCGCGATTTCATATGTAATAGTCAGCCCATATTGTGAGGTTCTCTTTAGAAGATGACTGCTCAGCTTTTTTCCTTTTTTCTCATATTGAACAATTTTTCTTTGTTCCTGTAGATTTTCTACTATGCACCAAAACTGTCTGAGAGTTGGAAAGGGCAGAAGCTACTTTCTAGAGCCGAATTTCACATTGGTGCCCATATCACAAAATTCCTGCGATTGCAAATGCTCCCCACCTCATCTGATAGACCCACTGCTGCTCCGGTGCCTGACAAGACTAATAGATATGCTTTGTTATTTGGTACTCTTGATGGAAGTATTGGTTGTATAGCACCTCTCGATGAGCTGACATTTCGGAGACTGCAATCACTGCAGCGAAAACTTGTTGATGCTGTTCCTCATGTTGCTGGGTTGAATCCAAAGTCTTTCCGTCAGTTCCAGTCAAATGGCAGGGCTCATCGGCCTGGCCCTGAAAACTTTGTTGACTGTGAGCTGCTTTGCCAGTGAGTATTTATCAAACACGCTACCCCACCCCCCAAAAAAATTTGTGGCGTTTGATGCTATTTGCGTTGAAGGTTGTGTTTGGCAAGAGGGAGCATAACCTGAAAAAGTAGGTCATACATCCCAACATTTGATCTCCTATGCGGAAAAAAAAACCCCATCATTTGGTGAAACCCTTGCGGTTAAAAAGTTATCATGTTTCGAAGTTTAA
Source organism: Talinum fruticosum (assembly GCA_021018815.1). Lineage (NCBI taxonomy): Eukaryota > Viridiplantae > Streptophyta > Magnoliopsida > Caryophyllales > Talinaceae > Talinum > Talinum fruticosum. Next base: position 244,751 of record JAITYX010000089.1, on the reverse strand, counting down.
ATTTCCTTCCTTCCTACGCACAATTGCTTGTATTGAGGGGGTTCAAAATTTGGGAATTTTCTCCTTGAAGTACAGTTTCTATAGATAACAAACGATTTCGAAGTAAATGATTCTTGTAGAAAATTGTTTTTCCCCCTTCAACCAAATGCATTTGAAATTGGTTACTAGGTTTCCTTGATTCAACAATGCTAACGTTCACTGCGGCTTCTCTTTTGCAGCTACGAAATGTTGCAACTGGAAGAACAACTAGAAATTGCCAACCAGATCGGGACCACTAGAACGCAAATTCTCTCAAATTTGAATGACATTTCTCTAGGAACAAGCTTTTTGTGAGTGTGGCCATTTCAGTCCGCTTCTCTTCCAGGAGAACCTGGTCGTCATTAACAGAGCTAAATCCATGGTCATGGCTGATGATAATGCAAGAAAAATGTATCTTACTCTTGTATGTAACGGTGTGATCATCTGTTTATATTGATACAAATTTCCCAGCTTAGTCAAAATGGCGATTTCGTGTTGCATTGCCGCCTTCCTGGATAATTTATGCAGTCATTCGGGATCAGGAGTAGTCTTACTTAGAATTAGCGTTAATTGGTCAGGGTTAAGTTTCTGTACATTTGTTTGTTTTGTACCATATCACATTTGTCTAGTGGAAAAAGAAAATCCGTTTTCGCAAATCAATAATCCCTAATTGTAGAGTGGACTATTACAGTTTTTACTGCCTCGGAGACATGTTTATGCTTTATGTCATTTGCCCACTCTAGGTATGGAGTGTCTGCACGACAGGGACAGGAGAAGCCATGCAATGCGAGAGGGTATGCACTTCACGACTGCCCTCGAATCCAATTTTTATGGAGGATTGTAAAATTATATCAGAATTGATGCCTGAATCAACCTGAAAACTCACTTACCTCAAACGACTTGAGATTCGAGGCTGTTCTGCTGGCCTCAAAGAATGATGTCGAAATACCATTGGAGAAGACTTGTAGAATGTACTATGCATGCTTCAGTTCATGGTTTGGTGGTTAACTTAGGGTGAATGTTTCATGCTTGGTACTGCGGATCATGGGCCCATACCAAGTGATCTTAGCTAATTAAATAATTAGTAACTTTTAAAAGTTTTGCATTAGTCATGCTGATGAAATCATGTATATGTAATTAATTGGGTGCTTGCCATTAATGTAGTGACACTGGCCATTAATTTGTGGGTTATTTTGTAATATTTGAAAATTAGTAATTTGATGAAATCCGGAAGAAATGAGTTCATACCCATGGGAGTTCATAGAGTGCAATATTATTACTAGTATATACTATCACAAGTCACATATGCATGCATGCATGCATCAGAATTAGCTACATGACAACATACATCTGGTGATAAATGTTCGTGATTTGTGAGGGTAAGAACTCCTAAGAGTATATATACGTTACACCATAAGAAATTATCGGGAAGTTTCCACCAAACACATTTTCCGTCAAAAAAATTTTCAAACATAATCTTTCTGCGAGACAACCAAAATCTATAATTCTACCAAATTCAGGACCATCTTGCTACCACTATTTTAGAGACCCATCAGGAGGAAGCTAAGATTAGCATCTTGGAAGTGGCTAGTGAGACATAGGGACCCAAATTATGTCAGAAATTGACTTTGAACTCTCAGCCTTATCTTGTTGGATATCATCTTTTTGTACAGCTTATATATGTAATATAAGTGCCTGAAAGAGGGAGTTTTAATTGGGTTTGATATTTGAAAAAATTGATGACAGGTTGATGTGGGTGGGTAGGACCAAATTGAGATTATTAATCAAAGGGCAAAGCAATGATGATTTTGGTTAAACCTCAAATGTCACCATTAGAGACCCCTTTTTTGTGTGGTGTGAGTGGTTAGGTTGGCTTCTACTATTTTATCCACAGATTTGTGTCGTTCAAATAATAATTAAGGAAGAGGGAGAGGGAGAGGGAGAGGGACACCTTTCACTTTGTGATTATAAGATTCCCGCGTTTCAACTTTATGGCAGTTGCATTTGCCCATTCTATCATTTAATGTTCTTCCCTCAATAATCAAATATTTGTGCAATCTCTTTTGGTGCCAATAGTGTAGGGTAGTGTAGTGTATTTAGGGTATGTTCGACTTTACATGAAAAATAGAATCTGTTTATGTTTTATATTAGTTTATGTTCTTTTATATTCGTTAATGTTCATTCATTTTATTTAACAACTTATTTATATTCGTTTCGATTGTTTATATTCATTTCTCGCTCTTTTATGTTTGCTTATGTTCGTTTCTATTTATGTTTTCTTTATGTACGTTTTATATGTAAGTTCGAACATGCCCAATCATTTAAAGATTTTATTTGTTAATATAATTAACTTAACTTAATGTGGTGGACTTCAGTTATCTCAACCGATAAAGTTTTTAAGAGTTGCTTGTTGACACCCATAGATATCAAGAAGATCAGTAAGATAGAGTACACGTAGTTTTGATACCATACCAAATAATAGACTTGAATCAAGCAAGGAATATATAGAAGCCTATTAAATTGCATCCAGAACCAATTGATAATGGGTGGAGTATTCACGATCTAAAATATACATTCATAACCTTTAACTTATCGAGGTAAGACGACACCCGATTTTATACATTATGATATTATTTGTACCTTGTCATAACTTATTTTGAACATATTTTCTCGGATGTTTCATAATTATTGTCCGTTGGCTTTTGGACGAAAAATATAGTAACTTTCAAGCCCACCATAATAAGAAAGGAATATAGTTACTTGAGAAAAGCTCTTTGTTTTCATACTTTGTTTATGAAATTTGTTTCCATATTTTGTCAAAAAAAAAAAAAAAAAGGTGCACAAAATGCCTTAGATAATACGACAAGTACTTTTAAAAAAGGGAAAATACCACGAAATTTCTCAATTGAAACACCAACTCAATTACTACAATATATATATACACAATTATCAAAACAAAATAAAATCCAACCAAAAAAAAAAGAAAATCAGGCGAACAACACTATTAAAGAACACGTGCGCGTGATGTAATGATTAGGATTTGTATGCATAATACACTCAACAAGAACGAGGATGATGAGTGCTGACACACGTGACAGTTAACCCATCAATAAGCATGCCCAACTAAGGTGGGCAACAATAATATTAACAAAATTTGATTTTCGATTATGAAAAAATAAAAATGGATAATCCATAAAGTTTGTTCTTTTTACTCGATATTGATTCTGAAAATTACCGAATGATATAAAACTGTATTCTATTATGTTAAACAGTGAAATGTAATGATCTCATATTTGGACTGTGAAACATACTTATTTGAATTTCGCATTCTTTCTTGTTAGCTTTAGGCGTACCTGCATTTGGAGCAGATGATTCTCCACAAACTTATCAACTACTTTAACCCTTTGATATAGTAGTTCGGTTCTTAAATTTGTAAGTTAATTTTAATATATTTAATAAAATTATATCGAGTAAAAGAAAATAAATAACTCTAAATTCCATAATTGCAAAATAAAAGAAAAAAATTGGAAGGGCAACATATATTGAGAAGGTGGTTGGTATGGTTGGAGGAGTTTGGGACCAACATTCATTAAGGAATGTTGATATAAAGTGAAACATTAGCATTACCCTCCTTCCCTCTCAAATCCCCCTTAATTTAATTACCTCCAAAGCACCCTTTTTAATTCACAACTCTTTAAATCTTTTATTTTTCTTATAAAAAAAATTATTTAAAATTTCCAAAAGACATTAGCACTTAAAATTTATGCCCCCACACGGGTGGCCTGAGATTGCTCATGCACAATCACTGTCGGCCTTCATCCCTCTCTCCACAACCCGTGTAATATGATACTCTTCAACTTCTTACTTTTAGTAATTTGAGTTTTGCCCCATCAACTTATTCTTATATTTAATACTTTGGTACTTTTCAAATACCTAAATCGATCAGTGGTAAGAAACTGTTAATAATTGTAAAGTTAGTTATAAAAAATTATAAATAAGTAGCTGTAAGAAATTGAGCGGAGTTATAAGACGTCAGAATTAAAAACGAGATGAAATAATATCTAAATTATTTCGAATATAATTTCATAACTGTAGTGAGTTATTATTTTTCAAAGATAGAATGGACTATTTTCCATTTTATTAGGTGGTGAAAACTAAGATTATTAATGTATTAAAAGTTGTACATAAATATTATGTCTATAAAATTATATATTTTTTGAATGTCATAAAAGGGCACATAAAGAATTTAAATTTAGGTTAAGGATATTAGTTTAAAATATTTTTTGAAAGTATGAAGCATATTGCTTAGAAGGGATTTTATGTGAATTTTATGAACTTTAAATTTATTACACTTTAAATTAATCTTGAGAAAAATATATGTATATTTGGGAGTACATATATACTTTTGTAAGTGACCCTTTTTTTGTGTGTATATTTTTATAAATAGATATTTTCACATAAAGCTTCTCAAAATTCTCTTGACTTAATTATTAAGCATAAACATGGTAATTAGTTTTGTAAAACCAGAAATGATTATAGAGGATGACTGAAATCCAAGGAGTTTAGACTTATTGGAACATTCTAGACTCTCATTTTTCTTCAACTAATAATGGATTATAAACCTTAATTTCTCACGCACCACTCCACTTGTTTTTAGTGCCTCTTTTACTTTGACTATTTCAATTTTTAGGCATCCAAAAACAAGATTACATAATAAATCAATTTAATCCGATAGTTAAACTTGAGTTGTCGATGTTAATCTTTACGGGTTTCTTTTGCAGGAACTTTGATTTATTCTTGATCAAAATCGAACTACTATTAATTTATAAAGATATAATTCTTTTATCTTAAATGTACCAATTAATTATTTGTACTCGTTATAAATAAACCCGAGGTTAAAAAAATGGTAAAAATTAGTGGACTTGACTTTTAGTGATGTTACATAAATGTTTGACTTGATGATCTATCCATTGCGGTGGAGTGGATAGAAAGTCAATGTCGGTAGCAAATGCAGGGCAGGTCACATACACATCAATTCAATGCCCAAATAATCAAAATAAAATAATAAATTATAAAAATAAACCAAAGCCATTTATATTCTTATTATTCATTCATTTTCATATATATATAAATACAGAGTGGCGAAAGCAAGAAAGCAAGCAAAATTATATTATCCCCCATCTCAATTAATTTTTCTCTACGCCATTAGCTGTCTTCTCCTCTATTTTCTGCTCAATTGCTTAAAAATCTCCCTATTCTATTTATATTTGTCTCCATCTTCCTTCTATAATAATAATAATAATAATAATAATAATAATAATAATAATAATAATATTAAGTTCTTTGAGAATCTTTATATATATTTATTTATTTATTTATTTTGAATGTCGATGTCATATAATTATTTATTAAAAGGTCCTTGTTATCCTTCAAAAAAAAAAAAAACTCTCAGAAAAATAAGGTTTACCTAAAGAGTATCTATCGCACCTTTTAATCATATTCATTGTATTAAATGCAACTCGTAAATAGTATTGTACGAGTATAAAGGATATTAAGATTTTCAAATGCGACCTTTTATCCACCCATTCTGGTCCAATAACAGAACAACAAAAATGATCGGATATTATCTTGAATATAATGTGCCACAAATGATCACACCTAACTTATCTGTGGCATATCATAAGAGGGAAAATACCAATTCATAAAGTATGTGAATTGAGTGTGACACGAATATATATATAAGCAAAACCCCATTAATTAATAAATTACGAAACGAACAGAAGACTATAACAAACGATAATAATGGAAATCTCCTAATCATACAATGTTTCTAATAATCTAGAAGGGGTTATATATTGGAAATCAAAATCAATCACATTCACCAAACACTATCTTCTTCTAGACCTAGTATTTGGCACTTACCCCTTTGGATGGCTCTTCAATTTGTTGCCAACATATGCATGAAAAATGTTTCAAACACAATGGGGTTGATCTAGTGGCCATTATATTCTATCTTGCCCTAAATTTCAAAATGAGTTATGATTTTTTTTTCCTCCCCTCTTCCTCTATGTGGAGTTATATGTGAGATGTGGATGTAGTGGCACTGTGGCAAGCAATGGTTGGCTCATAGTTTTTATTGGGTTGTTCAAAGAGCATGAGTGTGTGTGTGATTATTGGCCTACATATACATAGAGCTTACTATTTGTTTTTATTTGGTCAAGATAGATGACATGCATGTACAAGTTATAATATCATTGACTTTTTCGTTTGACTTTATTATTTTAAGGAATTTCTCTAAGCTTTCATACATGGAACCACAAGTTCATCATTATATCTATGTCAACTAGCTAGGCAATTTGTTGATCTCACTTAATTATGTTTGTGGTTAATTCTAAGTTGAAAAGGCACATTGATCTCATGTAATTATGCACAAATGAAATAATAGTATTATATATGCATTATATAAACTAATTCAACCTTTAAAAAAAAACCGTTCTTAACAACTTAACTCGGAAGATAATTTACCGATGATTGTGTATTACTTATAGAGACGATAAGAAGTGAAATGCAAATAAATGACCAAAAATAATTGAAAAAAAAGAAGAAAATTTAGGTTATCTTTTTCATTTAACAATATCATGTTCAATAATTTTCTTGTATTTTCCGTTCGAAGTTACATACAAAACACATATAAATAAAAATAGAAACGTAAGCGAGTAATAGAAAAGAGAAGAAATTAAGATAAATGAACGAAAACAAACAGAAAACAGAAATAGATTATAATTTTTATTTAACTTCGAAGAAAGTAGGTAATTGATACTAACAATAATACAATGACTTTAGACTATTCAAGGAGGGACATCATATATTATATATTGCTATAAACTATCAAATATAATAGAATTATTGTCTCTCTCTCTCTCTCTCTCTCTCGTTGAGCTCTTTAATGTAACTATTTCGTACATAAGTTGTATTGGTTGTACGATTGCTTATTCACTTTTGGATAATGGCTACCCAAACACCACTTTGTTAAATAGTAGTTTTTGTGTTTTTTATATACCATAGTTTTTTAATAGATAAATTATAACACACGTATATAATTTAGAAAAAAATCGTATTTTAATTTTTTGATGAAACTTATGTTATTTCTAAAAATGTTTTTTTACGGTGTTGCTTCTACACTCATAATAATAATTAACATGATATAAATTTTGAATAATTCAAAATTAAATTTATCTAAATAGCTAAATGCAATAACTGTTATTGAAAAACATATTCATTAACCTTAACTATCAATCAAAACTTTGGGTTAAATTAATATCATAATATATTATAATATCCATTTATTTTCATCAAACATGTTAAATATGAATGAAGTCTTGGTCTAGCAGATAAAAATGAGGTTCTAACTACATTAAGTGTCGGATTCGATTCTATCATCCCCATTATACTGTACGAGTCCTTTGTTACTCTTATGAACAAAAAAATTTAAAAGAAACAAAAATATCAACAACCTTTATATATGAATATTGAAATGATACAATAATAACGTACGTAACATCCATACTATAAATTTTAAAAAACTATATTTTTTAAAAATTAAATGCTTCTAAAAGAAGTTTTTTAAAAATTTTGTGCATTTAGGTATATTCAAAATTACATACAAAACGCACATAAATATAAATATAAATATAAATAGAAACGAATATAAAATAACAAAAACAAATATAAAAGAGAAGAAATGAACATAAAATAACATAAGCAAAAAGAAATAAGTTATTATAATAAAAATGAATGAAAATAAATGAACATAAAAAGAAATATGAACAAACAAAAAAAAAAAACCATAAACGAATATAAACATAAATAAATTCTATTTTTTATATAATTTTGAACATTTACCATTTACCATGCATATATATGCATGACATGTTTTACGCAGAAATAATTGGAGATAATGCAGGATTAGGTCAAGAAATTAGATTTATTTATTTAAACTAAATTAGATACTCGGTAGGATAGGAGTATCTTTTTTGATATGACAACTAATTAAATAAATATCACCGAACCCAAAGTAATACATAATCTTCTTTTTTCTAAGATTTTGTGTAATTGACCAGATCAAGCATTGCTTTAATTTTTTTTTTTTATAAAAATTTTAGTCACATGGATTGGTTCATTGCACTTAGATAAAAAGACAATTATTTGTAGATCACACATAATCTTCTTAATATCTGTATGTTAATTCCTTAAATTTAATTTATATCTTGGTTTATAACGTAAAATTTTGACGAGTGTATATTTTACGGTCTCAATAAAAATAAAAAATTTATTAGACATCTGTTATTACACTAAGACATAGCATAGCAAGCGGTAAATTTTTTCATAAACATTTACAATAAAATTGTTCTTACATATCGATGATCATCCAACGATAAAACTCCGAATCATTATAACAACAATAGTTGATAAATTTTATTAACTCCAAGGATAAATTTAGAGGAAATCAAGAATCTATTAGATTTCATGTTAACCAATCACAAGCTGACACGTTAACAAAAGTGTGAGAAATACAGTATATTTATTTATATAATGGATCAAAGAGGGTTGGAGGGCTTCTTTTCCCAATAATTAATCGAAAGGAGAAATACATGCATTGTCGATTATACACATACACATTTTCAATTTTATTTTATTTTATTTTATTTTATTTTATTAAATCAAATCCTATAGTCTCTTAAAATGTCAATTTATTCTCTCTCTAGAAAGTAGAAACACACATTGTAGGAGCTTTATAAGTTAGATTTTTTTTCTCGAAAAAACCGTAAAATCAAATATTTGTCACAAGTAGCAAAATCGATCATAATTTATTAGGGGAAGTCTTATTTCATGAGCATCATAAACACACGACAATATATAATTTAATTCTATATTTGTACATAATACTTAGACTAATATTTATATCATCATTTCATATGATTTCAGATCATTTTAACTTATTAAATATATAAAATCTAACTACTGCAGTTCCTTTAAGCTTATGACAATTATAATAATTAATCATTACAACTTATTTCAACTTATTTAAATACTCATATACAATAATTTTAAAAATAATATTTTTTGAATAAACATATTATTTATTTTACACAAGAATTAATGTTTTATTTCTCTCTCCTTATTATAAAAAAAAAACAAATCCAGATAGAGGTTGTTTGTAAACTGTGAAATAAAAAAAAGGAGAAAAATAATGGAGGCAGAGTGATGGAAAAATAGAGTGGATGTCAATCCATAAACCGACAAGTGGACAAAGGACGTTCTTCCTTGCCTTTCCATTGCGAGGCAAAAGCTTCATATTTTCGCAAGCAAAAGATCTTTCTCTCTCCCTTTTTCCATTTTTTCTTCTGCACAAATTTCTTTTTTCTTCTCTTATTTTTCTTCTCTTTTCCCCTTTTCCAAATTTTAATCTTTCTTTTCTACAATACATATACTTCTATAATATATTGTAAGATAGTTGTAAAATTAGTTATAAAAAATTATAAACACTTGTAAGAAACTGTAAAGGTGTAAACAGGAAAAGTTATTAAAAGAAGTGATATTCAGTACCGGATAAGCAGCTAATATGGGAATGGGGGATTAATAATGAGAGTGTTCACATGCGATGAGAATATGACACTGATTGCCAGATTATTCGAAAGAAAAAGTGGGTAAAACCCCTTTTAATCATTACTTATGCTGGCTAATATTGGGTACTTAGCTTACTTGATTGTTTGACCAGAGAGAGAGAAAGAGAGAGGACGCATGGTGCCAATAATTAATCAAAAATACAGGCTTAGAGATGATGAACATGGGCATTGGCGCATGAGCAGACATATCATAGACATGAGCATTTTTGGACCACCCCCTCCTTCTCTCTCTATATTTTTTCATATAATATACGGTTTATACGAAGAAAGAAGCATTACGATCATGGGTTTTGGTAAAGTTTGTAGCCATCCTTTGCAGCATTCCCCATCATTCTTATCTTACCATTCCCTATTTACCCAATTCACTTGCTTTTCATTTCAATTTTCAACTCTCACTTTCTCTCTTCTTTCCCCCTTTTTCCCACCTATCCAATCATATATATGTTATGATATTTTTTCATAATTTAAAAAATTATAAAACAGAGAGAAAATGTATTATTACAAAATATTATTAATAAATAATAATAATTAAAAAAAGTATAATGGTAGATGCAAATGGACACATCTGATATGGGGAAGAGTAAAATGTTATTGGGTTGCATAGTGAATGAGTGAGTGAAGCTACACACGAGGGTCTTTGTTAAGATCGATCATCTTTTTTGTCTTTAGTGCACATGATGCCATATGCCTAGCTGATCCCCTCTTCATCATTTTCTTATATACCGAGACCCGTCTTTTTTCAGACTCGGATTAAATTATAATTTAATGAATTATATTTAGTTTAATTGAGTTCATTAAATTTAAGATATTGATATTTTTCATATCTTTAGATGATCAGTATAATTAATATAATTTGTAAAGAATTTTATGTGGTTAGTGAAGAGAAAGGAGGAAAAAGGGCACGATTAAGCAGACTCCACGCTCTTGCTAGACCTAATTAATTACCGTCTACTGATTACACATCCAAGATTAAGATTAATAATAATTAATTTGCCAAATTGAAAAAATTAAACTAAATTAAGAAAAAAGAAGGCACTAAAAAAAAGGAGAAATGAAAGTCACCTCTCCCTCCACCCATCCTTCCATTTGCGTATTTTGCAGCCTCCTTCACGCCCCCTTTCTTCGTGCATGTGCCTTCTCTCTCTCTCTCTCTCTCATCACTACCACTGCCAGTAGTGGCCCTCTCTTTCTCTCTCCTCAATTACAGTCCTATTTGTAGCCCTCTCAACACACCCCACGACCTTCCACCTCCTCCCTCCTCTCTCTCCTCTCCATCTTCTCTTTCTCTCTCTAATCTCTCATCAATGGCGAGAGATCAGACATGGCTCAGCAAGCTCAAAACCCAAATCTCCCACAAGCTTATCAACCCTGCAACTACTAAATTCCACGCTAAACCGTCTTCCAAGTCCACCCCCTCGGAGTCTTAGCCTTCGAGATCGCCGGCCTCCTCTCCAAGCTCCTCGCCCTCCACCACTCTCTCTCCGACGCCTCCATCGTCCGCCTCAAGAACGACGTCGTCTCCGGCCTCGACGGCGTCCGTAAGCTCGTCTCCTCCGATGACTCCTTCCTCCTCACCCTCGCCTCCGCCGAGATGCTCCACACCCTCCGCCTCATCTCCGCGGCTGCTTCCCGCCTTTGCCGCCGCTGCTCCGACCCCGCCCTCCGCTCCTTCCCCGACTGTCTCGACCACTTCGCCAACGCCGGCCGGGACCTCCACGGCTGGGCCGCCTCCTCCCCTAAAGACATCGACGCCCTCGTCCGCCGCGCTGACCGCCTCATCTCCGCCACCTCCGCCCTCTACCGCGAGATGGAGGAGCTCACATTGCTCGAGAACTCCCTCAAGAAGAAGAGCCCAGGGAGGGAAGAGAATCTTCTGGATGTACAGCAGAAAATCGTTTGGCAAAAGCAGGAGGTCAAGTATGTGAGAGAAAAATCCCTCTGGAATCGGAGCTTCGATTCGGCTGTTCTTCTCTTAGCGAGGTTGATCTTCACCATCCTCGCCCGAATCAAGCTCGTTTTCGGAATCGGCCATAGCTACTACCCTCTCCCTCTCCCTCCGACGGTGCTTCCCCGGAGCCTCTCCGCCTCCGCCGGATCGGCCACAGTCTTTCCCTCGTCAGATCTCGGAAACCACCCCAACCAAATCCCCAACTGCCTCTTTGTATCAGGCCCATTGACCCGACCCGACAGCAACAACCCGACGAAGAAAAACATCAAGGGCTTGTTGGAGAGTAGAACGAAGGCGTTGAAGCCCGCGGCGAACACCCTGGGCGCAGCAGCGCTGGCTCTACACTACGCCAATTTAATCATAGTATTAGAGAAGATGATCAAAGCCCCACATCTAGTGGGGCTCGACGCCAGGGAGGACGTCTACGCTATGCTCCCTCGGAGCATACGATCCGCCCTCCGAGCCCGGCTGAAAGGGGTGGGTTTCTCGGCGACCGACCCAGTCCTGGCCGGCGAGTGGAGAGACGCGCTTTCTCGGATCCTGGCGTGGTTGGCGCCATTGGCTCACAACATGATAAAATGGCAAAGCGAGAGAAGCTTCGAGCACCATAACCTGATCCCGAAATCGAACAATGTGTTCCTCCTACAAACCCTGTTCTTCGCCAACCAGGAGAAGACCGAAGCCGCCATTACAGAGCTGCTTGTTGGGTTGAATTATATCTGGAGGTTCGAGCGGGAGATGAACGCTAAGGCACTGTTTGAATCTTCTAATTTCTTCTCCAATAACAACAAAAAAATTTACAACCTTAATTAGTCTTTTTTTTTTTTTTTTTGGTGGGGGTTGGTTTGATTAATTTTTAGTTGTGATTTTTGGGGGTGAATTTTAGGGTTAAAAAAACTAATTAGTGAAGTAATGGAGATTATCAGATCGCATTGATGAAGAAGGGGGTCAGATCAAAGACAAGGCATTTGACCCTCTTTAATATGTATAGTTTTTGTAATACTAAAATTAGTACAAAACTTTCTTGTACTGTACATGATGAGTGACTCAAATTTATAAAATTATAACATACCAATGTGTGATAATATTTTCCTTTTTCAGTCCAAAAAATAAAATTATATATATTACTTTCGTTCTTCATATTTTAAAATAAAATTAGGATTTGAACTCGAAAATACTAATCAATGATCCAATTGTCATTTCGTGCTAGAAGTGAGCATTTGACTTTGGGGTCTTATTTAACTGTAAGCCTTATATTTTGAGAATAGTTTTTCTTATAACTCTTTACAATCTGTTACGAGATAAATAAAATAGGGTCTTAATCTTCAATTCACTTCATGTACATAGCTAAAATTTGACACTTCATTCTTGAGAATTTCTTCAATGAATCTTCTTTTAAGACATGCACCAAAGTGTCATCAAGTACTTTGTTTAGTGATCTTCATGCAAATATATATATATATATATTTTATCAACAACGGGTAGGGGTGCTAGATTGATTGATTCACAAAAGAATACATATCCTTCGTTGCCGGATCACAGATTTGATCCGGCACTACTTCCTCCCATATCCTTCCATCAAAGGAGATAGGTTGGAAGTGAGCAATAGCATGAGCAACAGAATTGCAACCCCTATGCACAAACGACCAAGAAATAAAGTTGAAAGTAGCACTCAAAGACAGAATATCAGAAATAAAAAAACCTAGAACTGTATTAGGACAAACTTGTTGCTGAATTTGGAGAATTAAAGGCTGGCAGTCTCCTTCCACGACGAGACGTTGGTAGCCTCGAGCTGCTACTTGGTTGAGAGCAAAAGACACGCCCGGGCTTCTTCCAGTTCAGCCCCGTGGAAAGTCCGATGCTCGTTCCACTCCAGCAAGTACAATCTCACCAGCACTCGTCCCTAAGTATGAAGCCATGACCACCATGCCCTGCACCTACTTGACCTGCATCAAAGTTAAGCTTGAAGATGCCCCGATCTGGTGGATGCCACAGGAGCTCCCGCTCCGGATTCTCGAATGGCTCCATCTTTGCCTACATGCTGCGGAAATTAAACACAAACATTTCAGCTCTTCGAGCCAGGTTTGAACGAGGGCCCTCCCGCAAACCAAAAAGAAAACGGTTTCGGAATTCCAACACTCCCACATAATAGCTAGGTAAACACCCAAACGATCGGTGGACAGTCGTTCGAAGCCCAAAGGAAGGCCTCATTGGCAGACGGATGGTTGCCATTCCACAAGGCGTCCTCAAAATCACTGCCCAACCAAATATCCACAGCTAGAGGGCACAAGAAGAGAGAGTGAATGTCATATTCTTCCACAGCTCCACAAATAGCACAATTCATGGTAAAACCTTGAATGCGTCGAGCCAAGTTTTTCCGAGTTACGAGAGCACCATTACCAATCCTCTATCCGAACAACTTTATCCGGGGGCACCTGTAACTTCCACAATAATTTCCAGTTGTGTTTGACACTGCCTATGCTGGATGAAGCCCGAGTGGCATTGCCTCGCTGAGCGAGGTAGTAAGCGGATTTGACTGAGAAAATTCCAGTCGGTGTAAAATGCCAAATGAGCTTGTCGGTCGGCCAAGTCATGCATAACGGAATTTGGAGGATTAGGTCTGCGTCGCACTCAAGGAAGGTACTGCGAATGACGTCCTCACGCCACCTTCCTCGCATTATTATCGATCAAATCAGCCACCATAAGACCCCGATTCGTGCCATTTGGAGCACCAATCGGCTTGAAAGTGTGTAATCGGGGTAACCAACGGGAAGACCAAACAGCAGCTGATTCTCCATTACCAATAATCCATCGAGTGCCTTGACGAATGAGGGCTTGTGCACCCCAAACACTCCTCCAGGTGAAGCTAGTTTTTTTCCAAGCGGCGCCTCCAACACATCACGAGTTGGGGAAGTAGCGAGATTTGAGGAGTCGGAAAACCAAAGAAGAATCGTCTTGGACAAGTCTCCACACTTGCTTAGCAAGCATAGCATCATTAAAAGCTGTGAGATCACGGAAGCCCAACCCACCATCTTCCTTGCTAGCACGAGAGACGGGTACTACTAACCCAGTGAACCTTCTTTTTACTAGGATCATTACTCCACCAGAAACGATTGATAATCCCTTGAATCGAAAGATTGAGTTCCTTCGGGAGCTTGAATACGCTCATGGCATATATCGGGATAGCTTGGGCCACTCGCCTTTATCAGCACTTCCCGTCCAGCCCACGAAACTAATTTATCCATCCAACCAGATAATCGTTTCCCAATGCGATCCTTCAAGAAAAGAAAAGGCTTCTCCTTAGAGCGCCCCACATATGAAGGGAGACCCGGATACTTGTCATGGGATAGAACTTCACGGATGTCCAGCACAGCTTAAAATTTCCGCTCGCCTAGTCGCAGGAATGCCCTTTTCAAACATGACACTCGACTTTTGAAAGTTGACCTTTTGTCCCGAAGCGGTTTCATACATACCCAAAAGCTCTTTGATCACCTCAGCTTGGTTGACCGTAGCCTTGCAAAAGAAGATAGAGTCATCCGCAAAGAGGAGATGAGACATCGAAGGCGCAGATCGGCAGATTTGATGACCGTGGAGAACCCCACGATACTCAGCATCTCGTAGCAAACCCATTAAACCTTCCGTCACAAAGAGAAACAGATAAGGAGAGAGGGGTCGCCTTGACGGAGACCTCTAGAAGGAGTAACCAGCCCTTTCGGGGTTCCATTAAGCAGAAATGAAAACGTAGCGGATTCTACGCAATTCATAACCAAATTGACCCATTGATCACAAAATCCCAACTTCAACATGACACGTCGAAGGAACACCCACTCAACTCTATCATAGGCCTTACTCATATCCAGTTTGATAGCCATGGTACCGTTACTACGTCTATGAGTATTTATTGAATGGAAAATCTCATACGACACCAAAATATTGTCAGTTATTAGTCTACCGAGGGTGAAAGCACTTTGATTTTCAGAAACTATAAGAGGGAGGAGTTTCTTCAAGCGGTTGCTAATCACCTTAGTGAGCAATTTGTAAATGACATTACAAAGACTAATAGGACGAAAATTTGCGAGATGGGTAGGATGAGGTACCTTAGGAATGAGCACCACATTTGTATGATTCAGCTTCGCCGGAACTGGGTGGCCATGAAGGATTTTCAGTACCAGTTTTGTAACATCGTTACCCACTATATCCCAATAAGTCTGAAAGAAGCACGGATTGAAGCCATCAGGACCCGGAGCCTTATTCGGATGCATCATATTAAGTGCTTCAAGAACTTCCGCTGCATGATAGGGCCGGCACAACATATTATTCATAGATTGGGTCACCCGCATGGGGATAGTGTCGATGACTGCCTGCATGTTGTGGGGGCCGGACGAGGAAAAAGACAGTGAAAAACGCTGTAGTAATCTGCTCCAACTCAGCCTCCTCCATTGCCAACGTCCCATCCTCCCGCTCCAGCTGGGTAATAGCATTAGTGACACGACGCATACGTGCCCGAGCCTGGAACTAGCGGGAGTTAGAATCGCCAAATTTCAAGTAATTTGTTTTCGCTCTTTGTGCCTACATGATTTCTTCTTTACGACGCTAATCGCCTAATGCTTGCAGCAATAACCGACGACCCTCAATCGATTTTTCAGACTTCAACTTAACCTCATGATCCCTGATTTTAGCTTGCACTTCACCAAACACTTGAGAATTCCATTGACTTAAAGCTTCATGACAAGAGCGGAGTTTACCTTCCAGATTTGTCCACGGTTCATCATCAGAAAAGACAGACCAAGATGATTTGATCGTATCCTTACAGGACGGATCAGAAATCCGCATATTCTCAAACCGGAATTCTTTTGGGCTAATGGGTCTTTGCCTCCTGGTATGTTGGAGTCGAAGATAGATTGGAAGGTGGTCTGAAAAATACTCGTTTAGGTGGTAACCAGCGGCTTCAGGAAAGAGAAGGGACCATTCAAGTAGTAGCAAAAACGGTCGAGACGTTCTTCCACCACTTCACCATCCCCTCGTCTGTTTTCCCAAGTAAAATCGTACCCCACATAACCTAAATCAAACAGCCCACAGTCTTGGAAGGTCTCACAGAAGGTGTCTAGCAGAAGTTGATTACGAATCACACCACCGCGTTTCTCATAATTGTAGAAGATTTCGTTTATGTCACCACCCGAAGCCAAGGAAGATTAGAGTGTGCAGTTAGATCACGTATCATGTCACAAGTACGCCACTTAGAGCCAGTCTCACTCCAGCCATAAATACCCGTAAATCTCCAATTGTCCGGGATGCCCACCTGTGCTACTTCCACATCAATGTGATGAGAAGATAGGGATAATCTATTAACTGTGATGTTTTTGTGCCAAAGCATAGCCAACCCTCCTGAACGCCCCACACTGTCTTCAAACACGCCCATATAATCACGAATTTTGCGAATGATATCAGTCATCTCATTACCTCTACGTTTGGTCTCGGAAAGGAAGACCAAGTTCGGTGATCGCCTTCGTATGAGATTACAAAGGCTCCTAACTGCCTCGGGTGAAGGTTTGCTCGGGAGAGTCCGAGTCACCCTAGAGGGGGTGAATAGGGTGATAGGAAATTCTCTGCGAAATCACACTCTTTTGCGTAGAAGTAGAAAGGAAGAAAGATTCTAAGTCTATTAACCGGGTCGAAAAGGTTGGACTAAGAAAGTAATGAATCGGAAAGAACAAGAGCGATGAAGGTCGTCCGAGTCTAGAATGAACTCGGAAAGATAACACTTCGATTTTACGTGGAAACCCTCCTGAGGCAGAAAACCACGGACCGTGTCAATCCAGACACGAAGTCAAATTCACTATTTTGAGTCCACAAAATACCGTGAACTGACTGAACCCGAGTTGCTCCCTTAGATAACTCTATACAAGTTTTCCTAGACTCAGAAATTTTCTTATCTCGATCTAGTACTTCCTAGCTGAGATAACCCTTACAGCTAGGAACAACTAAGCTGAGTTAACCCTTACAGCTTAGTCAAGGGACCTTACAAAGAATGTAAGAAAGAGTTTGTAACTTAGTACAAGACCTTACAACTCAGAAAGTAATGAATTACAGAGTGGGAGTTGTAAGTTGAAGATTGAAAGTAAATACAATAACTTTGAGCAAGTATGTGTATAAACAATATGTTCGGCAACCTTCAAGTCTTGTGAAGTGGCTTCTATTTATAGATAACCAAGCAGAGTAGCTGTTATCTTTATCTGCTGACCGAGAGTCTCCTGTGACCGTTGATAGAGGCTTTCCGAGTCACTCAGAAAGTATCCGTTGAAATATGAACGTTGGACAACGGTTTAACTCTCTTGGAAGTCCCAAAACCATTAGCGAGTGTCTTGAAAGATAAGGTAGAAACCACCGTTAAGCTTGGCGTTCCAGTTTTCCAGATTTGGAAACAGACAACACCGACACAATCTACTGGGACTGGAGCAGAGAAGGTGAAGAGCCATGTCTGCTGGTGATTTGACGTTCGAAGCCGGTTACTTTTGTAGTTTGAAAAATGTATCCTCGATTGAATAACCTACAAAAGTAAATCAATTTTGGTTCTCAAAGTATAGAATACTTTGGCCCAAGATTAGACGCAGATAATAAAATAATTATAATAATTAAGCAACTGATTATCCGAGTCGAAACGAAATGAAATTTTCTGAGTCCAATATCCATGATACTCGGAATTCCATCCGACTTAGTCTAAGCGAAGAATCAAGTTTGATAAAAAATATCAGAGAGGATTAACTTGATATAGACTAAGCATGAAATGAACTAAGAATACCGACTATAACGAAATAGAACGTATAACCACAAGTCAGATTCTGAGTGAGAAACGACGGAATAATGGTATATTCAAACTGCGATTAATCTGAGTGAGGATGGACTCAGAACAAAGAATCGGTTTTCGAGTCGCCTACGGAAAAGTAATAAATATGATAAGTGAGAGATGTGTCACTTAGAGAAGATACTATTTTACTCAAATAAGTTTATGAGACATAGAGAATGCCTTGGAATCAAAACTCTATATGTATGAAATTGTTATACCTAATTCCTTTTACATAACTCGGAAAAGTATTGAGCAAGTGTCTCGAGTCTTCATCGGGATCACCGAGTCCCCGGCAGTTGAGGCATAGAACACTCATGGCGACTGGCGGGGCCGCGTAACAGCCTCCGCGGAAACAATATCTGATTGCATTGAAATAGCTTCCTCACCCACGACACGTACCTTTTCAAGGCGCTTAATCGGTTGTCCAGCTTGCATGTTTACGTTTGAGAGCATCACTGCCTGGATGAACAATCAGCGTATCATCAACGTGCATAACTTCAGGACGTGGAACACCCTGCAGATTACTACCCCCAGCTGCTGTGCTCGGAAGATGGTGTTCAGCAAAGTCCAATCTCCGTTGGGTGGGGCTGCCGCCTGTAGTACGTAATGCTAAGAACAGTTTATGTTCTTCATGTAATTCCGCTTCTGCATTGCGATGGCGAGACTTCATAGGGGACGCCCGGAGCCATGTGCCGTATTGGAGGTCAGCTTCGTCCAAGTCCGCCATACCCATGGGACAGCTCTTCAGAACATGCCCGAGAGTACCACAGCCATAGCAGAAGTCTGGAAGTTTTACATACTTCAAACGAATCCAGATAACTCGGTCCCGAACTTTTACATTCACGCCGCGGCGCAAGGGCTTTGTGATGTCAACATCCACCAAGAAACTGAAGGACTTGTCTGCCCCAAACAGATGTCGGTCCTCCCAATCAACGAAGGAACCCGAGTTGATTGCCCAGGAATTCAGCAAAGCACTTGGTCCGTCGGACACCCGGAACATCGTACGCCTTGACCCGAAACGAGCAGTGGTGAAGAGAAGGTCAGCCGGTTGTTCTAAGCCTGACCATTCGCGGATAAGAAGGAGGTGACCATCAAATGCCCATGGTCCCTCGTTGAGTACAAAGTGGCGGTCCGAGTGGCGGAAGAATTGGAAGACAAAAAGGTTACTATCCAAGTCACGGATCACCAGTCCCTTGGACGGCCTCCGGATGGTTTTGAGGACGGTTTTCATAACCCGAGCATTGAAACTTCCATCAAACATCAGTTTCCGACCAAACTCAGTGCAATCTCCTCAGCCTTTTCCGCCGGGGTTTCTTCGTCAAAATCGACCACGAAGCCTCTCGCATTTGTCGGACTCAGCCGATGCAATCCTTCCTCAAGCGAAGGCTCCATCCCCAAAGAAGAAACAGTCCACAAATCAACAAACAGAAATAGAACGAAGGCAAACAGATTTGCCAAGAAACTCCCAGAGGAGGGAACCACCCTGTCGAAGCGCCGCCGAAGACCGCCTTACCGAGAGGAGGGCACGAAACTCTCACGGCCGTAACCTAGAACGTCGCCGGGGAGAGAGAGAGAAAAAAACGGTTGGTTTAGTAGTATACTACTAGTATTCAAGTTCCTTTATATATGTATGTATGTATATATATATATATATATATATATATATATATATATATATATATATATATATATATATATATATATATATATATATATATATATAATGTAATTATATTAATTGATTTTAGTAGTAAATTAACTATTTCTAGTGCATGCGATAGAGATTTAGCTCGATATTAAATTATTTAACAGTAAGCCAGATAATTTATTTACATATAGGCTTTATTTCAGAATTATTTGAGATGAGATATTTATGGTGAAAATTAATCAAAATCATGTATTATTCACTGGATGTAAGTATGTAACAAGAATTGAGTCTCCAACTCCCAACATCATTTGGCCTTTTGCTATTTGTCTAAGATCCCACGAGTATATTGACTATAGCTATAAAGTTCACCGACTAATGATCTTATACATGTTATGTTTTGAAAAATGTTATCAACTAAAAGGTGTGTTTTAGTTTAAAGGGTGATGTACATGTCAATTTAACGTAACGTAAACGAGAAAAAATGGAAGCCATTATTAGCAGTGATTAGAATCATAAGTTTCGATAATTTAACGATAGTCAAAATGATAGATCGAGTATTTTTTTATTTTTTTACATCTTATCTAGTTCGCTCATCACACTGGATTTGCAGTGAGCTTAATGCAACTTTTAATTATTTAATAATGAAAAAAATTATCTAAATATATTTATAAATTTAACCGCTAAATTTCTTATGTTAAACAACAGAAAATCTAAGTTGAAAAATATTTTTAATTAATAAAAAGAACTCGAAAAAGGAAATAAGGAATCGAATGAATTGATTCATATAATTGTGAGAAAAGGCTATACTATATATGCTACTAGTAGCTTTAAAATAGATTAGGAGTATCTTTTTAATTAATGAATTTTTAGTGTGAATGAAATAGTCAACATGTACAAAAAAGCAAAGAGCTTACAACCAACAATGAAACTTCAAACAAATAAAATAAAAAGAGTATCTCAATGTAATCACCAAATTATCATTTCCTTCTTTCTTTCTTTTGTTTTTTCTCCCTTTTTGGAATCCAAAAGTCCAAGATGCCGTTTTGTCAAAACTTTCTTCTTTTTTGTTTGTCCAAATATGAAAATAAAAACTCTCATCCTCACGTACATTTCATGTTTAATTTGCATCCAGCACTCAGCATACATATGGCAAAAGTGACCCAACCTGAATCGATGATCGGAAATCCGAATCGAACCGAACCCGACTTGAATATTTTTCGTTAAAATGTTTTGTCTATGCAAGACAATCTTATTGAACCAAATATAAGTTGACCCAAACACGACCTAACTTGAAACTCAAATCAAATCCAACCCGAATGACCCGATTATCGGGTTTAATTGAGCATACGTGTATACTTAAAATCCGTACTCTACATACCTTACGTAAATCCTACTTTCTTTCAGTTATAATTGAAACCGAACACATAACTTTAGGAATGAAAAGTTAACCTTAAATCATATGCCCTAAAAGGTTTCCCTTTATTGCCAAGGAAATGGTGTATAAAGAATGGAATTTCCCAAAAATGAGAGAGGCCACAACTCTATTAGCTTTCCGCCGTAAGTAGCAATATTAGCTCCACCAAGCTTTGTTTCTTTACCCACGCCTTTTCTTTTCCTTTTTCTTGACCGTCGTAACTTGTTCGTTGGTGTTGCAATACAACTGTCTTGAATTTTTGTTCCAACCAGGAACAAAGTACGCGCCTCTTCGTAGCATGCATTATAATATATGGATTCTCAATTTCACTAATTTTCAGTATTTTCGTTTTTCTAATAATATTACAATATATATTCATGTGATAAAAACATATTAATGCTTTTATATATATATATATATTTTCATGTGATAAAAAAATGAATAAATATGAGTAAAACAAATATTTTGATTGTCCGATTTTAGAGATTCCAAAAAGTTTTACCAAATTAAATTTCTTATAAGTTAATTAAATATAATTTATGAATCACCTTGTATTATCGTCACTGAATTTATCTTTTACTATTCAATATTTTAATTTTTTAAAATATTTTTTTTAAAAAAGAATATTATGGGACAGAAGAAGCACTTCCTGAATCGAGCCAATAATCAATCATTTAATTGTCAGAGCAGCAGTTAGCTGGGCCGTTTCTGACAGAGAAATGGGCCGGGCCAGTTAACTATATGTGGGTCAAGTTTAACAAAAAATAGGCCCAAGTTTTTAGGAAAAATGTAAAAAGATTTTTTTATTTGATGAACGTAAATAGAAAAATATTTGATACGTGTGTGATTTAAACCCACGCCCTTTCGGACCAGAGCCTAAATTTGACGCCTTAGACCACTCGGCCAAACTGTCGTATGAACATTGTGCTTAACTTCAATAATATATTTATTATTAAATTTAAATAATTTGAGTTTCTCTAAATTAATAAGTATTTTTTTGATGTAGTAATAAAAATTAATTAAGTTAATGGATATTTAAATATATTTTTAATTTTAGACTTTAGTATGTTGTTGGAAACGACCACTAAATATTAAGAAATAATTAGATTTTGCATTAGTTAGTGTTTTTGTTTTGTTACACACATTCTTAAGTATGGCTATCTGATGCAGGAACTACGATGAGATGCACTTCTTGAATGACGATTTTTGAAGACTTTAGACCAATAATTTATATTTAAAAACTTTAGGCCAATAATTTATATTTAAAAGACCAATAATTCATTCCGAGACTTAAAAATGAAGGTTATTATCCATGATTTTTTGTAATTTTCGAAAAATTTTAGAAAAGTTGTCAAATAATATTTTAACAAACCTACTAACAATTCAACAGGTTCTTAACTATTTTAGCCCCATTCTAGATAATTTCTACATCATTATACATGAGGATAACACTCATACCTTACTCATTTTTAGATAATTTGGGATCATCTTCTAAGATCCAAAATATAATGGCAATGTTATAATTGATAATCACCAATATCATCTAAACTAATAAAAAAGTTTTTGTTAAGCTCCCTAGGGGTTTCACAAACATTGTGGTCAAGTTCTTCTTACACTAAAAAATGAAGGTTATTATCCATGATTTTTTGAAATTTTTAGAAAAGTTTTTGGAAAGTTTTTAAAGAATTTCTTAACGAACCTACTAACAATTCAAGAGGTTCTTATCTATTTTAAGCCCATTTTATATCATTTCTACTCCATTATACACGACTCAAACAATGCTCAATTCCCAAGAAATTAACTTTTCATTTTTTGCATTATGGTTGTTATTTCTCTCATTTCGTTACATATATGTTTATTAAATTCATCGGTGAGACCTAGGACCACACTTCAAAGGTTTAAACTCGATTTCGATACAAAAATATAAAGCTTACAAGCATTCCAGGACAAGACCCACAGGTTGTAGGGTTTCAAGATTGATTGGAGGCCACCACGGACCTCCCATCGCCAGTGGAGATCAATGGTTGGCTCTAGAGATTATCACATACCCTATGGTCAAGTATGATTTCTAATGGCCACCACGGGCTTTCCCACGGCCCGTTGGAGAACCCGTGGTGGGTGTATTTTGTCATTTTGGCCTCTGCTGGCCACCACGGCCTGCCCGACGGCCATGGAGACACCCGTGGTGGATGGCAGTGGACCTCCATTCTTTTTGAGTGTTTTTCTTTTTTTGTTGGAAACCTACGAGAGGTTTGTTTTTAGAAATCTTTTAGCATTATAAGTATCATAAAAATACATTTTAGTTCAAAGGAAAATCATCAGCATCATAAACAACATCCTCGAGCTAGTCAACATAGAGTTGGGCTTGAGGAGTGAAACTCAGTCTTGGATTCAGCTTCTTCGAGCACAGCATTGACAGTGTAGGGGCCTTCAGGAAAGTGATGGATGACCAAACGAAGAATGTTCAAATGCAAACAACTTAATTTGGCATGGTCTTGAATTTTGATCAATAAACTCCAAACCAAATTGTTCCTAATTGAAGGCAATCCTTTTCTTTTCTACTGAGCATAAGATTAAAATTCGAACCCTAATTTTCATGCGCAGAGTGGCCTTATATCAGATACTTAATCAAACCATATTTACAAATGACACAAATTTGGATAAGACTCAGGTATTAGATACATAGGTGACAAATGGCACAAATTAATTATCTATTATTCTATTTATTTGGGATAAAATCAATGATACAAAATTCCTTAGATTCGGAAAGGACTAGAATTTTTATATGCAATTAGAAACTTTCTGAGGGAAACTACATATATATAATCTGAAATAGCAATATGCAGGTTCAGGGAAACTCAACTGCAGTTTCAGAAAAATTTACCACGTATTTCAACAGTGCTGCTTGAATTGCCAGGAAGCCCACTCGTGAGACCGGATGGATTTATGCAGATGACAGTAAATTGGGAACAACAGCATCTATACTGTAAAGTAATTCATGAATATTTGCTGGGAAATTTCATAACATTGACTAGTCTTACATCTTACAAGACATGCAAATACTATGAGGGCCGTCCTCAGACTTACAAAACAAAAATGATATCAATATACAGCAGTATTCATTTAGCAGCAGGAAATAGAATAGCTCCGCCAATTCATATTAGCAAAGTAAAATTGATCAAAAAAGAAAAATGAGCAGCTGCACAATCACTCTAGACAGGGCCAGCAAAGTAGAAGAAATGATCTGAAAGATGACCATAAGGTAGGCTCGAGTTGTAATGATCCTATACACAACCCACCTCTCTGAATATCCATAAGATGTCAGAATCTGCATTTTGTTTAATAAAGGAAATGATTGCTGCCGCCAAGACCAGTACTACGATTACAAGAGCTTTCACTCCTTCTGTTGAGCGCGGATCTGATATTAGAAAAAGAAGTCTCAGTCTCGGACACATCACTTGAAATAAGAACAGCAAGACCCAGCTACTTGCATGATTTTACTTTTACAATATCAGATATGAACTTATATTCAGAACTCAGTCATTGAAGCTAGAGATTACACCTTGTTAATTAGTAAAACGAACACCCACACTAGGCAAGAGGAGATCAAATACAAGCAATCCAACGTTAAGGACAACACTGCACTTACAGTTGATGATGAGCTAGAAGGAACTGCTGTACATCCAGCTAGGATCAATTGAGATATTGCATGATCGTCACATAGAGTTGATGCAAACTCTTATCCAGACATTCCTGAAAGCACGATGTAAAATTCATTGACCACTGTTCTGTTGTGTGACTTGCACAAATGCTGATGATAATGGTGATAAAATTTTACTTTTCACCCATTATTTGTGCAATAACAGTTCATATGAACTCCGTTTATTCGATGAAAGGAAATAAATCATAATATAGTCACATCCAACCATTTGAATTCAGAATTGCAAACTTGCTAGTTATCAAAGTGACTTGCCTAATTCAGGTGCTGCATAGGATGTTTATCCCTAGTTGCAAAACCTCGCTTGGAATGGCATGGACTGTTTTTAGATTGTAGAGCAACACAGCCAGGGAAAATCTTTGAAGCTTTATCCCATTCACGCCCCAAGTGTAATAAATGCCTACTTGGAAGCTTCTGTTAATAGATTCTCTGAAGGCTCCATTTCTGATTGTGAGTTCTTACAGATCTAATGTTACAAACTGTAGCATAAAGGCAAATGATACCAGCTGTCAATAGCAGCTAAAAACTTGATTATCACAACTACAACTAGCATTAACAATTGCAAAGTTATATATGCACTAAAATGACATTATTATACACCACAACTCAACTATTCAGTCACGCATAAAATTCATGAAAATAAAACAATATTAAAAAAATTAAATAAATAGCCTCGTTTTTTCAAGAACGTAGGTGAAAAGTAACATTAAATTCAGCAGGTTCCAATTAACTGTATCCAACGACATATAAATCCACACATTTGATTTTTACTTCTGGACTGATTGATTATCAGATAGCCAACATAATTTCATGATGGCAACTCGCAAAGAAAACTTTACAGAAATGATAATAGAAACATGAGGGAGGTGAACTGATGTGTTAAATGTGTTACCTTAGTTTTCTGTTAGCCAGCACTCAGAAAATCAGTCAATAAAAAAGCCAGGTATGTGTTGAATATTTGGCCAGTCTTTCTCAGTGGGTTTGCGGCATCGTTCCCTGAGGCTGTCAGAACAGCCGAAAATCCCAAGGGCTTTGAGGGAGGTGAGTTCTGGAATCCATTCTGGCCTGATTCCAGTTCTTTACAATCTTCAATTATCTAGGATTGAAGGACAGTGAGGTTGCGCATCCCATCTGGCAGTGTCACCATCTTTGGCAGATTATCTAATCTCAAGGAACGGAGGGAGTGATGAAGGCAACGCCATGGCATCCCTTCTTCCTCCTCTCCTCCTTTGCTTAGAATCAGATTGCTCAAACTCATTAACTCTAAGCTCTCCAAGGCAGTGAGATGCTCCAACTCTCCGCTCACACTCTTCAATTTATGGCAATTATAAATTCTAAGCACTCGAAGGGACGATAAGCAGCTACCGAATACGTCCTCTACTCCTGCTAAACTCTCCACCTTGTAATCCCCAAATATATCCATGGCCTTGAGACACTGACAAGCCTCCATTGGAAAAATCGACTTGAGACGTCCCACGTTACTTGTCATCACACGCCTTAGTTTGGAATTCCCAGATTCATTAGTAATCGTTATTCCAAGGCGTTCATTGAAATCCCCTACCAACTCTAGTTGTTCCAGGGTAGGACAGGGAGGACTACACGTCAGGTTAGGGCACATCCTTATTTCCAGTTCAGAAAGACGAGGAAACGAAGGCAATAGACGACACCCATGTGCTCGCTATTGCTCCACCATCCTTTCAACTTTGGCGTTTAAGATAAGACAAGTGTTTCAAGGGAGGGAAAGAATATTTGTGATTCCCAAGTTCCTTCGCCATCACTGATATCATTACTGCTTCTTGTATCATCTATGCACTCCAATTCATATAAACCATTACGCTGCAGGGTTTTCATATTACACAATTTTCTCAGTAATGGCAGCTGCTGCAACCTTATACACCTGCAAAGGGATAAATTGACAAGATTTGGAAGAAACATTGCCAGGTTGTCTTGTATCCCCCAATTTGGCATTCTCTTACACCCGTAGTGGTCCAATATCAACATTCTAAGCTTAGGATGGGCCTTTAGGTCTTCTAACAATAATCTGTCCTCCAAACCCCTAGCAAGTTCAAGTTCAACGTCATTCAAGAGTTCCTTGTTCTTTATGTAACCTCTTTCCCCAACGTTTTCCACCATATATTCATCAGTAGTTTTCAGGACCCTGATCCGCAAACTGCCTTTTAAATTCTCAAGAGCTTTCATCTGTAATACTATTGTGATTGTGATTGTGGACTGCAATTCTTGCTATAACCTTAGAAAGGAGTTTCAGCAGTTTTTC
Organism: Talinum fruticosum; assembly: GCA_021018815.1. Classification (NCBI taxonomy): domain Eukaryota; kingdom Viridiplantae; phylum Streptophyta; class Magnoliopsida; order Caryophyllales; family Talinaceae; genus Talinum; species Talinum fruticosum. The sequence goes on along the minus strand of JAITYX010000089.1, from coordinate 217,200 downwards.
TTCCATGTATTTCATGATCTTTCGATCAATGGGTTTATGTGATCAGGGGGACCTGCTGGCCACAAAAAATGTGAAATTGAATGTTAACTGTATGATACACCTAAAAGAAGTTGGTTTGCGTGGAGTAAAAAGGCTTTTTTGGGTAAAAATGGTTCATTCAGCAGACTTGTTGGCATTACCAATTCATTCATCGTTAATTATATGTTGCTGATTTCCTCCTACTCATTGGAAATGGAAAGTAGATCGGGTACAACTTGCTTCTTCCTCTTGAATAAGTTATAAAATTTCACTTGAGGAATACACCAAGGGTTTTCCCTTCTCGAGAAACAAATGGGCTATTTCTTTGCAAAATTGTGCTCAATTTCATATGAATTGCTGGAGCAGTAGCTTAGCCTGCAAAGAGTTTCCATGCAGAACTTTCAGAAGTGACTTGGTGTCATAGCTGGTAACAACTCAAAAACATTTTTTGGACCTTTTAGTGTATAGATGCTTTATGCCTTATAGTGCAACTCTTGAGTACCCAACCACTGTCTTGGTCAGCTCTTGGACATTTGGGGTCTTTTCAGGTCTTACTTCTTGCATTTGAATGCTTTAGGTGCTAAGTTGCTGTTTTGCTTGTGAACTCTTTATAGATTTTTCCTAAAATATTTCTCCCTTTGATTTGAACTCTTTGTCAATAAGTCCATGACTATCATCGACCTGAGATTGTCGGATGGGTTTGGGTTGAATTGAGAGTGTAAACAATCTCTGAATGAGCAAGTGTTTTGGAAGTTTGAAAACATAAGCATCATTGTTGAATTATGCATTTTTTAATGGATTTTTGATAATGTCTTGAAATAAATATCTGGTGGGAATGTAGTAAAAGGTTGAGCTTCATAATAATTACATAGTCAGGTTTTACTTCTGTGTAAACCGTGATTCTGTAGTGATGGTAGCTTTGTAAAATATTACCATTCCTTTTTTTTTTTTTGGGGGGAGGTTTTTGTTATAAGCCTATTATCTTTTGGTTGCTTGTTTTATTTGATTTGATTTGATTTGATTTGCTGCAGCAGTTCCGGCATCCATTCTGGCACTGTTTCCAGTTCTTTACAACCGTGAATACCGTAAATACTCAGGGATTGGAGGGCAGTGAGGTAGCGCATCCCATCTGGCAATTTCACCGTCTTTGGCAGATTAACTAATCTCAAGGAACGGAGGGAGTGATGAAGGCAACGCCATGGCATCCCATCTTCCTCCTCCCCCTCTCCTTCTTTGCTTAGACTCAGACTGGGCAAGTTTTGTAAATCTAAGCTCTCCAAGGCAGTGAGATGCTCCAACCCTCCACTCACACTCTTCAATTTCCAGCAATAGTTAATTCGAAGCTTTTGCAGGGACGACAGGCAAGTACGGAACACGTCCTCAACTTCCAATAAACTCTCCGTCTCATCATCCCCGCTTATTTCCAAGGCCTTGAGACACTGGAAAACCCCCATCGGCAGCACCAATTTGAGATGCCCTACTTTGTTAGTCGTAACACTCCTTAAATTGGAATTCCCAGACTCAATGCTTTCCATTATTCGCAGATTTACATTGTAATTCAGTAGAGTCACTTCTTCTACGCTGGGGCAAAGAGGCATAGAGGCCAAGTTAGGGCAATTCCATATTTCCAAATTAGAAAGACAGGGGAATGAGGGCAATAAGGTGTTGATATCATCTCTCCACCATCCTTTCAACTTTGGTAGATCTGATAATTGGAGCTTCTCAAGAGAGGGAAAGAATAATTCTTCAGATTCCAATGCTCCTACACCGCTGCTGTTCCTACTCATTGGTGTATTCTCCATGTATTCCAATTCATACAAATGAATAAGTTTCAAAGATTTCAGTTTACTCAATTTCCCTAGCCCTGACAGGTGTTGCAGCTTATAACAATAATAAAGCGTCATACTGACAAGGTTTGGGAGAAAGCTCTCTTCTCTTGCCCAAGTCGGCATTCTCCCTCCACAATACCATTCCAATTCCAATCTTCTCAGATTAGGATGTGGTTGGAGGTCTTCCAACAATGCTTCCTCAATGTCATAAACCCCTGTTTTGACATCCTTAAACTCCCTCTTTGGAAATGTAATAACAATGTCGGTCAAATGTTGACTCAGACACTTTCCTTTTTACCGCTTTCCATGGCATACTTAGCATTGGTAGGGATATACATCTGGATATGTAGATCTCCTTTTAGGTTATGGAGAGCTTTTATCTCCTCTACCTGATCAGCTAATTGTAGCTCCTCCGTGCTGGAAGTTTTTTCACCAACTATAAAAAAGGCAACTTCCAAAGACAACTCAACTTTCCTACACCCCTTGGAATATGAGTCAGGGAGTAACAATCTGTTGTATCCAACACCCTTAGACTTGTCAATTTGCCCAAGTCTTTTGGCAATTTTTTGAGCTTCCTGCACCTACTTAACCGAAAGATTTGCAAATTATGTTGTTTTCCAATTGAATCAGGAAGCACCTCTAGTTCATCATTACCGGATAGATCGAGATAACGTAGATGCAATAGCTTACCCAATGTACTTGGCAATTCTTTAAGCTTGTTCCACCCTCTTAAATGTAAGGTTTGCAAATTATGTAGTTTTCCAATTGAATCAGGAAGCACCTTTAGTGCATGATTACTGGATAGATCGAGATAACGTAGATGCAGTAGCTTACCCAATGTACTTGGCAAGTTTGGCATCCGTGAATAACTCAAATCCAATGCCCTTAGAGATATCCAATTAGCTAATAAGGTACCCAATGCCTCAGGTGACTCCGGCTGACTATTGCCAACTCCAAGATACGTACGAATCTTAGCACCAGTGAAAAGGCCTTTTGTACCTTGACCCCAGCCCTGATGAACGAGATGTCGAATTTTAGTATTTAAGTTACTCGGGATGCAATTGGATTCAGGGATCTCCTTTCCTGCTACTTCTTGCGCAAGATCGTGCATGAGATCATGCATTTTAACCGAGATTATTTCATCATCTTCGTCATCTTTGTCTACATCTTGGAAAAAGCATCGCCTTAACAATATCGAAAAATATTCATCACCAGCATCTTCAATGCTTTGACCTTCCTCTAAGGGGACAACATAACCTTGCGCCATCCAAAGATTTATCAACATCTCTTTCTTGATTTCATGATCCTTAGGAAATAGTGCACAATAACTGAAGCAAGTCTTCAATGGGGACTCAAGATGGTGATAACTAAATTTTAATATGGGTCCAATGCCATCTTTAAGTTTACCCAGCCCTATCTTTTGAAACAATAGCCACTTTTCTTTAGGATGACCATAAAGAAGACTTCCTACCACCCTTATAGCAAGAGGAACACCAGCACATTTTTTTACTATCTCCTGACCAATTTCGACTAAATCATGAGCATTTTCTAGCTCCCGTCTTTGTCCAAATGACATCCTCTCAAACAGTTGCCATGAATCCTTTTCTGACAATCCATTTAACTTGTGTACATGGTTATCTCCAACAATTGTGGCTGTCTTTTCTGAACGCGTCGTAAACACAATCCAACTCCCCTTAGACCAATCAACAAGAAATTCACCAATTCTAGCAATCGAAGACGGTTCTCACTCCAAATATCATCCAAAACAATAAGGTACTTGTTTCTCGCTAGTTGATCTCGAAGTTCATTCTGTAGGGGTTCCATGGCGAGGTGTTCACGATTTTCTTTTTTAAACAAATCCAAAATCTTACGAAACACAGCCTTTAGATCTAAGGTGTTTTGATCTTGATCAGAGACACAAGTCCACAACCTCAAAGGAAATTCTTTCTCTATCCTGGAATCATTATATACAAGTTGGGCAAGAGCAGTTTTTCCCAACCCTCCCATTCCCACAATAGCAAGGCAAGAAACATCATGTTCAACATCAGGATTTAGCAACCTATGCACGATTTTCTCTACATCATCCTCTCTTCCGATAATATCCTGGACATAAACATAAGAGCAAGTGTCTTCCCTTCTCCTACGGGTAGGTTGGCTGTCTAATTTAAAGCCAAACTTAGTGTGGTCATTGGCAATGCCATCCAACTTCTTTCTAATCTCCTTAACCCCTTGGGACATTTTGTAAGCAGTAGCGAGAGGGTTGAAGCGAGAAAATAAAAGACGAACCTTTTCGGAGACTTTACCACCCTTGACGAGCTTCTTCCTCTGTGCTAGAGTCACAAAGTCATCCAGCAAATCATCAGCATCATAAACAACATCCTTGAGCTGATCAACATAGAGTTGGGCTTGAGGAGGGAGCTCCCCTTGCATTCAGCTTCTTCGAGCACAGCCTTGACGACGTTGACAGTGAGCTCGAGATCCTCCAGGGCAGATTTGTAGTCGAAAATGGAGAAGAGTTCTCTAAGCTCTGGACACTGGAGGGCGTTAAAGAGAGTTTGAACAACAGATAAGGCTGTTCCTATGTCCATTCTTTGACTTTTGAGTTACAGAGGTGATGGGAGATGATACTGCAATATTGGGAGGATAAAATGAAACAAAAGGAGAGGTGAGCAAGTGACTTCCCTTTATTGAGTGAGGGAGGGACACCAAAACTCAATGAATATTTTAATTAAGAGTGAAACTATTGATCTTGAATTCCATCCCCCAATCTAACTTCATTCAACAATAAACGTACTGTGAATTGAATGTCAGCAGGTGGTATTTGTATTTGGGACACTGACAGGACAGGACATGACTGTATGGCCTATAATTCATATTTGTAGGGCCTTAGCCTTTAAATTTCACTACTCTAAATTATTGCTTTCAATTTCACGTTTGTTTGTTATGTGAAACAAGAATATTAATTTTTTTTTATTCCCCACGTCATTTATTTCTTTTCCATTCTTTAGGTATTATCTTTATAAGTTCCTCTAAGTCTAACTAATTTTTTTCATTTAATAAATATGTGACTTTAATTTTTTTATTTCTCATTATATATTAGAAGCAACTTAGTCTTTTAATATAAATTTTGTTATAAATTTTGTATTTCTTTCGTATTCCTTCTCAACCTCGTAGTCTGGTAGTTGCCTATTTCTGAGCCAACTATGATCTTGTCCATTTGAATTTGCTTTAATATAAGTTGCTCTAAGTCTAACTATTCCGAACGCACTTTTTACTTCCTCGATTTTAAAAATAAATTTGTTTTAACTAGTTTTTTTCATTTCATAAAATCTGCCACTTTACAATTTTAATATTGTATTAGTGATAAGTTTATTAATTGTGTTCTTATTAATTATTTTTTTCCTTTACTTTTTTCATTTATTTTTTTCGTTTCTAATGATATATTAGGGCAACTTAGTCTTTTAATATAAATTTTGTCATAAATTTTGTGTTTCCTTCGTATTTCTTCATGACCTTAAAACGACAAAGCATTTTGAAACAGATTGAGTACTCTTATACTAAGCGTAAGACTAATGATCAGTCCCTAATTATCTGGGATCTTCTCAACCTTTATACCTTACTCAATAGTTTTGGTCATTGACTTGTATTCCTTGTAACTCAATTCACTTGTGTAGGGCCTTAATTAACGCGTTCCTCATATTATCTTGATAAGCTTTGTCATCTCACTTTTCTCATTGTCCAGCAGTTGTTGAGGACTCGTAATTTAGGAGTTGAAGTCGCTGCCCTTGGGTAGGAATAAGTTACCTTCCTATATTTTGTATTTTGACTGGTTATGAGCCGACTCTAACATACCAAGGTACAAGAATTTAGAACCACTCACGCGTATATACAAGTTTACTACTCGGAATGACTCATGATATTGGAGTGAAAGTCGTTACTTGTAGGTCGAATATAATCTCATGTCACCTATTCCTAAGTTTTGTACCGGTAAAGTGCTCAAACCCGAAGAAATTAACTTTTCATTTTTGCATTATGGTTGTTATTTTTCTCATTTCATTACATATATGTTTATTAAATTCCTCATTGAGTGCGCAAGACCACACTTCAAAAGCCTTAAACTCTGGTTCTCAACACAAAAATACAAGAGCTCACAAGCATCTTGGGACAAGACCTGTAGGTTGTGGGGGTCCAAGATTGTCTTGGAGAACACCGCGGACCTCTCCATGACTAGTGGATGTCAATGATTGGCTCAAGAGATCATCACAGGCATCCCCATGGTTAGTGACGGCTTTTGATGGCAACCATGGGCTTTCCCACGGCAGCGGGAGAACCTGTGATAGGTTTATTTGGTCATTTTGGCTACTGCTGGACACCACGACCTACTTCACGGCCATGGGGACACCCGTGATGGATGGCAATAGCTCGAAAACTTCAATTTTTTTTTTTGCCTTTTTTCTTGTTTCGTAGGAAACCTATGAGAGGTTTGTTTTTAGAAAATTTTTAGTGTTATAAGTATCATAAAAACACAGTTTAGTTCAAAGGAAATCATCAGCATCATAAACGAAATCCTTAAGCTTGTCAACATAAAGTTGGGCATGAGGAGTGAGTTCCGTCTTGGATTCAGCTTCTTCGAGCACAGCCTTGACGGTGTAGGGACCTTCAGGAAAGTGACGGATGACCAAACGAATAAGAATGTTCAAATGCAAACAATTTCATTTGGCATGGTCTTGAATTTTGATCAATAAACTCCAAATCAAGTTGGAGACCGTACACCCCAATCCCCCACCAGCAACTGTCCAATTCATGAATGCATGTGGAGAAACAGTCCAATTCATGAATGCATGTGGAGAAACACAAGGAGATAGAAATCACGGTTTGGGGTTGTGGGTTTTTCAATGTTTTAGCTTATTTATTTAAAATTAGTGGGTCGGATAAATATTCATCCATATTTGAATGGACCGGTAAGCAAAAATGAGACGTACCGTACCGTACGAATTCTTATTACCTATTGATTTTAAATAAACAAAAAAAAAAGAGATGGACATCATAAAATTAGGAAAGGTTTTATGAGTAGTAGGACCTTCACGAAAGTATTGAGTGACCAAATGCATTAGAAAGTTCAAATGCAATCAACTTCATTTGGCCTGGTCTTGAATTTTTGATCGAAAAACTTACTGTGAATTGAATGTCATCATGTGCTGTGACTTCATTTTCATTGACTTGACTCAATTCACTTGTGTAGGGCCTTAATTAACGCGTTACTCATATTATGTTGATAAGCTTTGTGTTGAGAGAAATATAATACCGCAAGTGCACGGTGTAGGTGCAGCTAGGAACCAGCAAGTACGGGTCGTGTCCACAAGGAACTCGTTTTCAAATACTAAATCCACCTAAAAACTCTAATCTAGGTAAAAACTCGGCTCGACAATGATTTGGTTTTGGATCAACTAATAACAAAATAACTAAGAGAAACCGATGAATAAAAAGCCTTAGATTGGGATTAATCACACTAATATGCTTGAAACTAGAATCGAATACCGCTTGAGATTTGCCTATGCTAGTAGTTTAGAAGAGGGAGACACCAATTAAGCCTATCTTCGCCTACTTTCGAACGTCAAAGACTAATCTTGCACAATCCAATCACCTATTTTCATGGGATTAATAAAGGGCAAAATTACAATGAATGCATCTCACAACCCCCAATTAAAACCTTAATTATTTTCATATCAAAGTTCTAATCGTTCACAACGTCATTCTAGGTAAGTTTTCATCTTTCGATGTTCCACAAAACCCTAATAAAAGCATATGAGTCCTCTCTCGAGGCAATCAATGAAAGAGTGATGAACGAAGTGAATTCTAACCTAAAAGCATAGAACAACCCAATTGGTACTCAATTCATGATTATCAAGGCATAATAGGGATCAATCCCAACCTAAGTAAAGAAATTAGCCCCTAAACATGATACTAAACAATTGACAAAGATTGGAGAAAATAGCCATAGAGAAACAAAGAGAAATTGTGAAGAAAAGATAAAGAGAAGAAATTACGATTACCGAATAAAAAGTTTGATGCGATTCAATCATAAAAACTTGAAGTAGATGAACAATAAAGAGTGTCCTTGAGTCTCCTCTCGAGCCCTCTCGAAACCCTAGCTAAAATCTCTCAATTCTGGAATAGAATCCCTCAACAAATACAATTAGGAAACTTAAATAATCGCCGAAACAAGAGTCGCACGTCCGTGCAAAGTCGCACGGGGTACTGCAGTAAAGTCGCACGGGTACCGTGCGAAAAATCTCGCTGCGTTATGTGCTCTCGCTCGCTTTCGCACGGCCGTGCAGATTATGCACGGGTACCGTGCGCGTCTTCAATCTTCCAGTAACTTGTCGCACGGCCGTGCGAGATGTGCACAGGGGCCGTGCGGCCTTCCTTCACTTTGGGCCTTTCGCTTGATGATCCGCACGGTCATGCAGCCTTCGCACAGGGGCTGTGCGACTTCTCTTGATGTGTTTTAGGCTTCTTTCTTGCCTCCTCTTGGGCCCGAACTCTTCTCTTCATCGCTTTCATGAAATTTACCTCGAATCTCTCAAATTTAAGCCCAAAAACCCGTAATAAAGAGATTTACGAACTTAGGTGACGATAAAGAGAAAATGAGCAAAATCTAACCCAAAACTAAATAAATATCATTGAAATCATCACGAAATTGGGGTAAATAATGCCTTAAAACCGGCAAAAACGAGGTCTAACACTTTGTCATCTCACTTTCCTCATTGTCCATCGCTTTCTAGGACTACTAATTTAGGAGTGAAAGTCGCTACCCTTAGGGAGGAATAAATTACTTTTTAGATTTTGTATTTTGACGGTTGTGAGTCGACACAACGTACCACGGTACAAGTATTCAGAATCATTCACGTGTATGCACAAGTTTACTACTCGGAATTACTCATGATGTCGGAGTGAAAGCCATTACTTGTAGGCCGTAATATAATTCCATGTCACCTTCTTAGATTTTGTGTGAGACCTCGAAATTTCAGGTGCTTGCCTAGTAGTGAATTATTAGAATTTTTCAGAGTCGGAATTAGAAACCCGAGAACCGAAACCGAGCATGGGCTAGCTAAGTTGGGCCTTGAGGAGCAAGTTTGGGCCCAATTAGAATAAAAAGAAAAAGGGATGAGAAATGGGTGAATTGGCTGGCAATTTAGGGATTGCTGGCAGATGAATTAAGGAGAGGAGGATTAGTGTAAAGTGAGAAGGTAGGATGGCCTTCTTGGAGGGAGCCACGAAGAGAGAGAAAGTATCAGGAGAATGAGGGGACCGAGACATTAGAAGGAAAGAAGGAGGAGAAACGGAGGAAGGAAAAGAAGAGAGGCAGCAGAGGAAAGATGCAGAAGCAGAGCAAAGGGGAAGGAGAGCAGAGGGAGACTGAGAGGTGAAGGGAAACGAAAGAAGGAGAAGCAGAGAAAAACGAGAGGAAGCGGAGGAAAGCGAGAGAAGGAGCAAGGGAAGCGAGAGGAGGCAGAACAGAGCGAGAGAGGGGAGAGCGTGAGGGCCAACGGCCGGTGGCCACCCGAACGGCGAGGTCGCCGCCGCTGGTGGGCAAGGGAGAGCTCGGGCTCGGGAGGCCGAGCAGAGCAAAAGCGGAAACAGGGGAAAGCGAGAGGGAGCAGAACGCACGGAGGGAGAGGAAGAGCGAGCGGGCGCGAGAACGAGAAAAACGCCGGAAACCGGCTGCCGGCGGGCACGGCAGGCCCGAGGACAGGCGCTGGACGAAGGAGAAAGGAAAAGGGGAGCGAAGGAAAGAAGAAGCAGAGCAGAGACAGAAGCAGGGGCAGAGCAGAGAGGGAAGCAAGAGGGACGAAGAACCAGAAGCAGAGATAGGCAGAAGAGAAAGCAAAACCCAAATCGAAACCCAATCCGAAACCCTGTAGAACTAAATTCTTAGAACCTCTAAGAATTTAAGGTGAGTAGTCTGAATTCATCCTTTAGATTAAAATGAATTAGGTGGATTGAATATGAATTCGAAGCATGAAATTGGAAACCCTAAGTTAATTGAAGAAGTTAGAGGCCTAAATTCACGAAACTAGCAACTCGCGAATTGAAAAGCATGTTGCGATTTATGCCTAGTTCATGAATTTAATGATATTTGAGCATTGTTGAGCATGATTATTGAGCTGTGTGATTGAGAATTTAGTGAAGTTAGCTTGAACCGAACTATTGAGAAAAATCAGGAAATTGAATTTCATGATTTATGTGCAGATTTTTATGAATTAAGCATGCTGTCTGAATTGTTGCGAAGTCATGTGTAGCTCAAATTTCCTGAAACTTTTACTGCAGCTTCGTGGCAATTTATGGGAAATTCCTGTTAAATTTCGTATGCATTGGATGAGTAGATTGGGAGATATGCAATATTAAGTGCAAATGTTCTGTTTTGGGCTAAATCGCATATAAGTGAGTAACTGAATTAAGAGTTGAGATTTAAGAAGTTATGTGGCTAGATTAAAAGATATTCATTGATTAAGAAAAGTTATAGAACCATTAACCACTTATACGCGATATTGCGCGAGCATGAAAACGATAAGTTCGTCGATTAGAAATCATAAGTGGTATGCTTATGTGATTGTGTGTTTATCTTGAATTACGTTGATTATGAATGACATAAGCATGCGTATGTGAAATGAATGGATTGTGTTGGAGTTGGAACTTGCTTATGTGAATTGCTTGTTTTGAAGAAGTTACGCATGAACGTGTTAAGCATGAATCATATGAATTCAGTGCATCTCTTGAATAAGTAATAAGAAAATAAGAAACATAAAGAACTAAAGAAGGGAGAAAGGATTGTGTTATTGATCTAAGACCCCACGAATTAAAGAACCCTCTGAAGCTATGGCCATAGAAGTGTCTGTCAACCCGAAGCCACGAATTATTTTGCTTCTACGAATTATTGACAGTATGCGTCCTTCAGGGAAGGGAGGCCGCCTCGAGGCCACGAATTATTTTGCCTCGAGGCCACGAATTAGCCTCCGTGAACTGAGCCCACGAATTATTTTGGCTCCAAGAACTGGGTCTTTAGAGCAGAACATAAATCTTCTTTCCATTCGAACTAAGAAGACTTAAAAGAATTATGATATGAAGAAACGAATGATCGTGCATATCGAACAAGAAAGAACGAACCGATGAATTATGAAATGCATGATTGAACTTAAGAAGAAGAATAAGAAGAAGATCGAATCCTGATTTCATATGAGATGAATACCATGAGAACTAAGATATGATTTACGTGATGAATGAATTGCATGATGAGTGATTATATGATTTACTTGCGTAGAAAGACGAATGATGCATGTTTAATTGAATTCATGAATAAGTGATGTCATTATGATTCTCGGCAAGTTGGTAAGTTTAGAATCTCGCATGTCTTAAACTTATTTGATCTGAATCGCATGTTATGAATGAGTTATGAACTTACGTGTGTTTGTTAATGAATTAATGTGCAAAGTGAAACCCGGGGTTGAGTTTGGGTTATTCACTGGGCTAGTGAGCTCATGACATCACCAACATTTCAGGTGCAGAAGTTAAGACCGGCAGGAGTTGCCTTTGGCTTTTGGAAATAGCAGATGAATAGGAGATGCTGGGCTTACTACTTGTTTTTCTGTCTTTTGTTTAGAAAGATGTTGTAAAGACTATTGTATGTGAGCTTAAGTTTGATTATGAATGTAAAATTCCTATGTGAATACTCCGAGCGTGTGGCTCGTTGAGTTGTGTTGTGTTTCTCCGAGCGTGTGGCTCGTTGAGTTTTAGATTGTGTTTCGTGCAGGGTTAGGGCTTTAAGCCCATGGGTTTAGCCAGTTTACAGAGGAAACTCTGCCGAAATTTCCAGAAAAACCTTTGAAAGCCTAGAATTACGTTTCCGCCAATCCAAGAAAGGGTTATTAACCCCAAGTTGAGATCTTAAGCAGCCTTAGGGGTTCCTCTCGGGAACCCTGGCATGTAATACTCCTAGGGTGGGTCTAGGGGTGTTACATTTTGTACCGGTAAAATGCTCAAACTCCAAGAAATTAGCTTTTCATTTTTGCATTATGGTTATTATTTCTCTCATTTCGTTACATATATGTTTATTAAATTTCTCAGTGAGACCTAAGACTATACTTCAGAGGCTTCAACTCGATTCCCGACACAAAAATACAAATCTCACAAGAATCTTGGGACAAGACCCGCACGTCGTGGGGGTTCAAGATTGCTTTGGAGGCCACCGCGGACCTCCCCATGGCCAGTGGAGGTTAATGGTTGACTCTAGAGGTTATCACATGCCTCCCCATGGTTGGTAGCAGCTTCTGATGGCTACCACGGGATTTCCCACGACCAATGGGAGAACCCGTGGTGGGTCTATTTTGTCATTTTGGCCTCTGCTGGCCACCACCACCTGCCCGACGGCCATGGTAACACCCGTGGTCGATGGCAGTGGCACTCCATTTGGGTGTTTTTCTTTTTTGTTGGAAACCTAAGAGAAGTTTGTTTTTAGAAATCTTTTAGCATTATAAGTATCATAAAAACACATTTTAGTTCAAAGGAAAATCATCAGCATCATAAACAACATCCTCGAGCTAGTCAACATAGAGTTGGGCTTGAGGAGTGAAGCTCCGTCTTGGATTCAGCTTCTTCGAGCACAGCCTTGACGATGTTGACAGTATGTCCGAGATTTTCCAGCTCCAACTTGTAACCCAAACTGGAGCAAATCTCTTTAAGCTCTTTGCATTGTAGGGCGTCAAATAGAGTTTGGGCAGCAGAGAAAACTGTTGCAAAGTCCATTCTTTTATTTTGAGGCAGAGCTGAGCAATATAGATTGGAGATGATACTGCAAGGAGGGTACACTAACAAGGAGGTGAACTTGATTAAAAAAAGAAAACAAAGAAAGAGGTGAACACTTCACAAAATTAAGAAAGCTTGTTATGCGTAGTGACCTTCAGGAAAGTGATGGATGAGCAAACGAATAAGAAAATTCAAATGCAAACAACTTCATTTGGCATGGTCTTGAATTTTGATCGATAAACTCCAAATCTAATTGTTCCTAATTGAAGGCACTCCTTTTCTTTTCTAATGAGTATAAGATTAAATTTCAGCCCCTAATTAACTTGGATCTTCTCGACCATTTTGTAGCAGCGATATGTTTTTTGCCTATTTCTGGACCAACTGTGTTCTTGTTCATTTAAAATTGCTAATGTTCCTCATAATAGTTGACATGAACAAACCCAAGTTATCTATCCGTTCATTGTTTGGTCGAATTTGATTTGTTATTTATTTGTCAGTTCTTATTCAATATATTCCGTGTGGATTAACTCGCAACTTTACTTAATGTATAGCTATGTAGGTACAATCTGATTTTCTTACCATTGCAAAGTTTCTAGAATTATCACAAGATGACTATATCGACTAACAACTATATATAGATACGAAGTGGTAAATTTCTCCCAAATTGAATCCATCTTTTCAAACAGAGTGCCTCAAGCATCTTCCAACAATAACAAGTGCACAAAACAATCCAGTAATCACCAAACATCCGTCCAAAAAAACAAAAGAAAAGTCTGAGCAAAAAGGAACGGAAGTAACGACACTGTCTGCTACTTGAATACTTTGGATAAGACTCAGGTATCGGATACATAGGTGACAAAGGGCACAAATTAATTATCTATTATTCTATTTATTTGGGATAAAATCAATCATACAAAATTCCTTAGATTCGGAAAGGAGTAGAACTTTCATATGCAAATTAGAAACTTTCTGAGGGAAACTACATATGTATAATCTGAAAAATTTCCCACATATTCATCAGAATAGAGGTGAGAATTACAGAGTGGTGAAGCTAAAACTGGGTCTCTATTTATAGTATTTCAACGGTGCTGCTTGAATTGCCAGGAAGCCTACTCGTGGGGCCGGATGGATTTATGCGGATGACAGTAAATTGGGAACAACAGCATCTATACTGTAAAGTAATTCATGAATATTTGCTGGGAAATTTCATAACATTGATTCGTCTTAGATCTTACAAGACATACAAATACTAAGAGGGCCGTCATCAAACTTGCAAAACAAAAATGATAGCAATATACAGTGTTAGGTGTGGCTCAAATCTCCTAGTTTTTTGTTTAGCTCTTGATGTCACGACCAAGCCGAATCCATCATAACCGTGCCATGTATTGCGACAGTTTCAACACTTAGTTTGTGGGACTATTTTTCAGGGGTTTTGGAGCAGTGAAGTGGGCTGATTTTGGGCAGCAAACGTGGCCTATTTTTCTGGGATATTCAAGGGGTAGTGGGCATATGTTTCAGCTGTCTTCATGGAGTTGTGGGGCAGCGAACATGGCTAATTTTCTGCAGTGTTTTTTGGAGTGGTGGGCACTCAATTTGCAGCATTAAGAGCTCCTTAATCATGTTAATTAAGGGATAAATGGGCAGCGAATTGTGCAGTAATTTTAGGAGCAATTACTCGGTGAGTGGGCAGCAAGTTAGGGAGCATTTCCCATCATCATCAAGTGAGATTGGAGGAGAGTTGAGTATATATAAACTCTTGTGAGGCTATACGTGACAGAGCAAGCCAAAGAAATTAATTCCCCAACATTGTTGAGTGAGTTTGAGAGAAATATTGTGAGAGAATTAGAGATTCTTATCGTTGATCAAATCATTGTTCGATTGTGATCAATTTGTATTTTCTCAAATCATAGTGAATTATTTGTCACCTCCGTGGTTTTTCCCGAGTTGGGTTTTCCACGTAAATTCATTGTGTCCATTGATTTAGTATCTTCATTTATTTGTTCAAATTTTTGATTATCATAAGACCTCCTATATTACGCTTCCGCATCAAGTCGCTCAAAATTTCCTAACATACAGTAGTATTCATTTAGCAGCAGGAAATAGAATAGCTCTGCCAATTCATATCAGCAAAGTAAAATTAATAAAAATAAAAAAATAGAGCAGCTGCACAATCACTCTAGACAGGGCCAGCAAAGTACAAGAAATGATCTGAAAGATGACCATAAGGTAGGCTCGAGTTGTAATGATCCTATACACAACCCACTTCTCTGAATATCCATAAGATGTCAGAATCTGCATTTTGTTTAATAAAGGAAATGATTGCTGCCGCCAAAACAAGTACTACGATTACAAGAGCTTTCACTCCTTCTGTTGAGCGCGGATCTGATATTTGAAAAACAAGAGTCAGTCTCGGACACTTCCGTAAATTCAGTTGTCTTTCTGCTTCTGATGACAGTTTTTGTTCTTGAGGGTGCATTGATTGTCTTGCATAATTTGTAGCCCTCCGTCTCATTAGTATTTGTGAAAACGATCTAGTTTCTGTGCCTTGGGCCACCCCCGGGTGTACATGCTCCTTTAAATTGTTCATGTAAGACCACAAACTGCAACAGTTCTATGGGAGCACATACTTTTGGGAGTGGTATAGCATCTACTATATTTCTGGAACCCTTTATCCTGCAGATACACTTGTACATTGTAATATTTACATAAGGTTGATTTGGATAAACATAGTTCGAGCCATGCTCGTCCATTCAACCATCACTAAGGACCTAAGGTGCCCTCATCTAAAATTTCTAGATCTGTTATTGTTAGGTAAGGTGCCCGCATCAGATTATACATGAAAGGACTTGATGGAGCAAAACAGTATCATCAGAGTATGTAAGAGTAAAAGTAAACCAATCTTGTAACTGTACTCAAGTTCGGACTTCTGCATTAATTTATCAAAGCATTGACATGATATTGGCATATCTATTAATATATGAAAAGAGAGTTTGTTAACTCTTCTCCCTTAATTATAGGGAAAGCCTAAATAATAATGGCATCAATACATCAGAACTCTACTATTGAGTTGTGCATAACCTTCATCAAATAATTTTTTTTTTAAATGGGATAATGAAACAAGTAGCCTAAATTATAATTCAATACTCCGAACTAAAAGGGGAGTAGATAGTGTGTTGTTTGTGAACCTGTTTACTTGCAAACTCTTACATGAACATCCCTGAAAGCAGGATAATAAAATTATAATCCAATATTTTCATCTCACCCCTTATGTTCATATGAATTCCATTTATTTGGTAACCTTCGTTTGCTACTCGATAAAGGGTGAAAAGGACATGAATATTGGGGGTATCGTGTTGAAATATACTTCGCCTTGAGCAAATACTTAAGTAACTAAACATGGTCACGTTGATACAAAACATTACCTTTCCTTTTGGGTATGATGATTCCCGAACTTTAAAACAATCTCAAAAGTGTACTGATATCTATCTGTAACTGAGAATTGGTAAGGGGAAAACAAAAACCAATTAATGCCTAAAACATAAGAAACGACTTTTCCCCTTTTCCCTTTAACTTATTTCATGCCACTCCATGTCAATCCTCGCCTCGAAACTAATTTACTTGTCAAAGTGCCAATCAAAACGTCATCCCCATAAATGCCATCAAAGAAAGCAACTGCGAGTGCCATATCTGTCACCTGAATCCTTATTAGTCTTTTAGGATACTCGAAGAGTCTGGCGAAAGGAATCAGTCTTTTAGGATAATGAAACAATGTCGGTCAAATGTTGACTCAGACACTTTCCTTTTTACCGCTTTCCATGGCATACTTAGCATTGGTAGGGATATACATCTGGATATGTAGATCTCCTTTTAGGTTATGGAGAGCTTTTATCTCCTCTACCTGATCAGCTAATTGTAGCTCCTCCGTGCTGGAAGTTTTTTCACCAACTATAAAAAAGGCAACTTCCAAAGACAACTCAACTTTCCTACACCCCTTGGAATATGAGTCAGGGACTCACAATATTTTATATCCAACACCCTTAAACTTGTCAATTTGCCCAAATCTTTGGGCAATTCTTTGAGCTTGTTGCACCTTCTTAAATGTAAGGTTTGCAAATTATTCAGTTCTCCAATTGAATTAGGAAGCATCTCCAGTTCATCATTATCAAATAGATCGAGATAACGTAGATGCAGTAGCTTAGCCAATGTACTTGGCAATTTTTTGAGCTTCATGCACACTCTTAAATGTAAGGTTTGCAAATTATGTAGTTCTCCAATTGAATCAGGAAGCACCTTAAGTGCAATATTATGGGATAGATTGAGATAACGTAGATGCAGTAGCTTACCCAATGTACTTGGCAAGTTTGTCATCCCTGGACGACTCAAATCCAATGCCCTTAGAGATATCCAATTAGCTAATAAGGTACCAAATGCCTCAGGTGATTCCGGCTGGCTCTTGCCAACCCCAAGATACGTACGAATCTTAGTAGCAGTGAAAAGGCTTTTTGTACCTTGACCCCAGCCCAAATGAATGAGATGTCGAATTCTGGTATTTAAGTTGCTCAGGATGCAATTGGATTCAGGGATCTCCTTTCCAGCTACTTCTTGCGCAAGATCGTGCATGAGATCATGTATTTTACAGGCAACAATCTCACCTTCTCCATCTTTTTGGACATCCTGGAAGAAACAACGTTTCAGCAATATAGTGAAATATTCTTCGCCTGCATCTTCTATGCTCTGTCCTTCATCCAAGGGGATAACAAAGCCTTGTGCAATCCAAAGGCCAATCAACATCTCTTTCCTTATTTTACAATCTTTTGGAAATATAGCACAATAGCCGAAGCATGTCTTTAGCGGTGGCTCTAGATGAAGGTAACTGAGCTTCAATACAGGTTCGATACCATCTGCACCTTGTTTAATTCTTCCTAAGCCAACCTTACGAAATGATTGCCACTTCTTTTTGTCTTGACCGTATAAAGCAGATCCTACCACTCTAATGGCAAGTGGAACATTTGCACATTGTTTGACAATCTCTCGTCCAATTTGATCTAACTCAAAACAATTTGTTTCCTCATTCCCTTGACCAAAGGCCGCCTTCTCAAATAGCAACCACGAATCCTCATTTGATAATCCCTTCAAGTCATATATTTCACTGCTTACAATTGTGGCTGTCATTCTCGAACGCGTAGTCACCAGGACCCGACTTCCCTTCAAACCACCCATCAAGAACTCCATCAACATAATCCATTTGTGTCGATCCTCATTCCATAAATCATCCAGAACAAGCAAATACTTGTTTCTTTCTACTTGTTCTCGAAGCTCCTTTTGCAGCAGATCCATTGAAAGGTCTTCATGCTTAGAACCCTTAGCAGATTCCACAATCTTCTCAAATATGACTTCAGTTTCATTGACTTGTATTCCTTGTGACTCAATTCACTTCTGTAGGGCCTTAATTAACGCGTTCCTCATATTATCTTGATAAACTTTGTCATCTCACTTTCCTCATTGTCCAGCAGTTGTTGAGGACTCGTAATTTAGGAGTTGAAGTTGTTGCTCTCAGGGAGGAATAAGTTACCTTTCTAAATTTTGTATTTTGAAGGACTGTGAGCCGATTCTAACGTACCACGATACAGAAATTCAGAATCACTCACGTATATACACAAATTTACTATTCAGAAGGACTCGTGATATCGGAGTGAAAACCGTTACTTGTATGTCAGAATATAATCTTATATCACCTATTTCTTGGTTTTGTACCGGTAAAATGCGCAAATACCAATAAATTAACTTTTCATTTTTGCATTATGGTTGTTATTTCTCTCATTTCGTTACTTATATGTTTATTAAATTTCTCAGTGAGGCCCGAGACCACACTTCAAACGCTTAAACTTGATTCTTGACACAAAAATATAAGGCTCACAAGTATCTTGGGACGAGACCCATAGGTTGTGGGGGTCAAAGATTGTTTTGGAGAACACTGCGGACCTCCCCATGACTAGTGGGTGTCAATGATTGCTTTAAAGATCATCACAAGCCTCCCTATGGTTAGTGATGGCTTCTGATGGCCACCATGGGCATTCCCACGGCAGCAGGAGAACCCGTGATAGGTGTATTTAGTCATTTTGGTTACTGCTGGTCACCACGACCTGTTTTACGGCCATGGGGACATCCGTGGTGGATGGCAATGGCGCGAAAACTTCATTTTTTTGCCTTTTTTTCTTTTTTCGTAGAAAACCTGGAAGTGATTTGTTTTCAGAAAATTTTTAGTGTTATAAGTATCATAAAAACACTGTTTAGTTCACAGGAAAATCATCAGCATCATAAACGAAATCCTTAAGCAGGTCAACATAGAGTTGGGCATGAGGAGTGAGTTCCGTCTTGGATTCAACTTCATCGAGCAAAGCCTTGACGGTGTAGGGACCTTCAGGAAAGTGATGGATGACCAAACGAATAAGAATGTTCAAATGCAAACAACTTCATTTGGCATGGTCTTGAATTTTGATCAATAAACTCCAAATCAAATTGTTCCTAATTGAAGGCAGTCCTTTTCTTTTCTACTGAGCATAAGAGTAAAATTCGACCCCTAATGAAATACAGTTCCTACAAATTCCATTAATTCAATGAAAGGAAATACATCATATCCTAATATGCGCACATTGAACCATTTGAAATCAGAATCACAAACTTGTTAATTATCAAAGTAACTTGCCTAATTCAGGTACTGCAGTAGGATGTTTATCCTAAAAACTTTATTAGCAGAACAAGTAGCTTTACGAACTTATATGCCTAAAACATATTGAACAGCTTTTTCCTTATTACTCTGATTAAATTTAGTAATTATTCATTTTTCTTTTTTGCACTGACTTACACTCTTGATTATTCTTTTTTTTTTTTTTAAGGGCGGGCGGGGTAGCATTGAAAATGAGGGATTCTCACATATTGAGCATAGAAGTTGGGGTATTTTCATCAGAAAAATTCAAGTAAAATTTAATCAAACCGTATTTACAAATAGTAGAAATTTTAGTTAAGACTAATGTCTTGGATACTTTGGATTCAGATTTGCTTCCCCCATTCCTTTGCGGGTCATTCATATCCAAAAGGGGGAGCGCAAAAATTTGTCACACAATATTCTATTTATTTTGGATAAAATCAATCCTACAAAATTCCTTAAATTCAGAGCTAGATTGGCTAAGTAGAAAGAAGCAGAACTGTAGTTTCAGAAACTTTTCGAAGAAAACCACATGTTTATGCAATATGCAGGTTCAGGGAAGCAGAACTGTAGTTTCAGAAAAATTTCCCACATATTCATCTGAAAAGAGGTGAGAATTGGCTCTTTGTTTATAGTATTTCAACATTGACTCTTGATTCTCTTACTAATTTAATTTAGTTTAGTTTTTAAATTCTTTTTTTTTTTGAAAGGTATTTTTTAAATTCTTAGATATGTGAATTAATCTTAGGTACCTTGAAATATAATAAGTTTATTTTTTAATCTTAAGAGTACTAAGTGAGTCACCCGAATTATAAAAATTACATTTGTACCCTTAATTTCTTTTAAAATAAAAAAGCAAATTAAGAAGCAAACCATGTCCATATTGCTTGTTTCTGAAACAAGCAACGGATAGGAAAGGATGCAATGCAGGTTCAGGGAAACAGAGCTGTAGTTTCAGAAAAATTGTGTTGATAGTATTTCTGTGAGTAATATGATAGTGGATGTTATCTTACGAAGATAAAAGCATGTGAATAAGGTTGTGACTCGTGAGTTATTCTCCTCTTACTTATTGGTTATGTGAGGAAACATCATAGATGTGTAAGCATTGCTCATCGGAATAAGACCCGATTGTACAATATTTAACTCTATCCTTTAATTAGATGTGCTTACAAAGAGCACCAAACAATTGCTGGCTTGGTGGCAAAAAAAAGATTAGAAGGGCATCACAATACAATTGAGAAAGATTGAGAATCGAACCCGAGACCTAACATATCCACGATCTCAGTCTTCTAGAATTATGAATTTGCTTGAGCTCCATGAATGTCGCACCGTGGTAATAGACCTAGCTCGTTTTGATTGCATTTTTTTGTACAAGTTCATTTGGCAAATCAAAGTTATAAATCCCTAAGCGAGCATAAAATTAACTTGAACAAGATCTAAACTCTTGAAAATTTTTAAAAATAAATTAGTTGTACAATGATATTCTTGAAGAAATTATGTTAACATTAAAACAAAAGAGAATTCGAGCAAAGAAGATCAAGATTTGGATTTAATATAGAGGTGAATCAACTTTATAAAATGCATGCAATCTAAGTGGAAAGTGCAATTCATTTTCGGGCAAATTTCGTTTGTGTTTTGGGATGTAGGAGGCAATACAAAGGGAGCACCCACACAAAAATGTGATAATACTTAGGACTTAGGAAAGTGGTGGATGACCAATGTACGTTCTATATACATTGGATGTCATCACTTGTGTGGCGTTTGAATTTCACTGTTTCACTATTTCTCTTGAATATTGCTTCCATTTAACTTTCATTTGGTTGCTCACATATCAGTAATTATACTATGGATTTGGGACTTGTAACCCTAGATCATGTGTAAATGAATGGAAGGGGCAAACAGAAAATAGGAGGTTTTAGGTTGTAAAATAAAAAAGCTTTTACGATTGAAAGCTCTGATATCATATTTAATAACCAACTCAATAATAATCTTAAGTTAATGATTGAAAGCTCCGAAATAGGATTGAACGTATGATTGAAGGCTCATAAATAAATTTATATTCTAACACGGTCTTTTGCATTTTTTATGGTTTGTCTTATAATTTCCAGGAAACAACCAAGGACATTAACCTTGTTCCTCGTAGTTGTATGTAGATCTATGTTATTGTTTTCACTGTTTATAGTGTTGATAAATTGTTTTACTTATATTCCAAAATGATTGTTTTCCTGTTCTACTGAGCAGAAGACTAAAATTCTATCCCCTTTTTTCGATCATTGATTAATTTCTCTAAAAAGACAAAAAAAAAAAATGAAACCTAATGTATAAAAATAAAAGTTGCAAATAAACACCTATAAATAGGAGTGCCTCTGTTTGTCTTACTACAAAAGAAGTTGCAAATTCTATCCCCTTGTTAATGGATCTTCTCGAGTCTTTTTATAGCAGTGTTATGTTATTTGCTTATTTCCGAGCCAACTGTATTCTTGTCAGTTTGAAATTGCCTCTGTTTGTCTTACTGCAAAAGAAAATCTGAGTATGATTGATATCAACAAGAGTTATCTATTGGTTACATTGTTTGGCCAATACAATTTGAACGTTGTGTAATGGGCTCGAAAGCTTTGAGATGAAAAGGAAATCAGAAGTATTTAAGGTGGCTGATGGAGAAATTACTATCAAGCAGTAACTCGTCCATTTTACGAAAGAGCAAAAGAAGCTGTCTTGCAATAATTCAGGGCAGAAAAGTCTGAGCAAACACTACAATGAGGGCTTAGAAAGCTACTTCTACTACCCATTTTTTATTTTTAACTTTTTTGGGTGTGCGGAATTGCAAGTATGACATCCAGTAATCAAAGAATAATTTCAGAAATTCCAGCGAAAATGGTGAAGAAATTGAAGGAGAGACAAACACTAGAAAAGCAAGAAAATAATGACTGCTGGGCCATAATATTTTGAAATAGGCAAAACACATGCAGGAAGCTTTTCCAAAAGTGTGAGGAGAAGACTTATAAAGTCAGGTCTTCTAAAATATATTTTGCAAGTGGAAAGCAACGAGTCAAGTTCGTTGAAATTTACTCGATTTTTGCCTTAAGAGAAACAAGTGCTGATGTTTCTGCATCATATCAAACTTTAACCAAATTTGAATTTAGTGTAATCCATGTTGGCCATCATAATGTCCAACAAAATTGTGTGGGTATATTTATGTGAATAATATGGTAGTGGATGTTGTCTTACATAGATTAAAAACAAATTGTCTTGAGCATGTAGATAAGGTTGTGAGTTATTTCCCTGCTATTTATTGGTTATGTGATAAAACATCATAGCTTGTAAGCATTGTTCATCAGAACAAGGCCCGATTATATAACATTTAACACTATCCTTTAATTATATGCGCTTACAAAGGGCACCAAGAATTGTTGGTCTAGTGGCAAGCAATCGACATTTCCACCTTCTCCTCAAAAGTTCGAACTTTGGGAGACAATTTCCTTACAAGTCGTGCAACAGAGTCAGGGTAAGTTATGAACTTAGGCTATAAACTTAGGGTTGGTATCGCTATCCTCCTCGAACCTTCAATCTCAATTGCGGTTATCCTCGACATAGAAGCCCAGTTGGGTGACCCACATTTATCCTTGTTAAAAAAAAATACTTAGAAGGCTTGCACAATACAAAGGAGAAGGAGAAAAATCGAGATCTAAGATACCTATAACCTCAGTCTTTAATAAAAGAACTTTAAATTTGCTTTTTTTTTTAAAAAAAAAAGAGCTCTCTCAATGTCACACCGAGGTGACAACCTAGCTCGTTTTGATTGCATTTTTTTTTTTTTTTACAAATTCATTAGGCAAATCAATAATAATAAATCAACCTATGTATGACTTCACCCTAACCGAGCATAAAATTAATTCGAACAAGATCTTAACTGTTTTGAAAATTTTAAAAAATACATTAGTTGAAGAATGATATTCCTGAAGAAATTATGTTAACATTAAAACAAAAGAGATAGTGAGGTAACCAACAAGCTGATTTGGGGTCTCGGCCATCAATCGCTTTCCCTTGGGCTGTATAAAGTCCAACTAAACTATCTCTAGATAAAGACATTGTATGTCCATCAAATGATATAAACTTTGTCGTTGTTCAAGGGCCAGTTCAACCGAAAGGCCAATATAATAGTTAAAGTTCATGAATAAGTTCATCCTCAAACAAGCCCCTTTACATAAATGACCTTTAAGCTGGAAACTCTTTGTACAATCCCACATTTGGTACACTAATTCTATATATTCTTGGCGTGTGTTGAATTGGTGCCAAAGCCTTGAGATCATAAGAGTATTGCAAATTCAAGAGGTCGTAAATCAACTAATTATGAAGCAGTAAATTCCAACCAGGCTGATTCCATCTTTGTAAAGCGAATTACTGTCCAATCATAAAAAAATTCGCCCAACAGAAAATAAGAAAAAGATGAATGTACTAAAATCAAAATACACAATGCAGGGCTAGAAAAGTATGAACAAACAATGAAAGCAGCAAAATAGATATAACAGTGGCTTCCACTTTAATATTTTGCCCAGATGATGTTTATCCCTAGTAGGAAAACCTCACTTGGCTCCACTCATTTATAAAATGCCACGAGTAGGCACATTCTTTGAATCACAGTGCCGTATAAGCCCCAATTTCCATGCTGAGTTTGAAGGCATTGTTGTCAAGCTGCCGTTTAGGCGCCAAGGTCCGTATCTCATAGGTCTGTTGGAAACAACAAAAGGAATGAAAATATTACAACGAGGATCAGGTTGAAGAGCAAAAACTACTTTGCTGGACAATGAAAAAGGTCGTTGGTCCTTGAACCAAAAAAAGAAAAAGAAAAAAATTACAACGAGAATCAGGTAATTGCAGGAAGAAAGATAATTAAGATAGCGTATAATACGGTAGACAACGGTAGACCGTAGATGGACAAAGATAATGGGGTAAAACGAATTACCTTGTCTCATCGTCAAATGTGGAAATATCAAAGTCAGGGATGTGTTGAATTTTTGGCCAATCTTCCCCGGTGGGTTTGTGGCATCGTTCCTTGAGGTCGGCTGGACACAAATAAATATGAAGTTTTTTGAGGGAGGTGAGTTCCGGCACCCATTCTGGCACTGATTTCAGTTCACAAGAGTCAATTATCAGGGATTGGAGGGCAGTGAGGTAGCGCATCCCATCTGGCAATTTCACCATCTTTGGCAGATGACCTAATGTCAAGAAACAGAGGGAGTGATAAAGGCAACGCCATGGCATCCCATCTTCCTCTTCTCCCTCTCCTTCTTTGCTTAGACTCAGTTTGTCCAAGTAGCTTAATTCTAAGCTCTCCAAGGCAGTGAGATGCTCCAACCCTCCACTCACACTTTTCAATTCCCAGCAGGACTCAATTCGAAGCTCTACCAAGGACGCCAAGCAGGTACGGAAAACGTCCTCAGCTTCCAATAAACTCTCCATCCGATCATCCCATGTTCTTTCCTCTCTTATTTCCATGGCCTTGAGACACTGAAAAGCCTCCATCGGCAGCACCAATTTGAGATGCCCTACTTTGTTAGTCGTAACACTCCTTAATTTGGAATTCCCAGACTCAATGCTTTCCATTATTCGCGGATTTACATTGTAATTCTCTAGAGTCAGTTCTTCTACGCTGGGGCAAAGAGGCATAGAGGCCAAGTTAGGGCAATAGTTTATTTCCAATTTAGAAAGACAGGGGAATGAGGGCAAAAGGTGTTGTTATCATCTCTCCACCATCCTTTCAACTTTGGTAGATATGATAATTGGAGCTGCTGAAGGGAGGGAAAGAATAATTCTTCAGATTCCAGTGCTCTTACACCAGTGTCGCTCCGACTCATTGGTGTATTCTCTATGTATTCCAATTCATACAAACTACAAAGTTCCAAGGTTTTTAGTTTACTCAGTTTCCCAAGCCCTGACAGGTGCTGCAACTTAAAACAGAAATCAAGCTTGATATTGACAAGGTTTGTGAGGTTCTCTTTTCTTGCCCAAGTCGGCATTCTCTCTCCACAATACCATCCCAACTCCAATTCTCTCAGATTAGGATGGGGTTGGAGGTCTTCTAACAATGCTTCTTCAATGTCATAAACCCTTGTTTCGACATCCTCAAATTCCCTCTTTAGAAATGTAATAGCAATCTCGGTCAAATGTTGACTCAAACACTCTCTTTTCTACCACTTTCCATGCCATACTTAGCATTGGTAGGGATATACATCTTGATATGCAGATTGGCTTTTAGGTTATGAAGGGCTTTTATCTCCTCTAGCTTATCAGCTAATTGTAGCTCCTCCATGCTGGAAGTTTTAGCACCCACTATAAAAAAGGCAATTTCCAAAGAGAACTCAACTTTCCTACACCTCTTGGAATATGAGTCAGGGACTGAAATTTTGTCATATCCAACACCCTTAAACTTGTCAATTTTCCCAAGTCTTTTGGCAATTCTTTGAGATTCATGCACTCAAATAAAAGTAAGGTTTGCAAATTATGTAGTTTTCCAATTGAATCAGGAAGCAACTCTAGTGCATCATTACCAGATAGATCAAGATAACGTAGATGTAGTAACTTACCCAATGTAATTGACAATTCTTTGAGCCTCCAACAATTACTTAAATGTAAGATTTGCAAATTATGCAGTTCTCCAATTGATTCAAGAAGCAACTCTAGTGCATGGTTATTGGATAGATCGAGATAACGTAAATGTAATAACTTACCCAATGTAGTCGGCAAGTTTGTCATCGCTGAATAACTCAAATCCAACGCCCTTAGAGATATCCAATTAGCTAATAATGTACCAAATGCCTTAGGTGACTCAGGTTGACTATAGCCAACTCTAAGATACGTACGAATCTTAGTACCAATGAAAAGGCTTTTTGTACCTTGATCGAAGCCCTGATGAATGAGATGTCTTATTGTAGAATTTAAGTTACTCGGGTGCAATTGGATTCAGGGATCTCCTTTCCTGCTACTTCTTGCGCTAGATCGTGCATGAGATCGTGCATCTTAAACGAGATTATTTTATCATTTTCGTCTTTGCATACATCTTGAAAAAGCATCTCCTTAACAATATCGAAAAATATTCATCACTGACATCTTCAATGCTTTGACCATTATGAAAGGGAACCACAAAACCTTGTGCAATCCAAAGGTTGATCAGCAACTCCCTCTTTATGATAAAATCCTTTGGGAATAGTGCACAATAACTGAAGCATATCTTTAATTGTGGTTCAAGATTAAGGTAACTAAGCTTCAATATGGGCTCAATACCATTTTGGCCTTGCATAATTTTTCTTAACCCAAACTTCTGAAATGATAGCCACTTCTTTTGTCCTGACCATATAGAGTAGTTCCTACCACTCTTATGGCAAGCGGAACACTTGCACATTGATTGTCTTTCATTATTTGTAGTCCTCCGTCTCATTAGTATTTTTGAAAACGATCTATTTTCTATGCCTTGGACCTATACCATACCCCCGGGTGTACATCCTCCTTTAAATTGTTCATGTAAGACCACAAACTGCAACAGTTCTATGGGAGCACATCCTTTGGGAGTGGTATAGCATCTACTATATTTCTGGAACCTTGTATCCTGCACCCAATTGATACACTTGTACATCGTAATATTTACATAAAGTTGATTTGGATAAACATGTTTCGAGCCATGCTTGTCCATTCGACCATCACTAAGGACCTAAGGTGCCCTCATCTAAAATTTCTAGATCCGTTATTGTTAGGTAAGGTGCCCTTAGCAGATTATACATGAAAGGACTTGATGCAGCAAAACAGTATCATCATAGTATGTAAGAGTAAAAGTAAAACAATCTTGTAACTGTACTCAAGTTTGGACTTCTACATTAATTTATCAAAGCATTGACATGATATTGGTATATCTATTAATATATAAAAGGAGAGTTGGGTTAACTCTTCTCCCTTAATTATAGAAAAAGCGTAAATTATAATGGCATCAATACATAAGAACTCTACTATTGAGTTGTGCATAACCTTCATCAAATAATTTTTCTTTTAAAAATGGGATAATGAAAAAAATGAAACAAGTAGCCTAAATTATAATCCAATACTCTGAGCTAAAAGGGAAGTAGACAACGTGTTGTTTGTGAACCAGTACACTTGCAATCTCTTATCTGGACATCCCTGAAAGCATGATAATAAAATTCAATGACCCCATTCTGTAGTAATTTTGTTTTCACCCTTTATTTTCGTAATCAAATGCAGTTCATATGAATTCCATTTATTAAGTAACCTTCATTTGCTACTCGAATAGAGGGTGAAAAGAACATGAATATTGGGGGTATTATGTTGAAATATATTGTGTCTTGTTGCAAATACTAAAGTAACTAAACATGATCAGGTTGGTACAAAACATTACCTTTCCTTCTGTATATGATAATTCCCAAACTCAAGAAATGTCTCAAAACTGTACTGATATCTATCTGTAATTGGGGAGTTGGTAAGGGAAAAATAAAAACCAATTAATACCTAAAACATGATAAACGAATTTTTCCCTTTTTCCTTTAACTTATTTCATGCCACTCCATGTCAATCCCTTACCTCAAAACTGATAAACTTATCAGGGTGCCAATCAAAACTTCATCTCCATAAATGCCATCAAAGATCTGCCAGCTGAATCCTTGTTAGCCTCTTAGGATACTCGAAGAGTCGGGAGGAAGGAATCAGTGTTTATATTCCAATATGCGATAAAGTATTGACTGCAAACGTAAGCACCACACATGGAAAAGTCTAAATGTAATGGCCCGACCCCGGGTAGAGACGTCACATCGCCAGGACCCTCTTCGAGGATCCTTAAGGCTGATCTAGGGAACAATTTGGCAAACATAACTTGTTTGCTAAACTATTGGAAGTTGAGCTAGAAACCCCTTTCTTTTTCGATAGACAAGTTACGATGAGTCTTGAGCCCACACAGCTTCCAATAGTTTCCTATCCGGGAGGACTCGTAATCTAGGAGTGAAAGCCGCTGCCCTCAGGCCGGAATAAGTCACCTTCCTAGATTTCGTATTTTGACGCCTGTGAGCCGACCCAACGTACCACGGTACTGGGACTCGGAACCACTCACGCGTATACCCAAGTTTACTACCCGGAAGGACTCATGATCTAGGAGTGAAAGCCGCTACCCGTAGACCGGAATATCACTGATAAACCGGAATTTTACGTGCTTTTCCATTCTCTTATTGGCTAATTTCAACACTTCAAAGGCCTTCTCACCTAAATTCTTATTTGATTTCGCTTACTTTCTTCATTTATGATTAAAGTGTGCGAATTTCTATGTTTTGAGGTAATCCCGCCTTTTATGATGAAGAATACATCTTTCAAAGTGCTAAGGAAAAGAGCGGGAGGCCATAGAAGGTCGGAGAGCGAAGAAAGAGTTCAAGCCACGTCAGCACAGGCTGTGCTAAAGAAAAGAAGGAAAAGAAGACCTAGCACAGGCTGTGCTGAAGCAGAAGAGGTCAGCACAGGCAATGCCAAAGTCAGCACAGGCCATGCTAAGAATTCGGGATTTAATTGAAGAAGTCGTGAGCTTGCACGGGTTAAGCACGGTTTCAGCACTGCCAGTGCCAATCGGCAGTTTTCGCTTTTCTGCACATTTTATTCCAGAAACTGTTAATTTTCGAAGAGACTTTTTATGCTGCATTTTCTAGGCTAGTTTCTCTCTACTTGTAAGCACTTATTTCCATTGTTAAGAGATCAAAGCTTGGAGTTATTTTCATCTAATCGCAATTTAATTCAAGTTTACGGTATTATCATTCTTTTCTCTACTTTTATCTTGCATTCTTTTTGGTGTTATTCTCTCAATTTGCTGTCACATGTCATGAATTTGTGTGGCTAAATTTCCAACTTAGGTTGGGGATTTTGCCACTAATATGCTAGTTTAATCGTAATTTATGCTTTGATGCTAATTTGCAATTATTTGATGAATTTCCGGCTTGTTGATACTTGTGAATTGGTGTGAGGTTCGAGAGAATCCTGCCTTTATTGTTTTTGGGAATTGAGTAGACTTCGAGAGAAGAGGCTTAATTCTACTTCAACATGTTGGATGATTACAACTTAGATATGAGAATAATTTAGTTTGTTATTAAGGGAAGAGTCGATAATCATGTAATTCTTTGGTTTTGATTGTGTGAGAACAACAATTAATTCAATTGAGTTAGCTTAATGACCTTCGAGAGAAGGCTTAGGCGGTTTGAACTGCATCGATTCCCTAGTTCATCGCAGTTGTGAATAGTGTAGAAGCATGTAATTAAGATTGTTGGCATGTTAACTTGGTAAATCCCTGCCTAAGGTTTTCTTTATCTGATTCTATTTCGTTCTTTAAGTGCTTACATTAACAACCAAGTGAACTGTTCCGTTACTTAGTTTAAAAGGACATTGACCTTAGACCTATAAGAGACCTAACTCCCGAGACCGACAACCGTACTCTTTATAGTACAAACAACAATCACCTCATGTCACCTTCCTAGATTTCGTACCGGCAAAGTGCTCAAACCCAAGAAATCAACTTTCCATTTAACGTTATGGTTGTTATCTCTATCATTTCTTCACATATGTATTTGGTAAATTGTTTCATGAGGCCCAAAGCCATACTTCAAGTCTTAGACTCGATTCTCGACACAACATACAAGGTTTACAAGTATCACGGGACAAGCCCACAGGTTGTGAGGGTCCAAAATTGCTTTGGAGGTCTCCACAGACCTTCCCACAGCCCGTGGAGATCTATGGTTGGCTCTAAAGGTCACCAAGGGCCTTCCCACGGTCAGTGGGAACTTCTGGGAGCCACCACGGGCTATCCCACACCCAGTGGGAGCACCCGCGGTGGTTATTTTGGGCTAAATACAGCGCTGCTGGCCACCACGGCCTATCCCACAGCCTGTGGGGGTATCCATGGTGGGTGTTTTGGGTTAAATAAATCACTGTTGGTCACCTCGGCCTACGCCACAGCCTGTGGGGGCAGCCATGGTGGGTGTTTTGGGTTAAATAAATCGCTGCTGGCCACCTCGGCCTACGCCACATGTCACGGGACGATAATTCACTCGAACTTAGTACCCGTGCGGCGCTAACAAACTATACCCGAGACCCTTTTATAAGCTTGCTAGTAAGCCTTAACGATGCTTAACCTAAGCTAGAGAGAGAAAGCTTAGTAAGCAAAGACACTTAGAGAGAGAGAGTTTGGGAGAATGCTTTGTGTATTGAACTCTTGGATGATTACAAATGAGGACCCCATGGGGGTATTTATACATGGCCACCTCCTCAATGGACGGTGGAGATCTAATTGATCCAACGGCTAGGATTGCACATCTAGAATCCTCTATACAAGTATCTACATCTCTACATTAGTGTAGAATATTCTGGAACTTGGGAGTCCTTGGTGGAACCAAGGAGAGAATTCTAGTAGGTTCCGGGCTCTTCCGGAACCAAGGAGAGAACTCTAGAAGATTCCGGGCTCTTCCGGAATCAAGGAGAGAACTCTAGAAGATTCCGGGTTCTTCTAGAGCGTTCCGTGACACACAGCCTGTGGGGGCATCCATGGTGGGTGTTTTGGGTTAAATAAATCGCTGTTGGCCACCACGGCCTACCCCACAGCCTGTAGGGGTACCCGTGGTGGGTGGCAGTGGCTCCCAAACTCTATTTTCTTATCTTCTACCTATCTTGTCCTTGTGGGATGTCTCTACAAGGTTCATTTCAGCATTTTAAGTAACATATTAGCTCAATAAAACCCATTAAAATACACATGCAAGAGACGTACTTTGCATACCAAGTTTTGGGCAAACACACATTTCCGATCATCGATCCCCAAGAGCATTATACCACATATATTCTCTAACAAATGTCAAACCCAACCTCAACAAAACCACAATTTCACAAAGATTTAAACATATTTGATACACTTTCATCTTCATGCATGAAACTCTACCAACAAAATAGAAGCATAACCAAGTACATGGTGATGATTATATTTCTACTCCTTTTCCCTCTCTAACATCCTCCTACCATATTTATATTAATGAACCACTCCAAAACACATGCCTGCAACAATTTCTTGAAGTTTTGAGCGTTCAAGGTTGGTCTACAAGCACACTTACGAAATTCATTTTGGTTGGAAATTAATATAGATTAGGAGAAGAAGAAAACCCACCTTAATTATGATTTGCGTTAAGTCCTTGATGGTTGTATTCTTGAACCTTCATTCTATATTTTTCTACCTTTGTTCTTACCTCTTTCCTCAGCAAAAGTGGTTAACGACGAAGGAGTTGAAGCTTGGACCAAGAGAGGTTAAAACAAAGTATCTCCTTTGATTTCCCTTCCCTTCTCTCTCTCTTCTCCTCCCTCTATTTGGAGTTGCTGGATTTTCTTTACCCGAGAAAATGAGCCCCTCCTTTGGTTTGTGCCTCACCTTTTGATCTAATCCCTGATTTGGAGTGGGTGCAATAATGGTGAAGTATGGGGGACTAGGAGCTAGTAGGCTAGGGATAATGTTTGCAGTAATAGGCCAAGAAAAGGGTACAAGCTATTATATATTTTTTTCTTTTGCCTAAATGCTCAGATTTTTTGAAGATATGAGCATGTTTTGCATGTTTAAAACTTAGGATGTTAATCAAGTTATGGTACTATTCCATCTAAGAAATTAGCAAGTCAAATAAATATTTTTATTTTTTAGCTTACTCCTAATATTATTTCCAACTAAGTTAACCGTTAACTATCAAATTTATAAATAAACACATATATATATAAGCTAATTATCACATTATGAATTTTATTGTAACCAACTATTAAATTAAGTCGCTTAGAGAATAAATCATATATATTAATCAAATATTATTATTTTTTTCTTAATATTTTTTTAGGGCGTTACACTAAATCAAAACGACATTAATATATCATGATTTTACTTTGAGTCGCATATAATATTCGTCAAATAAAACAAAATTAAAAGAAAATGGGAGAATAAAAAAATAAAATAAGAAGCTTCAATATATAATGTTTTGGATTAAGGCATATTGTTAAGAGAATAAACAGAAAAATTTTAAAAATCAGTAAACTTTACTCCAATATTCTAAAAAGCACTAAAGTTTAAATTAGGTTTAAAAAATCACTAACTTTATTATAAAATTCAATTAATCACCAAACTATAATTTACTTTGGTGATTTTTTAGAACACTAGAGTAAAGTTTAGTGACTTTTTAATTTTTTTTTCTATAAATATTAGTAGTTGTCTATCTTCACGTGCATTTTACTATTATAGTTTGGTGATTAATTAAACTCTATAATAAAAATTAGTGATTTTTTAAATCCAATTTAAAGTTTAGTGATTTTATTAGAATATTGGAGTAAAGTTTTTTAAGAAAATAAACAAGTTTTGGTTGAGGAAGTAAATAGAAAAAGAATATGGAGGATGAGGTTGTTGGTCCTTTTAACTAAAATTATAATGATAATCATGTCATTGGGCCAACAACTATCATTGAGTTTCCGTATAATATCTTATTACACAACTTTCTTTAAATCCACAAAAATAATATCATTTGAGTCAAACCAATTACCTTTCCTCTTCGCCCGTACTCAGAAAATCACCAAATATGACAGTCAGGGATGTGTTGAATTTTTGGCCAGTCTTCCCCGGTATCTTCGCGGCATCGTTCCTTGAGGTCGTTTGAACAAGAATAAATACGAAGTTCTTTCAGGGAGGTGAGTTCCGGCATCCATTCCGGCACTGATTTCAGTTCTTTACAAAATTCAATCCTGAGGGATTGGAGGGCGGTGAGGTAGCGCATCCCATCTGGCAATTTCACCATCTTTGGCAAATCACATAATGTCGAGGAACTGAGGGAGTGATGAAGGCAACACCATGGCATTCCATCTTCCTCTTCTCCCTCTCCTTCTTTGCTTAGACTCAGACTTTCCAACTCGCAACGTTACCCCATCTTTTAGTGTTTAAACTGATGATGTTTTGGATGGCGCATCATATGGCTCTGCAACGTTGCTACAGCAGATCTTTTGGTTGGTTTTTTTATTTGATTTGATTCATACTTATGGCAATGAACTTTGATATGCAGATTAATGCAGTGGGAACTGCAGATGAGATATTTCAACAAGTACGCTGCGTATTTTCTGCATATGAGGTATGCTATGTGTCTGTTGTTATTCCTGTGCCAATTTGAGATTTAAGTTTGCTTTTAGCAGTTTCAAGCTTTTGTTTCTTTTTTAACGATTACTGACCACTACATAGGTATTGTGATCATTGGTGTGTATTAATAGTTGATGTTATAACAATCCCGTTTAATCATGTCTTTAGCGGGGTGTTGTTGGATATCATATCATATATATATATATATATATATATATATATATATATATATATATATATATATATATATATATATATATATATATATTAAAAGTTGAGTTGAAGATATGTATGCGACACGTAGGATGCTATGTAGGTAGATTCAATACAATTTCAATTCAATTTAATATTAGAACTATTCACATTAACATTAAATATAATGGACATTAACAATAAAAAGTATATTAATCAAAATAGAAAAAATAAAGAGACATATCTATTTAGTGTTTATAATAAATTATATAATCTAATATATCAATTTATTATTGTTATTTAAAAAACTGTTTTTTCACTTATAATTAATTTTT
The DNA here is from genome assembly GCA_021018815.1 of Talinum fruticosum. Taxonomy (NCBI): domain Eukaryota; kingdom Viridiplantae; phylum Streptophyta; class Magnoliopsida; order Caryophyllales; family Talinaceae; genus Talinum; species Talinum fruticosum. The sequence goes on along the minus strand of JAITYX010000089.1, from coordinate 183,150 downwards.
ATTGTTATAAATTAATTAGAAATAATTAAATTAAAAAATAATTAAATTATTAAAAATTTAATTAATGCACTTGCATAGCAAGGGGTATAACCCTAGTATCTTTTAAAAACAACTTTTCAAAAACTCTTCATGGGATTTCTGTTCGCGAACTTTGATTCTCAGGAGATGAACTTATGTACATTTAGACTCTGTTGAACCTTTCCAGTCGGATTGTGTTGGGCGGCCTGGGTGGCTGTTGCTGGAAAAATGCCATTGATGTGGTTATGTAGTGTCAGCTTCTCCTGAATTCCTCACCTGAGTTTTTTCACTATCTTGAAAGGAATGTTACATTTTTCAGTTGTTAGACTCCACATTACATCTGTATCATGCTATGCTGCACCGCGTAACTTTATGTGGACCAAACCACATTTCTATTAACCAGTTTCAAGTAGTTTCTAACAATATTAAAGCATGCACTGCTATTTCTGCATGGATTCAACATCTTCTGTAGCTTTCTGTTTTTCTGCTCATTTCTTTCTCTAATCGCTGCACCATCTCCAGGACCTCACATTTGGACTTTTATTATTCTTTGCAGCCAATGATAAAATGATCAATGCAAACGGGTGCATGGATACTCATAAGCTACTGTTTTGCATAAGTACACATGAGGAACTGATACATAGTGGATACTCATGGATGCCTTTTTGTACTTCTGTAAATTCAGTTCATGTCTTTCTGCTTCTGATGACAGAGTTTTTGTTCTTAAGGGTGAATTAGGGGCTTCTTTTATAAGCTAAATACGGAAGGCTTAAGTGCATTGATTGTCTTTCATTATTTGTAGTCCTCCGTCTCATTAGTATTTTTGAAAACGATCTATTTTCTATGCCTTGGGCCTATACCATACCCCCGGGTGTACATCCTCCTTTAAATTGTTCATGTAAGACCACAAACTGCAACAGTTCTATGGGAGCACATCCTTTGGGAGTGGTATAGCATCTACTATATTTCTGGAACCTTGTATCCTGCACCCGATTGATACACTTGTACATCGTAATATTTACATAAAGTTGATTTGGATAAACATGGTTCGAGCCATGCTTGTCCATTTGACCATCACTAAGGACCTAAGGTGCCCTCATCTAAAATTTCTAGATCCGTTATTGTTAGGTAAGGTGCCCTCAGCAGATTATACATGAAAGGACTTGATGTAGCAAAACAGTATCATCATAGTATGTAAGCGTAAAAGTAAAACAATCTTGTAACTGTACTCAAGTTCGGACTTCTACATTAATTTATCAAAGCATTGACATGATATTGGCATATCTATTAATATATAAAAGGAGAGTTGGGTTAACTCTTTTCCCTTAATTATAGAAAAACGTAAATTATAATGACATCAATACATTAGAACTCTACTATTGAGTTGTGCATAACCTTCATCAAATAATTTTTTTTTAAAATGGGATAATGAAAAAATGAAACAAGTAGCCTAAATTATAATCCAATACTCTGAGCTAAAAGGGAAGTAGACAACGTGTTGTTTGTGAACCAGTACACTTGTAATCTCTTATCTGGACATCCCTGAAAGTAGGATAATAAAATTCAATGACCCCATTCTGTAGTAATTTTCTGTTCACCCTTTATTTTCGTAATCAAATGCACTTCATGTGAATTCCATTTATTAAGTAACCTTCATTTGCTACTCAAATAGAGGGTGAAAAGAACATGAATATTGGGGGTATCATGTTGAAATATATTGTGTCTTGTTGCAAATACTAAAGTAACTAAACATGATCAGGTTGGTACAAAACATTACCTTTCCTTCTGTATATGATGATTCCCGAACTCAAGAAATGTTTCAAAACTGTACTGATATCTATTTGTAACTGGGAGTTGGTAAGGGAAAAACAAAAACCAATTAATGCCTAAAACATAAGAAACGACTTTTTCCCTTTTCCCTTTAACTTATTTCATGCCACTCCATGTCAATCCCTTACCTCAAAACTGATTAACTTATCAGGTTGTCAACCAAAACTTCATCCCCATAAATGCCATAAACTCTGGGTGCTATATTTGCTAGCTGAATCCTTGTTAGTCTCTTAGGATACTCGAAGAGTCGAGCGGAAGGAATCAATGTTTATGTTTCAATATGTGATAAAGTATTGACCGCAAACGTAAGCACCATACATGAAAAAGCCTAAATGAAAACGACATTAATATATCATGATTTTACTTTGAGTTGCATATAATATTCGTCAAATAAAACAAAATTAAAAGAAAATGGGAGAATGAAAAAAAGCCTAGAGAAGCTTCCATATATAATGTTTTGGATTAAGGCCGGTATATTGTTAAGAGAATAAACTACTTTTGCTTGATAAAACTCGTGGAAGTAAATAGAAAAAGCCTAAATCAAAACTAACTGAATGATGAGAGTATTGGATTAAAAAAAACAACTGAATGATGACAGTCATCAAAGTTGAGGCCTTTTGGGGAAACAATATATAATTGTAACACCCCAAAACACCCCTGAGAGTATTATATCGCCAGAGTTCCTTAAAGGAACTCCCAAGGCTCTTTCTGGTGTTGGTTTGGCTGTCTAAACTCAACTTAAAAGTAATGCCGGTAGTTTTCCCAAAAGAATCTGAGATTCTTTGAAAATTTCGGCAGAGTTCCGTTTGTAATATGGACTAACCCATAGGCTTACAGCCTTAAAATCCTACATAAAAAGCATAATAAACTCGACGAGCCACACGCTCGGAGTATACAACTCAACGGCCACACGCCGTAGTTCAACCAATCATGCGGTAAACCTTAAAACAATCTAACTGGGTTTCTATACATTTAGGTACAACTATATGAACTAAATGACAAATACAATCCTTTAGAAACAAGACAATGCATGTTAGCCACTTGGTCGCTTCAATCACCAACAATCAGTAGGAGTCCGAAGCATGCTAGGTGTAGATTATACTTCTGAAAGTGTACCTGCAACACTGGGTGGGGACGGGGCAATTTGTGGGGGTGAGCAATAATCAACGGGCTCATCGGAGTCTTAAACCCTTAAAATGGAAATTCTTTACACATAATACTCATAATAATGAAATCTGCGAAAGCATAATAACGTAATAGAAATCTATATACTTCTGAAAGTGTTCCGCCCCTCGCTCTGCCCCAGTCTCTCGCTCCCTCCCTCGCTCGCCGCCTGCTCGTGTCGCCGACCGCCGTTTTCCGAGTCCGCGGTGGTCGTCGACGTTCTCTCGAATCCCCTGCACCGCTCGCCTCTTCTCTCTCTCTTTCTCTTTCCCGCTCGGTGCTCCCTCTTCCCCCTTCCCTTGCTTTGCTTCTTTTCTTTCACCTTCGTCCGCTGCCGGCCCGCGTTCGCCGTTCCGCTCGCCGGCCTCTGCTCCGGTCCCTGCACGCCTCTTCTCTCTCTCTCTCTTTCGTTCGGTGGTTCTCTCTCTTTCCCCTGCTGTGTTGCTCTCCTTCCTCTTTCTCTGCTTTCCCCCTTCCCCCCTTTCGGTCCTCTTGTCTTTTAATTCTGGGTACTCTATCTCTCCACCGCTTGACAAAACTCACCCCTTCACTCTATTGGACCTCAATTTGTTTCTGTTGTCCCATTAGGGCATAAGTAACCTTCTTCGTTATAACACAATTCGTGCCTCTTCCTTCCTCCGTCCTCTTTAGGTTTTGTCTCCTAATTTATTTCTGATGCATCAACTAGGGCACTGCCTAATCGCACCGAGTTTCAGCTAAAAAGAAGAGGGTATTTCCTTGATTCCTTATTTGACATCAATTCTCGAGGAAATACCGAAGTAATACGTCTGGCCGCAAATAAAATCAGTCACTCAACCCTCCCTAGTCGTGGGGAAAAATACTCAATAATTCTATGCTTTTCAACTGCTTTCTTTAAAATTCCAGGTATTACAATAATATACACTATTTTATAAAAAATTAAAATTTTTTTTGAAAAATAATTTTTCAAATAACTACATTTAGAATAAGAAACAATAAAATGTTGTTTCTATTTCTTAAAATTTCATAAGTTGAGGCTTTTATCTCGCCAGTCTTACCTTTCCTCTGTAATTACTAACTACTTACGTTCTCTTTTTTCCTTTTGCATTTTATACAGTCTCTCTCTATATATATATCTATCTATCTATCTTTCCTTGTGTTCTCTTTTGACTATCTCTCTTCCTTCTTTTGCATTATAATCAAATTATGTATTTATTTTATATATCTATCTCTCTCAAATTGTTGATAAATATGAAATTATTTTAATTTTTAAAAATTTTAATTTTAAATTTTATGCTTGTCCATATTTTCATATGTATATTATCTCTTAGAATAAATACATAAAATTTGATTGTTATAAAAAAAGAACTCTATAATAAAGATTAGTAATTTTTTAAATCCAATTTAAACTTTAGTATTTTTTAGAATATTGGAGTAAAGTTTAGTGACTTTTTAAAAAAATTTCAAGAATAAACAACTTTCTTTGGCTTTTTGCCAACAAATTATGGAAAAAAGAATTAATGTTTTGGATTAAGGCATATTGTTAAGAAAATAAACAAGTTTTGGTTGAGGAAGTAAATAGAAAAAGAATATGGAGGATGAGGTTGTTGCTCCTTTAACTAAAATTATAATGAGAATCATGTCATTGGCCCAACAACTATCATTGAGTTTCCGTATAATATCTTATTGGACAACTTTCTTTAAATGCACTGAAATAATATCATTTGAGTCAAACCAATTACCTCTCATGTTCGCCCGTACTCGGAAGGAAAATCACTAAATATGAAAGTCAGGGATGTGTTGAATTTTTGGCCAGTCTTCCCCGGTATCTTTGCGGCATCGTTCCTTGAGGCCATCTGAACAATAATAAATACCAAGTTTTTTCAGGGAGGTGAGTTCCGGCATCCATTCTGGCACTGATTTTAGTGTTTTACAAAAATAAATCCCGAGGGATTGGAGGGCAGTGAGGTTGCGCATCCCATCTGGCAATTTCACCATCTTTGGTACAGAATATAAGCTCAAGGAACGGAGGGAGTGTTGAAGGCAACGCCATGGCATCCCATCTTCCTCCTCTCCCTCTCCTTCTTTGCTTAGACTCAGACTGGGCAAGTTGTCTAATACTAAGCTCTCCAAGGCAGTGAGATGCTCCAACCCTCCACTCACACTCTTCAATTTACAGCAACTATAAATTTGAAGCTCTACCAGGGACGACGAGCAGGTACGGAATACATCCTCAACTTCCGACAAACTCTCCATCTCATGATCACCGCTTATTTTCATGGCCTTGAGACACTGAAAACCCTCCATCGGCAGCACCAATTTGAGATGCCCTACTTTGTCAGTCTTAACACTCCTTAATTTGGAATTCCCAGACTCAATGCTTTCCATTATTCGCGGATTTACATTGTAATTCTCTAGAGTCAGTTCTTCTACGCTGGGGCAAAGAGGCATAGAGGCCAAGTTAGGGCAATAGTTTATTTCCAATTTAGAAAGACAGGGGAATGAGGGCAATAAGGTGTTGCTATCATCTCTCCACCATCCTTTCAAATTTGGTAGACGTGATAATTGGAGCTTCTCAAGGGAGGGAAAGAATAATTCTTCAGATTCCAATGCTCCTACACCGCTGCTGTTCCTACTCATTGGTGTATTCTCCATGTATTCCAATTCATCCAAAAAGAAAGTTTCAAAGATTTCAATTTACTCAATTTCCCTAGCCCTGACAGGTGTTGCAGCTTATAACAGGCATAAAGCGTGATACTGACAAGGTTTGGGAGAAAGCTCGTGAGGTTCTGTTCTCTAGCCCAAGTCGGCATTCTCCCTCCACAATAACAACTCAACACCAATTCTCTCAGATTAGGATGTGGTTGGAGGTCTTCCAACAATGCTTCCTCAATGTCATAAATCCTTCTTTTGAAATACTCATACTTCCTCTCTGGAAATGTAATAACAATCTCGGTCAAATGTTGACTCAAACATTTTCCTTTTCTACCACTTTCCATGGCATACTTAGCATTGGTAGGAATATACATCTGGATAAGCAGATATCCTTTTAGGTTATGGAGAGCTTTTATCTCCTCTACCTGATCAGCTAATTGTAGCTCTTCCGTGCTGGAAGTTTTTTCACCAACTATAAAAAAGGCAACTTCCAAAGACAACTCAACTTTCCTACACCCCTTGGAATATGCGTCAGGGACTCACAATCTGTTATATCCAACACCCTTAAACTTGTCAATTTGCCCAAATCTTTGGGCAATTCTTTGAGCTTGTTGCACCTTCTTAAATGTAAGGTTTGCAAATTATGCAGTTCTCCAATAGAATCAGGAAGCACCTCCAGTGCATCATTATTGGATAAATCGAGATAACGTAGATGCAGTAACTTACCCAATGTACTTGGCAATTCTTTGAGCTTCCTGCACTCTCTTAAAAGTAAGGTTCGCAAATTATGTAGTTCTCCAATTGAATCAGGAAGCACCTCAAGTGCAATATTATGGGATAGATTGAGATAACGTAGATGCAGTAGCTTACCCAATGTACTTGGCAAGTTTGTCATCTTTGAATAACTCAAATCCAACGCCCTTAGAGATATCCAATTAGCTAATAAGGTACCAAATGCCTCAGGTGACTCCGGCCGACTATAGCCAACCCCAAGATACGTACGAATCTTAGTACCAGTGAAAAGGCTTTTGTACCTTGACCCCTGCCCAAATGAATGAGATGTCGAATTTTGGTATTTAAGTTACTCGGATCGCGATTGTATTCAGGGATCTCCTTTCCAGCTACTTCTTGCGCAAGATCGTGCATGAGATCATGTATTTTACAGGCAACAATCTCACCTTCTCCATCTTTTTGGACATCCTGGAAGAAACAACGTTTCAGCAATATAGTGAAATATTCTTCGCCTGCATCTTCTATGCTCTGTCCTTCATCCAAGGGGATAACAAAGCCTTGTGCAATCCAAAGGCCAATCAACATCTCTTTCCTTATTTTACAATCTTTTGGAAATATAGCACAATAGCCGAAGCATGTCTTTAGCGGTGGCTCTAGATGAAGGTAACTGAGCTTCAATACAGGTTCGATACCATCTGCACCTTGTTTAATTCTTCCTAAGCCAACCTTACGAAATGATTGCCACTTCTTTTTGTCTTGACCATATAAAGCAGATCCTACCACTCTAATGGCAAGTGGAACATTTGCACATTGTTTGACAATCTCTCGTCCAATTTGATCTAACTCAAAACAATTTGTTTCCTCATTCCCTTGACCAAAGGCCGCCTTCTCAAATAGCAACCACGAATCCTCATTTGATAATCCCTTCAAGTCATATATTTCACCGCTTAAAATTGTGGCTGTCATTCTCGAACGCGTAGTCACCAGGACCCGACTTCCCTTCAAACCACCCATCAAGAACTCCATCAACATAAGCCATTTGTGTCGATCCTCATTCCATAAATCATCCAGAACAAGCAAATACTTGTTTCTTTCTACTTGTTCTCGAAGCTCCTTTTGCAGCAGATCCATTGAAAGGTCTTCATGCTTAGAACCCTTAGCAGATTCCACAATCTTACGAAGAATTGCCGTTAAGTGCCAACTTTTTCATCAGAGATGCAAATCCACAATCTAAGAGGAAATTCTTGTTGAACCCTGGGATGATTATAAATGAGTTGGGCAAGAGCAGTTTTTCCCAACCCTCCCATTCCCACAATAGTAAAACAAGAAACATTTTGTTGGGCATCATGAGCTACCAATCTACCCACAATGTTCTCTACATCAGCGTCTCTCCCAATGATATTTTGGGCATACACATAAGAACAAGTCTCCTCTCTTCTCCTACGGATAGGTCGGCTGTCAAGTTTAAAGCCAAATTGATTGTGATCTTGGGCAATGAGATCCAACTTATTTCTAATCTCCTTAACCCCTTGAGACATATTGAAAGCAACAAGGACGGGGTTGTCAAAAGAAAAAATCGACGCACCTTTCCCAAAAGATTGTCATCCTCCACGTCCTTGGCCCTTAACTGTTTCTGCTCGGCAAGGGTGACAAACGTATCGAGCAAATCGTCAGCATCATAAAGGGCATCCTTGAGCTGGTCGACCCAAAGGTTTTCTTGATGGGTGAGCCCCGCTTGCTCCTCCTTGGACTCGGCATCACGGAGAACAGCCTTGACAACGTTGAGGGTGTGTTGGAGCTTCTTGAGCTCGGATTCATAGCCCCAGACGGAGCACATCTCTTTGAGTGGCTCATTTTGCAAGGCGTCAAAGAGACTTTGAGCAACAGACTGCAGCGCTCCCAAGTATACCATATTGTTTGTTTCCAAAGATATCAGAAAGTGATGTGCAATTTATTTAGAAGCCACGTCCAGTGAATATGATCGAGTGTAGTGATTGCAAAGAAGATCAAGATTTGGAAAGTGCAATGCAATTTACGGGAAGTTTCCTTTGCGTTTTAGGATATAGGGGTAATGCAAAGGGAGCACAAACAAAAATGTGACAGTACTGGGGACATAGGAAAGTGATGGATGACCAAGATATTATTGGCGTTTGGATTTCACTGTTTCACTATTCTCTTACAGATTTTATTCGGTCTTCAATATTTTTTTTAAAACAATTCTATATGTTGAAGGTAAGATAAAATAATTTTAATTGCCAACACAATAAAATATTTGGTATTACCTTGATAAACTTCCTTGATAATTATTATGGAAGCATTCCATAAATCTTAGGCGAAATAGGCTAATAAGAATTATTAAATTCTAAAAACAATTCAATTAAAAGTTTAAATTTGTAATTGAAGATCGAGGAATAAATTATTGGGATTCGAACATAAGTTTGATATCATATTAAATAACCAACTCTAACAGTAATATTAAGTTTATAATTGGAAGCGATGAAATAGAATTAAATTTATAATTAAAGGCTCATAAATAAATTTATATTTTAATAGTGTCTTTTGCATTATTTCTCATTTATCTTATAATTTCCAGGAAACAACCAAGGACATTAGCCTTGTTCGCCCACATAGTATTGTTGAACCTAAATTTATGTTATTGTTTTCATTGTTTATAGTAGATCAAAATTTAATTCCCCTTTTTTCATCATTAATTAATTTCCCTAATAAAATCACAAAGATGAAACCTAAGATATAAGAAAAACTATTATTCCATCCGTTTCAAAATACTTGTCGTTTTAAGATTATTAGAAAATATAAAAAAACACAAAATGTATGGCAAAATTTGTGTTAAAAAACCAAGTTGTTCCAAGATTTCATTAAAAATGAAAAAAATTAATGAAAAAAAGGGAAAAACAATTAATAAGGGTATAATAAATAAACTGGTCATTAATATGTTATTGGAATTATAAAAAATGACAGATATTATAAAATAAAAAAATAAATTAAAATGATGTTTTTTGGATGAAGTGAGTATAAACTATCATAAGACGAGTAAACACCTATAAATAGGAGTATGCCCTTGTTAATGGATCTTCTGGACTGTTTTTATATCAGTGTTATAAATCCAACTATATTCTTGTTCATCTGAAATTGCCTCTGTTTGTCTTACTGCAAAAGAAAATCTGAGTATGATTAATATCAAGAAGAGTAATGTATTTGTTACATTGTTTGGCCAATACAATTTGAACGTTGTGTAATGGGCTCCAAAGCTTTGAGATGAAAAGGAAATCAGAAGTATTTAAGGTGGCTAATGGAGAAATTACTATCAATCAAGCAGTAACTCTTCCATTTTACGAAAGAGCAAACGAAGTTGTCTTGCAATAATTCAGGGCAGAAAAACACTACAATAATTGCAAGTATGGCATCCAGTAATCAAAGAATAATTTCAGAAATTCCAGCGAAAATGGTGGAGAAATTGAAGGAGAGACAAACACTAGAAAAGCAAGAAAATAATGACTGCTGGGCCATACAAATTAGAAATAGGCAAAGCAAATGGAGGAAGCTTTTCCAAAAGTGTGAGGAGAAGACTTATAAAGTCAGGTCTTCTAAAATATACAAATTAGAAAGACAATCTGAATATGATTGATATCAACAAGAGTTATCTATTTGTTACTTTGCTTGGCCGATACAATTTGGACCTTGTTGTAATGGCCTCCAACGCTTTGCCATCAAAAGGAAATCCGAAGTATTGTCAAGGGGAGAGGCCCTTACTTAAAATCAAGGTAGTGTAAATGCATTCATGTTTAAATAATTGAAATTGATACAATGTATGCATAAAATGGAAAAATTGACAGTAAAATATGGAAAAACAAAACTTTCCTATGTCCATTCTTAGATTTTTGAGTTTCAGAGGTAAGATGAGCAAGTGAGTTCCCTTTATTGAGTGAAATTGATCTTGAATTCCATCCCCCTATCAACTTCATTCAACTATAATTAACTTCGTTGGCATACATTTGAATGTCAGCATGTTGTGGTATTTGTATTCGGGACACAGACGGACAGGACATGACTGTATGGCCTATAATTCATTTTTGTAGGGCCTTAGCCTTTAAATTTCACTACTCCAAATTATTGCTTTCAATTTCACGTTTGTTTGTTTCTTATGAGAAACAAGAATATTAATTTTTTTCATTCCCCACCTCATTTATTTCTTTTCCATTCTCAATAATTTTTTTCATTTAATAAAATCTGTCACTTTATAATTTTAATATTGTATTAGTGATAAGTTTTCCAATTGTGTTTTTATTTTTGATAGAGTGTGAATACCTTACTCAATAGTTTTGGTCATTGACTTGTATTCCTTGTGACTCAATTCACTTGTGTAGGGCCTTAATTAGCGCGTTCCTCATAGTATATCTTGATAAGTTTTGTCATCTCACTTTCCTCATTGTCTAGCAATTGTTGAGAACTTGTAATTTATGAGTTAAAGTCGCTATCCTCAGGGAGGAATAAGTTACCTTCTTAGATTTTGTATTTTAACAATTGTGAGCCAACTCAACGTACTACGCGTAAAGGAATTCGAACCATTCACGTATATGCACAAGTTTAATACTCAAAAGAACTCATGATATTGGAGTGAAAACCGTTACTTGTAGGTCGAAATATAATCTTATGTCACCTTCCTAAATTTTGTACCGGTAAAGTACTCAAACTCCAAAAATCAACTTTTTATTTTTGCATTATGGTTGTTATTTCTCTCATTTCGTTACATATATGTTTATTAAATTCCTCAATAAGGTTATAAACCACACTTCAAAGGTTTAAACTTGGTTCTCAACACAAAAATACAAGGCTCAAAAGTATCTTGGGACAAGACCCGTGGGTTTTGGGGGTCCAAAATTGTTATTTTTTGTTTGTCCAAATATGAAAATAAAAACTCTCACCCTCACATACATTTCATGTTTAATTTGCATCCAGCACTCAGCATACATATGGCAAAAGTGACCCAACCTGAATCGATGATCGGAAATCCCAATCGAACCGAACCCGACTTGAATATTTTTCGTTAAAATGTTTTGTCTCGTGCAAGACAATCTTATTGAACCAAATATAAGTTGACCCGAACACTACCTAACTTGAAACTCAAATCAAATCCAACCCCGAATAACCCGATTATCAGATTTAATTGAGCATACGTGTATACTTAAAATCCATACTCTACATACCTTACGTAAATCCTACTTTCTTTCAGTTATAATTGAAACCGAACACATAACTTTAGGAATGAAAAGTTAACCTTAAATCATATGCCCTGAAAGGTTTCCCTTTATTGCCAAGGAAATGGTGTATAAAGAATGGATTTTCCCAAAAATGAGAGAGGCCACAGCTCTATTCGCTTTCCGCCGTAAGTAGCAATATTAGCTCCACCAAGCTTTGTTTCTTTACCCACGCCTTTTCTTTTCCTTTTTCTTGACCGTCGTAACTTGTTCGTTGGTGTTGCAATACAACTGTCTTGAATTTTTGTTCCAACCAGGAACAAAGTACGCGCCTCTTCGTAGCATGCATTATAATATATGGATTCTCAATTTCACTAATTTTCAGTATTTTCGTTTTTCTAATAATATTACAATATATATTCATGTGATAAAAACATATTAATGCTTTTATATATATATATATTTTCATGTGATAAAAAATGAATAAATATGAATATACAAATATTTTGATTCTCCGATTTTAGAGGTTCCAAAAAGTTTTACCAAATTAAATTTCTTATAAGTTAATTAAATATAATTTTTATGAATCACCTTTTATTATCGTCACTGAATTTATCTTTAACTGTTTAATATTTTAATTTTTTGAAATATATTATTTTTTAAAAGAATATTATGGGACAGAAAAGAAGCACTTCCTGAATCGAGCCAATAATCAATCATTTAATTGTCAGAGCAGCAGTTAGCTGGGCCGTTTCTGACAGAGAAATGGGCTGGGCCAGTTAACTATATGTGCGTCAAGTTTAACAAAAAAATAGGCCCAAGTTTTTAGAAAAATGTAAAAAGATTTTTTTATTTGATGAACATAAAATAGAAAAATATTTGACAGCTGTGAAATTTAAACCCACGCCCTTTCGGACCAGAGTCTTAATCTGGCGCCTTAGACCACTCGGCCAAACTGTCGTACGAACATTGTGCTTAACTTGAATAATGTATTTATTATTAAATTTAAATAATTTGAGTTTCTCTAAATTAATAAGTATTTTTTTGATGTAGTAATCAATATTAATTAAGTTAATGGATATTTATAACATATATATTTTTAATTTTAGACTTTAGTATGTTGTTGGAAATGACCACTAAATATTAAGAAATAATCAGATATTGCATTAGTTAGTGTTTTTGTTTTGTTACACACATTCTTTAGTATGGCTATCTTATGCAGGAAATAAGATGAGATGAGATGCACTTCTTGAAGGACGACTTTTTAAGGCTTTAGACCAACAATTTATATTTAAAAGACTAATAATTCATTTTGAGACCCGAAAATGAAGGTTATTATACATGATTTTCGAAAAATTTGAGAAAAGTTGTCAAATAATATCTTAAAGGATCTACTAGCAATTCAAGAGGTACTTAGCTATTTTAGGCCCATTCTAGATAATTTCTACACCATCGTACACAAGCACAACACTCATACCTTGCTCATTTTTAACTAATTTGGAATCACCTTCTAAGATCCAAAATATAATGGCAATGTTATAATTGGTAATCATCATTATCATCTAAACTAATAAAAAATTTTTTGTTAAGGTCCCTAGGGGTTTCAGAGACATTGTGGTCAAGTTCTTCCTACACTAAAAAATGAAGGTTATTATCCATGATTTTTTGAAATTTTTTGAAAAGTTTAGGAAAGTTTTTAAATAGTTTCTTAACGAACCTACTAACAATTTAAGAGGTTCTTATATATTTTAAGCCCATTCTATATCATTTCTACATCATTATACACGACTCAAAAAATGCTCAAACCCCAAAAAATTAACTTTTCATTTTTTGCATTATGGTTCAAGATTGCTTTGGAGGCCACCACGGACCTCCTCATGGCCAGTGGAGGTCAATGGTTAGCTCTAGAGGTTATCACAGGCCTCCCCATGATCAGTTACTGCTTCTGATGGCCATCACGGGCTTTCCCACGACAAGTGGGAGAACCCGTGGTGGGTGTATTTTGTTGCTACGGCCTCTGCTTGCCACCACGGCCTCCCCAACGGCCATGGAGACACCCGTGGTAGATGGCAGTGGCACTCCATTCTTTTTGCGTGTTTTTCTTTTTGTGTTGGACACCTACGAGAGGTTTGTTTTTAGAAATCTTTTAGCATTATAAGTATCACAAAAACACATTTTAGTTCAAAGGAAAATCATCAGCATCATAAACAACATCCTCGAGCTAGTCAACATAGAGTTGGGCTTGAGGAGTGAAGCTCTGTCTTGGATTCAGCTTCTTCGAGCACAGCCTTGACGATGTTGACAGTATGTCCGAGATTTTCCAGCTCAAACTTGTAACCCAAACTGGAGCAAATCTCTTTAAGCTCTATGCATTGTAGGGCGGAAAATAGAATTTGGGCAACAGATAAAACTGTTGCAAAGTCCATTCTTTTATTTTGAGTAAGAGGTGAGCAATATAGATTGGAGATGATACTGCAAGGAGGGTATACTAACAAGGAGGTGAACTTGATTTTAAAAAGAAAACAAACAAAGAGGTGAACACTTCACAAAATTAAGAAAGCTTGTTATGCGTAGTGACCTTCAGGAAAGCTATGGATGAGCAAACGAATAAGAAAATTCAAATGCAAACAACTTCATATGAGCAAAGTAAAATTAATCAAAAAAATAAAATTAGAGCAGCTGCACAATCACTCTAGACAGGGCCAGCAAAGTAGAAGAAATGATCTGAAAGATGACCATAAGGTAGGCTCAAGTTGTAATGATCCTATACACAACCCACCTCTCTGAATATCCATAAGATGTCAGAATCTGCATTTTGTTTAATAAAGGAAATGATTGCTGCCGCCAAGACAAGTACTACGATTACAAGAGCTTTCACTCCTTCTGTTGAGCGTGGATCTGATATTAGAAGAAGAAGTCTCATTCTCGGACACATCAATTGAAATAAGAATAGCCAGACCAGTATGTGTGGATGATTTGAAACAACTATGATGAGACAAATTTCACTTCAGCCTTAGTACCCTAATGGGTACTGAGATTAACAAGTTATGAAGAATTTTCAAGGAAACATGCCTCGGCCATGATCAACTGCACAATAATTTTTCATTCACCCAGCTACTTGCATGATTGCTGTCACTTTTACAATATCAGATATGAAATTATATTCAGAACTCAGTCACTGAAGCTAGAGATTACACCTTGTTAATTAGTAAAACGAACACCCACACTAGGCAAGAGGAGATCAAATACAAGCAATCCAACGTTAAGAACAACACTGCACTTACAGTTGATGATGAGCTAGAAGGAACTGCTATACATCCAGCTAGGATCAATTGAGATATTGCATGATCATCACATAGAGTTGATGCAAACTCTTATCCAGACATTCCTGAAAGCACGATGTAAAATTCATTGACCACTGTTCTGTTGTGACTTGCACAAATGCTGACGATAATGGTGATAAAATTGTACTTTTCACCCATTATTTGTGCAATAAAATACAGTTCATATGAACTCCGTTTATCTGAAAGGAAATAAATCATAATATAGTCACATCCAAACATTTGAATTCAAACTTGCTAGTTATCAAAGTGACTTGCCTAATTCAGGTGCTGCATAGGATGTTTATCCCTAGTTGCAAAACCTCGCTTGGAGCGGCACGGACTGTTTTTAGATTGTAGAGCAACACAGCTAGGGAAAATCTTTGAAGCTTTATACCATTCACGGCCCAAGTGTAATAAATGCCTACTTGGAAGCTTCTGTTAATAGATTCTCTGAAGGCTCCATTTCTGATTGTGAGTTCTTACAGATCTAATGTTACAAACTGTAACATAAAGGCAAATGATACCAGCTGTTAATAGCAGCTAAAAACTTGATTATCACAACTACAACTAGCATTAACAATTGCAAAGTTATCCACCACAACTCAACTATTCAGTCACGCATAAAATTCATGAAAATAAAACAATATTAAAAAAATTAAATAAATAGCCTCGTTTGTTCAACAATGTGGGTGAAAAGTAACATTAAATTTAGCAATTTGCTAAGGATGACATTAGTGTTATTTAGTTTGGAAAATTTCATTTAACAACACAGAAAATTTGAAGTAAATGCAAGTGAAGTGTGGATCCATAACCTAAGTCTCCCCAATTATACTTTTAGTTTCTCTTGGAGAAGGGGGAGCCTTTGTCTCTTTTGGGAAAAAAAAGGATGAGCATCGGGGATTGTGGGAAGAAACAGAAATGATAATGGAAACATGACAGGTTTGGATGTGTTAAACATGACAGGTCCAAAAATCGACTTGAGACGTCCCACGTTACTTGTCATCACACGCCTTAGTTTGGAATTCCCAGATTCATTAGTAATCGTTATTCCAAGGCGTTCATTGAAATCCCCTACCAACTCTAGTTGTTCCAGGGTAGGAATACACGTCAGGTTAGGGCACATCCTTATTTCCAGTTCAGAAAGACGAGGAAACGAAGGCAATAGACGACACCCATGTGCTCGCTATTGCTCCACCATCCTTTCAACTTTGGCGTTTGAGATAAGACAAGTGTTTCAAGGGAGGGAAAGAATATTTGTGATTCCCAACTTCCTTCGCCATCACTGATATCATTACTGCTTCTTGTATCATCTATGCACTCCAATTCATATAAACCATTAAGCTGCAGGGTTTTCATATTACACAATTTTCTCAGTAATGGGAGCTGCTGCAACCTTATACACCTGGAAACATTGCCAGGTTATCTTCTATCCCCCAATTTGGCATTCTCTTACACCCGTAGTGGTCCAATGTCAACATTCTAAGCTTAGGATGGGCCTTTAGGTCTTCTAACAATAATCTGTCCTCCAAACCCCTAGCAAGTTCAATTTCAACGTCATTCAAGAGTTCCTTGTTCTTTATGTAACCTCTTTCCCCAACATTTTCCACCATATATTCATCAGTAGTTTTCAGGACCCTGATCCGCAAACTGCCTTTTAAATTCTCAAGAGCTTTCATCTGTAATACTATTGTGATTGTAATTGTGGACTGCAATTCTTGCTATAACCTTAGAAAGGAGTTTCAGCAGTTTTTCTTCCATGTATTTCATGATCTTTCTATCAATGGGTTTATGTGATCAGGGGGACCTGCTGGCCACAAAAAATGTGAAATTGAATGTTAACTGGATGATACACCTAAAAGAAGTTGGTTTACGTGAAGTAAAAAGGCTTTTTTGGGTAAAAATGGTTCATTCAGCAGACTTGTTGGCATTACCAATTCATTAATCGTTAATTATAGGTTGCTGATTTCCTACTCATTGGAAATGGAAAGTAGATCGGGTACGACTTGCTTCTTCCTGTTGAATAAGTTATAAAATTTCACTTGAGGAATACACCAAGGGTGTTCTCTTCTCGAGAAACAAATGGGCTATTTCTTTGCAAAATTGTGCTCAATTTCATATGAATTGCTTGAGTAGTAGCTTAGCCTGCAAAGAGTTTCCATGCAGAACTTAAGTGACTTGGTGTCATAGCTGGTAACAACTCAAAAACATTTTTCTGGACCTTTTAGTGTATAGCTGCTTTATGCCTTATAGTGCAACTCTTGAGTACCCAACCATTCTCTTGGTCAGCTCTTGGACATTTGGGATCTTTTCAGGCCTTAATTCTTGCATTTAAATGCTTTAGGTGCTAAGTTGCTGTTTTGCTTGTGAACTCTTTATAGATTTTTCCTAAAATATTTCTCCATTTGATTTGAACTCTTTGTCAATAAGTCCATGACTGTCATCAACCTGAGACTGTCGGATGGGTTTGGGTTGAATTGAGAGTGTAAACAATCTCTGAATGAGCAAGTGTTTTGGAAGTTTGAAAACGTAAGCATCATTGTTGAATTATGCATTTTTTTAATGGATTTTTGATAATGTCTTTAAATAAATATCTGGTGGGAATGTACTAAAAGGTTGAGCTTCATAATAATTACATAGTCAGGTTTTACTTCTGTGTAATCCGTGATTCTGTAGTGATGGTAGCTTTGTAAAATATTACCATTCCTTTTTTTTTTGGGGGGAAGGGGGAGGTTCTTGTTATAAGCCTATTATCTTGACCTTTCTGTCTCATCAAACACAAGCTAGCCACTGCTTGAGGTCTTTGGAAGTATTCAGCACAGACATAGTGAAGCCGGTACATTAATATCTGCCGACTTTTTAGTTGAAATTTTCAAGAATGAATTGTTGTTAGTTTCTGCTGTTGTATAATTTGATGGATCTTGCCTGAGCAAGGTGGCTTGGTGGCTTTAGCTTTGTTACATGCTCATTAAGTCCAAAATATTGTCTTGCAGATGCTCCTGCCGTGGGCCACTTTCAAATTTTTTATAGTGAGAAACTGTAAGGGTATCCCCTATCTTTGAGTAAGAGTAACTGGTGACAGACGAATGTTTAGGTTGTGAACGTGCGTCTTAGAGAGAATCTTGCTCTTATGTAGTGTGTAATCACCATTGGCGTGTCTCAGTTTTCATCCTAGTTCTCAGTTTAGATTGATTATAGCCAATATTTTATTTTGCTTAGACTCTGAAAATTTTCTGTTTCCGAAAAATATTAGGAATTGTTCTTTGTGATTTCACTTATAGCTGGCATTTTGTAGGTGGCCTTTTCCAAAGAGAGATCTCCTTTTAGCTCTTTTCATGGGCTACACTGATGACTTTCCAACATTTCCCTTTTCTGTAGGTGACAGGCGGAATCTTTTCAAAGAGGAACCCCAATTTATAGCTTTTGTCCTAGGTAATACTCATGATTTCTATTCTTTGGATTTGCTTAAGGAATTGGTCATGTGAAATACATCTTAATCTGATATATTGAGAGTGATTGACTATACATTTGTGCTCTTAGGTGGTCCTGGAAGCGGAAAAGGGACACAATGTGCAAAGATTGTGGAGACACATGGTTTTACACATTTGAGTGCGGGTGATCTGTTAAGAAATGAAATATCTTCTAATAGTAAAAATGGGTAACTTTTCTCTTACTAATTGTGTATTCTTGTCATTTATCTTGTCCATTGGAAATTTCATATGCATAATTTCAATTTCAGCTCCGTGATTCTTCAAATTATCAAAGCGGGGAAAATTGTTCCTTTGGAAGTTACAGTTAAGTTGATCCAGAAGGCTATCAGTTTGGGGGAAAATCATAAGTTCTTGATTGATGGATTTCCACAAACTGAAGAGAACCATTTGGCATATGAACAGATTGTGAGTCTTTCTTCCCATATAGATGTGTTTGTATGCAACTTATACCATTTCCCTGTGTTCTAGGTTTATGAAAAATTTTAAGCAACAACTTTAAATCCCCCCCGGAATGATTAGTGTATCAATTTGTCTAAGATTGTGAATGATTGCTGACCATGGAATGACAACATAATGGAGATGAAAGTAAAACTTGGCTAGCAGGTCCTAATGTGCAGAGAAATGTTCTGAATGATTTGGTTAAAACTTGATATCTTTAAGAAGAAAAGCTAAGGACTACATCATCTTTAATGTTCTCCTTCTTTCAGGAAAGCTTATGTATCAAATGAGAATGATCTCTTCTTTATTTTAGGGAGGGTTGATGATAATGAAGAAACAGGTAATAAGCGTCTCAAAAGTGTTCAGGGAATTAAGTCTTCCTGTTGTCGACTACTACTTCAAGAAAGCAATACTTCACAGGGTAATCACTTGGAATAAAGAGCTTGAATTGTTTTTCGATTTGGTGCCACCTGTAGCGTACAGCTCACTAACCTGACTATGTTTTGGATGGCGCATCATATGGCTCTGCAATGTTGCTACAGCAGATCGTTTGGTTGTTTGTTTGATTTGATTGGATTCATACTTAAGGCTATAAACTTTGATATGCAGATTAATGCAGTGGGAATGGAAGATGAGATATTTCTACATGTACGCTCCATATTTTCTGCATATGAGGTATGCTATGTGTCTGTTGTTATTCCTGTGCCAATTTGAGATTTAAGTTTGCTTTTAGCTGCTTCAAGCTTTTGTTTCTTTTTTAATGATTCCTGATCACTACAGAGGTATTGTGATAATTGGTGTGTGTTAATAGTTGATGTACCAATAACAATCCAGTTTAATCGTGTCATTAGCAGGGTGGTGTTGGATATATCTTTCAAAAACAACTTTTCAAAAACTTTGTGGGATTTCTGTTCGCGCACTTTGACTATTGGGGGATGAGTTTATGTACATTTTGACTCTGGTTAACCTCACCAGTAGGATTGCGTTGGGCCGGGGTGGCTGTTGCTGGAAAAATGAAATTGATGTGGTTATGTAGCGTCAGCTTCTCCTGAATTCCTCGCCCTAGTTTTTTTACTATCTTGAAAGGAATGTTACATTGTTCAGTTGTTAGACTCCACATTACATCCGTATCATGCTATGCTGCACTGCATAACTTTATGTGGACCAGACCACATTTCTATTAACCAGTTTCAAGTAGTTTCTAACAATATTAAAGCACACACTGGTATTTCTACATGGATTCAACCACTTCTGTAGCTTTCTATTTTTCTGCTCGTTTCTTTCTCTAACCGCTGCACCATCTCCAGGACCTCACATTTGGACTTTTATTATTCTTTGCAGTCAATGATAAAATGATCAATGCAAACGGGGTGCATGGATACTCATAAGTTGCTGTTTTTCATAAGTACACATGAGGAACTGATACACAGTGGATACTCATGGATGCCTTTTTGTACTTCTGTAAATTCAGTTGATGTCTTTCTGCTTCTGATGACAGAGTTTTTGTTCTTAAGGGTGCATTAGGGGCTTCTTTTAGAAGCTAAATACGGAAGGCTTAAGTGCATTGATTGTCTTTCATTATTTGTAGTCCTCCGTTTCATTAGTATTTGTGAAAACGATCTAGTTTCTATGCCTTGGGCCTATACCATACCCCCGGTGTACATCCTCCATTAAATTGTTCATGTAAGACCACAACCTGCAACAGTTCTATGGGAGCACTACTTTTGGGAGTGGTATCCTGCAATCTATTGATACACTTGTACATCGTACTATTTACGTAAAGTTGATTTGGATAAACATGGTTTGAGCCATGCTCGTCCATCCGACGATCACTAAGGACCTAAGGTGCCCTCATCTAAAATTTTTAGATCCGTTATTGTTAGGTAAGGTGCCCTCAACAGATTATACAAGAAAGGACTTGATGCTCCAAAATAGTATCATCATAGTATGTAACGTAAAAATAAAACAATCTTGTAAATGTTCGGACTTCTGCATTAATTTATCAAAGCAGTGACATGATATTGGCATATCTATTAATATATAAAAGAAGAGTTGGTTTAACTCTTCTCCCTTAATTATAGAAAAAGCGTAAATTATAATGGCATCAATACATCAGAACTCTACTATTGAGTTGTGCGTAACCTTCATCGAATAAAAAAAATTAAAATAGGATAATGAAAAAAATGAAACAAGTATCCTAAATTATAATCCAATACTCTGAGCTAAAAGCGAAGTAGACAGCGTGTTGTTTGTAAACCTGTACACTTGCAATCTCTTATCTGGACATCCCTAAAAGTAGGATAATAAAATTCAATGACCCCATTCTGTAGTAATTTATAAACAACGTTGATGATAATGGTGATGCAATATTTTCTTTTCACCCTTTATTTTCATAATCAAATACAGTTCATATGAATTTTATTTATTCGATAACCTTCATTTGCTACTCGAATAGAGGGTGAAAAGAACATGAATATTGGGGGTATCATGTTGAAATATACTTTGTCTTGAGCAAATACTCAAGTAACTAAACATGGTCAGGTTGGTACGAAACATTACCTTTCCTTCTGTGTATGATGATTCCCGAACTCCAGAACTGTCTCAAAAGTGTACTAATATATATCTGTAACTGGGAGTTGGTAAGAGAAAAACAAAAACCAATTAATGCCTAAAACATAAGAAACCACTTTTTCCCTTAACTTATTTCATGCCACTCCATGTCAATCCCTCACCTCGAAACTGATTAACTTATCAGGGTGTCAATCAAAACTTCATCCCCATAAATGCCATCAAAGAAAGCAACTGCGGGTGTCATATCTGTCAGTTGAATCCTTTTTAGTCTCTTAGGATGCTCGAAGAGTCGGCGAGAAGGAATCAGTGTTTATATTCCAATATGCGATAAAGTATTGACTACAACGTAAGCACCACACATGGAAAAGTCTAAATCAAAAGGACATTAAAAGAAAATAGGAGAATAAAAAAAAGAAAATAAGTAGCCTAGAGAAGCTTCATATATAATGTTTTGGATTAAGGCATATTGTTAAGAGAATAAACAGAAAAATTTTTAAAAATCATTAAACTTTACTCCAATGTTTTTTTTGACAAAAGAAGACAGGGCTTATATTATATAGGATTCAAGAACATTACACATATCTTTAGTGGCCAACTCGTGGACTATAGCTGGCCCCCCTCCATCCATATCCTCTCCTGAAAGTCGATAGGTTGGAGATGGGCAATTGTATGTGCAACCGAATTTCTCCCTCTTCTAACAAAAGACCAAGAAACAAAACTGAAGAAAGAAACAGTTTCCAAAATAGACGAAATAAGTAAACCTAAAACATTGTTTGTCAAAGTCTTCTTCTGAAGCTTATTTATAAGTGGTTGACAATCCCCTTCAAATATCACATGTCCTGCATTTTTAGCTTGTTGAACTACAAATAGACACGCCCTTGCCTCCTCGATCTCGGCTCCTTGGAACCCTAAACCCTGTTTGACGCCATGGCTCACAACGTTCCCTGCGCAGTCTCGGACCACAAATCCCCAACCTTCTTCACCAATTTTGCTAGCATCAAAGTTGATCTTCAATATCCCTGCTGAAGGCGGAGCCCATTTGTCCCCTAACGCTACTCTATTCGTTACAGCAATTTCATAACTCTCTCTGAACTGGGTAACCAAGCTAGTAGCTTTTTACTCAGTTTCCCCACCGACTATCCTTTCCCCCAAAGATGAACCGGTTTCGGGCATTCCAGATTTCCCACATGACTGTTATAAACTCACCAAGACTGTCTAAGTCTAGTTGAGATTTCACTCTCGCAATGCAGTCCGCAACTGATCGGTCATTTACATCCCAAATGTTCAGTTCAAAATTGCTTTCTTCCCAAACCTCACAAGCTAAAGTACATTGGAATAATGTGTGTATATCTGTCTCCTCCATTGCCCCACAAATAGCACAACACATATTAAAGTTTGGGATGCGGGAAGCTATGTTTACCTTAGTTGGTAGTGCTTTGGCTGTCGCTCTCCATCCGAAGACTCGAATCCTAGGAGAAATATCCAGTTTCCAGATTGTCTTCCACACTTGCGACTGCAGGTTCGAGCTAGACGACGCCTTGTGCTGCATCTTGAGTGTCCGTGCTACATGATAAGCAGATTTTACCGAAAGCTCTCCATTGCTAGTAAAATACCAGGAAATCTTATCCCGGGGCCATGATGAGCAGAGAGGCATTTGAATGATAAGTTCTGCATCGCAGGGAAGAAAGGTTTACTCCAATGTTTTGAAAAAGCACTAAAGTTTAAATTGGGTTTAAAAATCACTAACTTTATTATAGAGTTCAATTAATCACTAAACTATAATTTACTTTGGTAATTTTTTAAACTCAATTTAAACTTTGGTGATTAATTGAACTCTATAATAAAAATGAGTGATTTTTTAAATCCAATTTAAAGTTTAGTGATTTTATTAGAATATTGGAGTAAAGTTTGTTAAGAAAATAAACAAGTTTTGGTTGAGGAAGTAAATAGAAAAAGAATATGGAGGATGAGGTTGTTGCTCCTTTAACTAAAATTATAATGAGAATCATGTCACTGGGGCAACAACTATCATTGACTTTCCGTATAATATCTTATTACACAACTTTCTTTAAATCCACAAAAATAATATCATTTGAGTCAAACGAATTACCTTTCCTCTTCGCCCGTACTCAGAAAATCACTAAATATGAAAGTCAGGGATGTGTTGAATTTTTGGCCAGTCTTCCCCGGTATCTTTGCGGCATCGTTCCTTGAGGCCATCTGAACAATAATAAATACCAAGTTTTTTCAGGGAGGTGAGTTCCGGCATCCATTCTGGCACTGTTTCCATTTCTTTACAAGAGTTAATTATCAGGGATTGGAGGGCAGTGAGGTTGCGCATCCCATCTGGCAATTTCACCATCTTTGGTACAGAATATAAGCTCAAGGAACGGAGGGAGTGTTGAAGGCAACGCCATGGCATCCCATCTTCCTCCTCTCCCTCTCCTTCTTTGCTTAGACTCAGACTGGGCAAGTTGTGTAATTCTAAGCTCTCCAAGGCAGTGAGATGCTCCAACCCTCCACTCACACTCTTCAATTTCGAGCAATGCAAAATTTGAAATTTTGCCAGGGACGACGAGCAGGTACGGAACACATCCTCAACTTTCGATAAACTCTCCACCTCCTTATCATGTATTATGTACATGATCTTGAGACACTGAAAAGCCTCCATCGGTAGCAACATTTTGAGATGCCCCGCTTTGTCAGTCTTAACACTCCTCAATTTGGAATTTCCAGACTCAATGTTTTCCATCATTTGCAGATTTACATTGTAATTCGACGGAGTGAGTTCTTCTACGCTGGGGCAAAGACGCATAGAGGCCAAGTTAGGGCAATTCCATATTTCCAAATTAGAAAGACAGGGGAATGAGGGCAATAAGGTGTTGCTATCATCTCTCCACCATCCTTTCAACTTTGGTAGACATGATAATTGGAACTCCTCAAGGGAGGGAAAGAATAATTCTTCAGATTCCAGTGCTCTTACACCAGTGTTGTTCCGACTCATTGGTGTATTCTCTATGTATTCCAATTCATTCAAATTGAAAAGTTTCAAAGATTTCAATTTACTCAATTTCCCTAGCCCTGACAGGTGTTGCAGCTTATAACAGGCATAAAGCGTGATACTGACAAGGTTTGGGAGAAAGCTCGTGAGGTTCTCTTCTCTAGCCCAAGTCGGCATTCTCCCTCCACAATACTCATTCAATTCCAATCTTCTCAGATTAGGATGGGGTTGGAGGTCTTCCAACAATGCTTCCTCAATGTCATAAACCCCTGTTTGGACGTCCTCAAACTCCCTCAGCGGAAATATAATAACAATCTTGGTCAAATGTTGACTCAAACACTTTCCTTTTCTACCACTTTCGATGGCATACTTAGCATTGGTAGGGATATACATCTGGATATGTAGATCTCCTTTTAGGTTATGGAGAGCTTTTATCTCCTCTACCTGATCAGCTAATTGTAGCTCCTCCGTGCTGGAAGTTTCTTCGCCAACTATAAAAAAGGCAACTTCCAAAGACAACTCAACTTTCCTACACCCCTTGGAATATGAGTCAGGGACTGACATTGTGTTGTATCCAACACCCTTAAACTTGTCAATTTGCCCAAGTCTTTTGGCAATTCTTTGAGCTTCCTGCACTCTCTTAAATGTAAGGTTTGCAAATTATGCAGTTCTCCAATAGAATCAGGAAGCAACTCTAGTGCATTATTATAGGATAGATCAAGATAACGTAGATGAACTAACTTACCCAATGTACTTGGAAAGTTTGTCATCCTTGAATAACTCAAATCCAATGCCCTTAGAGATTTCCATTTAGCTAATAAGGTACTGAATGCCTCAGGTGACTCCGGCTGACTATGGCCAACTCTAAGATATGTACGAATCTTAGTACCAGTGAAAAGGCTTTTTGTACCTTTATCCCGGCCATGATGCATGAGATGTCGAATTTTAGTATTTAAGTTACTCAGGGTGCGATTGTATTCAGGGATCTCCTTTCCAGCTACTTCTTGCGCAAGATCGTGCATGAGATCGTGCATCTTAAACGAGATTATTTCATCATGTTCATCTTTGTGTACATCTTGAAAAAAGCATCGCCTTAACAATATCGAAAAATATTCATCACTGGCATCTTCAATGCTTTGACCATTATCAAAGGGAACCACAAAACCTTGTGCAATCCAAAGGTTGATTAGCAACTCCTCTTTATGATAAAATCCTTTGGGAATAGTGCACAATAACTGAAGCATATCTTTAATTGTGGTTCAAGATTAAGGTAACTAAGCTTCAATATGGGCTCAATACCATTTTGGCCTTGCATAATTTTTCGTAACCCAAACTTCTGAAATGATAGCCACTTCTTTTGTCCTGACCATATAGAGTAGTTCCTACCACTCTTATGGCAAGCGGAACACTAGCACATTGTTTAACAATCTCACGTCCAATTTGATCTAATTCAAGTCTGTTTGCTGCTTGCTCATGATCCTGAATACATGTTGTCTTCTCGAATAGTAGCCATGAATCCTCGTCGGACAATCCTTTTAAGTCATACATTTCACCTCCTATAATTGTACCCGTTATTCTTGAACGCGTAGTCACTAAGACCCAACTTCCCCTTAGACCACCCTTCAAGAACCCCATGAGTTTCAACCATTGATCGCGAACCTCATTCCATAGATCATCCAAAACAAGAAAGTACTTCTTTCCCACTAGTTTTTCTTGAAGTTGTCTCTGTAGATGATCCATTGATAGATGTTCATGACTTTGGCCTGTGGCCGAGTGTAGAATCTTGCAAAGAGTAGCTTTCACATCCAAATCTTTCGTATCTTGATCAGCGACACAAGTCCACAACCTCAAGGGGAAATTTTCTTTGATCCTAGGATCATTATATACAAGTTGGGCGAGAGCAGTTTTTCCCATCCCTCCCATTCCCACAATAGCAAGGCAAGAAACATCATGTTTAACATCAAGATCTAGCAACCTATGCACGATTTTCTCTACATCATCCTCTCTTCCGATAATATCCTGGACATAAACATAAGAACAAGTGTCTTCCCTTCTCCTACGGGTAGGTTGGCTGTCTAATTTAAAGCCAAACTTAGTGTGGTCATTGGCAATGCCATCCAACCTCTTTCTAATCTCCTTAACCCCTTGGGACATTTTGTAAGCAGTAGCGAGGGGTTGAAGCGAGAAAATAAAAGACGAACCTTTTTAGAGACTTTACCACCCTTGATGAGTTTCTTCCTCTGTGCTAGAGTAACAAACTCATCCAGCAAATCATCAGCATCATAAACAACATCCTTGAGCTGGTCAACGTAGAGTTGGGCTTGAGGAGGGAGCTCCCCTTACATTCAGCTTCTTCGAGCACAGCCTTGACGACGTTGACAGTACGCTCGAGATCCTCCAGGGCAGATTTATAACCCAAAATGGAGAAGAGTTCTCTAAGCTCTGCACATTGTAGGGCGTTAAAGAGAGTTTGAACAATAGATAAGGCAGTTCCTATGTCCATTCTTTGATTTTTGAGTTTCAGAGGAGATGGGAGATGATACTGCAATATTGGGAGGATAAAATGAAAGAAAAGGTGAGGTGAGCAAGTGAGGGAGGGAGGGAGGGACAGCAAAACTCAATGAATATCTTAATTAAGAGTGAAATTATTGATTGATATTGAATTCCATTCCCCCTGTCAACTTCATTCAACTAAAATTAACTTCGGTGGCCCCTTGTCGTCCCACACATAAAATTAAAGACACCACCGTTGTTACATTTCATTTTGCATCAAAATAGTTTCGTCTAAGGCATATGAAATTATTACGCAATTACTGGGTGTTAGTGAGCTTACACCGGAATTGTAGATTCCTATGCAGTGCTGGCCTAAACTATAGTCTACTACTGCCAGATAAATTTGGTTTTAGCGAAGACATTTTTTTAGTCATTTAATTGTTATATAATTTGTATGTACGGATTCATCAACTTTTGATACTGTGAATTCATTGTCACCATGTGGAATTCAATGTCACCATGTGGTGGTATATGTATTTGGGACACTGACATGACAGACATGGCCTATAATTCATTTTTGTAGGGCCTTAGCCTTTCAATTTCACTATTATTGCTTTCAGTTTCACGTTTGTTTGTTTCTTATGAGAAACAAGAATATTAAATTTTTTTCATTCCCCACGTCATTTATTTCTTTTCCATTCTTTAGGTATTATCTTTATAAGTTGTTCTAAGTCTAACTAATTTTTTTCATTTATTAAAATCTGTCGCTTTATAATTTTAATATTATATTAGTGATAAGTTTATCAATTGTGTTCTTATTAACATTTTTTCTTTATTTTTTCATTTCTAATGATATATTAAGGCAACTTAGTCTTTTAATATAAATTTTATATTTTTTTATATTTCTTGTCGTCCCACACTATAATTAAAGACCCCACCGTTGTTAATTTGCATACATTTCTTTTTGCATCAAATTAGTTTCGTGTAAGGCATATAACATGTAGGGATAAACTTGATTTTAGCACAGAGATTTTTTAGTCATTCAATTGATATATAATGTTGTACGTACCTACGAATTCTTATTACCTATTAATTTTAAATAAAATTAAAAAAAAAGAGACGGACATCATAAAATTAGAAAAGGTTTTATGAGTAGTAGGACCTTCACGAAGGTATTGAGTGACCAAATGCATTAGAAAGTTCAAATGCAATCAACTTCATTTGGCCTGCTGCTGATTTTTTCTATCGATAAACATACTGTGAATTGGCCCCGTTTCATTGACTTGACTTGACTCAATTCACCAGCGTAGGGCCTTAATTACCCCGTTTCTCATATTATCTTGATAAGCTTTGTCATCTCACTTTCCTCATAGTCCAGCAGTTGTTGAGGACTCGTAATTTAGGAGTTAAAAGTCATTGCCCTCGAGGAGGAATAAGTTACCTTTTCAAATTTTGTATTTTGACGGCTGTGAGTCTACTATAACATACCACGATACGTAAATTCAGAATCACTCACGTGTATACACAAATTTGCTATCTTGATGGACTCATGATATCGGAATGAAAGCCGTTACTTGTATGTCAGAATATAATTTTATGTCAGCTATTCTTAGGTTTTGTACCGGTAAAGTGCTCAAACGCAAAGAAATTAACTTTTCATTTTTGCATTATGGTTGTTATTTCTCTCATTTCATTACATATATATTTATTAAATTCCTCAGTGAGGTCTGAGACCACATTTCAAAGCGCTTAAACTCACTTCTTAACACAAAAATATAAGGCTCACAAGCATCTTGGGATGAGACCCGCAGGTTATGGGTGTCCAAGATTGTTTTGGAGAACACCGCGGACCTCCCCACGACCAGTGGGTATCGATGATTGGCTTTAGAGATCATCACAGGCCTTCCCATGGCCATTGACGGCTTCTGATAGCCACCATGGGCTTTTCCATGGCAGTGGGAGAACCCGTGATAGGTGTATTCGGTCATTTTGGCTACTGTTGGACACCACGACCTGCTTCACGGCCATAGGGATACCCGTGGTGAATGGCAGTGGCTCGAAAACTTCATTTTTTTTTTTTGCCTTTTTTTCTTTTTTTCGAAGGAAACTAACGAGAGGTTTGTTTTTAGAAAATTTATAGTGTTATAAGTATCATAAAAACGCAGTTTAGTTCAAAGGAAAATCATCAGCCTCATAAGCAAAATCCTTAAGCTGGTCAATATAGAATTGGGCATGAGGAGTGAGTTCTGTCTTGGATTCAGCTTCTTCGAACACAGCATTGACTGTGTAGGGACCTTCAGGAAAGTGATGGATGACCAAACGAATAAGAATGTTCAAATGCAAACAACTTCATTTGGCATGGTCTTGAGTTTTGATCAATAAACTCCAAATCAAATTGTATAAGATTAAAATTCGACCCCTAATTTTCATGCACAGAGTGGCCTTGTATCAGATAATTAATCAAACCATATTTACAAAAGACAGAAATTTGGATAAGACTCAGGTATTGGATACATAGGTGACAAATGGCACAAATTAATTATCTATTATTCTATTTATTTGGGATAAAATCAATCATACCAAATTCCTTAGATTTGAAAAGGAATAGAACTTTTATATGCAAATGACTTAACGAATTTGTATGTCTAAATTCAGTTTTTTTACATCCAAATGAAAGATCTTTTGTGCACTTTCATAAAAATCTTTACCTCTAAGAGAAGATCTAGTAACCAATTTCACCAAATTTTGAATCTTTTCCATAATTTCCTCAATCGACTTTAGACCTTATTGCACAATAAGATTCACAATATGTGCACAACATCGTAAATAAAAGAATGCACCACTACTTATCAGTCCACTTCTAGGAACAAGACGTTTTTCTAGATTAACCATAATCACATCATTGTACTTAGCATTATCCACAGTTATGGTGAGTATCTTGTCCTCGATATTCCATTGAGTAAGAAACATAAGCACTTCATTTGCTATACTTTCACCTTCATATGGAGGTGTCAGTGCCTTAAACCTCAGGATTCTTTTGTGCAATTTCTAAGCACTATTTACAAAGTGGGCTGTGATGCAAATATAGTGTTGATAAGTATTATTTGATCTCCAATTATCAGTTGTCAAACAAATCCTACCAGGGATTTTCAATAACATATCTTTCAACTTATTTCTCCACCCTCTCCCCAATACATAGAGATCGTTCTCTCTTAGCCGTTGAACGACTAAATGGCCCAAAACCCGGGTTAGCTTTAAACATCATCCGTCTAAGAGCTTTTTCCTCAACAGTCGTAAAAGAATGAGCTCCTTCAACTATATAAAGAACAATTTCCTTGTGAAGTTCGCTCATATTAAACATAAATTCCACATTATCATCATCACTATCCCCTTCACCACCTTGAAACCCATTAGGTCTCACTGGACATCTCTCCAAATGACACTTTAAATGAGAAGTCCCACTCCCTTAGTAGCAGATAAAGACATTTTACAATGCATGCAAATTGCGATTGGCTCACCTTGTGGATTAGTATCTTACTTGAGCTCTCTCCATACTTTAGGCTTTTTCCTCCTTTTAGCTTGTGGAGCATTATACTCACTATAACCATCTTCCGTCACTTGCCTAAAAGATATTCCTTCACTATCCATCCCTAAGATAGGAGAACAAAAACATTATTAATCAGATAAATATCTTTCCCATTGAATTAAACAAAAGAGTGTGACAAGTTAAATCCCTCCTATGCAATTTTGTATTCACAAAGCTCAAATCCCATTACTGATCACATGAATATCTTTAAAATTATATATAGAGAACATCAGAGTTTATATCTATCATGGAAAATTTCCTGCAAACACAAAGCTCATCTATTAATATAACTAGGATTAGCTTCATATTCATTGGTTTGACATCTCTGCTGTGCTATGGACAAACCTTCACTTTCATGCTTTGATTTCCAGAATTCCTCAATGATACTGATAGATATTGCTTAACGTATCTCTACTCTACTCATTCTGTGATACGTTTAAGATTTATACACCATTATTCCCATCTATGAATTGAGCGGATCACCAATAAATGTGATAGTGATAAGCAAACTAGACTCATCAATGAAAAGTTTAACATTGAAAATCAAATAAGACAACCGTATAAAGCTACATATATTCAATTGATAAGGCGGTGAGATATGAACAACAAAACCCAAGAAAGAAAAACCTAGAGGGAATTACAAGCCTATCCAAGAAAACAAGCTTCAAAATCACAAAAGAACATCAGGAGCAGGTTATGAAGCATATCTATGCAAAAGTATCTAGTCTCACGTATAAATCATGATCAGAAGAGCAACAAAAATAAAGGCCGTCAAGATAGTGTAAAATAATAGCAACTTGTAAAACAAGAGGGAAAGAAGTATGGCTCGTAAACGAACAAACCCAATTCAAAACAGCCAAGAATGAGTTCAACTACGACTCGAATTTCGAAAAATACAAAGCAAGTACCTAAGGAGTGGGAGCAAAGGAAGCAGCGCTTGCCAAATTAGGGTTTTGGCGAAGCAAAGAAAGAGAGAGAGAGCGACGGTGGCAGAAGGCTTCTGGCTCCGGTTCACCGGCGACGGTGGCGAGATGGTGGAAGAGCGACGACAAGAGAGACAGGGCGTGCGAGAGAGAGAGAGAGAGAGCAATGGCAGCGAGAACACGATGGACAGAGAGATAAGGCGTGCGAGAGAGAGAGAGAGCAATGGTGACAGAAGGCTTCGAGCTCCGGTTCACCGGCGACGGTGGCGAGATGGTGGAAGAGTGACGGTGAGAAAGACAGGGCGTCCGAGAGAAAGAGAGAGAGAGCAATGGCAGCAAGAACACGATGGACAGAGAGAGATGGGCGTGCGAGAGGTGAGCAATGACCCTTTTGCTTTGACCCGTTAATGGCCCGCGGCCGACACTTTAATGGCTCATTTTCACATAATCCTTTTCAGTCCGACCCTTTTCTTACTAAACTTGGGTTTCGACCTTTTTTTGGCTCGATCTTGCTGGCCCAATGGGTACCCTGCCATTGGCCAGCCCTATACACGAGCATAACACTCATACCTTGTTCATTTTTAGTTACTTTGGGATCACCTTCTATGATCTAAAATACAATGTCAATGTCATAATTAGTAATCACCAATATCATCTCAACTAATAAAATTTTTTTGTTAAAGTCCCTAGGGGTTTTAGTGGTATTGTGGTCAATTTCTTTCTAGACCAAAAATCAAAGCTATTATCCATGATTCTTTAAAATTTTTGGGAAATTTTAGGAAAATTTTCAAATAATATCTTAACGAACCTACTAACAATTCAAGAGGTTCTTAGCTATCTTAGGCACATTCTATATCATTTCTACACCATTATACACGACCATAACACTCAAACATTGCTCATTTTTGGCTAATTTGAGATCACCTTCTAAGATCCAAAATAAAATGGCAATGTCATAGTTGGTAATCATCAAGATTATCTAAATTCAGAAAGAGAATTTAGTGAACGTCCCAAGAGGTTTCATAGGCATTATGGTCAAGTCCTTCCAAAACCCAAAAATGAAGGCTATTATCCATACTTTTTGCAATTTTTGGAAAATTTTAGAAAAGTTGTCAAATAATATCCTAACGAATCTACTAACAATTCAAGAGATTCTTAGTTATTTTAGGCCCATTATAGATCATTTCCACACAATTGTACACGAGTATAACACTGAAACCTTGCTCCTTTTTTGCTCTATTGGGATCATCTTCCAAGTTTTGAAATACGAAATGGCATTGGTGTAATTGGTAATCAACAAGATCATCTAAATTCATAAACGAGATTTTGTTAACGTCCCAAGGGGTTTAAGAGCCATTGTGGTTAAGTCATTCAGAGACGC
The DNA here is from genome assembly GCA_021018815.1 of Talinum fruticosum. Lineage (NCBI taxonomy): Eukaryota > Viridiplantae > Streptophyta > Magnoliopsida > Caryophyllales > Talinaceae > Talinum > Talinum fruticosum. The sequence goes on along the minus strand of JAITYX010000089.1, from coordinate 150,352 downwards.
AAAAATGAAGCTATTATCCATTGTTTTTTGTAATTTTTGGGAAATTTTAGAAAAGTTTTCAAATAATATCTTAACGAATCGATTAACAATTCAAGAGGTTCTTAGCTATTTTAAGCACATTTTAGATCATTTCTACACCATTATAAACGAGCATAACATTCAAACCTTACTCATTTTTTGTTACGTTGGGATCACCTTCTAATATCCAAAAGACAATGACAATGTCATAATTGATAATCACCAAGATCATCTAAATTCATAAACAGAAATTTTTTGCATTGTGGTCAAGTCATTCCGAGAACCAAAAATGAAAGCTATCATCCATGGTTTTTGCAATTTTCGAAAAATTTTAGAAAAGTTGGAAAATAACATCTTAATGGACCTACTAACAACTCAAGAAGTTCTTAACTATTTTAAGCCCATTCTAGATCATTTCTTCACCATTGTACACAAGCATAACACTCATGCTCATTTTTTGCTACGTTGGGATCACCTTCTAAGATCCAAAATACAATGGAGATGTCATAATTAGTAATCACCAAGATCATCTAAATTCATAAACAAAATTTATTTAACATCCTAAGGGGTTTGAGAGGCATTGTGATCAAGTCATTCCGAGAACAAAAATGAATGCTATTATCCATGATTTTTTGTAATTTTCAAAACATTTTAGAAAAGCGGGCAAATAACATCTTAACGGACCTACTAACAATTCGAAAAGTTCTTAACTATTTTAGACCAATTTTAGATCATTTCTTGTAACAACCCGACCCTAAATCACAATTATTTATTTTAAATTACATTATTTATTAATTACAAGATTTATATGATCGAGCGCGTGCACTTCGATTCGATATCTTATATTTAAACTATTTTTATCTGTATGTTATGCAGCTAAGGCGACGAAGTGGCACTAATAAAAACCTCGTAATAAGATTATAATTTGTGAACATCGTTAGTAAAATAAAATTAAAAGTAACAATAAAAGAAAACAAAATAAATAAAATAAATAAATATAAATAAAACTTTCAGATTTTTTTGAAAGAAAAATCCAGAAATGGATTCTTCTGGAATTTTGGAAAAAAAAAAAAAGAAAGAAAGAGGCGGTTAAGATCAAATTAAATGGGCAATGCTATATCAATTTCCCCTGCTCCTTCCTCCTCTGCTCTTCCCGTCTCTGCCTCTCCCCTGCCTCTCCACGCTCTCCCCTCGGTCGGGCTGGTCCCGGCGACCGGCTGCCGCCAACGCCGGGCAAAAGCCGGCGCTGGCACCGGCCGAAGGCCACCGGGCTCCCTCCTCACGCTATTTCTCTCTGTCTCGCTCTCCCTCGTGCGCCTCGCTCTTTCCCCTGCCTCCACTTGCGGCCCGCTCCCGGCCACCAAGCGCCACCAACGCCGGCCAGAAGCCGACGCCAGCGTCGTCAGGGAGATGCCTGACACCTCACTCGCCACCGCTCTCCCTCTCTTTCGCTGTCGCTCGCGCACAGGCAGTTGCTCTGCCTCCCCACCGCGGCAACCCCTTTCTGCCGCCAACCACGATCCGCAGCACGACCGTCGGAGCTCGACGCCGGTGCTGCCCCACAGTCGCCGGAGCAACTGAGCACCCCAAAATCCTCTCCTTGACTCCTCCTCCGTGAATTCGAAGGTAAAACCTCAAACCCTAAATTATTATAGTTTGTCATTTACTCAGTTGTTGTAGTTGTGAAATTGAATTATCGAATTTATAGACATGTTTGTGTAGTAAACTTAAAGATTAATTTGGGGAAAATTCGAATTAGCGTGGAGGATTTAGGTTTGGTGTTGTGGTGAATTGATTGCACGAATGTAAATAAATGTGATTCTTTTTGGGAAATTATGAATTGACTAATGAGATTGAGGAGGTTTTATTAGCGAATGGAACAATTTGGTGGAACTATTATGTTTTGGAAATGATTGAGCAAACGAAGGAGAAGGTGTGCGTAGAAGTTGAAATTCGATAATGTACAAGTATACATGCATGGAAAATAATTGAGTATTAGGTTGCCTAATTGCGATTGTGAATGTGAATGTTATTGTGAGAATAAGGCTCATGACCTTAAGTTGGTATATGAATGAAATTTTGAGCAATTTGGGTGATTATAAGGCCTACCTATGGAAAGGCGTCATTAGACTGAATAATCGCTTAGCTATGGGCTTAAATTCAATAAGTGAGGAATGAATTAAAAATAAGTGTTTGGGCATGTATATTTATATACACCATTTTCAATCCAAGTCAGCTAACAAATCGAATAACACCAATATCATTTGGGTATTTAGTTAACCTAATCAACTTCTTTAATTAATAAGAATTGTATTCAATAAACGCAGTAAAGCAGAGTAATACAAACATTAGTTTAATCGATTTTCATACGAATATATGAAATGAAATAAATTGTTAAAGCTTATACAAACTCAAGCATTAAAACTCAAGAAAACATTATTAACCCTAGAAATCCATTTTAAACAGAACCGAGGCCACTTCCGTTGCCGAATAGCTGGTGACTCAAATTTTTGCAAAAGGGGAGAAACAAATATTCTCAATTCAGGTACGTTCATTGCCTGTACTTTTCGAAAACTCACATGTTTCATCAAATAACATTTCTCATATATGCAATTAATAATGAATCATTTACAAGGCAAGCTTTGCCACCTAATTAAGTGGTCCCCGCCCAATTATCAATTACCAAGGGCTTAGGCCCGCCAATTATACCGCGCGGCGTCAACTCGGGTTATCGATCGGCCCGGGGTGACACCTGTTCAACGATCGTATCAATTACCAAGGGGTTCCACTTCCGGATAATAACCGGCAAGCAATTTTACTTATATTCTCTCCCCCGATTTCAAACTAAAATGAATTGAAATGCGTGCGCTCCATCAATATATTCTTCAAAGTTATTTTACAGTGCAGGAATGTTCGTACTGAGTTTCGACTCACTCTTTCAAATATTTTACTGTTTTTGTTTTAGGAAGAAGCATTGGTGAACAATCAACCATTTCCTAAGTCTGATGAAGGCAAACCCTAGCCAGCCACGTGGCATTCGTAAATCTAAAGGTATATAGACGCTCACAGTGATTTTACCTTCAACCAGGGTTAGGTATGGCCTTGGGGAATTACTGTAGGTTGTATAAATATTATGTTGCTAAATCAGTAAACTGTATTTTGGGATGATTTAGCTACCTGGGTAGTAAGTAGTTACTTCTAACAGGATCAATGGAAATATAACAGTGGATGCATAAATTGAATTTCAATTTTATTTCATATATTTAGCCTTGTCCTATTTTTAGGACGGCGGTAACGTCTTCGATCGTTACCTTCTGCTGCGACCTTACGTAATAGTCCCTAATGAAGGGATTATTAAGTAATGATGATTGAGGGCGTTACATTTCTTTACCATTGTACACGAGCATAACACTCATGCTCATTTTTTACTACTTTGGGATCACCTTTTAAGATCCAAAATATAATGACAATGTCATAATTGGTAATCATCAAGATCATCTAAATTCATAAACATAATTTTTTAACGTCCCAAGGGGTTTCAGAGGCATTGTGGTCAAGTCATTCTGAGAAAAAAAATAAATAAAGGTTCTTATCCATGGTTTTTTACAATTTTCCAAAAATTTTAGAAAAGCTGGCAAATAACATCTTAACAAACTTACTAACAATTCGATAAGTTCTTAACTATTTTAGGCCCATTCTAGAGCATTTCTTTACCATTGTACACGAGCATAACACTCATGCTCATTTTTAACTACTTTGGGATCACCTTCTAAGATCCAAAATATAATGGCAATGTCATAATTGGTAATCACCAAGATCATCTAAATTCATAAACACAATTTTTTAATGTCCCAAGGGGTTTCAGAAGCATTGTGGTCAAGTCATTCCGAGAACCAAAAATAAAGGTTATTATCCATGATTTTTGCAATTTTCTAGGAAATTTTAGGAAAGTTTTCAAACAATATATTAATGAACCTATTAACAATTCAAGAAGTTCTGAACTATTTTAGGCCTATTCTAGATCATTTCTACACCATTGTAAACGAGCATAAACTCAAACCTTGCTCATTTTTTACTCCTTTGAGATCACCTTTTAAGATCCAAAATACAATGACAATGTCATAATTGGTAATCACCAATATCATTTAAATTCATAATTTTTTAATGACCCAAGGGATTTCAGAGGCATTGTGGTTAAGTCATTCCGATGATTAAAAAAAAGGCTATATTATCCATGGTTTTTTGTAATTTTCGGAAAATTTTAGAAAAGTAGTCAAATAACATCTTAACAGACCTACTAACAATTCAAGAGGTTCTTAACTGTTTTAGATTTATTCTAGATAATTTCTACCTTGCTCATTTTTAGCTACTTTGGGATTACTTTCTAAGATCCAAAATACAATGGCAATGTCATAATTGGTAATCACCAATATCATCTAAACTAATAAAAAAATTTTGTTAAGGTCCCTCGGGTTTCAAAGGAATTGTGGTCAAGTCATTCCGAGAATCAAATATAAAAGTTATTACCCATGGTTTTTCGTACTTTTTGAAAAATTTTAGAAAATTTGTCAAATAATATCCTAAGGTACATTCTAAATCATTTCTACACCATTGACACGAGCATAACACTCAAACCTTGCCTATTTTTAACTACTTTAGGATTACCTTCTAGGATCTAAAATAAAATGGCAATGGCATAATTGGTAATCATCAAGATCATCTAAATTCATAAAGAGAGTTTTGTTAACGTCTCAAGGGATTTCAAAGGCATTGTAGTCAAGTCATTCCGAGACCCAAAAATAAAAGCTATTATCTATCGGGTGTGAGTTCGGATTCGGGTCTCAAAGTGAATTATTGGTCTTTTAAAAATTGCAAAAAAATCATGGATAACTTGTTTTGTTACACACATTCTTAAGAATGGCTATACATCTTTAAAAGATTTTAAAATTATATATGAAAAGTTTGATATAATACTTTAAGTCAAAGAAAGCAAATGAAAGGTAAACCTAAGTTCAAACCATGTCAGGCCAAAAAAATTATATCCAACGTTAAAATATAAATTAAAGTTTATCACAATAAACCTTTTTTTTTTGTTGGACATAAATTTTGAGTAATTTATCATTTTACTATTATGTGAATTTTATTATGTTAGACTTAGGTCCTGTTCGGTAACAGCGTTTGAAATAGCTTTTAGCGTTTTAACCAAGTCAAAACACTAATCAACCAAATATTAGCGTTCGGTAAGGTAGTGTTTTAACTAGCGTTTGCAGTAACTTTTAGCGTTTCAAGTAGTGTTTCCGGAAAGTTAAGAATATTAGCTTTTCACATTTGAAAGTAGCGTTTCATATTTTTTGACAAAAAAACCCTTCATTCATTTATATTTGACAAATTATTTATATTCTTTTACGTCAATTTACAATAATCAGCTAACTCAAACGCTAAATTTACCGAACACATTTATTCAACCGCTCAATCGAACAACTATCTTCTAACAGCTAAAATCTAACAGACTATTAGCTACCTAAACGGTTATCAGCTACACAAACAGTTATCCGCTACTGAAACAGACTTATTTTGCCGAACAGGGCCTTAATCAATACTTTATCCTATAGGAGTGTCAAGTGATCGTGGTGTGTGGTGAAACGGAAAGTGAACATAGACGTAACGTTATAACAACTTCAAAATACTTATTCATTGCAGTTATAACAATAACAATAATTTTTAATATGGGTCATACTTTTACGAGCGTGATAATATTTAAATATACAGTCTTACACCCGCAAATATTTTTATAAACAGAATAGTATATTTAACCCGACGACTATAAGTTATCTTCCATGATTTGTTTTATTGATGGATGAAGATGAGAATGAGCTAACCTCAAAACTCCAGTCCAATACTGAGGACCCCAATAAAGCAGAAAATTGGACAGCACTAATTCAGAAAGAGAAAAGGACCCATGGGCTGGGCTGAGCTGGGCTTTCTTTGAGATGGACCAGATTTGGATTGTGAAATAGGCCCAAATTTTAGGTGGTCAAAACAAAAATGACAGCTGTGGGATTTGAACCCACGCCCTTTCGGACCAGAGCCTAAATCTGGCGCCTTAGACCACTCGGCCAAACTGTCTTATGATACTGGTTAACATATTAAAAGTTAATAATTAAAAATGTTAAACAAATACTGGTACGCGCGTCTCATTGCATAGTCTATGAGTGTAAGGAAGAAAACTCTGCATAAATTCAGGTCTGCCAACATTGAATCGTGAGATACGAACTCCCATTTTCACACTCTTTTATCTTTTTTTTATTAGTAAGATCTTCCGAATGAAAAATTATTAAGATTATAAGTTCGATATTACTAAGACCTTTCAATCTTTATTGAAAAATGATTGAGATTATAAGTCCGAATATATAATGTAATTGTTATAACGACAATGAGTCTAGTGAAATGTGATTGTTGACGGTCGATTTCTTAATTACTATTCATTAGTTCGAGCAAGTGGTTCAAACTCGAGCTCTGTGTTCCAACTTCAGTTGGAAGGCAAGTTGCTAGAGGAATTATGAAATTAGTGTAGCATTTATTTTGTCACTAAATAAAATTAAACATATTTAAAAGAAAATAGTCTTAAAGATAATTTTTGTCAATGAAAATAACAAATACCTAATTTTTAAAAGGGTTTATACCAAACTCATCTCAATTCTCAAGCAAACAAAATGCCCCAAATGTCCCAAATCCAAAGCAAGACATTTTAAATTCCTCACTTGGGCATTTATTTAACAGCTCACGAGGATCATTAACTGAAATGTGTGACCTCAGAATTACACATTTATTCTTTTTCTTGAAATATGTCGATTACTTCATCAAACTTAATACATGAAAGCCCTAAAGATTTCATTCTTAACCACTACAACAACGTCCTTATTAAACGAGAGATACAACATTAGCAACGAGAGAAAATCATTCATTTCACTTGATTTTTAAATTTGTCACTGGTGGAATCTTAATTTAATTAAATATATATTCAAACTTTAAAATACTAAAAATTTAATCAAACGCCTGAAGGTTAAAAAATTAATGTCGTCTACTTAAAGAGTAGTAAGTGAAAAATAAACCCCATTATGCTTTAGTTTGATTTGGCTATATATGGAATTCCATAATGAAGGAATATTTAAAATATAAAAAAAAAGATTTTCCCCCAAGAAAATTTAACCCCATTTTTTTCTTTTTTTGAAGCAATAAAATCTAACCTAATGCCCGCAATCTTATTTAGTGGGTGTTTGGCCTAAATTTTAAAACTGTTTCTGAATTCAAAAAATAGAAGTTAGGTCAAACACTAATTTTTTAAAAAATTAAAACTATTTTTCAAAAACGATTTTGGAAAAAAACTCCTCAGAACCACCCAAAATCTCATTCTCTCTCTGTCTCTCCTATCTTTTTATGTTATTTTAATTTTTCTCTCTCCTCTATCTTTATCTCTCTTCTTTCTCTCTTATTTTGTTTTATCTTTATCTTATTTCTATCCTTCTAGAAATTTTGGCCAAACAAATTAATTATTTAAAAACACTTATATAAAATTTAGCCCAAACACTTCAAATTTTTATTCAAAAACAATTTTTAAAAAATACTTTTTAAAAACAAAATTAATTTTTTAAAAATTAGGCCAAACATGCTCTTACAATTAGGTGCTCCGGCCAAAATTTAACGTTAGTATTTTGTTATATGGATATACTCAGAAAATATAATACATTTGACTTTACCCAGCTCGTGTTTCTATCAGAAAATTATTTTCTTTGTAAAAATTCTACCATTAGGCTACTCAGAAAATTAATCTTCCTCATTTGGTATGAAAGGATTTTAGAAAATGTTTTTCAAGAAACTCAATTTCTTTCAACAAGAAGATTTTCTATTTAGGGTTTGTTTGAATTAACATTTATAAAAGCGTTTATAAACACTAACCGCTCATATCAGTTTATAACAACTCTTAACAACTCATAATAACTCTTAACAACTCATACCAACTCTGAACAATTATAACAACTTATAATAGTTTTTAACAGCTCCGAACTAATTGACACATTTCGGCACTTCTTCCCTTGGGCATTTATTTAACAGCTCACGAGGATCATCAACTGAAAGATATACAGTGCCAAGAGTAAAACCATCAATCCCACCAAAATTGACAACCCCAAGAACATATAATACTCATATAATTATTAGAACTAATGGCAATTACATAGTAAACATAAACTAATCACTTGTATTATTGATTTGGTCAGACTTTACATAAAAAACAGAATTTGTTTATGTTATTTTATGTTTGTTCGTTTTTTATTTAACAACTCATTTTTGTTCGTTCATTTTCGTTTATGTTTTTATGTTCATCTCTATTTTATTTTATTTTATGTTTGTTTATGTTTATGTTTATTGTTTATGTGCGTCTTATATGTATGTTCAAACGGACTCTAACTTTGAAAATTAATGTATTGCCAAGTAAAGTAACATCACTTGATACTTCCTCACTCATTCTACCCAGTTGGTTTAAATTGCTTGGCATTTGTTTCCCTTGAACAAAATTAAACTCGTAGTTTTCTGAATGGGGAAAACTTGTTGAGACATCATAGCTCTTCCTTTGATATAAAAACTTGATGTAATTGCTATGTAAAGAAAATTAAAGAAAAAAACTCATTTGAATACCATATAAAAGTGGGCTTTTTTTTTTTTGGGGGGGTTCTAGGTGCGTGAAACAAACTAAGTTGACATTAAATATGGAGAAATCAAAGTTGGGATTTGATGATGGGGACCGACCCACTTTTGCACTTGACCTGGCTAAACATTTGGGGAGGGGAGGGAGGTAGGATAACATAAACAACAAAGTGGACTGAGCATTAAAAGAGGATAGAATTCTGAGTGGAGTGAAGATCAGATTCAGGTAATTAGGCTGACTCAATCATTCCCCCGCATGAAGGTGTCAACTATCAAGATGATCCACTCGATATGCATTGCCTTGAGACAACTCAACTTTGCCCCCGGGGCGGGGGAGAGTGCCAAGTGCAATTGACATACAATCTCAATTGAACAAGTCAACAATACCTTTCAGTATGGATCTTGTGAGACTAAGATTTCGGGAAATCTAGTCTAGATGCAAGCCAGGGATTCAAAATTACTCTAATGCGGTTATCGGGATTGTCAGAGGGTGAAAAAGCAGTGAGGGTGAACTCCAAAAACATTTCTGATGCGGCTATCTCATCATGAGACAGCTACCTTAGACCTGCAAATAATAAGACCAATTTCGAGAGAAACATGAAAAGATTTCAGTGAATATGATTTTCCTAACTTATATACTTCCAAGTCGACAAATTGTAAATAGGGGTAAGATTAAAAAGCGGAAAGGGATCCAGGCGAGTTAATGGCCAATATCATGTTTTGGGAGCTATTTGCTTGTCAAAGCAAAAGTGGCATTGCAAGGATTTTGAGGGTTTCACACTTGCACAGAAAGAGAATCCATCAGCACAAAGATGACTCTAAGAGGAAAGCGCTATGGCCCCATTTGGTTAGACAAAGAGGGCAAGGTCATTAACTCATTGCAAGTAGGACAGTCTTAACTTTAAAGACCACCCCACTTGAGACTTGATGAGTTGACAAACCTACCTCATCTGAAGTGGTCAAAAATCAATACTCCTCAAATACTTCCCAACTCGCTTTCCTTGGCACTTTTTACCATGGCATCAAAGTCAGCAAGAGGATCCCCAACTGAAAAGTGGACTCGACTAGATGGGCAGATTTCCACAATCAAACAAGATCAAAGCTGCCGAATCCTGTATCAGAAGATTGGGAATTAGTCTTCCACAACCTTACCGTTGAATTCGAGATCATAGATTTATAAAAGAATTCAAAACTAAAGCAAAACATGCATTGTTGCAAAAGCTTTACTTAATCAAGTCAACTTCACCACTTCCGTAATGCTAATAAGCAAATTAATTTCATAACTACTCCACCCAATCAATAACTTTCCGCAATTCATCTTGACTGAGACAGTCTCTATAAAATTTATTGAGAAACTTATGTCATGCAACCCGCATTTTTCTAGTTAAGCATCATGTTATATGTCTCACATTAACTTATTATGGAACGGTCTCATTTAAGAATTTACATTTCCAAAGATGGGTGCACTTGTCTCAAAAATCATCATTGATAAAACAGGACAATAAACATAAGCTTGGAGTGAGAAACCTAGCAAAGATAATGAAATTAGCATTTCATGATGGCTTAAAGACCCACAAATCTTTCCATGTGGCAAAATTGTTTTAGAGAAATTACTGACGCATGATGGCATTAACGAAGTGCGCAAACCATTATAGAGGATTGAATTTATCTTCTTTTTTTTTTTTTGGGAGGGGTGGGGGGGAGGTGTTGTGGAAGAATCCCACTTGGTGAAAAGTGAAAATGAGGTTCGGTCCTCTTCACATAAGATGTCACAGTCATCAAAGATAATTGTACTTCTCACGGCAAAGTCAGACCCACTAACTATGACTCAATATAGAAGACACTCAACACCGCAAAACAGAAGGCAATACCCACAATGGAAGACAAGGAAAACAAAAACAAAGAGAGTGAAGAAAAGAGAATCAAGCCACAGCTTATGGTACCATTTTCATGGGAAGAAAGACCAGGAGAACCCAAGAAAGATTTGAAGCCAAAGAGCAAGCAGCTAGCTCCTGTGCCCCTCCCAGTCAAGTATGTTCCTTCCGTTCCCTTCAGGTGGGAGGAAAAGCCTGGGACTCCCCTTCGGTCCTTTGGTCGGGAATCAACAGAACCCGGGGCTCAAGAAACACTGTCAGAAAACAAGCGTTTACCGCCACCACCTGCATACTTTACCAAATACGAGAATAAGAGTGATGGAGAAAGCTCATACAGTGATGATTACGGTGACCCAGATTGGATGTTAGAGTTTGATTTTGAAGCTCTCAGCATCTATGCAGATGGGCTGAAGGATACCCCATTGTCACAAGAAGACAGCAGCAGTCCAGGGAGTTATGCAATAGGAAACATAGGCTTGAAACATACTTCGTTCATGGAGTACCTTTTCCCCAACAAAACTGGTAAATCTGAAGAGAATGATTGGCAATTTGAGAGAGGGTCTCTCACCTTGGAAGATCATAGGAAACTTGTTGCTGACTACCAAATCAATGGAGTAACTAGAACGACTCCAACACTAGGGGAGCTGATAATGTTGAGTCGAAGAAGAAGTTACCATAGAAAGGCAGTGCAGATGAGGAAACAAAAACAGCAAAAGGTACTTTATGGATCTTGCCTCTTTGTTCTAGTCACTAATGAAATATCTCGTTACAAATTTATTACTTGCTCATTTCAAAAAGAATATTCCTATTCATTGAAGAATACACCTAGTTGATAAACATATATGGATATTTAACTAAATTCAGCTCGTCAACAAGAACTCTCATTCTATGATTCTCTCATTCTACAGCTGGACAAAAATAGGCCAATTAGCCTCTACTTGAAATTACTTTATATATACAAAAGCTAAACTATTCATCATATAACTTGCCTGGTGTTGAAAATGGCAGGACTCCACAAAGAATAAAGTTCATGGATGCTTCGACTTCAGAGCCAGTGGAGGAGTAATCGCAAAATTGTTTGGGAAGAACCTTCTGACGTTAAAACTCACTTAGGCAGCACAGCATGGAACTTCATGTGTAGAAACCATCTTGTCTTTTTAGGCATCAATTCTTCGTTGTATCAAATCTATTTTCTTGTAAAAAGTTCACAATAAATTATTAAAGATTTTCGGGACCCAAGGTCTATTTTGTCGTTTGAAATACTTGACCAACAAGTCATCAGAGATCATTGGTTCATTCTCTTCTACCTGCCTGTCATTAGCGGATACTTAGTTAACATTGCTGCTCTGCAACTTCTTCGTGAACCTTGACCTCTAAACGACTAAACCCTTAGAAAATTATATGGGAAATGAGACTTTCACAACTACTAGATCTGACAGCAAATTAGCTGGGAGATTTGCAGCTTTCACAAACTTTTTGTATCCGGCCCATTACCAAGGGAATGTCTTTCTCGGCTAATGTAGCGAAACAACATCTGAACCACCCAGGTTCAATGCAATGACAGGCTGACCCCGGAGTCAAATTCACCTTACCTACAGTCAGGAGCTTCTCCCATAACTCCATCTCTCCTTTTTCATTGTAGGATTTTATAAAAGCACTCATGTCTACCCAGCAGTATAAACCTCCATCACTCTTTGCACATTTGATCCCAATTTGCTGCAATCCGGCAACGAATAAATCATGCATCTGCCTTAGCCTTTTCCTGTTGATCTCGGTGTATTCTCGGATGAACTTTGTATCTGACAGCATTGATACTAGCAACTGCTGAGTTGGAGCAGAAATAGAAGAAAACCTGGTCAACTTTTTGCAGCCGCCAACACATCCTCATTAGAAGTGTAGATGGCCCCAACTCTAAATCCTGGAACAGAAAGATCTTTGGATAGCCCATAAATTATATGAACCCTATTCTTATCAAGGTCATCTGAGTCAACAATCTCAGCCATGCTTACAAATTCTTCATTGCCATAGATTGACCCCGCAAAGATTTCATCAGAAATGATATGAATGTTTTTCTCCCTGGCAAAGTCCAAGATATTATACAGTGTTTCTTTGGAAAGCAAAGTGCCTATAGGATTGGAAGGGTTTGAGAATAGAATCGCACGAACTTTTAGCCCCTTCTTCCTTGCATTGTTGTATGCTTGATCGAGAACAGTCACACTTAAAGTGAAGTTGTCAGAGCTACGACAATGAACGGATATTAACTCCACCCCTGTACGCACTATATCCCTGTCAAAGCTGTAAACCAACATGTCAATCTATGATCACATATTAGGTTCTGCTTTTTGTTATTAGTAGTATATGCACATTTTCTTTTGTGGGTCTCTCGGAATCCTTCTTTGTGCTGGCAGGGGTAAGGCTGCCTATCTCTAGATCTTCCCAAACTCATGAAGGCGGAAGCCACACTGGGTGTTGCTGTTAGTTGTTTTATAGTGTATGCATAGTTTTCACGAAAAGGTTAAGGAGTGAACAAAACTATATTTAAATATTTAATTGGTCTCAGATAGAATGAATAGAGTCAAACATATCGATTAGTGAGGAAAGAGACGTACCCAGGGTAATATGGAGCTGGAATGAGAAATGCGTTCCCATGGTCAGCCAGGCAGAAGCAGAGTATCTCGACTGCCGGAGTTGCCCCACATGTCAATACTAGTTGTGAAGGATTAAAACAGGCATCTCCCATGACTTGAGACATGAAATCTGCCATTGCCTGGAATACAATAGGAAAAAAAATCACACTTGCCAACTTCCAAGGAAATGGATGAACACTTATGCACAAAAAACAGACTAGACAGTAGCTAATGAATTTTGTTTGGGGAATGAACAAAAATATCGAAGGAAACCAAGGAGGTTTCACCTGTGTAGAAAAGGGGCCCTAAGCATAATTAAAAAATATAACTGGATTATTAGAGTCTGAGATTTCAACAGGTTTGCTTTTTCCTAGAGAAACCACACTTTATACACCATTTGATTCCATGTTATCTCCACCATCATCCATCATCATGCTATTTTTTTTTTTTTTTGGTACACTCGGGGTAAAGATAACTAGCTAACTTTTAGCGGAGTTCCATTCAGATTCAGAGGATGAAACTAATGCTCAAACATAAATGTTCCCAAGTAAACACAATTAGTCTGGCCTGAAACATCCAGCTACTTCTATTTTCTATAGACACCATACCATCACTTATAACCTCCCTGTCCCAATTCCATGCCACATATCAACCAGACATGGATCTTGACAGATAGAAGCAGAGGCTCAAACATCCAATGCACTAGATCAGCAAAATAAAAAGCATGCGACAAATCTCCTACGATACAGGTCAAACTATAATCAAGAGTTGTTCACTTAACTTCAAAGTTCATAGAGGTGAAACCTTTTCTGAGAGATTTAAAACAGAAAATGTCATGCATCTAAAGTGCTGATCATGTTGCCTTTGAAATGACTAACTCGATACCTCAATCAAGTAATATAATTCTACCCCCCCAAAAAAAAGGATTAATAAAGAATTACCACCTTGACCACTGCAAAATCCATGATAAAAAGAATGAACAATTTAGGCTTCTGCACTCAACATTCCTTTCATCCAACATAACTCTATCCAAGCATAGCACACCAAAATTTCCAATTTCTAGTTGCTTTAACAAGTCACCAAGAGCATCCCAGAATATTATTTTACCTTCCTCTTGCAATAACTAGTAACTCTAAAAAGAGCACCTTTTCAAGGATTTTTCTAAGACACATGTTTGTAGGTACAGAATTCTCTATAGACACAAATGAAGTAAGAAGCATCGTGAATGAAGTCATTGTACTTCAGAATCGATTCTAAGCCTCCGGCATCCTGGCTCTATAGACTTCTGGTTAGCTCATGTGCAGCATTATACAAAATAGAAAGCAAAAGATTTTCTTGAAGACAAGCTCTGTATCAAGCTCGCAGAGAAAAATAAAAGGGGGGTGTCATATTCTTAGTCAACCCAATAATTACAACACTTGACTCGCAATTCATTACCACCATGAAAACAACCATAAAACAACATTAATGACTTGAGTATCGTTAAGCTGATTCTGTATGATTGACGAAATCGATAACTTATAAAAGAAACAAATGGCAACAATCTTTCAATAAAAGCCAATAAACTAGACCAAGAATCATGAAACTTACCACTTTCAAGCTATACAATCCATCAAACGGCTGGTAAGCCGCAATTCCATTAATTCCCAAGTGAACACCGTTTCCCTTTGAATGCTCCCAATTTTCTGAAACCCATTTCTCAATCATATCCAAAGACAACTAGAAACCAAAAAACACCACTCGAATTAGCAACCAAGAAAATAAACTTAGGGAGGAAAAAAAAAGTGAAACAAGCAAAACCCCAAGAAACTCTATCTTCAAACCCCACATAAAAATGACGAAAAAGAAAAACCCAAAACTCACCCTATTCTCTGCCAATCCGAGCTGAATAACCCCATTGGGGTTATCGAATTCGTGGTATGGATCTTCCTTAGCCCGGTCCAAGCCCACATAGTAAGGGGAATCATTCGGGCGGGCGAGCACACTGGCCCGGGAGGAAATTCGAGCCGGGCCGAGAGAGAAGCGGGCGGCGGAGAGGCTGAGGCGGGAGGAGGAGCGGTGGAGGTCGGCAGCATTAGAGGAGGTAGGAGAGAGAGTGGGAGGGGAATCAGGAGGGGTTGGCGTCGGTTGCGGTTCTTCTTGATGTAGAGCTGAAAGAAGTAGAAGAGGGCACAAGGGATGATTGACCCCAGAATGAGGCCACCCCGGCCTTGGACCACCCCTTGCAAGGGCACTATGAGCCTCATCGCCGGCGGTTCTGGGGTACCCTTTTCCTTTCTCTTGCTTGTAGTGCCGGGATTCGGGAGGGACATGTGAGGAGGGAGGCCGTTGGGGGTGGATGGAGGAGAAAGAGAGATGGGTAAGGAGAGATGTGAGGAAGAGGAGTGAGGAGGGGAGATTGACTGTGGGATTGGGTTTTTTGGGGAAGAGGAAGAAAGAGAGGGAAGAATTTTTCTTTTTTCAATGGAATCTCCCTTTTCTTTTTTCCTTTTTGTTTTTTGGCTTCAGGTTAATTCTAGACACCAGAATGCCTGAAATGGGCCTGCTGAGTTTTGAGGTGAGTTATGAGTCATGGGTACTCATTCATTCTGCTACTGATGTGTTTTTGAATGGGCCATGACACCACCATATTTTTTACAATTTCTATTTACCTTTATTTTACAGGATCAGATATGAATGGCTAGAGCAACATTTTTTTAAGGGGTAAACCATGCAACCCTTTTAACAAGGTTCTGACGAAGTTGTCTTATATAAGAATGGAGTTGAAACAAGAAGAATGAAAAGAAACCCAAGACAAAGAAGAGAGAATACAAAGGTTATGTTTGGCCACCCATTCCGCAGCTATATTACACACTCGGTACACATGATGAATAAAAATTTGATAACAATTCCGAATGTAACAAAAAGTATTATGAATAAGAGTTTGTATCTTTCAAGGTAAATGAATCTCTCCTCTTAAAGCCTTGATGACAACTTAATTATCCCCTTACAACATGTGCATGCAATATCTTCTTCTTTTATATCCGATGCAAAAATAAGTTTAATTTAACTAAAAATAAGTTCAATTTAGAGAGCATATCAGTTTAGTAACAATAAGTTCTTAATTCAATACTTAAACAAAAATAAGTCAAGTTTAGTAAAAACTAGTTGAAAAGAACATGGCAAGTTTTAATTCTAACAATTCGTGTTTGAGTTGTTTGAATTTTATGAATTTTATGACCAATTTGGGCTCAAACAATTAAGCTTCGACTTGATCGCATTTTGGTTTAAGACACAAAATTTTGGGTGCAATTTTGGTTATATAAATAATTTTGGTCAATTTTTCAAAAATTATTCGGAAATTCGAACAATCACATTGGACATCGAACATCGGACATTCGGGTTTGAATCCACTCGTAATGTTCTATTATGCAACTCGGTAGTTCGATGTCCAAATTGTCTTAACTTAAATCGACTGGAATCCAAATTTTTACAAATATTGGTTGTAATGATAAAACTATTTATTATTATTATTAGGCTATCTAAATTACTAAAATGCTTTCTTTGTTTCTTCTCTTTGGGTCAAACAACTTTTCAAATTGTATTCATCTCTCTTTAATTTTAACAACAAAAATTGTTAAACTAAAAAATTAACATGATTAAAGAAAAAAATCTTTTAGATTCCATACCTCTTTTCCTTATCCACTTATGTTTATATGTTTATGATTATCAATTATGACAAATCACAAATGATGATGTGTGAATGCTTTTGCATATACCTTTATTTATACAAAATCTATGAGACTTAAACCCTCGTATATACATTTAGTCATTTAGGGTTCCCAAATCAATGAATTACTCCATGAAAATCAACATGATTTGTTTACGCCTTTGATGCCCTTTTCCTGAAAATAGGAGGAAGCCCATGCCTAAGGTATGATGCCAAGAACACACTAAAGTGCCTCGTTTTGCAAACCTCATCGTCTTCATCATCAAAAATCAAAATCCCAGGAAAAAAAAAAATCTTGATAAACTCTTTGAATTCTTTCTTTCTGCATGTTGCACCCAAATGAATTCCCAGAAAACCCACCTTCTTCCCACACTGGTTATATGTTTCTTCATCCTACTCGTCCGAGTCAACTCGGCCCTGACCCCAGGCCCAACAAGGGCGATTTTCGGGTGTGACCCGGCGAACCCATCCACAAAAGACCACCGGTTTTGCGACCAAAAATTGCCCGTCGCCGTCCGAGCCAAGGACCTTGTGACCCGGCTGAGTTTGGAGGAGAAAATCGCCCAACTCACCAACTCGGCACCGGCGATTCCGCGACTTGGCGTTCCGGCGTACGAGTGGTGGGGCGAGTCCCTCCACGGGGTGTCGAGGCATGGCCGTGCGTTCCGATTCAATGGCACATTTGACGGTAATGGCACGATTTTCAATGGCACTGCGACGATTCCGTCGGCCACTATGTTCCCTCAGATCATTCTCACTGCCTCTTCCTTTGATCCCAAGCATTGGTTCCGCATTGCCCGGGTGAGTCAACTCAGCCTGTGTTAGTGCTCACTATGCATGCTTATTCCCTTTGTTTAAAAATGATGATTGGGATTAAAAATTTAAACTTTTACCGCATAATCTAATAAACGAAATTGTCTTCACTAAGACTGTCTTATTATCTTTTTTTTTTTTTTTTTGGGGGGTTTGGGGTTGTTTTATCGTATTGTTTAGTTTTGTTACTATTTATCCGATATATGTGAATAATGGATGATTGCTGGCTCATGACATGGATGAAGGCTATAGGCACAGAGGCGAGGGCAATGTACAATGTAGGACAAGGCAAGGGCTTGACATTTTGGGCCCCGAACTTAAACATATTTAGGGATCCAAGATGGGGAAGAGGGCAGGAAACCCCAGGAGAAGATCCGTTGATGGCTTCCATATATGGAGTGTCCTATGTTAGAGGACTTCAAGGGTTTAATTTCGTAGGAAAACAGCTTTTTGACCACCTTCAAGCCTCTGCTTGTTGTAAGCACTTCGCGGCGCACGATTTGGATAACTGGCATGGGGTAACTCGTTACATGTTTGATGCTAAGGTATGTTCAAAACATCCCGTCTCTTGCGCCTATTTCGATGTCTTAAGTTCACTAAACTAACCGAGCCCATAAATCATATGGAGTACCTAGCAACGGGCTTCCTGACAAAGGAAGGTGCAAATGTGATCTTACTAATCTTATCGAATCCTATAAGCTTGTCTTGCCTCTAACTTTTTGCATGTAACTGTAGGTGACTAATCAAGATATGGCAGATACTTTTCAACCTCCATTCAAGAGCTGTGTGGAAGAAGGGCGAGCCACCTCAATAATGTGTGCGTATAACCGTGTGAACGGGATCCCTAGTTGTGTACACTCTGATTTCCTGACAGAGACAGCCAGAAAACAGTGGCATTTTGATGGGTAACTATTGTACCGTTATTACTTTGCTATTGTAATAGTTGGGGTTTGCTTAGCACCCAGTTATTAGCAAGTGACTCCATTTTTCTGACTTTAGGAATTCATTATATCACTAGGTACATAACATCAGATTGTAATGCAGTGCCCATCATTCATGATCAGCAGGGATATGCCAAGACACCAGAAGATGCAGTTGCTGCTGTTCTGAAAGCAGGTAAATCTATAACTGTCTGGCCTTTTTGCAATAATACAGTGTTGCACTAAGAAGGAAGACGTCAGAAGATGCACTGATTTGATGGTCTGGCAGTTAGATCTAGCAAATACATCGGGATAGAGTTGGATAATTTGTTGGTGAAATATTCGGGTTTGATGGGGTTCAGGTCAGTGGTTTTGCTAATAGGTTTGTCCAGAAAGCTTCTCAAGAAAATGCGGCTATTGATTGGGAAAATTTCACTAGGCTGGGTATTGGTTGGGTCAAAATGGATCACCTTGGTCTAGCATTCAGGTGAAGTAATTAGGAAGGGTTCAGTTTTGTAGTCTACTGATACTATGGAAGGGTTGATAATTTGGAGCGAGTTCATTCTTATGCATCAAGCATGATGAAAGTAAAATGAAAACCCAAGTAAAATTTGTGGTAAAGGAAAAGAAATCTTTAATCCAACAAGCAAATCTAACTTGGTAATGACACATTTCGATGTAGCTTCTAAATACTTACAATCTTAAGCAATGGTGAAATGACAGGGATGGATGTGGAGTGTGGCACCTACACACAACAGTACTCCAAATCAGCACTGGAGCAGAAAAAAGTAACAGAAGCTGAAATAGATCGAGCCCTCAACAACCTGTTCTCTATTCGAATGAGGTTAGGCCTTTTTGATGGAAATCCCATTGATGCCAACCCTTTTGGGAAGCTTGGTCCGGGCCAAGTCTGCTCTTCACGTCATAAAACTCTGGCACTTGATGCTGCAAGGAAAGGCATCGTCCTCCTTAAAAACTTGGGCAATCTCCTTCCACTCTCAAAGACAGAAACCAATTCAATTGCTGTAATAGGTCCTAATGCTGATGATCCTCAAGTTCTCCTTGGTAATTATGAAGGCATTCCGTGCGAAAGTGTGACACCCCTTCAAGCATTAAAACGTTATGTGAAACATGTCAAGCACCATCCTGGCTGCAACTTAGTTAAGTGTTCATCAGCCTCAGTAGAAGTGGTAGTGGAAATAGCTCAACAGGTAGATTACGTAGTTTTAGTTATGGGGTTGGATCAAACGATGGAGAGGGAGAAATTGGACCGTGATGACCTAGTTCTTCCTGGGAAGCAGCATAGTCTTATAAGTAGGATAGCAAAAGCTGCAAAGAAGCCGGTTGTGCTGGTGCTTCTCAGTGGTGGTCCAGTAGATGTATCTCAAGAGAGGGACAATGATAAAGTTGGAAGCATATTGTGGGCTGGATATCCAGGTCAATCAGGGGAACTGCCATCGCAGAAGTCATATTTGGTGATTATAACCCAGGTGAGGTGATAGCTAAAACCCATTAACTTAGTTAATACCTTCCACGCAAAGGTTTAGCATTTTTTGATAAGCTGCATTCTTTAGTTTGCAGAAAAAAGATCTTTAAAATGTGGACTTTTTGACATTTGGTGAAAGATTCAACGTTTCCATGATCAACCACATGAAAATTACATTGAAAATGCTTCTTGGTTTTTCTCCTTGTTTTGCTTGGAAATAGTCTTTCTGTTCCGTACGATCAAAGGTAAGGCTATGTACATTCCAACCTCCCTAGAACCTGGCCTCTGGCAGGGCTCGTTTTGGGTAGTGGTGATGGTAGTACACTTACAATTTGCATTATTGTAGGTGGGCGATTGCCAATGACATGGTATCCTCAGGATTTCGTCAAAGTACCAATGACCGATATGAGGATGAGGCCTGACAAATCTTCTGGTTACCCAGGGAGGACTTACCGGTTTTATCAGGGCAAAAAGGTTTTTGAATTTGGTCATGGTCTAAGCTACTCAAACTACACCTATGAATTTGGTGAAGTCACTCAAGAGAAACTAAGCTTGAGCAAGAAGGCACAGCCACAGAAGGCAAGACACCACCGCACCCAGCTTCTTAAGAGCTTGAAGAATATCACTGAACCCGTGTTGGTTTCTGAGCTGGGGAGAGAATTCTGCAATGAAGCCAAGTTCAAAGCAATGTTTAGAGTGAAGAATCATGGGAAAGCTGGGAAACATGCTGTTCTGCTTTTTGTGAGAGCTGAAGTGCAGAACGATGAGGACCCCATCAAAAAGTTGATTGGGTTTCATAATGTGAACTTGATTGAAGGAGAGGAGGGACATATCAAGTTTGAAGTGAGTCCTTGTGAAGACCTGGCTAGGGCTAACAAGGATGGATTGATGGTGATTGAGCCAGGTTGTTATTTCCTAGTTGTAGCAGATGCAGAGCACCGATACGAAATCACTTCCTGAGATGTAGTAATAGTCTCTTGATCTTAAAGAAATGGACAAGTCCGTGGTTATTAGACTTGGTTACTGTATTCCTGATTTAGATATTAAAATTTACCGTTTTATGGTCCTAGCCTCCTACTGACTTTAAGACTCTATTTGATTATAAGAAAATAACTTGAAAAGAAAATTTAAATAGAAAAAAGTAACGAGGAAAAAAAGTTAAGAGGAAATTAATTTTTTTCTTCTGTTTGGTTTAAGGAAAAATAAAAGGAAAAGAATTATAATCATTACATTGTCATGGACAAGATAGAGAAAATACTCAATAGAATTGTTTAATTGAGAAGAGAGAGAAAATTTTTAATGACCTTTTCTAATAGAATTCTCTCTCTTTTTTATTTCTCTCTGTTTGTGAAATTTTTCTTCCATTTTCCTTTCAATTTTGGAAGAAAAATATCATTAATCAAATTGACAAAATTTTCCATGAGTTTTTCCATCAAATTTTTTTCTCTCATTTTTTCTTCAATTCAAATAAGGGAAAGAAATTCATTTTCCACAATTTTTTTTCTTTCCTTCTAATTTTCTTAGAATCAAATAGAGTCTAAGTGATGCTAATCTTAGGATAAAGTTTTTTATTTTTGTGGCATCTTTTAATACGACCTACTTTTTATTTTTTATACATATAACTTGAAATTAACTATAGATGTAAGATTGTGATGCTAAATAAAAATATCACCACAATTAGAATCAAATAGAGTCTAAGTGATGCTAATTTTAGGATAAAGTTTTTTATTTTTGTGGCATCTTTTAATACGACCTACTTTTTATTTTTTATACATATAACTTGAAATTAACTATAGATGTAAGATTGTGATGCTAAATAAAAAATATCACCACAAAAATAAGGAGCTTTGGTTAAAAATTAAAATCGATAAATTACAATGAATCAATATACTTTTAGAAACTTTTTATTAGTAATAAAAGTGTTTTTTATTCATTAAACAAAAACATATCAATTTTACAAATTTTAAAAGCAACAACTTCAAATATCTAAGTTCGATTTTAAAAAGGAAATAATATTAATTTATATGCCGTCAATTACATTAACAGCTAAAATCTCTAAAAATTATTATCTAATATTTAAGTTTGAATTCCGTGTACATCTACTTTTGCCATCCTTTACAACAAAAAAGAATACAATAATATATAGATTTTTTGGTTTGATCAAGGGTGTAATTTCTTTCACCGCAAGTATTTAAAGTAGAAGTTGTCCAATAACTAAACTATTAAGGATTCTAACTTGTATTGTCTACCTTACGATATGAAATAGTTATTACCTTAATTCCTACTTTGTTAGTATAATAGTACATAAATACGTGATCACAACAGTATTTTTTTTTGTTTTTGATCATACAACAGAAATTCATACTAACATACAGGTACCACTAATGGTGCACTCAATACCCATCAACACTATCTCTCTCTCTCTCCTGTACCCTAAATGTTCTTTCTTTCCTGTGATTAAGAAACAAATTTCTCAATTTTGATGATTTATTTTTCCCTTCTGCAATTGAAGATCACTTCCCCTGTTCTATTACAGAGAATTGTTATTTTATTACAGTTCAGACGGTTTTGTTTAAGCGCTTTTTCGGCCTTTAATTTCGCGGCATTCTTTTCATTTGGGTTTTCTGTCCAAGGTTTCAGGTCTGTTCCTCTCTTTACTATCGTCTCTTTCATATTTCTTTTGGGTCTTTCCAATGGCAACAATTTTTGTGCGAATATATGCAGATTTTTGTTCTAATATGCATTTGGGTTAAATTATAAGATTCTGGGTTCTTGAATTTCTGTTGTGTAAAATATATTCAGTGTGATGTTATTAATCTGCACTATTTATGGTTTCCCAATTTGATCATTGCTGAATGATTCTGTGGCCTTTCAATGCTAAATGAGTCTTGTTGTCTTCTCACGCAATTAATAAATTATGATTGTTGAATTTACAGGAAGTAGTGGGGTTTGAAGCTTGGAAATTGAAGGTGTTTGTCACCCAAGTTCTCTATTCCATATTTATTGTTTGTCATCCAAATCTAAATTTTTGGGTTGTTGTATTCCATCTGGGTTACTCCAAGGAAAAAATCAAGAAATGTGTATATGTGGGTTTTGGTTCACTGAGGAGATTATTGATGTGCAAAAATTGATGTTTCATCAAAAGTTTACTGGAAATACTAGCTGGTCCCAATGACTACAACTTTCAGCAGAGATTACTCTATTATGTCTAATCATCCAAGACCACTCTCTTCCATTACTGTCTCCATTGGGCTACTTGCAGTATTCATAACTGTGGCTTCTTGGATCTTATTGTCAAATCCGATTGGCTCTGTTGTTCGAAGCTATTTCTATGGGATTGAGAACACAGGCGATTTAGATTTGCCCGTTAGCTTGGAAACTCAAGTTCTAACTGATGAGAGTAAGTTGCCGAAGTCTGAGGGTAGTGGCGAAGGCAAGGCCAAAGACAAAAGTGAAGGCCAAGTTGATTCAGGTACTCGGGCATGATTCTTCCAGTATATATATAATGATACTGATGAAACTAGATGCACTCTCCTAGGAGGTTGTTTCATAATATTGTAGAATTCATGTTACAGAGATGTGATATCTGTCGAAGTACAATGTCAAATGAGATGATCTAGGTGATACTTTGGGGGTGTGCGTATTTTGGTATTGTCCATTTCCTTTGTGACCAAAAGCCTTCTTAGGAATTGCATACTTGCATGCCCCTGTGTGCTTCATCCATGACTTCATCAATGACTTACATTTGGTGAGCCATTAGATTACGACTTTGGGCGGGTGTTGCAGGATTGATGCATGCTAAAGATAATAATTAAAAGGCTCTGGAAGTTACTTTTTGATAGCCTTTCTCATGCTTCTCTATCTAGTGTGATTTTAACTTCTTGTAATTTTGTAGGGAATCCTTCAGAGTGTGATTTGTACCATGGGAAGTGGTTCTATGATCCTGCAGGACCTTTGTACTCTGGCAGCACATGCCCCATCCTCACCCAAATGCAGAATTGCCAAGGCAATGGGAGGCCTGACAAGAAATACGAGAACTGGATATGGAAGCCATCTCAGTGTGAACTCCCGAGATTTAATGCTACTAAATTTTTGGAGTTGATGAGGGGAAAGACTCTGGCATTTGTTGGAGATTCAGTTGCACGAAACCACATGGAATCACTTGTGTGCTTACTATGGAAGGTAATTCTGTAGCTTGATACCCCCTGGCCCCCTCCTTCCAAATCCTCTTATTAAAAATCTTTTCTAAGGTTTTTCTGGGTCTTTTATACTTACTAGTCATTATAAGCACTAAGCAGGAGCTTGTGTCATTGGCTGTGCTTTTCCATCTTCTCTAGCATTCATCCTGTGCAACCAACCTGATAAACTTATATTTTGCCACATCTCATTTTCCATTTTCATAAATTATTTTGTTCTATTGTTATGTTAGGTGGAAGCTCCAAAAATAGAGGGAACCGTCATATGCATCGTTGGTATTTCAGATCAAATTCTGTGATGATAGTACGCATTTGGTCGTCATGGCTTGTCCATTCAACTTCAGAGCCTTTCAGCTATGTACCAGAGGGTGTTGCCAAGCTGCATCTTGATGTACCTGATGAAATATTCATGCAATACATTCCAAACTTTGATGTGGTTGTCCTTTCTTCTGGCCACTGGTTTGCCAAGCAATCAGTCTATATGCTTAATAATGAGATTGTAGGATGGCAGTTGTGGTCCCCACCACAGCCGCAGGAAATGAAGGTAAACAATGTCGAAGCATTTGGAATCTCTGTTGAGACGAGCTTGACTGCCATGATTACACACCCAAATTATACTGGACTGACCATTGTTCGAAGTTATTCACCTGATCATTATGAGGGCGGTGCTTGGAACACCGGTGGATCATGTACAGGGAAAGAACAACCTGTCTTGCCAGGTCAATTAGCGCAAAATGAGTTGACAAACTCTATGCATGAAAAACAGGTAACTGGTTTTTATAGAGCCATTAAGAAGCAGGCAAATCAGTCAAAGCTAAAGTTGATGGATATAACAGAAGCATTTTCATATCGTCATGATGGTCATCCGGGTCCATATCGAAGCCCTGACCCAAATAAGATCACAAAGCGAGGTCCAAATGGGAGGCCACCACCACAAGATTGCCTACATTGGTGCATGCCAGGTCCAGTTGATACATGGAACGAACTCATGCTTGAAATCATTAGACGGGAGTTTGAGGGTAAACAAAACTCTGCCTCTTAGTGGATGTGGAACCCCTCCCTCCCTGCAGGTGTTAGTAGGTGGCCTCCTCCCGCCCTCCCCCTCACTGTTTTCACTCCTGAAAATTACTTGCAATGTAATATTTGTCATGGGGTAAGAACTGAGGATAGTCATTCTCCCCTTTGTTTTACATTTGGTAAAGGAAATTATTCTTCTGCAAGAGGAGCACTTAGTTTCTGAAATGGAGTAGCCCTGCTACCCCTTTACTTCATTACTCAAGATAAATCACATTGACTTGTTTCAGGATTCTAGCTTATTCATCATTTTATCTTATTCTAATGCTCGGTTAATGACTTCCTCAAAGATGATTCCTGTTCTTGCTGCACGAGATCGACAGTTTTCAGCATCGACATATACATCAATGACTCCAGCTCCTCACCCTCGACCTCATTCAGATGACAGACAATTCAGCTGAAGAGACGGGACACTCTTTTGAGGAATGAGGACATGGCTTTGTGCTCCCAAGTACACATCTGAAGAGAGGTACAGTTATTAGGCCTAAGGAAATTGTATACCCAAGATGCTGGGCCAGGAAAAAAAGGTCAAATTTTATCATGGCTTCTTGAGGATCTTTCTCATAAAATGTTCCACTGATTCTTTTTTGCATGAATCTTTCAGTATTTGAGATAAAGTCTAGTCAACTGCAACTCTTTTCTGGTCCTCAGAACTTGTTCTTTTTTCCAGCCAATAGGGCGGAACCACTTTAATTTAGGCAATTTCATATTTTAGAGGGCGTGAATCACATTGGATTGGAGCATAGTTTTGTGTGTGTGTGTTTTTGTGTCAAAATAATTCGTTTTTTAAAGGATAATAATTTCCATCTCTTTTGAATCTTATTTAGGACTAATTTGTCGGACATAGTTTTTCTATTCTATGTAAATTCGGTATATGTTTTTATATTAGTAGTTTTAGGTCCCTTTAAAACTTAAAATTAGGGACGGTGTTTCTAGTAGACCAAAAGTGGTGATAATTCTCCCCGATCCATTGGAGATTAGTAATTTTAACTACACATAATTAGAAAATACCTCAACTAGGTTGTAGTTTCAATCACTAATATATATATATATATATATAAGAAAGGGAATTACCCTTTGGAATATTGGAAGAGTTAACTGTAAATTGAAATATATTGGGTAGGTGGTGATCATGTGACAAAGTTTGCTTTGGTGAGAAATTTCCTTCTACTTTGGTTGGCGTATACTTTACTTCATGAAGTGATATCACTAAAGAAAATGGGGAAATTTTAATTAAGAAATATTTAATGGGAATTTTTCAACTGGTTTAATAATGGTAATGATTATTATTACCTTTTATTTTGCGGAGATTATAAGACATATCTATGCTAATTATGTATCCCAAAGAAAAGCCTAAATGTGAAATTTTAACAACAGAATTAACTAAAAGATTTGTATGTCTATGTCCAATTTAACCATGTCATATGGTATGATGTTATATAATTAACTAAAAAATTGGTAAACTTTATGAATGAATAATATTGATGACATATACATTTCGTGTCAAATATAGGACCACATAGAATTACTTTCATATATTACATAGTGATTTATTTTATAAAAATTTTAATTTAATTAAAAATTCCATCTAATGATAAAAAATCACCAAAAAATAATTTGGTCTAGTCATACCATATATCATCCTGACTTAGGTGTTTTATATGTGTCTATTTGTATTGTTCAGTTACTTTTTTTCAGTTATATTGTCCAATTACTTACTGGAAATCAAATATGCTCATTACTTTGCCAATATTGGCGGTTCAATTCTCATACACTAATGAATTTTTTCACACTTCATCAAAAGTGTTATCTTATTGACAATAATATCTATAATTATTTATTGTTATAAGCTAAAAATTGTATGCAACTATCTATTACATAAATATTTTAGGGAAATAATATTAAATTTCAATTATTGATACAAGCGTATATTGAGTTTATAAATAAAAAAATAATTACATGTAACAAAAAAATCTTCGAATTTATAAATCTGTGTGATAATCCAATCTCTTCGTCTCCTTCCTTAATAAAAAGAAAAAAATCATCAAATTTCTCCAAAACTTTTGCAAAGTGAAAAAGAGAATGCTGTGATTCCACATCAAACAAGAAGTACTAATGAAATCTCTCAAGTGATCTTTAAGCATGAGATTACATGACATCTTTTGCCAAAGGAGGGAAAAACAATTGAAATTGTCCAAAGACACAAATGTACAAGAAGCCCTAGCCGCAAAGGTTGAAAAATGAAAAAATATAGTGATATTATCAGTGGCATAGTATGGAAAATTAATAGTGAGAAAAGGGTAATTAGATTTCTAATAAATTAATAATCACCTTTAATTTTTTTAATTATTTTATGTTTTAACCCCCCAAAGACAAAGCAACTTAGCTAGTAGTTCGGAAAATTGGCATGCTCTCTTACCTACCTTAGCTTTTTACAGCCTTTAATTTATTGTTAATTGCCACTTTTGAAAATGGAAAAAAGAAATATTATTAATTTAAAAAATATTTATTTTTTTATTTGATAAAATTTTACTTTTTGTCATACTCATACCTGCTTTATTAAATTCCCCAGACGGACTTCAACTTTTTCTTAACCATAATTAAATCTTCGTATTTTGTAATTTAAATGGGGTGTAATATTTAATTAGTTTCAAATTTTTTATTATCTTCTGTATTTGTTAATATTTTTCTTTTTCCAATTTGATGAAAATTTTTTTTTGCTTCCTTTTTCTTCTCTTTTTCTGCAAAACCCAGTTTCCAGAAAATACCAGTTGGGAGTTTTTCAGACACTCCGGAACTGGGTTCGGTGGTCTGTTCAAATTTTTCTTCAAAATCAACCCAGAAATTTCATATTTTTATTTTTATTTTCTGAATTTTTGTTCAAATGATATCTGTATTTTCGAAAAGTTTTCTAATTTTGGTGATATAGGAGCCTGGAGGGCTTGCTTCTAGATTCAAGCAAAGATCTTGAAGCTTTTTGATTCATTTCCATGATTTTTGGAGGCTCTGTTAAAAATTTCTAACCAAGGGTTGTAGCCCTTTGAAGTTGTGAGTGAGGAAGCTTTGTAGGTCTGTTTCTTGCTGATTAACTTATAGTTTTAGATTACCAAGTGTTCTGGGCTTGAGTTTCTTTTCACTTGTTTGTTTTTCTTCAAGGGTTTGATCATTTTCCCTCTCTGTATGTTGTAAATGCTGCTTTTAAGCTCAGTAGATGTTCCATATGTGTTCTACAGATTTAAGGTAGTTTAGTTTTCTCCTTTTCTTTTTGCTTCTAGGTATATTAGAATCTTAGGGTTTTAGGTTTTTAGTTGAGGGCTTTACCGTTTTCTTGCTTCATTTAAATTTTAATGCATGGAGGGTAAAGAAGAAATAGTTTCTGGGGTCACAGTAAAAGGGGATGAAGCTCCTCAGGGTTTCTGTTTATCAGCTAGACCTGAAAACCCTAGTCAGCCAGGAGCTCCAACTATGGCAGCTGCCCCACCTGTTGGCATGGGAGCACCCTCTTCTGATGGGAGGAAGAAGAGGGGCAGGCCAAGAAAGTATGGCCCAGATGGTACACCATCTGCTGCATTGTCTCCAATGCCGATTTCAGCTTCGATTCCACTTACTGGAGGAGACTTCTCAGGAAGTTGGAAACAACCTAAAGTGAGATCTTTTCAGTCAGTTAAGAAGGCACAAAAACTGGAGTTTGAGAATTTAGGTAATGATTTTCGCTCGTTTTGTTAAATTTCAGTATTGATGCTATGCTGCAATTGTTTATTTCTATGTTGTTGATCATGGATGTACTGTGGCTATGCTTTCTTGGGTTGGTCCTTGTGAAAATTTTCTGCTACTGTTGCTGATGAGGGTTTGATCTGTGAAAATTTTATGCTTGGTGATCTTGAAGTATGACAATGGATAGATTCATCTGCAGGGCGATCCAGGAATACAATCTTCCGAAAATAGCAACAAAGCCATTTAGTATAGTGACAAATTTGAACGTTACCAACATCATGTGTGATAATTTGTCAATATGCATTTGGTGTGCCTCGATTTGGTGAGGGAGTGTTTTGTTGGAATGAGGTGAAAGAAGATGTTTAATGTGCATATATCATGATGTGGAAAGAGCCTAGTGATATCTATATTTAGAACATATGGATAGAGTCTAATCCTGATACCTCCATTACTTAGGTGGTATATTGTCCATTAACCAATGTACAACTTTGTTTAAATTGGCATCCCTGCTACACCAGATTGGAATGGCTGGAATTGATAGTTGGAGTTCTCAGTTCAGTAAACAATTAGGATTGAATTTTAGTGGGAACTTGTTTGAATACCATGTATGAATTGATTTCAGTTTACAGTGGAATGGTCTTAGTTTGTCTGGAGTTTTATGTGCTTTATGTTGTCAAATGTTATCCATTTGGTCTCTGATTGTTGTAGCATCTACCTTCTCTGTTTATCAACTTTTCTTTTGATTTTGGCTAATAAGAAAACTAATGAGCAGGTGATCGGCTCGCATATCTTGTTGGTGCAAATTTCACGCCACATGTGATCACTGTGAATACCGGAGAGGTATATTTTAATGTCTGTTCAGTTAAAATGTTCTAATTGGTGTCTCTGTATGTCGCCCATTTTGTGTGATTGTATATTTGTACTATCCTCTACTTTAGATTTCATCTGTGTTTTCTAATGGTGGACACCAACACTAGAAGTGAGCCTTTAAATAGTTTTTTAGTACATGGTATAAGTTATCTTCTGAGCTATATGTGCTATGGCACTTTTCTAGGAGCTGGTTTAAATGCTTTTTCCCCCCTTGAAGAGGCTGAGCACAATTTATCAAAACACAATTGCATTCAGTTGTTTCACCAAGAAACATGGCATTTATCGGACTCGTGGTGGTCTGGTAGTGCTTATTCGATGCTCCAGAGAAGCATATGCCTTAGGAAGATTGATAGACAGATATATGAAGAAAGATGGCGGAACTAACCTACAGGACTGAAATGCTGGGAAATGTAAATTAACTTCCCTCCTCTCTCAGGCCACCAAAAAGGAGATCCCAAGTTCTAAAAGCTCACTGAATATATTTCAAAACTTGTATTTTTCTTTGTAAAGTTTCCAGGAAGACGTGCCTGTGCCACTTTTTTGAGCTTTCTCGGAATCATGTTGCACAATTACGTTGTTATGATATGTTGCTAGATTTCTAGGTTAAATTATGTTGATAATCACTTTTATACCCTTATATGCATCTGGGGACTGATTTGGTTCACTGTTATCATTTTCCCCATGTAATCAGTTGCTCTGATGAATGAACAGCATAGTTTTAGTTCTCAGCTTTATTATGTCTTTTGCTGCTAACTTGTCAAGTTCTTGCATGCTTACTTCTTCTGCAGCCAATAAGTAAACAGTGCTAAAGTTTTACTTCTTAATCGGTTAGAAATGTTGACATCATTAATTGTGGTGCTTTCTTCCCGTATGACATGTCTTTGATTGTGAAACAATGTCACTTCGTCATCATGTCTCAAAATTTGATAATTTCTCCACTCTTATGTATTTCCTGTCGCATTCTGATTTTTTGCCCCTTTTGCTCAGGATGTTTCGATGAAGATCCTTTCATTTTCTCAGCAAGAGTCCCGCGCAATATGCATTCTGTCTGCTAGTGGTTCAATCTCAAATGTCACCCTTCGTCAACCTAATTCTTCTGGAGGCACTCTAACCTATGAAGTATGTCTATTGAGTCTTGTGATACTGTTTGATATTGTATCCTTTTCTTTTATTTTTTGACTTTCGAGGGGGAGTGAAAATTGCCTGTTCACTTGTGGTTTGTACAGATTTCTCATTATTTGTGCAATGTATTCTGCGTCCAAAAGAAATATTAGCTCCAATTCATCTTACTCTTTGGTTTTAAAGATCCATTTTTTAAGCAATAAAACTAGTCTATCTTGCTTTGCCTTATTTATGCCTGTCTGCCTTTTGGAAATCTTTAACCTGTGCTTTTGTGATCTCTGCAGGGCCGTTTCGAGATTCTTTCATTGACGGGATCATTTATGCCTACGGATAATGGGATAGTGAAGAGCAGATCTGGGGGCATGAGTGTCTCTCTAGCAGGTCCTGATGGTCGTGTCTTGGGTGGAGGTCTGGCCGGTCTGCTTGTTGCTGCTAGCCCTGTGCAGGTAAGACCACGATGCTTTTCTTTTCGCCCCTTTATTTGAATAAGTATATTGAATAGAGGAAGAACAAAGAGGGAAAAATATTTTTTTGTAGTTAAAGTCCCATATATATGTCATTTTTTAAGGAAGCCCACATGCCAAGTCACAACTCACAACTCACAACTCAGAGGTCTTGAGTCCCAAGTTCTAGGCTCTTTAAAAGGGCTACTCCATAAACACAAGCCTGATGAAACCTGATCTTGAAAATCAAGTGTTAGTGTGTTATGGTTTCAAGTGTTATCCTTTTTCGTTGATCTGCGGATTTTATGGTAGTATTCTGGTGTTCTGTACTCCTAAAGTTCTGTTAGATGAAATGGTTTCGAGTGTTTCTTGGAGCTCCGAATATCTCATAGCTCTTATAAACCGTGCATATTGGTCGTCAATCAAAGTGACGTCCTACCCCCTTCCTCTGTTCGGTCTGTGGTGGGTTCTCCACACCACTTTCTTGGCAGTTCAAAAAGTAGTCTTGTGGGCGATTTATTTTGGTTTCTGATTACAATTTAACTGAGATAAAAATTTCTCATTGAAGCGTTTGTTTATTTTTTTTATTGTAGGTTGTTGGTGGTAACACCATCTAAGTCTAATTAGCGTCTCTACAAGTTGGCCGTTGGTCTTTATATAGTTGACTAGACCAGGCAAAACTAACGCAAGACCCGAAACCCGGATTGAATGATCTAAAACTATAGCCAACTCGACACCCGAAACAGCTAACCCGAAATGACCTGACCTTAACTGACCCGACCCCAAACTGAGCCAAATGGCCCATTTGCCAGGTCCAAATTTTAACAACCCCCCTGCCATGCTCAAGGTGTGACTAGGGTTTCTGGTTTGTAGGGTTCTTTCCATCCAAATTTGTGCAGTCAACTATTCTAAGTGTTTCTTCTGCTACTGTTCTTCATGCTCATTATCTTCTCGTTCAATTTTTAGGTGGTCCTTGGGAGTTTCCTTCCTGGCCATCATCAGGAGCAGAAGCCCAAGAAGCAGAGGACCGAGCCCACAACCCCTGTTATTCCAGCCGTCGTCAGCCCAGCACCTTTACCAGCCCAAGCGCAAACCCAACCCCCAGTCCCAGGTCCAGCCCCTGCCCCAGCCCAAGCCCCAGCCCCAGCTCCATCCCCAGCCCAAGAAGGAGCTTTTGGAGGACAGAAAGTAAACTTCACATCCCCATCCTCATTCCACGCAAACAACTTGCCTTGTATGAACTCCACCCAAGATACGAGGGACCTCGAGCAGGACCATAATGTTTCATCCCCTGACCCTGACGGGGATTCTGATGAGGACGATGATGATTGCGATGACGATATTGACAGCCCTTCCAACTTGGAGATTTCTGGCTGACCCTTAGGGCTTTTTCCTCTCTCATATCTGTAATTTGTATTTTCGATTCACATGTGCCATTAGACGTAGTTTATTTTAGGGTTACACCGGGTTTTAACACAGGATTTGTGTGTGTTTTCATTAGGAGTAGTTGGGATCTCTAGTTTAGAAAAGGTCCAGCTGATGTTATTCATTATCTGGATGTTTGTTTCTCTAATTCAACGGATGTTTTAGAAACTACAGATTCTATGTCACTGTCTGACATGTTTTCCTCATTCATCTGTCCAACTGTTGCTCTTTGTAACAAGGAATGATGCTAAATTTAGAATTTTTGAAGATAAATTGATGACTCTATTGTTGTGTTTTTCATCTGTCCAACTGTTGCTCTTTGTAACAAGTATTTTATCTTCCATTTCTGTGTTTTTCATGTTTGAATCTCCAACATTCCTCAAGAATCAGTGTAGAAGAGATCAGCATATTCAGTGCTGTCAGTGGATTTACTAAATGCTTGCTGATTTGCTGCTACACTATATGGTGATCGCTGTTAGTTTTGTTTATGACTGGTAGTTGAGTTACTGATGACTTGCAGTTACTCTAATATCTAAGATGGTTTCTGTTATTTAGGTATATGACTAGTAGTTGAGTTAACTGATGAAGGTAAAATGAAATAAATAGATGTTATCGATGCACATATGAACAATATTCGAGCGTTTTTTAGAAGAAAAATATAGCTACTCTCGTTGTGAGTCCTGTTTTTAAGGAGTTTAAAGAGATCCATATGTAAACAATCTCATCTTTACAGGCGTTCCTTTAGTTTTTCTTCCTGCCATGTTTGGTTAACCTTCTTAATAAATTCTTCGATACGTTTCCTTTGTTCTTCATCATCATCATCATCATCATCTTCTTCTTCTTCTGTAATAGACCCTTCAACAGTCTCATCCGCTAATATTACTTCTTCTTCTTCTTCTGTAACTGACCCTTCAACGGTGTCATCCTCTAACACTACGTTCTCATAATGATGTCTTGCATTTGAGTTTAACTCGAAGGGCATAGGATCAATCTTGCTTGCAGTTGAAAATGAACTGCTAATGGCGCGATCAATGAAAAGGAAAGCTATGATTATATTACAGAAGCAGAAAATGAAATGAGAGTTTGAAGTAGCTCCAGTCAGCAATTCCACTGTGGAATGCAACATTTTGAGAGAGAGAGAGAGGTGGTTTTGATGTTGCTGAAGAAGCCTGTGATAAGGTTGTATTTATAGGTAAGGGATGATTAATTGGAGAGGGAACGGCGTGCCAGGGAAGCTCTGTGTTCTGGAAGCTAAGGACAGCAGAATTTTAGAGAGAAGAGAGAGAGAGAGAAAGAGGGTGACGTGGAAGTTGATCATGAGTCATCACATGTGAAACCGTACATGTTTATTTGTATTAATGATTTGTTTAATGAGTGATTAGCTAAGCTCATTAGAGTATAATAGTATTAATTAACCATTAATTTATTCCTTGGAAATATTTGAGAAGTATTAGTTCACTTGGCATCTTCTTAATCACTAGTTTCTTCCCCACTCTTAATCTATATATACTCTGGCATAACTCCCTTTATGAGACATGAATCTCTTCCTATTGTATTTGGTTAAATTATTTATATTTTTTTATGTCAATTTATAATAATTAGCTAACCCAACCACTAAATTTACTGTATATATTTTCTTCAATCACTCAGTTAAACAGCTTGTCCGTTAGTCGCTAAATTTTACAGCTTATTCGCTATACAAATAACTATCTCGTTACTCAAACAATCGATTTTGCCGAGTAGATAGTGTTTTTAACCTTTTCAAATAGAATATATTATATCTTACTTATTGCTCTTGCCATTCTTAATTCAATCAAACCTCGAATCTCTGTCTGCCCACACAATGTACTACTTTAAACTCCCAAAATTTACTTAGAAAAAAATAGTACTCCAAAAACCGACTCTAAACCGACACCAGACATACTACCATATAAATGATACCATTGAAACGACTCATTGACCATAAGCAATAAAGTTTCTTCATGAGCCACTATTATTGAACAAACCCCAAAAACACAAGAGTCGTTGACATTGACTTCCACAAGTCAAGAAGACTTCAACAGCTCGGTGAATAGACGTGAAATAAACTATCTCTATGTATGAACTATATTTCTCAATCAACATTTAATTTATTTGGTCTCTACCAAACCTTTTGCCAACTAATTACAGCATAATCTGTTAATATAACTTGCACCAACCTTTCAAATTATATAAATATATATATATATATATATATATATATATATATATATATATATATATATATATATATATTATCCAAGTTAAAGATCATTGCCAAACTAAAATCCATGTGTTGGTTGGCCATTCTAACCCGCTAGGAAGCCGCCTAGTTATAAATCATACTGTAATCTCGGACTATCTTACAAGATAACGTTAAATCTGTCATTTGTATATATAAATTGAAAAGAAAATAATACTAATTTCCTAAATTATGGGGACATTTATTTAGAAGTTGAAAATTAGATAAAAAGTTCATATTTTGGATAAGTGATCAAAATTTACCCTTCCAAAGACAAGATGACTCCAAAGCAGAGCAGATGAGAGCTACCCTTGAACAATACTGAACAACTACCACATACATACAGGAACCAGTCAAAATGTTGGAGATTTTTTTTTTTACATGTAAATTACTACTCTTGACTTGTCCTTCGCTTCTCCTCCCTCCATTCTTTGTTGACCTTGTCAATGAATTCCTCAATTTTCCTTCTCAGCTCGTCCTCATCATCATCATCAATGTCAGCATCAACATCGCGATCTCCATTTGTTGAAGGTAAGACTGCATACATTTGAATCTCCCGGGTTTTTAACTCTCTATTTTCTGGGGATAAGGGTGTATATATCTGAATCTCTCGAGATCCTACTTGAGTATCATCCACAATGAGTTTTTCATCATCTTCATAGTCATCACCGTGAACTGTTTGATCAATCATGTCATGATCATGTGAGGAACCTTCGTTAGGGATGCCATCCTGGGGATCAGAAGGTAGTTCTGACTCCATACTGTTATGTTTTTCATCATCACCCTTGATTGGTAATGCATTGGAAGTGTTCAAATGTTTCACTGGAGGATTTGTGCTTGCGCTATCAGCATCAGCAACAGCAACGTACCGAGTTCTGGGTTTCGAGCCCTCAGCTATGAGGAAGATTATGATGAGATTGCAAAAACAGAAGATGAAATGAAAGTTTGAAGATGCTTGAATTATCAACTCTACTGTGTTGTACAACATTCTCTCCATCTGTAAGATGAAATGTGATAGAGAGAGAGAGAGAGAGAGAGAGGACTGAGTTTGCAGGTTGAAGTTGGGGGGGAGATGGAGACATTTATATATACATATACTACACAGGCCCAGCCACTAGAATTTAAAACAGAAAGCTATAAATAAAATCTTTAGTTTTGAAATATTTTAATTACTCAGATTTAAGATAGCGATACAGAAGGTTGATGGGGAAGCACAAGTGATAGGTGGGAAAAAGAAAAGACATTTCAACTCTTGAAATAGATAACCTCGATACTATTTGTCTTTTGAAGGCCAGAAATGAGTCAAGCTGACTTAGCAAGTGCTTGGGTTCGATCCGATTAAAGATTGGCTCGAGTTTGGTTTGCTCAAAGCTTGATATGGCTGGCTCAGCTCACATATTTAGTGGGGTAAGCTCAACTCTAGGAATTTTTGACTCATCTTGTCTCGACTGAACTCGTTTACTTATTTTAGAAGTAAATTATATTATGTTCCATAATTGTAAATCTTACAATTTAAATACAGATATTTTAACATAAAAGTATATTGTTGATCTCATTATTCAACGTAATACGTGAAACTTCAAATCATACAAGAAAAATTACAATATCTCAAAGTTAAGCTAAACTCGAGTTTGGCTCGGAAAATCTAGCTTGATGAAAGCTCGACTTGGATTTGATTTGACCAAGCTTGGCGCAGGTTCGGCCTCAGCTTGAATGTTTAATGAGCTAAGTTAAGTATAATCAAGCTCGAACTCAGCTTGATCCATCAACAGTATTTTGATTTAAATAAGTCACAAAAATAATATAACACAATAACGGTACAACAATGATAAGAGACCAAACTTAAAAATTAATGTACCTATGACATTAATCTTCGTCCGCTAAACCTAACTTTCGAGACATTGACAACATGTGTAAGAACCTCAGTAAATGCTTATTGTGTTTTATGACAAGGGCCGACTTAGGTGTGGTGCCATGTCCCAACCTACCTAAACAGCGTTTATTGCCAAAAAAAGGCGTTAAATTATTACGCAATTAGACAAACCATTTGAGCCAAAGTGAAATTGGCAACGGGGTGTTTGTTCGCTATCAATTCTTTGCAATTTCCATGGAAATATACACGAAACTTTCATCGCAACTTCCTCCCATTTAAACAATACATTATGATCCTCGAGCTGATCACCCTAGTCTTGAATAATAATCATTTCAATTTTTTAGAAAAATATATAAGTAGGTAAAAAAAATGGAATTCAATTTTGAATTTTAATAATTATAATTGCACGTACACCGAAAGTACACCAACACATTTTAATTGGTCGATTTTTTATTTTTATTCTTAAAATCTCC
This sequence comes from Talinum fruticosum, assembly GCA_021018815.1. Lineage (NCBI taxonomy): Eukaryota > Viridiplantae > Streptophyta > Magnoliopsida > Caryophyllales > Talinaceae > Talinum > Talinum fruticosum. The sequence continues at coordinate 112,752 of JAITYX010000089.1, read as the reverse complement.
CTATTTTCATGGTGATATATTTCATCTAATTGTACCACGTTATATAAGGTCAATTTAGTGTCTATTTTGTAAGTGTGTTTAGAATGGTTGTTACTAAAACTAATCAATAGCTAAAACCGACAATTCTAATAGCACTTGATTTTTTATGATTTATCATAGAACTTGTTTGTTTTACCGAGAGGTAAGAAGTTTTAAGAGGCAAGTACAACTAAAAATTAGTAAAATTTGTTTGTAAGAGGAAGAAGTAATAAGGAGCAATAAGATTGACCTCAAAACTGTAAGGAGCAAGTAATGAATGACAATAAGTGACAAGCAATGAGCTAGTGTTACATAATCGGTTGTAATCCTCTCATTTGTTGTATGAAGTAAACCTTTTTTTCGATTTTGTTGGATCAAGCTGAGTGATGCTTATAAATACAGACTAAAATTAAATTGGATATTAACAACCACGACATAATTTGTTAAATTTAATTGATACATTCAGTCATTTCTTTGAATGTCAAGATGAACATTCCATAGAAGTAGAATTTTCTCAAAAAGCAGCCGAAAAAGAAAAAAAGCTCCAATAATCATTATTTTTCTAAACCAAGTTGATTTATTAGGGCCAAACCAGTAAATGGCACGGTTTTCATTATTTCACGCGTAAACTTTGTAGCTTACTTAATTATGAATCTTGATGTTCAAAGATTTAGCCTGTTTGTTCGACAACAACGTTTGAAGTAACTTTTAATATTTTGACCAAGTTAAAATACTAATCAATCAAATATTAGTGTTTGGTAAGGTAGTGTTTCAATTAACCGTCCGCACTAACTTACATCGTTTCAAATAGTGTTTCGAAAAGTTAAGAATATTATTTTTTCACATTTAAAATTAGCGTTTCATAATTTTAAAACATCGCTTCATTCATTTATATTTGGCAAATTATCTATATCCCTATATGTCAATTTATAATAATCAGCTAACTCAAGCTCAACCACTAGATTTACCGAACACATTTATTCAACCATTCAATTAAACAAATAGCCGCTAACAATTAAAATTTAATAATTATCATATATACAAACAACTATCCTCTACTCAAACATTTCAATTTGTCGAACAAGGACTAATTCTTTATTCTAATTGTGATTTTTTTTGCCTTTTATATTAAAACTGAGAAAAAGATTACGTTATACTATAAAGATGTCCCTGAACACCATCAATATTATTTTAATTTTATATTGATTTTTAAAATTTTTTAAAATGAACGCTCATAAAATTTAATAAATATTATTCCGGTATATTTCAAAAAGTCTTAAAATAAACACTGTTATGAGTATATAAAATTTGTGAAATGACCGATATGTCCTGTACAATAAATTTGCTACTACCTTTTACCCTCAAGATCCAAGAGACTTTAGTGTTGAGTTTTTTTTTTTTTTTTTTGGATGACCTCAAGATCCAACAGTTGGCCTAATCTGGTCACTTCAATTTTATTTATTTATTTAATTTTAGAAAAGCTTTTGCTCAATTTTGTTTTGTAAAAAGCCTAAGCCCTCTTGATTGGACCATGTCTAGTTGTGGGCTGTGATATATACGGAAAGTGAACTTTTGGGCCGAGACAGAGACAGGCCCATATAATTTCCCAACCGTTAAAAATCACGGTTTCGTAGGGTTTTAATTTGCCCGTTTCTTGGTTTGATTTAATTTTTACCCAAAAGAAAGAAAAAAGAAACTAAGAATAGACAATGTCTAGTTGTGGGCACCAATTAGCTCTAGTTTGAGTGATATTTAACCCACATTTTATTTAAGAGTATTAGACTCGGGTAAAAGAGGAGGTATTTATGTGTTTTGTGTAAGGGATTTTTACCACAAACGTTTGGGCCTTATTTATTACGTAAGAATGGCAATGATTAAATATTGATCGGGCACAGACTTTATCTGTTTTAAATCTATTTAAAAACTTCCTATTTGTATCAATATTTATACTTTATGTATCTTTTTCCTTTGTATATTTTGTTCATTACTTTTTCGATACAAACATAAAAAATTTATGTAATTCAAATTAGTACTTATTGAAACGCTTTTAAACATAAAAAATGTAAAGGAAGGATTTGTTAGTAGTGATTACATGTTATATATATATATGAGAATAATGAAGTGTAATACATAATAGGTGACAAGTTTTTATATATAGTTAGCATATGATTAGGAATTTTTAGAGTTAGCGCATATTGAACTAGATATTATATGAGATACATTATATTTTTTTCACGAAAAAAAAAGAAAGAAACGGATATGAATATTCAATGGATGGTTAAATAGATGGGTAATTGTCATCCATACCCGAGCCCGTCCCACTTAATTAAATTTATATTTACATTACATTTTAACCATTCCTACCCTGAAATTTTTGGTTTCACTGTGACCTGATGATCAGTTATGTCATTCAAACCCGCATGATTATGGGTTCAATCATTTCATTTCCAAGGAGACAAGTTGCTCCTTTCCAATTCAGACCCCGCCATAGTCGGCTTCGAACGTAGTAGGTCGTCCTTGTTTTTGCATTGAGTTCAAGTCGATGGATGACAACCATCTGTGCTGGTGACTTGCTGTTTATAGTCTGTGTAGTCAGTTACCATCAAATGCTTTGCATGTCTTTGATGTTATATATATACATATAAATGTCACTTGTTGATGGCATGGGCCTCACTCCTAAATTCTCTTGACACTTCCCTTGCTTTTGTACATTGTTTAGTTCACATTTCCCCTAAAATAGTCTAAATTTTAGCCCTGTTTTATTTAGTCTGTAAGAGCTATAAAGATGTAAGGAACTCGTAAGAAAAATTGTAGCAGTACTGTAAAGAGTTAGTAAGCAATCGTAAATAATTGTAAACAACTCGTACAGAGGTGTAATATAGTTGTAAAGTTAGTTTTAAAAAGGTAAGAAGTTGTAAACATCTCGTAAAAAGTTGTAAAGTTATAAGATAAAGCTAAATGGAACAAGATTGTCAAAAAACTATAAAGTTTTTATGTTTCTTCAGCTGTAATTAGGAAAAAAAAAAAAGGAACTTATGTCCACATTACCTGATCCCTCATGGAATAAGGAAACATTGGAGGATAATAGTTGGGGTTGGTATGCAACTCATAATCTGGTTCCTAAAATTCAAGAATCGGTAAAATATGTTCGAGTTCGAGTTCCCAATTGTAGGGAAGGGTACCCATAACCGCTCACCCTTATTTATAAGCATATTATGTGCATATTAAGGAAAGGTTGGTCCTGGTGGAAACAAACATGGACAATTATGGTAGGTTGATGTCTCCAATTGAGAACAATGGGGAGAAGTTCAATCACTTCATGTAGGCTTTGTTTCCTTCTTGCTTAGGGAATCTATTAATTCATAGGTAATTAATGGCCAAAGGAAGTGATTTTTCAACTAATGGACAATGAATAGGGGAAGGATGGCAATGCAACAGTGTGACCCATGAATATTAATTCTCCCTCTTGGACAAGACAAGGATATGATACCCTAAAGATCCTTTTAGGCCACAACTTAAATTGTCTATTCTTGACTTTCTTGACTTTATTATCTACGATATATATATTAAAACGTTTTTATCAGATGTTTATAACTATACATTTAGCTGGTATATTTCATACTTTGATCAAATGAGCTGTCACTCTCAGTTTTATGTCTAAGAAAAGGTCTTCTCAACTTCGTCTTTCTCTTCATATGGTTCAAAACATCGCAATCATTTTGTTGCATGTAATTGGAGGTCAAATGAGAACGACAATGATTCATATTAGGATATAATCTAACCAAAATATACAATTTTTTTAAAAAAATGGCAAGTAAATTATATTATAATACATATATAATTGTTGGTTTGCTTCATTCAATTGAAAGGGTTTGGTTAAAATTTTATGTTAGATTTTAGAACAATTATTATTGTATATTAAGTGATTCCTTGCTTTGATTTTCAGACAGCTAGTACATTAAAGGTACCATGTACTTTGCTTTGTATATACACATACATTGGGCTAACCATTATTATTATTATTATTATTATTATTATTATTATTATTATTATTATTATTATACAGAAAAAAGAAAAATAAGATTACAAGAAATTAAATAATATAAATGCACATGAATAGATATATTTATTTACACTTGCTTGTTCCTGGCGGAACAATAAAATTAATTAAAAATGATTTATTCAGTTTGTGCATTAATTTTGAATCTTGTTGGTGTTCCTCATTACAAAGACATTACAACTCATTAGTGTTTTAATTGGTATCCTTTTTTTTATATATATTTTTATATAATTTCTGCAAGATATTATCAGTGATTCAAGAGGGTTTTATAATATTTTGCAGAAAGATCCAGGAAAGCTCATGCTCAGCTGAATTATTATTGCCTAGATTTTTCATATCCATATTTTTTATATATTAATTAAAAAATATTTGGATTAATTATTCTCATCATTGAAATCTCTATGTCATTTTTCTTTTAGGATTTTCCCAAATGATTGTCTTCAACTTTCATTGGGCTACTTTATTTCTCTCGTAATATTTCATAAAATATGTATTCGTACGGTAGCTTGTTACAACTTTTTCATAATGAATATAAAATATATTTTTAAATATGTTATTATTAATTAACTCGGTATTATAGCACAATTGATCATATATCCATTATCACAATTGAGTCATCGAAGTATGGCATATTAATTTATAATTTAAACAATTTAAATTTTGGGTTTAAGTATATGATCAAGCCTTGTTAAGAAAGTTCATGTACTTTGAACCTGGAAAAGTAATGTTGCTCCTTGGTTTTGAATTGTTTTCTTTTATTTAAAAAATTAATCTAAAAAAAGAAAAAGATGTGGTTCCTGATTTTGTGTTTTATAATATTGATGAATAATGGTGATATAGAACTTTGAATCCTTGGACACACTTTATGATGCACATGATGAGACAATCACCAAATTTTAATTTGTTTGGTAGGATCTGCCCAAAAGCCCAAGAGATTTGGACCAATCTGTATTAGGCTAGAAAATCCATGCATTCCCATTTCACAAGCTACAACTCCTCTTTTTCTTAAAAAAATATATAATTCAAAATTTTAAAAAATTTTGAGTTTTAGATTTTTAAAATTTACACCCAATACAAAAGTATATATATTCAGTAAATCTTATTTAAGTGAAAGACTATACAAATGGTCAGTATGGTATTTATAACTTTATTCTAAGTTCAATTAGTTCTTCATCCGACCATCAAATGAGATGTCATTAGTACTAGAATAAATATAAATTCAAAACGCGAGAGCACAACCCCAAGGAAAAAAAAGGAAAAGAAAAATCCTCTATCTACCTCCCTTTTTCTTTTTAATTGTAGGATGCCTATCTTTTCAGACAGGCCAGCTGGGATGACTTAAGATTGTCCCATAAACCACACCTTGAACCCATGTATATATATAACCTCATTGCATATGACCTTGCCATCAAATTCATTAATTCTTTACATCAAGTTCAATCCAACTCCTCTACTATTCCAGGAGGAAGAAGAAAGAGAGAACAAAAACAAAAAGAAGAGAAAAAAAATGGCCCGCTGGTCACCTGAAAATGCTACCAAAGCCTACATCACAACTTTAAAAATGGTAAGCCTTTTCTGCCGATCACTTTTCACCTTAAAATTTTCAGAAAAAATATCTTAACTGTAATTTATTTGAACACAAAGTTCAATTCTCATTTATATTAATGTGTTGATGCAAACAGGAAAGAAAAGAGAAGGAGCCAAACGCAGCAGAGTTCATATCAGCCTTAGCAGCCGGGAACAATGCACAAGTAATGGTCGTGGCCTGTGCTAAGGAAATGGTCACAGCCAACTTACTAGCCTTAGTTGCTGCAGCTCATCAAACCGGTGGTCAAGTCATCTGCATTGTCCCGAACCACATTGAATTGCAATCATCTAAACACGCCCTTGAATCTGATGCAGAGTTTGTGGAGTTTGTTGTAGGCAATGCCCATGATCTTCTGCTCAATGAGTATAAGGAGGCTGACTTTTTCTTGTTGATTGTAATCTTGAGGATTGTGAGGGGATTATGCGTGGATTAGTCCAAGTGAGGAGCAGGGAAGAGAAGAGAGGGGTGATGGTCGGCTTTAATGCATTCTGCAAGGGATCGACCTGGCAATGGGGCGGGTTGGGAACACATTTACTGCCTATTGATGATGGTTTGCTTGTTACAAAAATAGGTGGAAGTTCTGGGAATGCTAGGAGGGGGAAAAGTTTAGTTCGAAAAAGCAATTGGGTTGTGAAGATTGATAAATGTACTGGTGAAGAGCATGTGTTCAGAGTCAGATCACCTCGGAGGAAGCTAGAAATGGCTGCTTAATTAGCTGCTTCTTGGTAAAATTAGGCTTTTAGATAAGGAAACTATGGTCATTTTGGAAGTTGTTCAAATGCACTTTCAATTTTCATGAGGACCAAAGTGAAGAAACTATAGATATTCTTTGTATGTGGCTAAATTGCCCAGTCCTTTCAGTGACTGTAATTGTATAGTAGCAAAGTTTTGTGAAACATTTAAACATTCAATATTGAAAACAATCAGTATTTCTCAGGGTTTTTCTCTTTTCTTTGGACAATCAAATAAGAAAAATGTATAGAGTCTGAAATGTGGATAAATCTAATGAACTTTCTGTGACGTGGGGGGGATGTGGAAATTCTAATATCTAATGAATGGGAATATTAAAAAATCCTACTCAATCTCGATCTGAAAGTCTCCTGCATGTAGTAAGAATAATCTATACTGTGGATAACTAAGGTGATAGAATAGGTCATCAGGTGAAGTACTGAGTAACATGAGTGCTTTGGGCTCATATATTGTTTATTTCATCTTCTATATCTCTGTTTACCCAACAAAAAAAAAAATATTTATTGACAAAATGGTTAGAAGTGGTTGACTTAGCACGCTAGAAAACGAGTACTTCTTCTGGAGATCTAACCAAGTTAAACAACCACTCTGATGACTCCTGTCAGAGTTGATGTGTATACATCTTCATCTTTTTAAATTCCTCTGCTCCTAGCCGAACAAGGTGTGGATTTCTGTTGTTATTGTGGGGTCTTGCCTTACAGAAGTAACATGTAATTGGATTCTAATGCAGTAATGCCTACCTATAATAAAGGTTATGATAGACATGATGAGCTGATGGATGCTCTGACATTCATAATGGAGATCTGGCTTTTGAGCTCCTGATGCATTATATGAATTATTAGTTCCATACCGGATGCTCTTGATACTTGAAATCAAAAACAGACTGCAAAATATGAGAATGAGCTGCCAATTCCTAATAATCAATCGCACCGTGCTCTTGTGATTAACAACAGAAATAAGTTGTCACATAATTGGAGAAATTACCAATTCAACTTCATATGATCATGTGATTAACTGCAAATAATTGCACTAAATCAGAAATTCATATCGACCATCCCTCCTGAAATTTGCCCAACCAATATTTATAACGTTGTTATTAACAAACTTATCAGCCCAACGACAATGAAGCATCATATGCAACTCAAGCCTGAAATAACTTGACCTCACATTAAAGATGTGTCCTAGGCCTATATTCAACTTTTCTGCTAGTGAAGCTTAGCATTGAGTCTATAACTTTTGGTTGATATTTTGATTCGGAGCTCTTCTATTATCTCCCTATTATACTACAATATAAGATAGATCTCATCAGGAGAGGTTGACTTCATTAAGGAGAAAATAATCTTATATAAGTGTGTGAAAAAACTGTAATAAATTCATGTTGGTCAGGCTTCTAAAGTCAAAGCCACACATATTATACTTCGCATCTGTTATTTATTCTTAGAATTATGGCTCAACAGAGACTGCGACAAAGCCGCATTTATTAATACGTTTGGGCAGCGGAAGGGACAATGAGTCGAGGGAGCAAATCTGGTGTGGTGTGTTTGGGAGGCAAGGCAAAGTATCTTTTTCTAAATGAATCAAAATAATGCCAATGGGAAAGTTGAGGGAAACTAAGAGAGGCTGAAAAATTCAATGATATTGGCATTATCAATTAAGATGGGTATGTTATAAGATGGGCATGTTATGGAGAGGAATGACTGACTGACTACTTGTGGTGATATTTCTGTCAGAAAATCACAGACATGTTTTTGGGAAGGGGGAGAACTAGAAAGCTGCATGGGAAGATAAGGCATGTATGAGTATGTCCCACATTTGTACATGAATGAAGAGTTTAGTGTTAGACCCTGCAAACTTTATCAGGCTGGATAAGGTTGATCTCGAGTCTGGATAAGGTTTATTGAGTAATATATTGAAGAAGACATACTCGATACTTTCATGTTAGTTTGGGTTGGACTGGATCGATTTGGACTCAGGCCAAATTCTGAGTTGCTCTACTTCAGTCTTGGTTGAGCCTCATGTTCAGTACAGATCAACTTTGCGATCTCCATGCACTTTATTCAAGCATTAGTCTGAGACCAGTTTTTGGTCAGTATGTCAAAGTTGAATGAAAAAATGCCCTCAAATTCAGAGTTTTCAATATAGATGTTTAAGCTGTACCATAAGTATGGAGACTTCAAACAACACCGAGCCTCCAAAGATCAAGATTTCACCCAAAAAAAAAAAAAAGCTAGCCAAGCTAGTAACATGACCGTTTCCAAGCAAATTAAATTGAAGTAATTCATTCCACTAGATCTCTGATGTTGTTCTTTAAAAATTTCTGACTGCCCAACTATATAATAGCATGACAGCTAATATTGGAAATGAAACATTGGAAAATGGTGCGCAAAGGCAGGATTCATTATGGCATGGAATATAGGAATCAAATCATGTTATCATTAAGACCATAGTTTAATCAGTTATTATTTAATCAACTAGGTTATGTGCTGAAGCTTAATGATAATAAAGAACAGCAAATTGCAACATGTTTATGCTGATATATTACATAATTTGTTGTTTCAGTAACAGCAAGAATGAGTTCAGAAAACAAGTAAATGAAATGCACATTGGTATGTCATGGATTCCTACAACAAATCGCCTTTTTTGTTCTTCTTATATACTAGTAGTACTTACCAACATTTGAGCGAGCTAAACCAAGTAAGAGAGGGAAAAAATCAATAACTATCGTGGAGGGAAAAATATCAGACACTGATCAGCTGAACCAAGTCAGAGAGGGTAAAAACATACGAGCCTGCTAAACTAGAAATTCACCCTCTAGGAAATGCGATCTAATGGGCAATTTGAGAAGACTGTCATCTTGGGTATAATCCATTTTGTTAGGGGTTGTGGGAATGGGCCGGGTTGAGTACTCAGTTGTTGCCTACTGGAGAGAGATTGTTGCTAAACTGGATAAAGGTAGTGAATAAGAAGAAAGGTAGGAGGACTAGTTGTGGCGGTGGTGACTGTAGTATTGGAACAAAGAGGCACTGGGTTGTCTAATTAAAGTACATCTACATACAGGCGATCAGAAGAGCATAATTTCAGGGTCACAGGGGAAGGAAAAGGAGGGCAAAGTATCAAGTAACATAGTTTTGTTTTCCATTTTATTGGGTGTTTTGTTTTGTTTTGTTCTGAGTTGATTGGCATGAAACACAGTGATGGCATAACAAATCTTCCTCTAAATAGGTAATCATATGCAATGGAAAAAGACAGATACTAAGATTGAAGTGATAATAACAATAATTTTCTTTCCTCCATTATGCCATGTTAGTTTGCAGCATTTTCCCTGAACAAGAATTGAAGATGATCAAATTCACATGGCAAGGTTCTTTGTGGATGTCTAGATTTGGCTTCAAATTCTAGGCCGAAATATAATTTTACTAGTTCTCTTTTAAAGTAGGCGCTTGAGAATCTGGCTCAGAGGAGGCTGGACTCTTTGTGTTCTTCATTGGCATTTCATGGTTATGCTTTCCCTCGTATGTAGTGATGAAAGCCGCTGGATCATCAGATGTTCTTTCAACATGCTTGCGAACATTGCATTTGAGGCCAGTGCATCGGTAGTAGCTTCTGCATTCTCAAAAGATTTTAAAAGTTTAGACCAAGATAAGAGCCTAACCTCTTTGACTTAAGTTACTTGAAATCCAAATTTATCCAAATTTGGTTATTTTTCCAGAGTCCAAAGGCAAATTTAACCGGATTACTCATGCTGTTTGGTCTTTACTAGTGCATCATAATTGCGTACATGAGATTTTTTCAATATATTTAAACAAAACAAACAAAACAGAGCAGAATAGAGGTGTCAACCAAGAGAGCAAGGCCAAGATAGTCAGCCAATCGTTATTTTCTATGCTTATATCAATAATGAGGTCCTTCACAAAATGTTGTTACAATTATGCAGATAAAAAGGATTCAACTTGGCTCAAAAGAAGAAAACCATAGCATACTCCTTAAGTAGATCGTCAATATATACTAACCTGGGGTACGGGTTTCCCTTAACAACCTTCTGTCCATATTTCCTCCAGCGAAAGCCATCTCCTGTAATTTCAGGCTCTGCATTGTTTTGCACCCAGATACGGGGTTCTTGTATCCCTTCCTTTGATGTTCCTGCTTCATTGTGTTCGTTAATTTTCCTGATAAGAAAGAGAGAAGTCCATGTATAACCATTGAAAATATTCACATGATAACCACAGTAAAAATTATTTGAATCAACCCACCTTCTTTTGCTCTTAGGTTCATAATCGTCACCCTCCAATCCCTTGTTCCCTTCTTCATTACCCCTGCTATGTCCAGCTGAGTCCTCGGGGGTCCCATACGCATCATTATGAATTCCCATTTTAGTCGGATCATGACATAAGATTGAAGACTTTCTAGAACCCTCCATTCTTCCCTCAAAGCCTTCATTTCTTGCACATGTACTACTTTCTTGCAACTTGGATTCTTTGCTATGAAGATCTTGACTAGTCCCATCAAATGCCAAGCCTTGCCCTTGTGCTGAAGATGAGTTGCGCTTTGGAGGCTGTGGCTTTGGATGGTTATGCTCCCCTTATATACAATTTCTGCTATCTGCCCATCAAAGGATCTCTCTACCTTTTTCTTCACAGGACAATTCGGATGTGTGCACTTATAGTAGCTTCTTGGGTATTCGCTGCCCTTGACTTGTTTTTGCCCGTATTTTCTCCAATTATATCCGTCATAAGAGGGCCTATCAACGTTAGCTGAAGAAGGTGTCATCATCTTAGGCTCCTCATCTTGAATTGACTGTGCCATCTTAGGAGGCTCGACTGATTGAGATCGTTCAGCCAGTGGTGGATTACTGGAACATGGAGTTGAGATTTGATGAACCACGTGTTGACTAAAATGCTGATCACCCGCATCAACCTGGGTTGGTGCTTGTGAATGAGTGATGTTAAGATTGCCCTAACAAGTAGTAAAAATGTTGGTACAGGGATTTTGTTCAATACTACCATACTTGCCAAGATGATGTTAAAAATAATCATGTAAGTACTGTGAAACGCAAGATGATGTTCAGGGGTTGTGTACAATACTTACCATACTAGCCAAGAGAGAAACGGTGGCCCTGGAGGCAACTTTTGCCAATGGTTTGAAGACTGTACTGGGATCATTTTCTGATTTTGCAAACTTATCAGATACAAAAGCCGCTCCAGGAACCTCAGGCTGACACAATGAAAATAGTGGAAGTTAATCACAACAGGATAATCAATTGAAAGAGCATTTTAATTCACAAATGAAAACAGACCTGAGGAACTATGCCCCGATTTACTGCACGCTTAACCCTCATTGTTTTGGGCTTAATAGCAGCCACTGCCATTTCAGAGGAGAGATTAACAGGTGACGGTGAGGCATTGATGGCACCGGCAAGGAGCTCAGAGAAGGATCTGAACCCAGAACAAGTAGGCCTTGAAGCTACCGGCTTTGCTATTACTACTCTATCGATCTCCTTCAACTCCATTCCCAACAATTTTCAACACCAAATCAAAGATTACAGGGATGTATCATTTACGGTCACAACACATTGAATGCAGTAGCAAAGGAAGATCTTCTTATCAGCTCATATTGATCAGGACTGTTCAAACAATTGTAGGTTGAAGATATTCATTTATTCATGGCTTGAAACCAGACTCAATTTCATATACCTGCAAAACTAGGAATTGTCAGTATGATTGATCATACAAAAAATCAGATACATACCACAGAGACAGATCTGTGTGATTCATCATGCAGATTCACAGAAAGATCAAACCACAGGGAAGGGTGTGTTGAAACAAGAATAACATTATAGACACAGAACCGATGAAATTGCCTGAACTAAAAGCCACAGCAAATGACTTGTTCATGTTGTGTTTCATTAAGAATCAAAATCTAGGATCTATTCATGTTGTGTTCCTGCTATTCCCGTACTTGCACTAGAAGTATAAGCTAATTTACATATCAGCCTCTATGTCAAATTTAACATAAAGGTATCAGATAATGTCGCAATACTTAATTACTGAAGGATGCCTTTCAATAAGGTAATAAGTTTCCTGCACAAAACAGGCAGTTCTCGCAGCACTCACAGATAACAACCCTTCCTTTCTATAATTCTGGTAAAAATCACATGATTCAAATTGGAATTTCGGAATCATAATCTTAAAAAAAGGTTGGTCTCACACAGATCATAAGTCATAACTTTTGATGAGAAGCGAAGCAAAGCATGAAGTTGCCTCTCTTCGGTTTCAAGTTGAACCATCCCGGCTCCAAAGTTACACAAACCAATGGCTCAGGTTCAGCCATGGGAGGATTTTTATTTTGTTTATACTGAATCATGATATCTTGCCCCGTCTTAAGATTAGTGGACCACATCTCTGTCTCATTCAATTATTGCTAGAGCATCAAGCCCATAAATCTGCACTCTTGTTCCATATAATCCAAATAATATGGGACCTCGATCAAAAACCTAAAGACCTTATCAATTTAAAGAATACATATTTTTTCCATTAAACGGACCTCTAATTTACTGAGCCTCTTACATGACCCAATAACCTTTTCATCATGTCTCGTGACTCTATCAGGTGAGACCGTCTTAAACAAAACATGCTATTGAACTAACCAAGCAAGCTCAATCCAACCCGAACAAAACAATGAATCGGGAAAGACCCAAACCTATAAGCTTTATAAACGATATTTAAATCAATCAACAGGGATACAAGTGAAGCGAGGGCATGACTCACAAAGTGAATGGTGGTCCGAGTGGTGGTGCCGGAGAGGGGCGGGGGAAGTTTGGATTTCATTCGCAGGATATGCCTGGTGCTGTGGTGGCTTCGCCTTCCAACCGGACGGGGAGATTCTTTCTAAGCTGAGCACGAAGAAGAAGAGAGAGAGAGAGAGAGAGAGAGAGAGAGAGAGAGAGAGAGAGAAGAGAGATAGGAGGAGGAGGAGGAACAGAGGTTGGAGGGAGGAGACGTTGAAAATTAGTTGAGACCAGCGGTTATTATATGCCAAAAAAAAAAAAAAGGGAGCGTGGGGGCATCCCTCGCACGTGCGCATCTGCCCAACTGAAATTCTACACAATCTCAAGAGTATTATTGACTTTGACTGGTAGTTGAAAATGCCCGAATTGCAATTTACCTTTGATTATGGGCCATTTTGGTGGGCCGTGATCCATCAACCTCTCCAATGGGCCTTCAAAAGATCAGCCTCATCATGCCCTCCCAGCCCTAGGGTGGGTAGTGGGTCGGGTGTTCATTAGGGCAAGCGGGTCGGTTCGTCTAAATCATATGAATAAATTGTCCATAATGGATCGTTTTAATCACGTTTTGGCCCATTTAGAGCAAATTAATGGGTCGTGCACATTGATCCGTTTTTAAAACTCAATATTTTTTTCAACTTACTCCATCACTGATCGTACTAATTTAAATGCAACACTTGGTGAAATTTGTTTCCCGCAAGGCAACAACTTGTAAGTAACAGTGATTATTATATGGAGGTTTTTAATCCTGATTTGGTCTGTTTTATAGGGTTGAAAGAGAGTTTTTAATCCAACCCACTATGTAAAGTGATAGGCAATTACTATACCATATTGACCCATTATAACTAATGGGCTTACTCTAACTCATCCGGGTTGAGTCAACCCGTTGCACACTCCTCCCAACTCGATTAGTTTATTAAGTTGCAACTAAGTTTGCCTCTTTTTTGAGCTTTTGGTGTCGTGGTCCTAGTTACTAGAGTTCGACAACCACATCTGAGTCAATTCTGTAAAATTGAGACAGTAAATAATTGATAATATTGATTAACGAGTACGACCTGGCCTAAACTTGTTTCTTGTATTTGAAAATCTGAATGTGTTTTAAGGCAAATGGCAGTTTCACATATTCTTACATAAGACAAGCTCTTGCTTTCAGTCATGCAATAGGAACATTTACATGCAAAGTTAGATCATCATCTCACCATCATAGATGTCAACCAAAACAAAGTTGCTTTCCAAAGCTAAAAACAGCTATTAATAGGAGTAAAAACAAACCAATAGGACAAACATTAGTTATTGCTACAAATTTGTCCCATATGTAGCCTCTTACTGCCCTATTCTAATCAATTGTCCTATGTGTTTGTCACATTTCTTTGTGTTTCTCCTTTTTTTAAAAAAAATTCCGTCCGACCCAATTATCCGATTTTGTCCGACTCGAAAAAATTGAGTACGAGTATGACTTTTTGTCCGAATTTTAAATTCGGGTAATAAAATTTTCATATTTATATTGTCCCAACCCAATTTTAACTCGAATTTACACTTGTCTTATTTGTCCAACCCGAAATAAAAAACGAATATCAGACAAAAAATTCGTTTGATGACCAATTTATTCAACCCAATTTTAACCTCGAACCCGAAATTTTTACCAGCGCTACCCAAACCTCAATTTTTACAAAACAAGGCGCCTCCATATAGTGTATATGCAATACCCAAAAATCTTGTTAATTTAGAAAATTCAGTGGTTCAGAAGCTCCAATTTTTTAAATTGAGAAAATAAGCAAGAAAAATAGTGAAAATGGAAGAGACCAAATGAGAAAATGACAAGAGCAGCAAGCTGTAAAAAGGGTAGGTGCTTTGCTGGCATGTTAGTTTTGGGGAGAATTTTCATGTTGATGATAATTGACAAAAAGGAATATTAGGGTTTTCTTGGAGTTCACAGATTTAATTAAGATATTAGTGAACATAAGGGGGATGATTGATGCCTTGATTTACACAAACACTGGTATTTGCAGGTCATTATTCTACCAAATACATCAAGTCAAAGTCTTTTGGTTGGTTTAGAGAGAAAGTGTGTGTCAATAATTGTGTTCTGCTCATGCCACAACTCACAAGGTTTATTTTCCACTGCATAGGATCCTGAAATAGGCACAATCCCTTGCAGAGCTGGATCATCTAGTCATTTTGCTGAATTATTGGACATTCTGGAATTGTCTTCTGAACCAAATATTCAAATACTTCGACTTTGACGTCTATTGACTCCGTGAAGCCTACTAAGGGAGGGAGCTTGTCGACTTCCCACAAGTGAAAATTATAAACGTTAGCAAATGATCAATGTATTGATGCCTTCTTGAGTACCACTTGAACTGGTTTGAAGTGATCTAAAGATTTAGGGAAGCCATAAGGAGGATGTTTTCATTATATTTCACAGAAATTCAGCAGCCAAATGAACTCCATGCATGATCCTTCCTAGACTTACAAATTACTACATTCCAACTTAGGGAACCAAAGCTTTGTCCTCTTGAAGAGAGCACAGGAAAATTCACAAGGACAAAAGAGAAACCTTGGCACCAATTAGTGTTAAAAGTCATGGAGATCTGTAGCAATTAGTACAATTACTCAGTTCTACAAGAACTTCGTCCATAGAAGGCCGTTGTAAGGGAGATTCATGGGTACAACTCAATGCGATCTTAGCTAGCTTATCTGCCTCATACTCTGAGAACCTTCCTTGAAGATTTGGGTCGATAAATTCTTGAGATCTCGATGATTCAGCACCAACACGAATGGAGCTAGTGATTCTTCTCCTACCCGATATTACTTGGAAAACAAGCATGCCAAATGCATAGACATCGCTCTTCTCAGTGAACCTGCCAGTTGTGGTGTACTCAGGAGCCAAGTATCCCATAGCAGCACTGGCCTTGAGAGCTGAGAAGACCGTGTCATTGGTGAGGAGCTTGTGTAAGCCAGAGTCAGAGATCATTGGGTTGAAACGTTGATCAATGAGAACTTTCTCAGCTGAAATGTTTTGGTGAACCAGAGCTGGTTTATTCACTTTAATGCTGTGTAGATATTGTATTCCTGCATATAGGAAAACATACGCAAAAAAAACACCCTAAGTTAAAACGGGGTGACAAATTGACATAATTTCAAGCCTCAAAATTCAACATTAAGTTGAGGAGGAGGGATAACTGACCTTTGGCAATGCCATGGATGATTCGAACACGAGTAGACCACTCAGGAACATCAGCGTCTCCATCTTTTAGGTCGAGGTACCTCAGCAAATTCCCATTGGGAACAAAATCATAGATCAAAAAGCATTCACCCCTTCCCTTTGAACAACAAATGCCTCTCAACCTAACCAGATTTTCATGCCTCAAAGATGTCAAAACATTCAATCCCTTGAGAAATTCAGCCTCCTCAACTTTGCAGCTGCTCTTACTGACCCTCTTGATAGCAACCACCGACCCATCTCTTAAAACCCCTCTATACACAGCTGAAAACCCACTCTTACCCAACAAATTCCCGGGTGAGAAGTGCTGAGTTGCACATTCTACTTCTTCTAGGTTGAACTTAAACCCTTGGATCACTTCATTGGTTAGCTCACTTAAACCCCGACCATCAGATAATGGGTCCCACCCATTCGGGTACTCAAGACTAATCAGAGGGGACCCATTTTTCCGGCAGAGCTCCCTAGGCTGATCAGTACTGAGACGGATGTCAGACAACTCAGATGAGCTCCCGAGTTTCTGCTTGCCGCGTCTGTATTTGGTGATGAAGAAGACACTTATGAATGACAAAGCAAGGATTGCAACTACAACTCCCACAGCAACAGAAGAATGTGACCTTCTTTTAGGGTGTTTTGAGCATTGGGTTTGGTTGCAATTTGGCTGAATATTTGCAGTTTCAGGGATGTTTGTTTTCGGAATCCCATGATCTGTAGCTCGTCCCGCATAAGGGTCGGGCCTGATTTCATCAGGGTTACCGGAATCAGGGCAAGCCTTCAAAGAATGAAAACCTACTCCACATAACTCCGGATTATTTGCATACTGAAACCCTTCCATTAGTCTCTGTAGAGCTGCAAATATCAGTTGCATATCGACAAAGTCAAATTGGGAAACAAACTATTAGTCTATTATTGTGGGGAAAAAAGAATCTAGAAGAACAGACTATGTTCACTTTGACATTCAAGGTTAGACCTAGAAAAACAAACGCACATACCCAAACAAATCGTATCCAAACTAAACCTAGACTCGAAAGAAAGTAGACCAATTTTTACATGAACCTTAACTGGACCCAAATTAAACCAATATAAGACCTGAACTGAAACAAGGTTATTAAACAGACTGATGATGAACCCAAATAAGACCCGAACCCAAAGTTGATCCATCTGAACTCACCTGAGGGAACATTGCCAGAGAGAGTGTTGTTTCGAATATCTAGAGATTGGAGCAAAGGAGCTTCAGCAACAGGTGTCGGGATTGAACCGAATAAATGATTGAAGCTCAAATCCAACCTCACTAGGTTTCCTACATCCCCTAAGCTAGCAGGGATTGCACCTGTCAGCTTATTAGACTGCAGGGCAAGAACAGTGAGCTTCTTCAAAGAACCCAACTGGTTTGGTATGCCTCCTTGTAGCTGGTTATAACACAGCTGCAAAACTGCAAAAAAAAAAAAAAAAAACACAACCCCAGCAAAACTAAATCAAAATTTTGATAGAAAACCAGAAAATAAATCCTTTTTAAATCACAGGAATCCATCATTCTGAAGTAACCCAGACTAAGCAGAAAAGTCCAGAATTTAAAACCCTCTGTCTATAATTTTGGATTCATCTATTCATACACCTTACCAAAACACAATAGTGACTACTGACTACAGAACAAGCTCAAAATTTCAAATAGACTAGAAGACACCAACTTTGATATCTCCAACAGAATGAAAGAGACAAAACCCAGATTCAAAATGGCATACATTAAGCATCAGTAGAATCAACTTTTACCTAATTGTCAAGTTTCCCAATCAAACTAGTTCCATAAACAAAAGAATTTTAAATCAATCAAATAAACTAAAGGTCAAATCTTTATCCAAGAAAACAAGTCAGAAACAGAATTACAGAGAAACCCAGTTGAGGTGCAGACCTTGAAGACTCTCCATGTTGCCAATCTCAGGAGGAATAATCCCAGAAAAATTGTTGACATTGAGATAAAGATCAGCAAGATGAGAGAGAGAGGCAATCTCCTTAGGAATCTCACCAACAAGAGAGTTATAATGTAAGTACAAACCAGTCAAGTGCTTAAGTCCAGAAATTGCAGGGGAGAGCCGACCATTTAACCCTTTTCCTTGCAATGAAATGTTAATCACTTGACCCAATGCATTGCAGCCCACCCCATCAAAGGTCCCATCACAGAGGTTACCATCAGATGTCCACGAAGTTAAGTACTTGTTGGATGGGTCAAGTGAAGATTTCAGCTCAAGAAGAGATTCAAATTCTGGGTTTGTGGTGGATTGAGCAGAGGAGATGAAGATGGTGATGAGGAGAGAGAAAATGTGGAGAGATTTGAAAAACATGACGGGTTTTAGTTTGATTTTGTTTTCCTCTGTTTCTCTCATCACTATGCTTCTTTCCTTCTTTCTTTCTATTCTATGCTTGCATTGTCTCTTTCTCTGGTTTCTGAATGCTTCTACTTTGTTTCTTTCTTTGTTGGTTGTGGGTTTCTGGGATTTCTTCCTTGGTTTCTGGGTTTTTCAAAAAAATTTGGGTTTAGGAGATGAATGCAAACACCAAGAGAAACCGATTTTAATTCTCTCTCTCTCTCTGGTCTCCCTGCAGCCCAATGGGAGGCCTTGTTTGGAATGAATGAAAATGGGTGTAACAGTGCATGAGAGTGAAAGCAACTGTACAAAGTATGCAGCTCTCTCTCTCTCTCTCTCCAGCGGACAAACAGAAAGGTGGGAAGGAAGCGACAGACAATACGTCCCCGCATTCTTTAAACAGAGGGAAAATAAGTATGTTTGGCACAAACGAGCAAGAACAGTTGGTATGCATTTGCATCCTATCAGTAGAAAGACCATACTACCACAAGTATTCTTCTGTTAATTTTCCCTTTTTTTCCATTGGTTTTTAACCACGGTTCATTTTAGTATTTATAATTATAACCATTAAGTATAACCATTGGTAACAGTTAATAATTATTAACCATTAATCGTAGCATCTAATAGCTAATTGTAACGGTTAATAATTATTAATAAACATTGGTAATTAATCCCTCCGTTTCAAAATACTTGTCGTTTAGGTTATGAGAGAGTACTCAGGAAACACTAAATTCACGACAAAATTTGTGTTAAGAAGACCAGGTTGCCTCAAGATTTCATTATAAATGAAAAAAATTAATGAGAAAAAGAATATAAATAAAGTAATTAATAAGGACAAAATTAGTAAATTAGTTATTAATATATCATTGGAATTAAAAATTAACAAGTATTGTACAATGAAAAACTTAGTTAAAGTGACATGTATTTTAAAATGAATGAAGTATTAATCATAACCACTAACATTTAATTATAAATGTTCGAAACGACCACACCCTATGTATATTAAAGGCATAAATATCAATTTATTATACAAATATTATTTGCACAAGCTTATAAACCACTTTTTTCAATGATCATAATGATAATAAAGTGCCAATCATTTAAATTTTTATATCACGATATATGAGTCGAGTATCATTTAACCGAATATATATATTAGAAAGTAAAGCTCAAAACTTCAAATCACACTTATATAAAAAAACATCGAAAATGATTACAATATAGGAGTAAAATTTTAGTAATTTATTTAAAAAAATGGTGTGACAAGAATCACATGACATCATAAGAACTTGCACCATGGTATTTAGTCCATGCGAACAACAAAATAATTATACTTTATATATAATATTAATTTGTTTCATATTAGCATATTAACCATAAAATCCCTACAAATATTTTTTTTTTATCACGTTCTCACTTCTCGTATCGGTTTTTTCATGTACTCAATCCAATGTCAATTTTTATATCATTTATTCAAAAAAATTTTGCAAGTACATCACTTTCAAGATTAATGATTTTTATCCAAAAAAGATTAATTATTTTCAAATAAACTTTATTATTTTAAATTTAAGCATTTATAAATGCAAAATAACAATCTTTCTATAGTTTAACTTTCACCAAAAACAAACTTATAGTTTAATAATTTACTCTTACCACTCCAATATAATATGCATTTGTACCATGAAATTACACAAAATTGACTTAAATTTAAAATTATGAAATAACCCACATTGAGAATTTCAAAATTTTGAAAAGGGATATGTAAAGTGATCCCATAAATGTAAGGACAAATTTGGTCCATATTAGGGTAGAAGAAAGGGGATCATATAATAATAGCTAGGAAGATATTAACACAAGATGCCCTAACACAAAGTTCCAAAATTGTGTAGGGATATGCTGCCAAAATTAACATATTTTTCAATTATTTGAATTTTTATTTTTTTCTTTTTTAGTTTGAATATGTTGGGTTTTGAACTTTTGAGATGAAATAGACTCCACATTTGCATCTATATTTGTGAAGCTTATATATAGAAAAATAATGTATGGTGTGTCGTTTACCTTGCAAGTATTTTTGAAAATTAAGAGTAAAAAACAAAAGCACAAAATAGACCAATTATGTGCAAAATGCTATGTAGAGTTCTATCAATTCAAATTTTGTGTACACCCAATTATCTCGACACCCCTTTTCCAAAAACATAAATAGTTATATTCACGTTTTTTTATGATTGTAACTTATATTGGATGTATTTGTATAATTCAAACCGATAACTACAAAAATATATGTGTATGATTCATAGAGTGATAATAGGGTTATTTAGAATCGTAAAATGTATTGTAGAGTAACTTGACTCAGTCCCGCATGATTGAGATAACATGCCGTGAAATTAGGCAATGTTGATGACGAATTTCTATGTTTAAGTTGGAATGTATTAAAATGATCTAAAAGAATATTGACTGAATATTTTTATTTATTTCAGAGAACGAATATTTTATTTATAAGTAAGTTAGATCAAGCTACAGTACACCCACATTATTTATACATGTATTATTCCCAGCTATTTTAAAGGATTATATCAAGCGAAAAGATGAGGAACTGTATTATTTTGTATGGGTATTTATTATACAAATTAATATAAAAAGTATATTTTACCATTTAATTTTTCTTTTTCTTTTTTTGGTGGTTGGTTATATTTGGACAAGTAAAAGCAGCAGTTGGTGATGATCTTGACAGTTAAGTGGTAAGCCTCTGAGTGCATGCCATTTAATTAGTGGAGTGGTTAAGTTTCCATTTCCAACCTGGAATTTAAATTCAAACTTGAAATCAATCAGTCTATATTTCCTCAATTTTGGTGAATAAAAAAAAGAAAAGTATTTTCTCATTTTAATTTTATAACGATAATTTCTTACCATCCTTAATGTTGAATGACTGAACAAAGGTAAAGATATCGGTGGCGAGTAGAAATAAACTATAGACATATCGGGTTAAGACTCGGGGAAATCAGATATAATTTGGGTGCACAAAAAACAGCACATAAATAGAAAATAAAATTAGGGTTAGCAGTCACAAATATAGTGAAGCAAACAGATTCCTTCGTTCACACACACAATTTGAAATCAAAAAATAATAATTTTAAAATAATTCCATGCTTTTTCAGTAGCTTGCCATGCATAATTTATTTAGCCAAAAAGAATTTACTGCACCGTCCTATCTTGCTGCTTTTTAGGTATTAAGATATTGCTAATTTTTACTTAATTATTATTATTAATTTTAATTACTATTGTTTAGCTGTCCACAGGAACAAAAGGTGGTGAAAGATCAAGTTCTTGCTTGGACTGGTGATCTTGTGCTCGAGGCAGCCTCTTTTTTATATTTTTGTGGTAATTAATTAGGGTGACGATTTCCCATATAAATTGGATATTTTAACTGACAATTTGATCTTCAATTTTTTTATTTGAGTGTATAACGAAGAAACGATGTAGCTCAGATTAAAAGTTATATGGGCTTAAAATTAGGGTAGTATACCTTACGCAAACTCGTTTTTCGACCTTCTTTCTAACATGAAACTACTAAATTCCTGTTAATAACTTCCACATATATATTCCGTCAATTTAATCAATTTCTTTGATTAAAAAAATAAAGCTCTATATTTTTAAATATGGGTGTTATTAAGATATTTTAGTCATGTGATTGAACATTTACTACTACTTTTGATTTTTTGACCGTTGTTAATGATTAATTTTAACTCTTTTAATTTGATTTTGATGCCACCTATTTCTTTTTTCCTCCCTTGCTAGAATTATTAATTAGTTTGAAGTCAAAGGAGTGATTATTTTCTTTTTATGGCAATTAGTTTGAAGTCAAAGGGTGTAATTTCTTTTGATCGTGAGCGTTTATGGTAAAAATTCCTCCTAACAAGCGTGTTTTTTAAAATTTAAACTTGTATTTCACTTATTATCTGAATGAGATAGTTACCATCTTGATCAACACTTTATCTGTAAAAATAAATATGTCTGACTAAAGAAAAAGCAATAACTTTTTGTGTTTTTTTTAAAAAAAAATTTGATGAAAACTTTATGTGGGCAGCAACTTGGGAGGAGCACAAAAATGGTGGACCAACTTTTAAAATTCACGTGGTTCCTTTCAGGTGTAGTGTTCCATGTTGGGCCGGGTCAGGGTGGGCTTCCTTGGCTCAATTCAAATTCTTTGTCAGCAAATTGCACTCATTTTCCTTTTTCATTTCAATTTTTATTATCTTTTTTTCTCTCTCTCTAAACTTAATTTTCAAGAAAAATAATTATCATGATGCCCCTCACCCAACATAATAGTTGCATACTATGAGTTGACTGACCCCAAGCTAGCTGTACTCCCAACCCCACAACCAACTCTTGCATATTTACCATATAAAACAATGATTTTCTTAATTATGTTTTGTTTTTAGTCACTTTGTCACACTTAACAATGTCGTTAGTTATTCATATGTGATTTATCTAATTAAAAGATAAGTTGGTTTTATACTTTTATGAGATAGTCAAATTCTATATCGAATAGAAGATTTTCGTTTAGGTGTTGAATCTCAAATTCAACAAATTTTAAAATATTAGAATAAGTTCGTAAAACTATCTTGTAGTGATTTGGGTTTGTGTTGGATTGAGCAAAGGAGATGAAACTCTTTACATCTGCGACTAAACAATTATCTTACAGATCGTATAATCTACAACTTATACTTTTACAGCTTCTTACATCTAAATGAAACACGGGTTATGGCAGTCCAATTAACAAAACTATGAAAATTGATTAATGCATGTCACGGGGGTGCAATCTTTGGGTTAAAGAGCCAAATGATAATCTAAGAAATCATGAAAACCACAGCTAGATGACAAGATGCCAAAGAAAAAGCATATGAACATCCTGAGAAAAGTGAATGGAATCTATGCAAAGGGAAAAGATGATGGCAAGAGAGAGGGGCATCTCATCTCATCTCATCTCATGCTTGATGCTTCCCCACCAAAGTGGCTATCATATGATTTCATATTTTACACAGACTTTGATGACAACTTTACAAGATAGTAAAGAAATGGTGGGTGGGCTTTTATTTCAAAAGTTTTATCTCCTACAAACAAGTATAAAATTAGTTACCCATTTGCCCATTTTTAGTGACTTTATACTTTCTTTGCATGGCTTGTTTCATCTCCCATCTTAAGTCTCTTTGCCCCTAAACATAAATAAAGGAAAAAGAAAGAGAAAGAGCAAAAGAAGAGACCAATTGGGATAACTTTGAGACAGAAGTCCAGTTGGATGATCCGTATCTATCATCGCAAAAAAAAAAAAAAAAAAGAAGAAAGTTTTCCAGTCTTTTAATTTGCATATGTCATGTTGTGTATGTGCCTATTTGACACGAGTTAATTGTCAATATGTGATGGTGCAAGCACATAGTGGTCCTTTGTTGGATTACAATGCGTATACTTTCTTTTTCAGTTTTGTTTTTAAGGATATGTTCATTTTAGTAATTAACATCTTATAATATGAATATTATCTAGAATAGTTTAGTAATTCTACTTTCAAAGGCATATGTTTATAAAAATGGGATCTAAATTCAAATTTTTACATACTCTCCTTAAATCAGACTATTTAAATCATATAATATTTATCGATATTTTAAGTGGTGATAAAAGAGCACCGAAAAAATATATACAAACCTAGGAATAATAATAATAACACCCCTAACATTCGAAAGAAAATAAAGTAACTACAAATTTTAAAGCATTTCTTTTTGGACCTAGCTTTATGGTCTATAAGCATCCGGTTCTTCACATCGCCACTGCAAAGTTGACGAAAATATTTTTCATTTTGTTTGATTTTTGGTGGGGAGACTAGTAGTTTTCAAATTATATACTAAGATTATCTAAATTATCTAATAATTTGTTGATGAGATTTAACGATTCACGAGTTTCATCAGTAATAACTGCAAAACTTTAATTTGTTAGAGTTTTATCGAGAAATATATGACAAAAGTAGTTTTCGAGGCTTAAGTTCCTGTTTATCCAATCTACATATATTCATTTCCGTGTAAAGTAAGTTTTAACAATACATTTAGAAATATAAGTGTTAAATGTTTTACGAAATTAAACTAATTGACACCGAGAAATATAAGTCTTAAATGATATCGTAATGACAAGAATTCCCAAATGACCATGGAGAGAAAAAAAAAAAAAAAAAAAAGGGAAGGGTCAAACATTCAACATCAGAAATTCCGAACCAAATGAAGGCTTCTTCTTACTATGTGATGATCCAAATTGCGATGGGAACCTAACTCCCTCAAATCTTGGCGTTATGATCGGTAAAATTCTAGAGTAGAAGACCAAGTCAATTGTGTGTTTGTATTTGTGTTTATTACTACTTACGTGTGTTATGAAAGTCCGACTCGATACGATAATACGATTAAAATTCGACGTGAAATTACAGAGAGAAACACGAATCAGAACAATTATGACTCGAAGTTCTTACAAGTTTTTGCTCAGTGCAAACACATGTTATTTTTGTCTTGGGTAAATTTAAAATGTTTTGAAACTTGATACGAAATTATCTCCATTATCAAACGAGTCAACTTAAGCTAACCCATTTTTAAGCTCTATATTTTTGTCACAAAAGGCAAGATTCAAATGGATCATATTGTCACATGCTTGTGGTTTTTTTTTTTTGGGGAAACAATATACATGCTAAGCCCATGTAGCCTCAGCCTTTTGGGCCTTCTAAGCAGGATGCAGAGGAGGCTGATCAATAACTTCACAGCTCCAAGTTTTGGCCCAGAAGTTAGTCCAACTCTGGTGGGTCATGTGAGAGATTGGATCCAAATACATTTGATAACTGGATCCAAGGTCCCAATAACGATTAGGAAGATCCAATGATCCATATACAAAAACTTGAATTTGTTTTTTATAATATAATTATTGGATTTTAATATCCTAAATTTTGGATCATGTTACTCATAATATCTCAAAATATCAATTGATCCCAGTAGCGTCCCCATCTTTAATATTAATATTTTTTAATATCCCATACTTTAAAAAAGAAGTGCTAAAATATTAAATATTAAAAAATATTAGTATTCAAGATGAGAATCTTCGCGAATCAATCGATATTTTGGGATATTATGACCAACATGGCCCGAAGTTTCCGATATTAAAATCCGATAATTCTTTATAATATTGTCATGGAAATTTTTTATTTAAATTAAGGATTTAGACGGGTAAGTTCATATTTCCTCATAATTGAGATTATCTCCCGAAAGTTTATTATGAGATGCAAACGTCACATAAAATTAAATCTTTTTAACCTAACTTTTGTTACTAGTTATGTATATTATCTCGTTATCTTGAGACGATTACACATAAAATTATTGTATAATCTCAACCTATTTAGAAGACTTTTTTCCCCGACAAGAGTTATTTGGTAGTTATTAATATTATATTTGAATTTGGGCAACTTAGCATTAACTTCGTAGACAAATAAATGTTGGTAAATGTAATGATTAGGTTAATTAGGTTTATAATTTAAATTCAAATATTTGAATTTAGGTAAAGTTTAATGATATATATTTTTTTAATCATAATAGGAAGGAAGGTTTATATTATTGTTAATGATATTATTTGACCATAAGAGATGTACTAAAGTTTTCAAATTTCTTCAAAAATCTACAAATTTGCCTCAAGCTTATAAATATCTACAAAATTCTATAATTTTTCCTGTATTTCAAATTTGTTTAAATTTTTATATTACTAAATGTTTCTGAAAAAAATTGAAAAAACATATGCCTTTTTTAGGGTGTTATAGAGCTAATTATGATTGGCATACCCTTTCCCTAAAAAAAAAAAAAAAATAAATTAACACGAGAATTTGCATAAAAATAATAAAAAGAGGGTCCGAAATCATTTCGTATCTCTCGTCTGATTCAAACCTCAAAAGACGCAGCATTTCGTTTCATCCTCCTCCAGACATACCCTTTCTAGAGAGAGAAACAACCCAGAAGACGAACAGAGCTCCATTCCATCCCCATCAAAGGAGGAAGAAGAGAAACACCCACCCCGAATTCTTCCGTAACCCAGAAGAAAGACACGATGGTATTGAGCAACGATCAAGTGAGTTCAATGAAGGAAGCCTTTCACCTCTTTGACACAGACAGCGATGGGAAGATCGCGCCTTCTGAGTTAGGCATTTTGATGAGATCGCTCGGTGGGAACCCTACCCAGGCCCAATTGAAGGAGATCATCGCTCAGGAGAAACTCACTGCCCCTTTTGATTTCGAAAGGTTCCTGGATCTGATGACCAAGCACCTCAAACCCGAACCCTTCGATCGCCAACTCAGGGATGCCTTCAAGGTTCTCGACAAGGAGGGTACTGGGTACGTCTTGGTTTCCGAGCTCAAGCATATTCTCACCAGTATCGGGGAGAAGCTTGAGCCGGCTGAATTTGATGAGTGGATCCGTGAGGTCCACGTCGAATCTGATGGTCGTATCAAGTATGAGGATTTCATCGCTCGTATGGTCGCCAAGTGATTCTCTCTCTTAAGGGGTATGTTTCATTTGACGCCACTCGAATTGGGTTTTGTATGTTTTACTCCTTTTTTGGTGGGTTTGTTAATTTATGTTTTTCTGGTGGTGGAATTGATGGGAGGAGAGCGTGGAGAATGTGGGAATTGTGTTGCATGAGAATATGATTGTCTGTTTTGGATTTGTTGTTGATCATTTTTCCTTTTTGTTTTTTGGTCTGATGGTTCTCTGGCAATTGTTTGTGTTTTTTATTTGCTGGAAATGATGGGTGTAGTTTTGGTTTGGATATGTTCTTTTGGTGGTCTGATTAATGGAAATAATAGTTTGTATTTGCGCCTCCATGAATATTTCTTTAAACGAGTTCTTTTGAGAGTATTTGCCTGGTTGAGTTTATGTTTATCTTTCCTTGTGTTTGTGTGATTTGATGGTATGATGGGTTGTTGAGAATTAGGTATCTATTTGTAGATTACACATAGTTCAATAGCATTACGTAGAAATGCCACTGTATGCTTTGCAGCTTAGTCATTCAATATATAGGTGTGTATTTCAAGGTTTAATGCAAGAGAGATGCTGTTATTAAGCTCACTGTGGAATTTTCTATCACATTGTTCTTTGGAGTTTCCTTTGTATGGATGTGAAGTCTTGGTGTATGAGTTTTCCTATGGAGTGGAAGGTTTGCAAATGTGAGCTTCCCGCAAATGTTCTTGTAAACATTATGAAGAAAGCATTTTGAACTGTTAAGGGGTCTTAAACTGAGGACTGACAATTAACTTAAAGCCACTGTGGGAATTCAATGAATGAATAATCACATATAGTCACTAGACTATATGGGTTTGATATCTCTAAGACATGTTTGTAGAATGAGGAGACTAAATAAGTTGATTCCTTGATCTTGAGAGGATATAGCCTTTGGGTGGGACTAGATATATTGTAAGTAGCATAAGTGTCGCCTTGACAGACAGAGAATAGGATGTTCTGATCAATTGATACAGAGTAGAAACAGAATCAGGTGGTGTTGGATATATTGTGATCATCTAAAGCATGTCTCGTTGAATGAGTTGGTTCTTAGATGCAAGGGAGGGGTCAGTTGATCAGATTAGTTTATGTGTATCATCTGTATCCCACATAGCAGATTTGACTGTTTAGATTGGATTATGAGTAATGTCGTGGATTTTATTCAGCAATGTTATATTTGATTATTCAAGATGAAAAATGGTTGGGTAAGGTACCGTAGGTATTCTGTCTGCTTATTAGTAAATGGATTAACATAGTCTCTTTGTGATCAACAATAGTCAAACAGAACTTTAAGTTGCCTGTAATTTCTCCAGGGCTGTTCAGATTCAAACTGTTATGTGCTCTTGATACTATTGATAGAAAAATATGGTTCCCTGGGCTGGCTGTGAAAAAACAGAAATCCTTTCAGCAGGGTCAACACTCATCAAGCTTATGAGGTTATGCATTGATGAATATTGGAAGACCCTAGATGAGTGGAGTAGCATCTCAGATATTGTGTGAGGAATGAAGCTTGTGTGGGCTATATTAGCCTACTGCTGTGCCTCTCATGATGATCCTTCTCTCATGTGTGCTATTGCTGTAATTAGCCTATTATGTTTGCTGGGGCATTATGTGTAGTATGAAGTAGTGCCTTGTTAATTTTCTATATTGAGTGACTAGTTTTGATTTGCAGAATGATTTTTTTCTGTTCTTGTTCGTTCTAAACCTATTCAGGTTTCATGGAATTGATCGTTATAGAATCTTATTTTTTAGTTCATTCAATTTTACAACAGATTAGATTCCGGTGTTAGTTGCTTTGGCTCTTCATCTTTCTTTTGGTCTCCATTGATAAATCAATGCTCTAAGGCTGCTCTGTCTGTGGGACTGCTTAGTACCTACTCTTTAGGAGAAGCTTTCTGTACATCTCTATAATGTGGTTCAATAATTATAGGAACAGAAACCTGATAGGAATTTCTTAGACCTCAAAATCTTGTGGATGTTGCTGAAACAGGAGCAACAGCAGCCGTAATTAACCAATATGTCGGAGGTTGACGGATCAATGAACTTGATCCATACGGCCATATGGGTCTCAACAGTTCTTATCCTCCTTCCAACCCCAGTTCACACTCAAAATAGTATGGAGAACAGGGTCAAGCAGCCTCTCATTCCTAGTTGTCACTTCTCATTTAGTCGTAAAATGGATTATTTGAGTAAACGAGGACAGCAGAGTGTAGGATGGAAGGAAAACCAGAAACTACTAGCATAGCTTAGAATGGAATTGAGTTGAGATAAGATTCACTGTAGAACCAATCATAATGAAATGGGCTCAAGGTAATTTTTAACTCTGATCCTTGTCCGATCCTTCTCAAAATTTACTTTGCCAAAGTTGCTTGTATATTCAAAACAGACTTCTTTTACCCTTTCCACATTACTAGAGAACTGGAATTTTCCAGCTTGATATTCCATCGGCACAAATGTGACCTGACTTGAAATCAAAGGCCTGGAGCCAAACTAAATGATTTTTTGCCAAGTCTATACTCTTAATCATACCCTTGTTAATTTGCTAATGCATTATGTTTTTCTTATTTATGGATTAGAATTAGACTCGTTTCTCAGTGGAGGACAGATATGTGGTATCACTCCTTTTTCTTTTGATTTCTAATCACCCATTAATATTTCCTTGTCTCACAATTGCTGATAGATTTTATTCTCTGTTCTGCAGGTGATCGACAGATTATGGGGTTTTTTGTTTTGCTTTGCGTTGCCTCGCGTGGTTGTTGGACTTCTCTTCTTTTTTCTTTTTCGTTTCATTTTTTTGGCCTTCTTAAAGTAGTACAATGTTCATGTAGCTGTCGGAACGGTGAAATATCATCATTAATTTACGGTTGTTTTCCGGTTGGTCATTGTTAATTGAGGTGTGATGTGGGTTTGGTTGACCAAATTGAGGAGCGTCTGACAACATTTTCTGGTGCTCTATTGTCATTCTGTGTGTAGTCGAATGATACTTTGTAGGTCTTTTTACAAGCATCATATGATATGATATGAGCTTTGATAGCCAAGTTTGTACTGGTTACCATCTGGAATCTCCATGCCCTTTGCTCCTTTTATGACATGTTTGAAGTTAATTAAAAAAAAATTGAAATGAAAACAGAAATGAACAGAAAAGATTATAAACGAATAGTAATGAACATAAATGAGTAACATGAAAAGAGAAAATAAACAGAATTGAACATAAATGTATAGAAATAAACATAAAATAAAAATAGATGATTGATTTTTTTTTATGTAACTTTAAACATGTTCAAGGGTTGACGAAATTCTTATTAGAAAGTCAAATATGTTAGCCGATCACAAAGTTTTATGTAAGTTGTTTTCGATGATAAGTATAGAAAGAATAGATACAATGAGGATGTAAGTTGTTTTCGATGATAAGTATAGAAAGAATAGATACAATGAGGATGGACAACCATATAAAAGTAGATGAAATAAACTCAGATTTCCTTGTATAAAAATGATGTTGAATGTGAATTTGATTGTAACGATTGAGCTAGATTTTTTGGGGGAACTTCGGTGGGTGGTTGAGGGGCACGGGCTGAGAAAGGGAGAAGATGGCATAATAGAAAAGTGTCATCTGAGCCCAACGAATAGTGAAGCCCTAATTGGGCCCAAGTCCCAGAAGCTTTCCCAATCGTAAAACCTACTATAAATCCCTCATTTCATTCACGAAGAATCATCGCGTGGAGGCAAATTAGGGTTTTTTGCGGAAATCGCCATTCTCGGCAGAAGCAAGGAGCAGCCTTTCCTCATTTCGCCGTAACCAGCCATGGGTCGTATGCACAGTAAAGGGTACTCCTTTGTCTCTCCTCCTCCTCTCACCTTCGCCATTCATTCATCATCAATGGCGCTTTCTCACTCTCTGTCTTTGTATTCTGTTGTATCAGTAAGGGTATCTCCGCCTCTGCTCTCCCCTACAAGCGTACTCCCCTTCCTGGTTGAAGATCTCCTCTCAAGATGTCAGTCTCTCTCTCTCTCTCTCTCTATCTCTCCCTCTTTCTCAGTCTGTTGATAATAGTCCTCTATTGCTGCTAATTACAGGAAAAAAAACCCATCTTTTGGTGGCCCTTTGATTGGATTTCTGAAGTAATTGGTTGAATGATTGTTATAGGTGGAAGACAACATCTGCAAGTTCGCAAAGAAGGGTCTTACACCGTCACAGATCGGTGTGATTCTTCGTGACTCTCACGGTATTGCCCAGGTCAAGAGTGTCACTGGAAGCAAGATCCTTCGTATCCTCAAGGCTCATGGTAAATTTCTACCCTTTTTCTCTCTTCTATTCCTATCCCCCACCCCACCCCGGGAAAGAAGAACTTGTTTTGTTTAGTGGTAGTAAGAAATGTGGTAGATTTGAATTATTAGGTTTGGTTGGAGCTAAAGAATTGGAAATATGTGCGGCATATGTTTTAGTATTGAAGAATGTGTAGATTGGATACCCAATGATGTGGAAAATTATATGTGAATTTGCTTTTCTATGAATGCTTCTTTGGGGGTCATGCTTCTTTGGGGGTCAGGCTTCTCTCATGTTTGACGTGATTCAGTTGAAAGCATAGAGATGTTGCTCGTGATAAATTGATTTTGATGAATAAATTAACTAAGAAGATTCGGGAGTTTTTCCTTAGGTTTTCAGACATGGGAGGGGGTTTACTTGTATTCAGCCTTGTCCCTAGGTTGCTGAAAGGCGTTTTTGGTTGGACATTAAAGCATCAAACGAGAAAGCTGAGGCGTTTTGCTTCATCGTTGAATATGGTATTAATATTTACTTCTGGGAATGGTGATCTTAGATTGTTTATTGTGGTTGATCTTGTTTGTGTCGTGAGATGGCATTTTTGACCTCGGTGCTAGCAATGCTGGAGTCTTGTCAATTGTATGCTATTTTGTTTAGGACATGGCAATAGGTTGTGGTTCTTTTGGTATCTGCTCTTTTCAGACATGTGATTCTCAGTGGAAGTTTTTCAATGAGTCTTCTTGTCTAATTGTGTACTGTGAATGTCTCTTCCAGGTCTTGCACCTGAAATCCCAGAGGATCTGTACCACCTCATCAAGAAGGCTGTTGCTATCCGCAAGCATTTGGAGAGGAACAGGAAGGACAAGGATTCTAAGTTTAGGTTGATTTTGGTCGAGAGCAGAATCCACAGACTTGCCCGTTACTACAAGAAGACCAAGAAGCTTCCTCCAGTCTGGAAATAGTAAGCATCCTTCTTAATTCTTATACCCTTTATACTTAAGCTTATCATCTTGCAGTTATGTACACATTTGCAAGAACACTACTGGATAGGCTAGTTCTTTTATGAAAAGTGTCACATACCTATTCATATGCTAACTGCCTGTCTGCTCGGATTGCAGCGAGTCTACAACTGCCAGCACTCTTGTGGCTTAATTCAGGTGTTTGCGTCTGGAGGTCTTCATAGAAAGAATGTCATCTTCCAATGCAGCAAGCTTTGTTTCATCTCTTTTGTATGGACCAATGTAGACAGTATCTTATGCCAATTTGGTTCTTAAATTTTGTTTCTCGACGTGTTATTTAGGCTTGATATGTGAGACAGTATTTTGTTGCTGAAAAAGAATCTTCGGTTTTGCAAGCTCTTAAACATTATATTATTGTTAGATATTGGTGGTTTTGTTTTTGCTTTTCATTTCTCGGTCTATTATAGAAGTACAGGAAGAAAGATGCATTTCCATGGGGCCCTAGTTCTGATTCACTGAACTTCAGGCATCCCTTAAGAATATACCACTTACATGCATTCTTCCATTAGCGTGTCCTTAAAAATTTGGTTATACTTAATGCGGTATTTATGCTGTGTTCGCTTGGACACTCACTCTGAATTTGAGGTACATGGGGTAGACTCCTTCCTATGCTAAGCTCCGTCATCCCCAAGCAGGGAAAGTTGAAGCAGAATAATTTGATCCTATATGCGATTTAGTCATAGGATTTACGATGTGAAATTGAAGTATAACTCTATAGAGAATGTGGATTTTTATCCATTGTGTATATATGTTGTGAACGTGAACAAGGCTGAATACAAGTAAACCCCTTGCTTTTAGTTCTTTTCAACTCGTTACAATTGTCTTCGGCCTATTTTACCAAGTCAAGTTGGAAAATTGTGAATGAACATGGGCTGAATACAAGTAAACCCCTTGCTTTTAGTTCTTTTCAACTCGTTACAATTGTCTTCGGCCTATTTTACCAAGTCAAGTTGGAAAATTGTGAATGAACATGGCCTACTTTAGTCCAAGTCCCCAAGCACCAAACCAACTTGGTGTGATGGAGCCATGGACTAACCTTAGCGTAGGCTGTGCTCTCATTGCCAAACGCTAAGCACAGTGACGTTGGGCACCAGGGGCCAAGCCTTTTGGGTTCTAGTAGTAGGCTTACATGTTAGTCTGTCTATACAGCTCGTCGCCATCGTAACCCACGACTCTGGCCTAATACTAGGCCCTTAGGAGGCCTGCTTACCTATGAAAAAGATTTTTTTAAAATCCAAATGAGTCGTAAAAGAACATGTGAATAACTTCAATACAATATAGTAATCACTTTTACATACAGCATAAAACACACAAAAAATAAAGCGGATTTGGTCGAATTCATCAAGTGGGCTAGTGTGACTAGATGAACGATTTGCGCACTAAACTAACTCACTATCGTCATTGGTTGTACCGTTTTGAGTTGAGCTGTGTTGATCGTTCTACGCCTAGTCTGGGTAAGCAAACAACACCACTTATAACATCTTCTCTTGAACTTCATCTCCTAGCTTGAATCCATATTAGGGCACATTAGGAATTCAACTCGTCATTTCTAGTTAGATTTGTAAAAGGTGACCTTACACCAAAAACGAAAGATCCAAACTAATACCCGCACCTGAAATAACTTAATTGAAGTTGACCCAAGACCTTAATTGAACCTTAATTGATTTTCACGATACAAAACCCTACTTGAACACTTCACATCAAACCTATTTTCTTTAAACTTATTAGACTAAGCATATATCAACCCGATTAAACTTAAATCGAAAATAACTCAATCCAAAACTAGACTAAAATATGTATTTAATAGGTCTATCGTACTATCCTCCCTTAACAGGAAAAAAAAAGAAAATAAAAGGTAAAAAAAGGAAACGTTTTGTCAAATGTAAGAAAAGCCTATTGAAGTGGGTTCGAGAGAAGGCAGCTAAGTGGATATCCATATCTCAGCCCAACAAAACCAAACGAATAGCAAAGGCCCATTTCCTAAAACCCTAAATAACCCTAACAACTCCACATATAAATAACTAGCCTTCAACTCTCTGGTTCCATTTCGCTTGAGCTTGAGGCCGCCCGAACTTATTTCTTCTCTGCATCTCTCTCCTCTTCTTCCTCAGGTATTATCATAATCATCTCTTTCCCTCTTTCCGCTGCTATGATCCCATATTTTGATTGCATTTCATCCGAGTAGCTTCTGTGATTTGGCTAAAATTTAATCGTCTTTGGATTGAATTTGAAGGCACTGAGAGCGGCAGAAAAATGGCGTACGCAATGAAACCAACGAAGCCGGGGTTGGAGGAAAGCCAAGAGCAGATTCACAAGATCAGGATCACCCTTTCCTCCAAGAACGTTAAGAACCTCGAGAAAGGTACTTGCATTTTCTCTCGCCTCCTCTTTTTCGTCAATTTCATTCGATTTTAGGTCTTTTTGTTGATGTCCCGTGAATTTGTTGTTGCAAATAGTCTCGTACTTCTCGCGTTGAAATCTTTACTTTTTTATGATTGAGCTACTGAAGCTTAGGCTTTAGTCACCGTATTGCAGTATTGTTTGAATTTTCTGGTGTGAGTCCTATTCCATGGGCTAATTTATTTCTAGGTGTACGATGCTAAGGGATTAAGGAAGAATTGGATGGGATTCTTCATTGTGAGAAATTGGTGTAAGCAATCAAGCATTATTTTCCAGAATGCCATCCTTTAATCTCTACAATGTAGTGTTTGATTAAAAAGTTGTTCTGAAAAAGATTTAATGTTGGAGAGGTGAATTTCATTTCATTATTATGGATATTCTATTGGGGTAATCTCAAATATATTAACAAGGAATAAGTATGGTCCTCAAAATATTTGTTCTTTTTCTGGTTCTCTGAACTTTAATTCTGCCCATTGTTAACATTCTAGACATACACTAATATGGCCTGCGATTGTGGATAGATGGAGGACATTGATGAAATCTTGGCACATGAGCTTCATATTTAGCTATTTTATTTGGAATGTCATTGTATAAATGTGATGTCTATCTTTCGTGAATTGTTGATTGTGTTATTGGCTTAATTTCTTTGATTTGGTTATGCATTCCTTGATTTTATAGAGTGACTTTCTCATTTGGTCAGAATCTTAATAATTGTTGTTTGGTGTGTCGTGATGATGAATAGTGTGTGCTGATCTTGTACGTGGTGCCAAGGATAAGCGCCTCAGGGTTAAGGGACCTGTTAGGATGCCCACCAAGGTTTTGAAGATTACAACCAGGAAGTCTCCCTGTGGTGAAGGTATGTAACAAGTTTGGTTAAGCGTACGTTGATTCATCTTGCTTTGACACTGTAGTTGTTGGTAATGAGCAAGGGTTGTAGTTGACTTTGTATGTTTTGCATATTGTCAATAGGAAAACTGTAGAACTGAGTGAAGAGCCGAGTTGATTGAGATCTATGTTAGCATCTATTTTATTAAGGATATTTTATTCCCAAAGAACTATGTAGGTCTTACCCTTGAATAAATAGATTAATCTAAAATTGCTTAAGATAGTAGGTTTTCTGTGTTCACTTGCGAGGGTAGGTATTGCCCTAGGAGGACAAGCTGGTGCCCTTAAACTGGCTTCATATTAACCTGTACATACCTATGTATGAGTATTAAGTGTAACACGGATGCTTGAGGCAAAATAAGGAGTTGTAATTAACATAGTTTAACTCTATTTGTTACAAGGATGGAAAAGAAATATGTTTATAGTTTATCTAGCACCTATGAGTTGAGCCAGACATTTAGTCAGGTGCCTACTTATCTCTCTAGGTAGGGATCGTTACATGTCTGGGAGATAAATTATGGGGAAAAAGGTTGGTGGATGGGTTCCCCATCTATCTTCATTGTTTCCCTTGTAAGTGTCCATCGTTGCCCATTAATATGCATTTATTACTAATGAGCTACATCTGGACTCTACATATCTTCTGTGTTAGAACTTCCAACCTGTTAGACTTCTGATGTTTTTCCTCGTTAACAAAGCATTATTTGATAAGCTTCCCAAGCTGCTTCGCTTGGTCAAAATAGAAACACTGACCAATAGTTGCTACACACAAGACTTGGATGCCCACATGTTGATGTGTCTGATTATGCTTATATTTTATCTTTCCTACAGGAACCAACACCTGGGACAGATTTGAGTTGCGTGTTCACAAGAGGGTGATCGACCTGTTCAGCTCACCAGATGTGGTTAAGCAGATCACCTCTATCACCATTGAACCCGGTGTTGAGGTTGAGGTTACGATAGCAGACTCTTAGATTTACCCTGCTGTTATGCTGTAGGGCTGTTGTAGTTGTCCTATATAGCCGAGCTATCTCACTGAGAATTTTGAAGATACTAAATTGTTCGTTTGAGAACATGGCTTCTTTTTAGCTTTATTGTTATTATGTTTCTGAAGATGTTAAATGCTCCATCAATAGAACTCCCAATTTGAATGCATTTACAAGAAATTTTACTAATCTGTTGCTTCTGCTTTTCAATGTAGACCAAGGGCAGTGGCCGATTATTCTGTATTGTATTGTCCTCATTTCACTTTATTCTAAACAACAATGCACGATTCTCCCCCACCCCCACCCCGAAAAAAAAATCGAAACTGTTTTCTTTTCTAGTCTGTAAAGAGTTTAGGAATATAAGAGCATAATTTTATTCTAGCAATAGGTTTCCTCCGTTCTTAATTTATATTTGTAGCCTTGGGCTATATTAAAGGAATACTAAGGTAAAAATTAATTTTAAGATAAATTAGGGACTAAATGGCTATAATGTCCTTAGAAAGTAAGATTATAATTGATAAATTAGTTATTAATGTGTCATTAGAATTAAAGTGATAGATATTGTAAATAAAAAGAATTAATTAAAGTAATAAATAAATTAAATTAGGAGTAATTTTAATGATAGTAGTGTAATTTTTCTTTGATAAGCTGACCCATCTCCCTATCTCGGGGAAAACTTGGGAGATTGACATGGATGGATTAGGAGAGGAGGGTGACAAAACATGGATCGGGGAGGAGGGTGACAAAACACAACAATTCACCCCACACCCAATCCCCTTTGTACAGAGGGAAGTTACTCTCATATTCGAACCTACCCAATCCCCTTAATAAAGAGGAAAGTTACTCTCATAATTGAACCTGGGAGGAGGGAGGTTTGTGGGTGTTGACAAAATACAGCAATTCACCCCACACCCAACCCCCTTACTAAAGAGGGAAGTTATTCTCATAATCGAACCTGGGAGGAGGGAGGTTTGTGGGTGGTCTAACGTTGGTTTGACATAATAATAGTATTGTAATTGTATAACTCTAACCTATGCTATACTGAATATTGATGTATTGAAGCCAGGGAAGCTTGTGGGTAGTCATAGTATTGTAATTGTACAACTCTAACCTATACTATATTGGATATTAATTTATCGAAAATTAAAGTATAATATTTAAATTTTAAATTACGTATTAAACAATTTGATACGAGGTAGCTTATTTAACTATAAAATCATTCAATGATACATAGCAAATTTGGTTTATGATTTTTGTGGGAAAGAAAAAATCTAGTGGAGTAGATGTACATGTGCATGTACAACATCAATGCTTATGATGAAATTTGTGGCCGCATCAGCGGTGGTAATCACTCTAACCATAATCAACGGCTGCGATGGGCCTTCATTCCTCATCTGACGGTCACCTTCTCCCGCTCTTCATAACGACCTACAAAACCAGATTTTGGTGGGTGGGTCCCATCATAATCTCTCTCCTCTAATAGTTTGTCTCTCTCAGCTTCTCGACTGTGCTCCTGCATTCGAGCAAGAGAGGGACAGTGAGAGAGACAGAGACAGAGAGAGAGAGAGAGAGTGAGAGTGAGAGAGAGCTTCAGATCGTATCAACAATGGCGGCTTCTTCTTCTTCTTCTCTCACACTCTCTCACCAATCCCTCCTCTCCCACTCTCTCCACAATCCCAAGTACCCGACCACCTCTGCCTCCCTCTTGATACCCACCTCGTCTTCCACCTCCTCCGCCAAGCTCCTACTAAAGTCATGCACATCCCGACGGAGGCGCGTAGGATCACACGCCGCTGCAGTGAGGGCGGCGGCGACGGAGACTCTGGAGAAAACCGACACGGAGCTGGTGGAGAAGTCGGTGAACACGATCAGGTTCCTCGCGATCGACGCCGTAGAGAAGGCGAATTCGGGTCATCCGGGTCTTCCCATGGGGTGTGCTCCGATGGGTCACATACTCTACGACGAGGTGATGCGGTATAACCCTAAGAACCCTTACTGGTTCAACAGGGATCGCTTCGTGCTCTCCGCCGGCCATGGCTGTATGCTCCAGTATGCTCTGCTTCATCTTGCTGGCTATGACAGTGTCAAGGTATGTCCATTTGAGACCCTAATTCTGTACTTTGCTACCTTTTGTAGGTAATTGACAGGTATTTTAGCATGTATCGGACTATTTTTGCGGTTAACTGTGTTCAATTCAGTTCGTATTCTGGAGTGGGAATGCTTCATGTCATTTTTGGGCTTTTAATTTTGTTCAGTCTGTTTACTGGGGGAATTTGTGAGGATACTGATCAGTCGGACCCTTAGTATGTCAAAAATGGGAGATGTAGGACAGTTAAATAAAGGAAAGAATTTGAGTTCTTTTAAAGTAGGGATTATAACCTTTGAAATTTTGCTGTGGTTAGATGAGGCCTTTGATTCAATTTATTGCTTATGAAGTGTGAGTGAAGCTGGAGGAATTTGTCATTAATTGGTTCATTAGACTGTATGATTGAAGCTCACATTATAGAATGATTCTTATGTTCCTAAGTTCTCGCAAAAACATCCTAAAATGACTTAAAGATGTGGGCAAATAATGAAACATCGAGACATGTTTAAAAGCCTGGGCTGTTTTACTCAGATTTGGCTATGATTGTCAGACTTACTCATTGTCTGAAATTTTGCACGTTTTGGTCTAAGCATTGAGTGTCCAGCATATTTGCTGGATGTGAAGAGTCCAAGTACTATAGGTTTTGGAATACAGTGTTTAGCTATCGAGAGAACTTCCTTACCTAGAAAAATATTCAGTTTGTTTGGGAGTCTTCAACAGATTGTTTGTCGTCAAAGGAGCACAAAGGTACACTCTTTAGTGAAACCATCAGTGTATACGGAATCTTTAATTGGAAAAGTATATGGTCACTATCAGCTTCATGATCCTCTGCTATTGTTCATTGGTAGTTTTTGCTATTTTTAGCATGCTCGAGAGACCTAAATGTGTGCCTCTTAGATGTAATTGTGCTTCAAAATGTTGTTGATCTAAGATAAGCAATTATCTCCATTTTAACAGTCCAATAGTTGCAGCAAGTTTGTCACTTGTGAAACTTGAATTTATGCAACAGGAAGAGGACTTAAAATCTTTCCGGCAATGGGGCAGCAGGACCCCTGGTCACCCAGAGAATTTTGAGACACCTGGGGTTGAAGTTACTACTGGTAGGCGTCCTTTTGATTGCTTGATTTTTTAACATTTGATTGCGTAATTGTTTATGGAAGACAAAGTGGACGATGATCTAATATCATTTCATTTTATGCAGGGCCTCTTGGTCAGGGTATTGCCAATGCTGTAGGGTTGGCCCTTGCAGAGAAGCATTTGGCTGCTAGATTCAACAAACCTGATGCAGAAATTATTGATCATTACACGTGAGAGCATTTGCTCCCTTTCTTTTATTCTTGTACATTTGATGACCGACAGGTTGCCAATGTCATCTCGTTTTGGTATTTGTTTATTGCTTGTGTATTTCAGTTATGTCATTCTTGGAGATGGTTGCCAAATGGAAGGAATTTCCAATGAAGCTTGCTCCCTTGCTGGTCACTGGGGGCTTGGGAAATTAATAGCCTTCTACGATGACAACCACATTTCGATTGATGGTGACACAGCCATAGCATTTACTGAGAGTGTTGATATGCGGTTTGAGGCCCTCGGCTGGCATGTTATATGGGTGAAGAATGGTAACACGGGTTATGATGAAATTCGTGCAGCCATCAAGGAAGCCCAAGCAGTCAAAGACAAGCCTACCTTGATTAAGGTCTTCCGTTTTATCCTGTAGATTGGAACTTCTGAAGCTTTGGTAGTTGATCTTATATCAGATTGGATACCAGGTGCCTGGTGGTGATACTTCCTGTTTCCTGTTTCTTTCTTGCAGGTTACCACTACAATTGGTTTTGGATCTCCTAACAAGGCAAATTCATACAGTGTGCATGGAAGTGCACTGGGTGCTAAGGAAGTTGAAGCTACAAGGCAGAATCTTGGTTGGCCATATGAGCCATTCCATGTTCCTGAGGATGTTAAAAAGTGAGTGATCAAGGCACCTTTTCTTGCTTTCCCTGTTAAGTGGTTTGTTGCTAGTTATTTATTAGAACTGACTACGCTTTTGAGGTGCGAATGAATACTTTCATCAAGGTAGTAATCATCCTTACTAATTTTGCAGAAGTATTAAAGCAAATTAACTGAAGTATACAACAAAGCTTGTGGGTTTTATCGATTGCAAATTTGGAGAACCTTCATATCCTTTCTGTGGTACTTGCTACTTTATGGACTCTGAAAATAATGTATTGATTGGGAACCATTATTTTGGATGAGACTGAATGGTTATTAAACTTCTCAACTAATACCCTGTAAAAAATTAATAGGATAAGTAATTAGGAAGTAATCAGACTAATGGGATGGAGCACGAAATAGCCCTCGCACCCATGTAAACATGCTTATGTGCCAAATGCTATCTGATAAGGTCTTCCTCTAGCTCCCTACAACCAGCACCCAACTGGTGTATATCATACAAGCAGATGGACTGGTCGATTCCTTGAGTTCGTCATCTTATATTATGTTCTCTTTCTTTTCAGGGAAAATTTGTTTGTCTTTTCATTACTGTGGGACAAATGAACACCCACCGACTACCAACTTCACCAACTGCCTTAACATTTCGCTCTTGCCGTTTTCACAGGCACTGGAGCCGTCACATCCCTGAAGGAGCTTCCCTTGAAGCTGCTTGGAATGCCAAGTTTGCAGAGTATGAGAAGAAGTACTCTGCAGAGGCAGCAGAGCTGAAGTCCATCATAACTGGCGAATTGCCTGCTCATTGGGAAAAAGCACTTCCTGTGAGTATCCACTTAATTTCTTATTTGCCACGCCTAATAACTAGGAAAAATAGAATTCAGCATGCATTTGGTTTCATCTTTTACTCCCTCATTTTGCAGACTTACACTCCCGAGAGCCCAGCCGATGCTACCAGGAACCTATCTCAACAGTGCTTAAATGCACTTGTGAAGGTTCTTCCTGGACTTCTTGGTGGTAGTGCAGATCTTGCTTCTTCCAACATGACCTTGTTGAAGATGTATGGAGACTTCCAGAAAGACACCCCTGAAGAAAGAAACCTGCGTTTTGGGGTCAGGGAACATGGGATGGGTGCCATATGCAATGGCATTGCCCTTCACAGTCCGGGCTTCATCCCCTACTGTGCTACCTTCTTTGTCTTCACTGATTACATGAGAGCAGCAATGAGAATCTCAGCATTGTCCGAAGCTGGAGTTATTTACGTCATGACCCACGATTCAATCGGGCTTGGGGAAGATGGGCCGACCCATCAACCCATTGAGCACTTGGCTAGTTTCCGGGCCATGCCCAACATTCTAATGCTCCGCCCAGCTGATGGAAATGAAACTGCTGGTGCATACAGGGTTGCAGTGCAACGCAGAAAGACCCCATCAGTCCTAGCTCTTTCAAGGCAAAAACTTCCTCAGTTGCCTGGAACGTCCGTCGAGGGAGTTGAGAAAGGAGGGTACGTCATCTCTGACAATTCTTCAGGTAACAAGCCAGATGTTATTCTGATCGGAACAGGGTCAGAACTGGAAATTGCCGCC
This sequence comes from Talinum fruticosum, assembly GCA_021018815.1. NCBI lineage: Eukaryota > Viridiplantae > Streptophyta > Magnoliopsida > Caryophyllales > Talinaceae > Talinum > Talinum fruticosum. The sequence continues at coordinate 70,252 of JAITYX010000089.1, read as the reverse complement.
AAAGCTGCTGATGAGCTCAGAAAGGAAGGGAAGACAATCAGAGTTGTATCCTTGGTTTGCTGGGAGTTGTTTGATGAACAGTCACCCGAGTATAAGGAGAGCGTTCTGCCTGCAGCTGTGACAGCTCGGGTAAGCATTGAGGCGGGCTCAACATTTGGATGGGGGAAGATGGTGGGCGCAAATGGGAAGGCCATTGGTATTGACAAATTTGGAGCTAGTGCCCCGGCAGGAAGGATATACAAGGAGTATGGAATTACACCTGAGGCTGTTATTCAAGCTGCAAAATCACTTTCTTAGTTCTCCTATGTATGTTCATTTTCTGGCTTGCACTATGAGTTTTTGTTCAATACACGGGACTTGAGTAGGTAATGCCGTAATGCCCATATGTGCAAAAACTAAGCTTCCAGTGACGGCAGTGAATCAATGGCCTATATATTGCAGCAGATGAATTTTCAGCTATTGAAAAAATCAAATTATCTCTGAGAACGATCTGCTCAATCTCTGTCTTTCCTTGAACATGCTCGAAAGTTGCCAAGTATATAAGCGATACATTGTAGCAATTTATCACCTTCATGCCATTTTATTTTCTTACTTTCTACTGTTTTATTTTTCAACTGATTTGCACTTCAACAGATATATGCATTCTGCAAAAACCTCTCTTTTTTTTTCTCCCTTTGGGTGGGTGGAATTTGGGGGGGTGTTTAAGTTTAGTAATAGCAGAAATATTTGAAGTTTTTCCACACATTTGACTATTTGAGTATCATATTTTGGCTTTTGTGTAGTGTTTACGTGTGCGCCTCACATTTTAATCGAATTTTAGTGTATGTGATTTTGTTTGTTTCATGTTAATGGGAATCTATAGTGGATAGTGCATGTGATTGTATTTTTATTCTGAATATTTAGATTTGAACATTGTTTTAATTTTTTCCCTCCATTTTTCTATTAAAAAACAACCTCCTTTTTTTAATGATTGTATTTTTGCTGCTTTTTTTTCGATTGCGATTCTTGCAATCTGACGCACATTTGGATTAGCACTTGTTTCGGCAGTCAAATTATTCAGCAAATTATTGTATTGGTTAATTAGTTTTATGTGGCGAAGGTTAAAAGCTATTTTTATTCATTTAAAAAGAAATCTTATATTAATATAATTATTAGTATATTTTTATTTTAAATAAAATTTTTTTATCATTTTATTAAATTTTATTATTTAATTTTTTTCAATTTATTTATTTTCTTTTAATAAAAATTTACTTGACTAAAAACTCTACCATTTTTTTTAATCAAAATTCATCTTACTCCATAATTAAAAAGTCCACCATTTTTTATATCACAAAATTATACCCTTCAATTTTTCAGCTTGCGTAAGTAAATTTGACATCTATTGGATCAAGGGTGGATGACTTTGACATCCGTGTAAGTAAAAGGAAGTAGGAATTCAATTTTTCGATCTACATATACGTCCAGGACGAAGCAAAGTTGGATCAAGGCTTTTTCAATCTTATTTGTTGTGAGGACGACTTTGACATTTGCTCTTGCATCAAATCCATCTAACTGGTTGAGAAGTTCTAAAATGATCCTTTGTATTTCACGGTCACCACTATAATGAGCATCATACCTAAAGAGCTTTGCTACTTCAAAAGTTTTCAGATCTAACTGTGATATATTTACTTACGCCTTACCTTTTGTCCCAACTCCATTAATTTCGTCAATAAAATTGAAGGTATAATTTTGTGATAAAAAATGAGGGACTTTTAAATTACGAGGTGAGATGAATTTTGATTTTTAAAAAATGGTAGAGTTTTTAATTAGGTAAATTTCTATTAAAAAAAGAAATAAATAATTTGAAAAGAATTAGATAATGGAATTTAATAGAATGATAAAAAGATTTTATTTAAAACAAAAATATACTAATAATTATATTAAGATAAGATTTCATTTTAAATGGATAAAAATATCTCTTAACCGTTGCCCTTAGCAAAACCGTTAATCAATTTATGATTTAAGATTATGATAATCATATCGACAACAATGACATAGAGGAGGGGTTGGTGTGTGACAGAACCAAACAACTTTCAACAACTTGATTGGTATGCATTTTGGACGTTTCTTTCCTTCTTTTTTCTTTTAATTTTGTAAGGGTAAAGAATGGTCTTAATTAAGCTTGAGGAGGGGTCGGTGTGCAGACCAAACAACTTTCGACAACTTGATTGGTATGCTGTCATAACATGCATTGCATTTTGGATGTTTCTTTCCTTCTTTTTTCTTTTAACCTTGTAAGAGTAAATAATGGTCTTAATTAAGCTTGCTTAGCTTCCTGCATCTGCTGTGCTTAGTCCATATACGGTGGCATCTTTGATCTGCTATTGATTTCATTTGAAGAGAAGGAATGGAGTTGGGAACAGTGCAGTCTGTTGCTCAAAGTCTCTATGATGCCCTGCAATCAGAAGCGCTGAAAGAACTGTGCTATATTTGGAGCTATGAATCCGAGCTTAAAAACCTTGAACACACAGTTTCCGTTGTCAAGGCCATGCTCCTTGATGCAGAGTCAAAGAGGGAGCACGTTGAGCTCTCCCATCAAGCGCAACTTTGGGTTGACGAGCTTAGATATGTTGTTTTTGATGCAGATGATTTGTTCGATAAGTGTGTCACCCTTTCTGAGAAGAAGCATCTCATGGATATGGAAAGTGGCAATGCCTTCAAAAGGGTGTGCCGTTTCTTTTCTCGTTCCAATCCCCTTATTCTTGCTCTCAATATGTCCCGAGGGATCAAGGAGATTAGGAACAGGTTGGATGCTATTGTCGGGAACCATGTTCAGTTTGGTTTTAAGCTTGATTGCCAGCCTACACGGAGGAGGAGGGAAGAGACTTGTTCTTACATCTATGCTAAAGATATTATTGGGAGGGAACGTGACAAGGAGAATATTGTAAGCATGCTGCTAGATTCAAATATTAAGAGCGTTGTTTCTTTCCTTACAATTGTAGGGATTGGAGGTTTGGGGAAAACTGCTCTTGCTCAATTAGTGTATAATGATCCTAGGGTTGAAAAAGAATTTCAGTTGAGGCTGTGGACTTGTGTGGCCGACCAAGACCAAAAGTGTTTGGATGTGAAAACAATCCTTGTTAAAATTCTACAATCGGCCATGGGTCAGAAGCATGAAGACCTTATGGGAAAGAGTCTAGAACTCCTACAACAAGAGCTTCAAAAGCAGCTTGTGGGAAATAGATACTTGCTCGTTTTAGATGATGTGTGGAATGAGGACCGTCATCAGTGGAACAATTTAGCAAAGTTCTTCATGGGTGGTTTTCTCGGAAGCTGGGTTGTGATTACTACGCGTTCAAAAACAACAGCTGAAATTGTAGGAGATGGACTAGCATATGAGCTGAAAGGGTTGTCAGAAGAGGATTCGTGGCATCTATTTGAGATGACGGCAACTGGACAAAGGTATGAACAAGAAAACCCTCCTGCTGACTTAGTTAAAATTGGTCGGGAGATTGTGAAAAAATGTGCTAATGTCCCTCTTGCTATACGAGTTGTAGGAAGTCTTCTATATGGTCACGGTGTAGAAAAATGGCAATCATTTCAGAAGATTGGGATTGGTAGAATAAGACGAGGTGAGGATGGTATTGAGCCCATACTGAAGTTTAGTTACCTTCATCTCGAAACCCCTTTAAGGATATGCTTTAGCTATTGTGCATTGTTCCCAAAGGATTATGTCCTAGAAAAGGATATGCTGATTAGCCTTTGGATGGCACAAGGTTATATTATCCCATTGGAGGAGGGTCAAAGCTTAGAAGATGCAGGTGAGGAATACTTTTCAATTTTATTGAGGAGATGTTTCTTCCAAGACGTAGAAAAGGATGTATCTGGTGAAATCATCTCATGCAAAATGCACGATCTCATGCATGACATAGCAGAAGAAGTTGCAGGAAAGGAGATCCGCGCAACTTCTATCACTAGCAATTTAGATAAAAAGTTCAGCATATATGTCACCTTGACAACGGTGAAGGTATTCAGTTCTCCTTGACAAGGAGTACGATTCGAACTTTGCTTCGAATTTCCAAGTCACCTGTACCTTTGGTTATATTACTAAACTGGACATGCTTGAGGGCATTGGACTTGAGTTATTCGATGATTCAAGATTTGCCAGGAGCAGTGTGTACGCTGCTTCATTTAAGGTACCTTGATCTATCAGGGAATCCTTGGCTACAGGCGTTGCCTAAGTCAATTACGGAACTACATAATCTACAGACTCTAAAACTAAGAGACTGCCAGGAACTGATAGAGTTGCCACAAGATTTGAACAGATTGGTTAAGATTCGGTTCTTAGACTTGAATGGTCTAAACATCAACCATCTCCCGAGTACAACGGGCAGGCTATTGAAGTTAGCTCACCTTGATCTATCTGGGAATGATAGGCTAGAGGCGCTCCCTGAGTCGGTTATGGACCTATGTGATCTGCGTACTTTAAGGCTAAGATGTTGTGATAATTTAAGAGAATTGCCAAAAGACATGAGCAAATTGGTGAAACTTAGGGTCTTGGATTTAACTGGTTGCTGGCGGTTGAATGGCATGCCTTCTGGATTAGGCAAGTTGAGCTGTCTTCAAACACTGCCATTATATGTTGTGTGTGATAAAAATTCTAGTTCGAACACACATACTTTTGACATGCTTGAAGACCTAAAAGCTCTGAAGAACCTGAATGGCGATCTGGAAATCCAGTTCAACATCTCTGAGAATGCTATATATGCCAAGGAAAATGGTAGGGAAGGTGGATATCTAAGGAGCAAGCAACATCTGAATCATATTATTATTGATTTTCATGATGGTGGGGATACTAATAGGACAGTGGATTATGATGAAGCATTATTGGAAGACCTACAACCACATTCTAATCTCAAAGGATTACGGTTGTCCGGATACTGTGGTAAGAAAATTCCAAGTTGGGCAAGTGAACATAATTTACCAATCCTCCTTCCTAATCTTGTTAAAGTCCACCTTGTATCATGTGATGGATTGCAATGCCTTTCATCTTTTGGGAAACTGTGTTATTTGAAATCCTTCATAGTTGAACAGATGAGTGATTTGGAGTATATAGAAAATACCATCAACAGCAGTGGCGCCGGTGATGCAGGAGCTTCAGACTCAGAATCTGGCCCTTTCTTTCCATCCCTTGAATATCTCAAGTTAGAGGATCTGCCAAAATTGAAGGGATGGTGGAGATATGATAAGAAGGTTGGTAGGGTTAGCAAGCAAGAATGTTGTCTACTTCCTTCTTTTCCTCGACTTTTGGACTTGCGTATATGGAGATGCTCTAACCTGATGTCCGTTCCTCTCTGTCCCACTGTTGAAAGACTGAATTTAGGGAAGAGTGATAAAAGACTGCATATAATGGAATCTGAATCTAGAAATTCCACATTGACTAGCGTGTATACAGAAGACATCAGATGCCTTGAATCAGCTCTGTCGGTGGAGTCCTTTCAGTGTCTCGGACAGATGGAAATAAGAAATGATCAGGAAGTGAAGAGTTTGTCTGAAGCTTGCGTGCTGTTCCAGCGGTGCTCATCTTCCCTGCGATCTCTTATTATTGATGGATGCCCTAATCTAAAGAGTCTTTGTGGAGGGCTGGTGCATCTCACTGCCTTGGTGACATTACATATAACAAATCTGCCGCGTTTGAGTCTGAGCAACGCTGAAAATAAAGAGGATGAAGAGGTTGATGGAATGCCATGGAGATGCCTTAATCGGTGCCTTCGTTCCCTGTCATTAGAGTATCTCCCTAAGCTAGTAAATTTTCCAAAGGGGATGCAATACTTGACTACCCTGCAATCCCTTTCCATCAAGGATTGTGCAGGACTGAGGTCGCTGCCAGAATTTATCAGGGAGCTGATCTCCCTCGTACAACTTGAGATTACAGGTTGTTCTCCCAGCCTGAAGAAAAGATGCCGAAATCCCACTGGGGAAGACTGGCCCAACATTCAACACATCCCCCATATTTTAACTGACTTCAGACTAGAATACACTCAACATATCCCGCATATTTCAATTACAAAAGATGATACTACAGACTTCAGAACAGAGCAAATAGAAGATTTTGATGCAGATTTCAGTGAAGCCAATGATTCAGAGTTCTCGAGTGAACATAGTTCTGTGCATTGTTTGTAAATGCATACACAGTAAGAGCAAAGAGCGAAGAGCGGAAGCAATAAGCTGGATTGGTAGGTTTCAAGCTCAAGGTTACTATTGGTGAGCCTCTTTTTGATAGATCCTTTAATATTTTTGATTGCCCAACTGTTCATGAAGCCAAAGGGGAAGATGATCTAATAGCATTTCATTTTTTATGCAATGCCTCTTGGTCAGGGAGCCAGGGCCTTGCCAGGGCATATGAATATGTTACAATTTTATTTTATTAATGTAAATTTGTTACAAGAATCTCATAAACTGTACTGTAACATAAACTGTAACCTGTATACTTCTACTGGATTACTCTCTATAAAACCTGTCTTCTCAGAACTCATTCCACCACCAAACCCAAAAAAGAAGCAAAAAACAGAAGTGACTACAATAATCTAATTTTACTTCTTTCATTATAAAGGGCGAAAGAGAACCAAAATGGCCATCCAAATCCAACCTCTAAGAGCAGCTATTCTTCTAGTCGTCATAGTCACCCTATGGACTATGACCCCAAGTCTAGCACAGCCAGCCATGAACATATCAGTTACAAATCACGACAGGGACCTGACCAACGACGTGTACTGCACTAACAGGACCAAGTGATCCCAGTGCCCCCGGGTCCGGTGGAGTTTGCCGAGGTTTGTTTCATAATGCATGCAAGTCACTGTTTTTATTATTTATAAAAAAATTCAAAAAAATTATTTTTTAAAAGCATTATTAATGTCTTTATAACACAAAACTTTAAGATCAGACTTAAATTGTCCAACTCTTCCGGTCTTCATTGCCCAATTCTACGTACTAATTCTGGTATTCATTTTAAAAATTTAATCTATTCCAACAGCAATCATATGACAATATCCATAAATTAAGATTATTCAATGTTACAAACTTTGGTCGTAAATCCAAATACACATTCCATGCTTTCATATTTATTTATAAAATTACATATATAACACTAATTAGAAAAATAAAATCGAGCCACCAACGGAAAAAAATGGCAATCTTTTTAACGGGCACTAATACATATAGCTACATACATGCAATACATATACTCTTCCTTTACTTCTTTTTTGAGGTGGGAAGTTGTCATTGACCATTTCATTCTTGAATTAAAGATTATTTTATCAGTTACATTAATCGTCCAATATTTATGTGTTTAAATATGATTCAATATACTGTGTCAATCTAAAAAAACAGAATTAATTGCTGATTTTTACAAGCAAAACCAAAAGTTTAATTAACTTTCAAATTGTTAGTTAGTTGACAGAAACGATGACCGTTATTGTGGGATGTTAACTGCAAAATATTAATAAAGATTAGGAACATCACAACTCAAATAACCAAATATTTTGTTATAAGCATCTCATCATTTAAGGTCACAGTGTATATATATAGCTATTAATTAGCTACTAATTAATCACAAATTATGTATATAAACCTCCCTAAAACTTATTCCTTCACAACGAAAAAAAAAAGGATTAAAAGAGCAGAAAAAAATGCCAATACTCCTTGGCCAGCTCCTAAGAGCAAGTACCATAGTCCTAGCCATTTTTCTAGCCCTATGGACCACGAGCCCATGCCTAGCCCAGCCACCCATGACCATATCGGTTACGAACCACGACATGAACCCGATCGAGGTGAGCTGCGTGTACGAGACCGGCCAAGGGGAGCTACGCAGGATGGAACCAGGCCAAGAAGATGAGGTGATCTCGGTGCCTCGGGTCCGGGGCAGTCTGTAGGGGTGAGCTTATTGATGGGTGCGAGTCGGTGTTGTATGCTGAAGCAAGGGGAGACGGGAAGCTGTGTAGCCAGAAAGGCATCTCTATATTGGCTGATGATTTAGGGTTCAGACGGAAGTACCTCAGTGTACCAACATGGAAGCCCCTTCAAGCAGAATGCCCTTATGATGATGATTATTGAAGCCTTAAATAAGTTTTTTTCAAAAGTATTATGGGAAAAATGTGCACGTTTCTTACTCTTGAATCGGTTATATTGCCACATGTTCTATTTAACTGTAAGGAGCCGTAAGGTTGAAAGAAATTGTAAGATATTTGTAAAGTTAGTTATAAAGAATTATAACGAGTTGTAAGCATTTGTAAAAAGCTGTAAAGAGTTGTAAGACTCGTAAGTTAAATTTAAATGGAACAAGGCCTTAATACTATGCATAAATTTTAAGTATTAACGCTCAGTCATATTCTCTATTTATAGTTTCCTAATATTCAATCTGTTACTAGTATTAATCGAATTCATTTTTTCGATTAATTAGTTGGAAAAATCATACTAAAGCTACACACACAGAGAAAAATACCAATAATAAAACAATATAAAATGATTAATAAAGTCTAATAATAAAGCTTTATTGATGATCATAATGCAAGTCTTCATTATTTGCTTTTTTAATTGATCCAAATACCACTAGTTAACCTTTTTAATTGATGAGGATTAATTATGTAATTGTTAATTAACCCACCCAAGGAAAAGGGCATTAATCACCCAAATTAAATTATATTGGGCAAAGCTTGGTCCCTATAATTATATTGTTCCTTTGTTGCTCTTCCTTTTTAACTTTACAACCCATTAACCTTCTTGTTTCTATAATCACATTACGTGTGGAAAAATATTCAACAAAAAAATTGGTCTAAAGCTAATGTGACTACCAATAAATTAATAACATTAAATTTTACCCTTCATTTTTTCAAGGAAACCTAGAATCAGTACAAGTTATATTTTAGTAATATCGCTAAAAATAAGAATTAAGAAAATTAATAGTCTAATATGTACGTCTCTATATAAAAGAGATATATACTGTCTTTATTAAATAAATTTTTTTATATGTAAAATAAGGTGAAAAGGTCGATATAAGTGGAATTCAAGCTCAAATTTCTCACCTTTTTAAATAATTTTTGACCCAAATCCCCTTCCCTCTCCTTTGAAGAGGAATAATACAAAATCTAAGGTAATTATTGTATAAATATGTGATAAATTCAAATCAAAATTTTAAAAGTGTTATCTTTCTTATAAAGTTATAAAGTTGCCCACTAAAAATTCTTTTTGAAATATGACAATAAGTTAATTTTTTTAGTAACGCCATCCTCTATGAAATTATTGTAGTATTTATTCGAAACTACGGTTTATTATTTCAAAATTTGAAATAATTCCAAAAAAATCCAATAAAGACACAAAAAAAAAAAGAGAATCATCCATATTTGCCCATTGTCAAGTAGTTATCTTCCCCCTACCCCAAACAATAAGAGCAAAGTTTTCGCAAGTTTGTCACCCCAACACAACTCAAAAGACTTGGTCAAGTACTTTTCACATACTCATAAATAAGAGGGACATGACCGCTCGGGAAAAAAAGGGAAAATATATAATAATTAGCAAGTAAAGCAAAATAATCGGGCCCCACCTCACAAGTCCACTGAGTAGGCCTCTTCATTGGCCATTCCCTTATTAAATGGGCCATCTGGGCCCACTTGGAAGGACTCATGGGCCCACGTAGAAAGAGTCGCTTTCACACGCAGCTGTCAAAGATGCAGCCCAATGGAGCGCAATCCACTGCGTGATTAGTCAAATTTTCTGACCACTATTTCTTTTTTCTCACTGTAATTCCAGGAATTTTCAGCCCCTCTTTTGTTTTCTTCGTCCTCGCACATATCAATAGGTAGTTGGATGAACATAAAAATAAGAGAGTTTTATAAGCTCTAAAATAATAACATGTCACCCGAGAATATATACTCCCAAATAAATATAGTATAGGTGGTCAAATTTGGACAGATGATTTGTGCCAAAGTTACGTATAAATGGGGTTCAAATATTCACGCTCGAAAATATATTGTTGAACTCGTTTCATATGTAAAAAAAAAAAAAGGGTACTCTTAAGGTGTGTTTTTCAGTGGAAATTATTTTCTCGGAAAATTATCATTCTATTTTCCGACGTTTGATAGCGATAAGTGGTGGATAAATATTTTCCGGGAAAATAATTTCCTCAATCAAAGGAAAATAAATTTCCTTTTATGAGGAAGGAAGTTAATTTTTCTTTACCTCAATCAAGGGAAAATAAAGTCTTATCAATAGGAGTTTAAATTCTAAGCTTCTCTTACTTTGCCACCTTTAATTTCTTTTTTCAAATTTTGTCTTTGTCTTTTTTCCTTTTTTGCTATAAAGTTCATAGATTAAATTTTTTATAAAATTTTTATTATTTTATATATGAAAAAGTTTGATCATAGGAAGATGTACAAACTTATCAAATTTAGGTGCTCAACATATATATATATATATATATATATGGGTTTTGAAATTGAATTAGTTATTTACCTTTTTTTTCATATTTATGGGGTTTTTACGGTTGATTTTTGCATTTAATTAGATATTTTAGAAAATTATTTTTCTTCTACCAAATAAAGAAAAATGTGGATGGAAAATGGTTTTCCTTGAAAATTCATTTTCCCATGAAAAATAATTTCCTAGAAAAATATTTTGTCTCCAACCAAACACACCCTTAGTATATTATGTCGTATGACTCGAGATGATTTTATTATTGGCTATTCTCCTAATGAATGTCATACGTTTGCATGTACATACATACATACATGTACTTTGCAAACTCTTTTTGCATTTAGATCATATCAACTACATTAAGTTTTATGACATATGTCTCGAGATGATTGTATTATTGGCTATTCTACTAATGAATATCATACGTTTACGTGTACATACATATATGTACTTTGCAAACTCTTTTTGCATTTAAATCATATCAACTAGATTAAGTTTTATTAATGGCATAATCTTTTCTACTCATCGTAAGTTCTTGTTGTCAGTATTTAACATACATAAACATTAATCAATACTATTCCGCAACCATCGATATGTATTTAGTCATATTTTCTAGTTATGATTTATAATATTGAACAACACTTATTAGTGATAATCAACATCGATCAATCTTGAATTAATAATAAATTACGTATGATAAGTTACAAAGGATAGGTCTCAACAATCAACAACAAAATAACGTTATAAATGCCTATCCTATTTTATGATTTTTGTCCTTTAACACCTTTACTTAACCTATATATAGCAACTTATTCATAAGGATGGGCTCATAAACAAGTGTGGAATAATATCTAAATGTATCATGCCCCGATAGAGAAAAAAAAAGTGGATATCTTATCTTTTTTTTTTAAAGGAAGATGTAATATTTTTCAGTATCGTGAGTATTTACAGTAAAAATTCTTTGACAATTTAAACTTATATTCTTCTCTTACTAAGATGAAATCGCTATCGCTTCAACATACTTTATTAGTAGTTAGAAGTATTGTTACACAACAAACAATGTTGATTTAGTCTAATAATATAATGAATGAAAAGAAGAAAATTGTTGTAGCTGTTTTGATGGTATTAATGAAGCTCATTCCTTTTGGCTACTAGGAACCAGGAACACTGCACTGTAGCTTAATTTGCATGGCTTTGGATTTAATGGATATGGAAACCCCCCAAAAAAAATAATGAAAAAATGGTGGAAGAATCATTGAGATTTCAAGGGGAAAGACTTTCGAGGCTGCCCCCATTTTAAGGAGAGTCCTACCCTAAGGCTATACCCTACAACTCCTTCTTAGGACCCTCATGTTTTGTTCCTTCCTCCGGAATATACCCAAGCCCAACATGTATAATATTGTCATTTCCCCATTTAACTTGGTATAATTGCAAACATGCCGATTTATATCGATTCGTTTAATAATCGGATAAAACTTTAAAAAATATTATAATTATACGAAACTTGAATTAAAATCGACTAAATTCTTATTAAGTTTTAATTTTCTCAAAATGATGTTATTATATTATGTAAGGTTTTTCGACTCAGGGTAAACATAGTGTGGGTTACACAATGTCGGAGCAACTCGAGGCATTGGGTGGAATATGTGTGAACTGATATCCCCTCGTGTTCTGCAAATCCCTGGCTTCAATGTTTCCACTCAGCACCGGCAACAGCTAGCGAAAAGCTTCACCGAGAATCTTTGTACCTTGGCTTGGCATCTCATCTCTCTTTTTGCGTGGGCTTTTCTTAATATTGGAAATATGTGAAATCCAGTCTAAACGAATCCTCCTTGCTCTACTCTTCATAACTCAAATTATTCGGACTACTTCAATACTAACATTTTAATCTTCAAAACTCCATGGGTTACGAGATTGAACAAGTTTGATGCATATTTTCCTTCGATATTTGACTCAATAAACCATAGTAGTAGTATATCATATCAATAATTCGTGTCGAGAATCAAGGTAACAATGTGTCATAATTTCTGCCCATACTATATTTGCATGCTTGCAAATTTTGTGTATCATCATGTCATGGATTTCCCGAGACTTTCCGTTAGTGGATGAGGATGTTAAAACCAAATATAATAGTACGATGTATGATCGTGAATTTATTAAAAGTTTATCAATTTAAATCCCCTCAAAAACTTTACACTCCCGACCTCCTCTTTTCCCTTCCACCAACAGTCTCCTGCCTCCAAGCAAAGAAGAAAAAAATCCACAAAACACCGAAAGAGGTTGGAGGAAAACACAAAAAAAAAGGTTCCGATGATGAGGTTCCCAAACTACCCTTATCCAATTCATGCTACTTTCCCGCTCAAAACCAGTAAAAAGCGAATGGAAAAACCTCAAAAAAACAAAAAATACACAAATATTTTCCTCATCAAAATAAAAAACCCATACAAAAAGACAACGGCTATGATGCACTCGGGCCCCACACCACACCTCTCTCTCTCTCTCTCTTACGCCTTCTCTCTTTATTCATCCTATCTGTCATCCATTAAACCCCTCACATCACATCTCCAAAATTAATTTTAAACTTTTAAAAATTCCAAGTTCAAAAACTCCCAGTATAAATACTCTTATTTGTCTCACTTCCACTCTCGTCCCTCACCCTCCTCCACCGCACAATCCACCATGAGCCACCACTGCGCCGCCGTGCTCAGCCTCACCCTCCTCCTGCTCCTCCTCTCCGGTGGAGCAAATGGGTGGCGGCCGTGGCCGAAGAACAGTAACTCCACGACGGCGGCGGACTTGGAATTCGGATCCTCGAAAAAGTACGAGGGGTCCTCCGAATTCGTCCACCTCAAATACCACATGGGCCCAGTGATGTCCGCCAACATCACCGTCCACATCATCTGGTACGGCACGTGGCAGTCCTCCCAGAAGCGGATCATCCGGGAGTTTATAAACTCCATCTCACAAGATTCCACCCCGAAGCCCTCCGTCGCCGGCTGGTGGAAAACCGTCCAGCTCTACACCGACCAGACCGGGGCCAACATTTCACGGTCGGTCCAACTCGGCTCGGAGAAGAACGACCGGTTTTACTCCCACGGAAAATCCCTCACCCGCCTCTCCATTCAATCCGTCATCAAATCCGCCGTCACCGCCTCCACCAAACCCCTCCCCATCAACCCTCGTTCCGGAATTTACCTCCTCCTCACTGCCCCCGATGTCTATGTCCAAGATTTTTGCGGCCAGGTTTGCAATTTTTGTTTTTGGGCAATTTTTCTCATTGGTAGTGTAGAATTGTTGAATTTATGATGACAATGGCGGATTTTTAACAAACTGGATTATTTTTGGCATTCCAGGTATGTGGGTTCCACTACTTCACCTTCCCTTCAATTGTGGGGTACACCCTGCCCTACGCATGGGTAGGTAACAGCCAGAAGCTCTGCCCGGGAGTGTGCGCATACCCATTCGCCGTACCCGAATTCATCCCAGGTCTGAAAGCGAAGAAGTCCCCCAACGGCGACGTCGGGGTGGACGGAATGATAAGCGTGATCGGGCACGAGATCGCCGAGCTGGCGACGAACCCACTCGTAAACGCATGGTACGCCGGCGCCGACCCCATTGCACCGGTGGAAATCGCCGACCTCTGTGAAGGAATCTACGGCACAGGCGGGGGCGGGTCCTACACAGGGCAGATGCTGGAGGACCACGGTGGTGCCACGTACAACATGAACGGAGTCCGACGGCGGTTCTTGGTCCAGTGGGTCTGGAACCATGTCGTGAATTATTGTACTGGACCCAACGCTCTTGACCAGTAGTTCTCTGGGAGGTTGCCGGTTGGTTTCTTTTGCTTGATAAATTATCAGTATTTATCTGTGTGTTTTTTGTTGAATAGTATTACTAGTAGCTAGCTAGTCTTAGGGTTTTTTGTTTCTCCATTTTCCCTGGAAAGTTTGGTTAAAATGTGTATTTTGGTGCCCTAATGTATACTGCCCTTTTGTATACCAAACAAAATAAGATAGTGTAACATGTAATATTATAGGGATAAGTGTAATTCATTCCAATAATCTCGACCCCATATTTTCAAGTTTCATCGATATTATTAGTTTTACGAGTCAAAAACGAATTTGTTGGCAATTCATGAAGTAAATTCATGAAGCAATAGTCAGACCAATTTCGGAGAGAATATACTTCATGATACTAAATCAAAAGAATTGTCACAATATGTTGGGTCTAATACTTGGCCACTGTTATTGTTAATGTGGTAGGGTAATGGTTGATTTGGAGCAATGGGTGCAAAAGAATAAGGTGCTCATGGTCCCCCAAGGGCAACCCCAACCCCCCTTGTGGTGCAGTGTTCTCCAACCATCAATATTAGAAATTACAAAATATCTTTTCGAAGTTATTTTATTATCTGTCGTAATTAAAGAAGATACAAATGTCAATGTAGAAATACCCAAAAAAAAAAAGATTTTGTATTTGAAGTGCAGAAAGAAAATGATCCAGTTTCGTTGGTAAAGAGAGGTGGTGCCTAGTGAGATCATGTCAAAGGACAAAGAGGGTGGACCAACATAAGGGAATGTGTACTAGCTAGGGAGTGACCTAGTGAGATTTTTTTCCCCTCGCATGTAATTTTGGGTATTTTAGATATCATGTCGAAATTATATTAATTTTTCAATAAGTTATGGATTATTTTCATAATTTTCTGTCATTTGAATCATATCATAATTTTTCTTTTGATATTTCACATGAATGTAGATTTTTTAGATTGGTAAAGATATAGTTAATATTAAAAATGGGGTAATTTTGACATTCGTTTTTGCTAAAAACAAATATATGTTTGAAATTTTTTAGTAAAATTCAAACATAAGTTTTTATTAATTCATAAAATTAGATTATTTTAGATGGATTATAGATTCATAGTACATCGCATTACATGTTAACTAACTGTTCATATTCTATTCGAGGCATGTTCGAAATAATATTTATACTAATATTTATAACAATTTTCAACTCTTTTTACCTATAACAGCTTATATCATCTAATCATCTCATTTTAACTTATAACAATTATAACAAACAATCATTACAACTCGTTTATTCTCATTTCAACTATAACAAATTATTTTAACAAATATTTTGAACAGACCCTTAAAGAGGATAATGTTAACTATTAAAGTTTCAAATAACTCATTCGAGTAAAAGTATTTACATAGACTCACATCAATAAACCCGAGATCATAATATAAGCATTACATTCCATTAACTGTAAAATCCTTACGGTATTATCAAAAAGTGGACTATTTGAATAGATTGAGGGGGGTTTGAAATCTCTTGATTACTTGAATCCCTTTTAACTACACAATCTCATGATGATCAATCTTGTGGATAAGATCATGATGATTAAAACACAGATTCATCATCTAATCAAACACCATAGTTAAGGAAGAATGCCAACAATTATATTATTTGCCCCAATAATTAATTAAACTACTATTTAATCATGTTGATTAAGCTTTGAAATGACAGAGAGACTAATCCTGTCCTATGGGACAAAAGCTACGTCGTTTCCATCAAACACAAAACTTTATGGAGATGTGTGCCTTCAAAGGCTATTATTCTGATATTTAAGTTCTGAAATTGCCTTTCACTTTTTATCTTCCCTTTTCTTTTTATATTTTCTTTTTGGGTATTTAGTTATTTGGTAATTTTAATTTTTTGGCCTTTTCAGTTTGGAAAATGTGAATAGTGTCTTTCACTCAGGTCTTTATTTCTGTAAAGTGACGTAAATTTAAATCATGTCACAATTTACCATGCAATGAATTTATGAAATAATGCTTTCTTTGATGGTTGATTGATTGGTTTTGTGTGTATGTAAAGTGTATGTATCCCAAAAGTAGGCCTATTATTCACTTTCGAATCCAATTTCAGCTTCTTTGTTCGATATTTGATTTTTTTGGTTCTATAATTTTGGATGAGTTTGAATTCGAGTCAAAATTAGCATTGAATAGTAAAAATAGAAAAAAAAATGTATTCGAATTCAATATTGGATTGAAAAATTCATCACCAAACTTTTTTTAAGTTGGATAAATTTGAATAATCGGATCGAATAAAATTTTACCACCTCTACAAATTGTATTTGTATTGCTTTTCTTATAGTTTATTATACGCAATGGGAAAAATAACAATAGATAAATAGAAGTGAAACATAACGGAAGGTTTTGGCAACACCAAATCATGCATCATATTTATACCTAAAAGTCAAGGACATAGTAAATTAGGTGGCTACAAGGATGTGGTTTTTTCTCAAGTTATATGTTGGTTTCTTTTGGAAGCTCGGGAATAGAGAGAGTGTGTTTTTACTAATTTAAAGAATTAAGTGGTTTAGTAGATGTGACGGTTCGGATATTTGATAGAAATATATGTACTTGTTTGTGAAGAGTTACTTGAAAGAAACTTTTAAAAAGTTCCGTCTCGTAGGTTTAGTTATAACTTTAAGTTTATCCTTTTTGTGTGATCAAAACCCTCCTCTCGATCCCTTCTTCTATCTCGGTTTACACCAACCTACGACCTAAATAACTAAAGGTTATCAAGCATTAAGTGACCTGAATAACTAAACATCGAACACTACTACTTGACAGCTAAAAGTCCAGTAAAATAACTACCAATTACAATAATAGCTGGTCTTGCCGAGCACGTCCATTTTAAGTTAGTTTTTATATCTTTGAACAATCAACCACCCAGTATTTAGAGAATGATTCCAAAAAGCTTTGATATTTGAATGAATAAGGAAAAGAGTAATGTAAATAGAAAACTTTGACAAATCTAAACAAGCCTGATTTAATGGAATATGATAGGTTGAAGTTCCCATTGGCATACAACTGGAAATGGAAACTTCAATGATATCTTTGCCAAAACTGACCAATAAATTAAGGATTGGCTAATATCTAATTAGGTCACATTTTGGGCCCCAAAGGCGTTAATAACCTACTATTTACAGCTCATTGCACCATGGATTATCACATCATTTTATCAATTCAAATTTAATCCAAAATACTCCAAGCTCTTCTTGTGCATGAACCATTAAGTTTTGACCATTTAAACTTATTTCAAAAGGTTCAGAGTATGATTATTTGATCTGATTTTCTGAACCGTTTCAACTGATACTAACCCGAACCCCAACTCGAACTCATATGATGAGACTTGTATCTGTTATATTTGGAAAAAAAAAAAAAACCCTAAAGTATGTGCATGGGTGAAGAGTGGAAGCCCCACTAGAGAGGCAGCCAATGATGCTTTATTTTGAGACCTTTTTTCTCCCACATTGGACTTGAAGACCTTATGCTCAGTATAAACTATACAAAAAGCCCAGGCTTGGGAGCGGCGCCTCTCAGCTTTGTCGTTGACATATTTAGTTACCGCTCCACCTTTTTCCCATTACGTAAATACAAATATATAAATATAAATATTTTATATATATATATATTTTTAATTTATAATAATATTATGGTTTATTCAAAATGACTGTTATTTGTGAAATGGGTAGAAATAAGTTGAAACGAAATGAAATGATTAAGCTGTTATGGTTGTTATGAACTCGAAATGATTAGATGTTATCGATGAAATGAATTGTAACGGGTTGAAATGAATTGAAACGATTAAGCTGTTATAATTGTTATAATTGAAAAGAGTTGAAATGAACTTAAAAAGAGTTAGAAACTGTTACACATGCTTATATAAATATCATTGCGAATAGTTCCTTATCTTAATATAAGAAAAATACTGGAAAAAGAAAAAAAAAGAAAAGAGGTATCTCCATGGATTATCCGGTGTTGTTTAGCTCATGTCTTGTACGCACTCCCAAGCTTACTTTACGGTTTGGGGGTAAAATTTGCCGAATAGGCTAAGTTTGAAGCACGCCTTCATTATGTACTTGACCATCTTTTTCTCCTTTCTGGGATCTTTTGTGATTGTGATCATATATAATATATGATAATCTATGATCATATTTCCCTAAATTTCAACTATCCCCATTCCCCATATTGCCAAACAGCTAGATTTTTTTTTTTGACCCAAACATTCCCCCACTAATTTGACTACCAAGGCTAATAAATGGGTCATTGACATTGAGTTGATAAAGAAAGAAATCATTAAACATCATTCATTCTTATAAAAGTCCGGGAATTTTTAATGCGTCGTACTTTATTCTTTAAAATTATCAAAAATTAAATATATAAATGAATACATCAAGTATTAAGGACATATTTTGTTTATACCTTAATTGATTTAGGTTTCAGATACTTTATTTGGTTTGATATACACCTCCCTAATACACGAGAAAATAAATACGAGGATGCAACATACAATAAGGATAGCAAAAATTAAATTCTTATAGTGGATGTAAAGTAGATAGGGCAGTGATTGAAGTGAGGTTCATCAATGGCTTATTACCCTTTTTAAAGTAAACAAACCGAATTTATGAGAGCTTGCTTGATGTACACTCCATGGTGGTGGAAGTTCTCAAATAAAAAAGCACAGCTGTAAGGCAACCAACATTTAGAGCTATTGAATGGCTAAGTTCTCTCATCAATGGCTGTTATTCTTAATGAGGGGAAACCATTAAAACTAAAGTAACCATGAAAGGCTTGCAAGTGTGACCCTTGCATGCTCCATGGTCCCGTTCCCGTGCATATCGTGCAAAGAAATTGGGGTGAGTTATAAGTTCGGACTTTAAATCTGAGCTTATATCCTCAACTAAAGTTACCCAAAAATAGGGTACAATTAGATGACCAAGCATCTACCGAAAAAATAAAAAGAAAAGAAAGAACAATTATATGAGGGCGACCTCAAAACAAGGTCTAAATCAAAACATCTCTATAATGATGTCAAAATTAAATTAAATCTGTTAACGTTGCAGGGAGGCATTAAGATTGATTAGGACTCAGCAAAGGCCTTCTTTATCAAATGATTGGTGGTCCTAAAAGTACTTGTTCAACCCCTTCGTGCACTATTTAATCCTCCTTATAATTCGTTTCACACCTTCTTATCGGTGTATTAGGATGATTTTTCTTATATGTTAAAACTATCTATATTTAAATTCCGTCACTTATAATCTACAAGAATGAATCATAAAAATGACATAACAATATTAAAAATTTGACACTTCAAAATCAGAAATCTATATTATTGTGAATATTATTAGCTAATAACAAATTTTCAGATATCCATAAGATCTCTCTGCTTTTAGGGGAGATTGTCTTCTTATATTTAGATCTCCTTAAAGGGAACTGGGTTTTACATTCTATAAAAGTCGAGATATTCAGGTAAAATGCCCTCCATACCCGGAACAACAATATGTTACCAAGGACCTGACAAATCTATTTATCAACATTGAAAGGAACATCACAATGAATAATTGGCCAATAATTTCAACATAATCAAGCTTCACCAGACCAAAATGTCACCAGAAATTGTTGACATAACATTACAGCACGGCAACTTAACATTTATCTACGTAGAAAGTTCAGTTCACCAAATTCAGTACATATTTAAAGAGGGAGATTTTTGTGTGTTTATGACAGTATGTGAGTCATGAAATCCCCACATATAGTGGTTAACTCAAATGTCATATATCAGCAATATACAGTAGAAAACAACTGTGGGTCCCCATTTTAGCTCAATGATTAAGGGTTTAGCCCTGTTAAGCTAAGTGGGTAGGTTTGAATTGCTCAACCCCTTGAGCCCACCTTAAGGTCATTTCATCTGCACTGAATGACTCACTTCACTTTGCAATGTCATTCTTTTAAGTCTTTGGCTGAAACTCCGGAAAACTACGTACACCAAACCAAACCTTACCAATCGAACAGCGCCGGGGCCCTTTTGAGTAGGGTAGGGGTTAAGTGTGTCCAATCTTATCCCTGAATCGCAAAGAGCTGGCTACTCGGGTTGAATCCGGAAAAAGGTATAACTGAGGAAAATTACCATTAACATATCAGTATTTGCATCTTTACTTTGGCGTTTCCATAGGATTACAAAATAATCATCTTAGCTTTCCAAATTATCAATCCTACTCTCAAACCTTAAATTCCTGTGTAAAAAATGAATTTTTGGGTTTGCTAGTAGTTTCTGTAATATGCTGTATTTCTGTCAATCGAGTTTTTGCTTCTGCTGAAAACATCTCATTTTTTCCTCAAAACACCATATATGCTGCTCCAATCAATGCGTTAATCAATAGTTTGTTAGACCTTGAATGACTAACTTCCTTTATCATTTGAATCGTGCAGCTCCTGTCTCCAATTGCATTCGCTGATATGTGAAGTAAGCCTCTCCAAGACTCCAGCAACATTTTTATTTATATACATTCCAATTTGCAGTAGCCTCTACTCGGTTGTCAAACCATCTACCCTTCGACCTGCTCATCACTCTGGGTCGGTAACCTGTAAGCAGCTGTGATGTTGTACTTATTAGCAAGTTACCATTGACTTCATTGTGCCAGGTTCTTGTTTGACAGTTTAAGTACCATAAGAGCAGCTAAACTTATTCCTCTGCTTCATAATTCTCCTCCATTACCAACTCGAGTTATAGGAGGCTTCATAGACATATCACATATATCAGCACCTTTTATATACACACCATGACACCATTTAACCCATAAAGATTCAGGTCTTGTCAGAAACCGAAGCAGGCAAAGTTTCTCTTCAGTAAATAGTAAGCTTTCATTTGTTCAGCCACCTTCTTAGCTGCATATACTATAAACTCGATCCTCATCACCAGACAAGGTAAGCAGGTTAAGAGATCAGAACCTAGAAGTTCCCTTTGAGGATACGAACTTCCTCTTGTAACAAAATCATTGGCAATGAAAGTAAACAAAATCAGTATTTTAGGTTCCTCAGATTTTGATTACGCAGGTACTTGAAAACCCTGTGTGCAACTGTTCCAGCAACCAACAGGAACACTATTGGCGTAAGCCGCAAAGGATGGGTGAAGAAACTTCACAAGGACTTATCGCACTCTCCTGTCAAGAAGCGTGTTAAAACCCAACAAAATAAATAAGTAAAATAGAACGATGAGTCAACATTGGCTGTAGCAGGAAGTGATTTTCTCATTAAATGGGAAGAATGGATACGAGTAGTCACAACAGTATGGCACATTGGCTCTGGTTTTGTAAGGACATTACCATGGAATTCCCTAAAAAAGACAAGAAGAAACAAAAAACGACTGGTCCTCAATAGACCAATGAGAGAAAGACAAGGTCTGGACTCTGGATTAGGTCCAAGCCCATCCAGTTGCTTACCTCATTTTTGCCCACTAGGGAGGAAAAAATGCATCAAAAGAACCTTGGTTTTTCCTAGTTCGAAGATGGTCTACACTACATCCCAAGGGTCCTTAAGAAAGGAAAATAACTTCTTTTTTTTTCAAGAACGGTGACATCTAAGAAAATGCTTGAAGTATAGCTAACAAACCACAACTAATGAAGTAGAAAATTCAGAAAAATTATCAAAGCTTGAAGATGATACATATAGGATCCAATGAGCTAAAAGAAGCTATATGGCTAGCAGATCTCGATTCTGTTGCCTGTGAAGATAACTAAGGAAAGGCAAGATGCCAACTAGTGACCTCCCTCAATGAATCTTATGTCGAAGTTCAAACTCGTATTTGAATCAAAGCCTTAGATATTTGGATATTCCAGCAGTACAATTCGCATAATAAGCATCATTCTCCAAACGGTGCCATTCAAACTTGTGTTTTTCTCAATCCAGTCTGTTATGAAAGCTAATTGATGACATCAATCCCAAAGCAATCAACGGTACAGAAAATGAGCTACAATTAATAACACAGGTAAGAAAATGTAAGAGCATCATGAAAATGACGGTGAGTTGTGAAGTCTTGTTTATATTAGCTTCATTACTTTACTTCAAACATCCTAGGGTTTTCCTCATTCTATAGGACAGCTGATTGTACAGTTATGATGAATCATTGAATCTAAAATTGATTTCATTTTGATTGCATATTTCGAACAATGTCCATTTCAAGATACATCCATAAAAATTTAGAAAAAAGAACCATTGCCGACAAACTCAGTAGTTTTAGCAGCAAAAATAGAAATCAAACACTCAAAACTCTGTCTAAACAAAAAGTGAAATTGAGCATTTCCCACCATTGCTACTTCAAACAACATGCAATCATATTACCAAAACTGCAAATTTGGACCAAAACAATCTTGTTAGCCAAACATATATTATAAGAAAACGTACAGGAAAAAAATGAAGTCCAGCAAAGTTCACTCCCAAAGCATACCAGAGGCAGTAAAAGCAATCCCCTCGACAAGAATGAGACCACCAAGGCCCAACCAAGCATGCAAGAAAGCACTCTCATTCAAGGTTTCCTCCTTCGCTCGTTCATCCCAATTCTTTTCAAAAAAGCAGGCTTTTTCACCGGAGACCGCCTTATGACCGAAGCTCTCCCCCTCCCCTGCTTCTTCTCAATGGCGTTCGATTTGGGCAGCTGGGCAGAAGCACAACTGAAGCCTTGCCCAGATGAAGACATGGTTTTTTGTTTGAAGCAGGGCACGCTTCTTCAATGGTGGAGTACGGGGATTAAAGATGATAATGATGATGACCTTTGGGGAACTGGAGAATTTGGATTTTCTCGGTTAGTAGGAGAGAGATTTGTACAATGGGTATGATGTTTAATCTTAAAACAAGAGGATCGAAGATGAAGCAGCGCCATTTTCAGTTATGTTTGTTATTCTCTGCTACCAAGTCTCGAGCCAGCAGCCATGACCTATTTACCTTTCTGTTCCTCCTTTTTTGGGCATTAGGTTTGATCTCTGTTTAATAAAATTCTACGTCAATTTTGAGGTTAAGTTTCAATTTGAATTTGTTTCGGCTTAATTTTTCTTCTGATTGGAAATGGGGAGGGGGGTTATTAATCAATTTGTAAACTAGAATATATGTACTTTACGGTCAAATTCATAATAGTAATTCGAACATCTCTTCAACCAAATTTTAGCTTCCGAATTATGGGGTTAAAAGAACTAGTGAATGAGCTAACGAATTACGCCCTTTTACAAAAGAGAAACTAACAAACTCAAAATTTAAACAAAGCAAGGAAATGTCATCAATAATTAGACCAATCTCCGAGTCCATCTTGGTTTTCTTCTTCAATTTGGAAATAATTTGAGACAAACTCCTTCCGCAACAGCATACTCAATACCCAATTTGATGGCCTCCCTAACGTGAACCTACATACTCTGGCCTCCTCCACTTCCGTACCCAAGAACCTCGGTCCTTGATGGACTCCCAAACACAACAAAGCCCCACCATGATCACATATTGCTATACCCCACCAAAGCCCCAGTCTCCAATTTTGCCACCATCAAAATTGATCTTAGTGTAGCCTTCAATTGGTAGTGTCCAGCTTGTTTGACTTGTTACTTCACGCACCTCCAGTCTCGGTTTGAATTCCCGATACTCAGACTTAATTGATGTTTAGCCAATAAAATTATCTTGCAAAAATAAATAAAAAATAAAAAAACTTCGTAATATGTATTTAGATCAGGGATCGAACGGGTCCACTGAGTTCTTAGTAGCGAGTAGCGACGCAGCAGCAAGTCTCTCTCCGACGAGATATCTCCCTTTCTCTCATATTTTCAGGCATTGTCTCTCCTCCACAAACTCTCTGCCACCCCCAAAACATGTGATTTTCGTTGAGCCACAGCCTTCACCATCACTGTCAACAATTCATGGATAAAATCTACAGCTTCTCTTTCTCTCTCCTCCAACAATGGCGCCTCTTGCTGCACCTCGCTTTCTCTCTCCACCTTCCTTCTCACCTACCACTGCCATTGCCGCACTCTGTCTCCTCCGAGCCCCTCTTCGATTCCACCGCCCTCCGTCGCTCTCTCTCTCTTCCAATGCCAAGACCAAAGCTAAGGCGCACGATGCCGAAAGTGCCGGAAATGGCGCCGCCGTTCTCTGGTTCAAGCACGATCTTCGAGTCGATGATCATCCCGGCGTCGTTGCGGCTTCCAAGCACTCCATGGTCGTCCCTCTTTACGTCTTCGATCACCGTATTCTTTCCCGTTAAGTTCTTCTCTCTTTCTGTCTCTTAGTGGTATAATTTTCAAGTTTAAAGTTGCATTGATGTTGAATGTATCAGCTAAAATTTGGTTGTCAATAATAGTAATCTCAACAGAAAATGCGATTGAGTTCATTTGAGAAGTATTAGGGCTCGCTTTCTTGATAGAAACGAGTCAAATCGATTGTATTAGTTCAGAAGATCACATTTTCAATCAAATCTGAAGTTTTGCGGTTGATAATGTAATTTGCTATTGCGTTCGATACTGCAACAAAGATGTTACTTAATTATATGCAGATTAATGCAAAATATTATGCCTTCTTGTATGCTGAAGAATCAGAAGTATAGTTTAGTCTATGGAGACTTCTAATCTTACTCTTGTTTTGGCCGCAATCAGCGAATTGGAAAAGCTCATTTACTATTTGATTCGACAATGCTGACTTGAATGCTCTAGTTCGAGAACTGCATCTGTTGTAGAATGCATTTAAACTGTTAGAATATCAACTGCACACCTTTTGAGTCCTTCTTCTGTGTGCATCATAAGTCACCTTAGTGCCACAGGAATGGCCTTATTTTGTGCCTCTGAAGAGAAAATTATGAGTTTAGGAGCATGGATTCCCCGTTGCTTCATCAATGTTGAGGCTAGGTGGCTGCTGGTTGCCACTTTTTTATTCTAAGATTACTACGGATTAGAAATGCTACACATTTTGTTAATAATAAAATTATGCGGTAGATGTGTAAATATGTAAAATTTGTTAGTGATCTTTATACCATTTTTTTGCAACTTAATAATCATCTATAAAGTTTAGGTGTCATGGACCACTGTAAGATGTATCTACCTTATGAACTTATGATACCTTTTGGTTGATGGACTCTGTTTGTTGGTAGTAACTTGCTAACTTACATGTTAGTGCAGGTTTTCCTGATGAGATGGTAGACCTTCTTCTCCTGGCTGTAGAGGATCTGAGAAGGTCACTCAAGGAGCAGGGATCCAATCTGATGATAAGGTTTGGACATGTGGAAGATATTATGCGGGAACTGGTGAAAGAGGTTGTTAAACATTAGGTATACTTACTTTGATATTTAATGATCTGCATGCGAAGAGCACTTTGAGCATTCAGCAACTCACTTTGTTGCCTTCGTCAATGAGAACATTCACAGATCAAAGCAACCAATATATTTGCTGAAGAGGAGGTTGAATATGACCTGTGTTCTTTGACTGGTATTGTCCAAGAAGCTTTAGCAGCAGATCCTGTTCTTGGATGGAAACCTAAGGTGGCATTGTGGCGCACCCCATTTTATGATATTAAGGTAATGTAACTTGCTTGGCTTAAACCAATTGAGTCAACCATGTCTAATTTTGTGTTAACATATTGCTTTAGGACGTCGATGACCTGCCCTTGTTATATGGGGACTTGAAGAAACCTCAAGTCAGTGATATTTCACTGCTTAGTACTCCATGCTTACCTAGTTGCAATATTGAACTGAATTGGGGTGAGTTACCTTGTATTTTTAAGTTTTCCTCCCTTACCTTTTGGTGGAACGTAAATATTTCTTCTCTATGATTCTCTGTCATGTGCTGAACTTGTTCTCGTAAATGTGAATGCATGTAAATCAGGTCAATTACCATCAGTGGATGATGTTAGTAAATTCTTAGATTCGCACTCACAAAAGGAAAAGGATAATTGGTATTCAATCAGGGACATTTCAGCTGATGCTGTATTTAGGAAGGATCACATGAAGTTGGTTGGATCACGTGGTCCAGTAGTCAGAGAATTGAGTTTAACGAAATTTGCGAGCAACAGCCAGAATCCCATCCAAATGCAGAGGAAGAAGGTGGAAAATTCTGTATTTGGTACGAGTAAAGGAAGCATAATTGCTGGTGGCACAAAAGTCGTTTTGAATGCATTGGCTGCATATTTGAGATATCTCGAAGGGACAGCACGTGATGACTGGCAAGAGTAAGTTCCCCTGTGAAGCTCTATCCTTAAAGCTTTGTTTTGTTTGTCCTTCAACTCCAAAATAAAATTTTCATGCTTCATAAAAAGTGAAGGATTTTCTATTATCCTTCTTGATTTGCATATGAAAGGATGTTTGATGAGAAAAAGAAGTTACATGTTGGCATTTGCCAAGCTGAATTTTTAGATAGTGTTGTGACCTTCGTTGTTCGAGGTGTCAAGCACCTTTGACCTTTTTCCTGTTTTCTTTCATTTTTGGCCGGGGGTGGGGACAAAGGGGTACTGAAGGCCTCTGCAGTGCAGAATAACTAGCTATTTAGGAAGTGCTCGTGTACAAATGACTCTGAATCTCTTTATCTGTTCTGGTGCCAGGGTCCACCAAAGGTTACGAGAGACTGAAAGCAGAAATGGAGCTTCATTTGGAGCTCTTTTTGGATCTGCTCTGCAGCTGGGTATCGTATCCCGACGGAGAGTATATTATGAGGCAGTAACATATGAGAAAGAGCGAAATGCTGGATTTCTTTCTCCATTTGGGTATTCAACCGCCACTGTTGCTGCAGCCGTTGATACAGTTTGCTCACTGGAGGTATTGTGATAGTACTGCTGGGTAACTTTATTGCCATCAAAATGTTCTGTTAATTGTAAGGCATACTTTGCCTAAGTCTAGTGTCAGCTAAGAATTCCTTATATATGTGGCAGTGGTACTGGCTTCTTAGTTTCAAGAGTCTATTGAAGAATGAAGAGCCTTACCCCAACAGGTTTTGGAGATGGAATGGCCACTTAATTCAGGTATCATAGTAAAGGTTTTGATATTTTTAATCGTGCTAGGAAGAAAAATTCTGTACTTTCACCTACTTTTTTTGTATGTACCTTGTTTTTATCCATCATCTATTGATGGAAAATCCCACCAAGTTTTTCCCCTTGTTTGCAAACACTTTCTGTTTTAGAAAGAGGACAGGCCTATGTTTCTGAGTTTTGGAAAATAGTTTATATCATGGTTGAAATTGAACATGTACCCTCTGCATCTTTCTATGACTTAGTTTTCTTTCTGAAGGAAATTTCTATATATATACATGATATGTGGCCAGATATAATGTTTTGGATTTTTGTTACCATTCTCGACACACGATATTGTTTTTCCAGTACACAGTGGTTGGTGATGATGGGCCGGCTGTTCTTCTTGTTCATGGATTTGGTGCTTTCTATGAACATTACCGTGACAATTTGTGTAGCATTGCTGAGGCTGGCAATCGAGTTTGGGCTGTCACACTTTTAGGATTTGGCAAGTCTGAAAAGCCAAATATTGTGTATACCGAGCTCATGTGGGCTGAATTGTTGCGTGACTTCATCATTGAGGTTGTGGGTGAGCCAGCACATCTTATTGGAAACTCCATGGGCGGTATGTCTCACCTTGCACTTTGTGCACCCAGTTTGCAGCAATGTGAATTTACTGATATCCCTCAACAAGAAATTTCTTTCCCCCGGTATTTAAGTGTTTTCTGAATTCCAGGATACTTCATTTCCCTTGTTGGTGGTCTTTGGCCATCTTTGGTTAAGTCTATTGTTCTCATGAACTCCGCTGGAGAAGTTATCCCTGGATATTCCTCACTGCTATTCTCCAAAGTAAGGAAGCTTCGAGTGATACAATTATCTGGATTTGTATTTTGCTTTTCCCAATTTAATTAAACATGACTATATCATCTCCATGTATTTCAGGAAAGGGAAATTTCTGGAGCTGCTTGGTTGGGGGCTAGAGCCCTTCTTCAATACTTGAGATTTAGCTTGGGAAGCCTTGTCAAGAACTGCTACCCAACTGTAAGTGGCAGTCCTATGCCTGATCAACATACTTCAGTGTCCTTACTTCACTCACTGATGACTTATAATCCTTTTTTCTTATGACTTGTCCTTATTAAAGCGGCCAGAAAGAGCGGATGGTTGGCTCATCAATGAAATGCTAAGAGCAGTATCCTTCAACAAAAAATTTATGCTAATCCTTAAATCTTATAATTTGGGTTTACAAAACTGCCTGTATTACCGTACTGTTGTCCTTAATGACTAGTTAAGTCGTATGATCCTGGATCAATAGAGCTCTTGGAAAGTGTCTTCGGCTTCAATTTGTTCATCCCCCTCAATCATCTTTTGAGCAGATTAAAAGACAAGGTTTTGATTATACAGGTAGCTTGTTCTTGTAAATTAGGTGACAGAATTATAAGTCGGTACATTTTGTGCACCTGTCTGATTATTAGTTTGTTTTTCCTTCAGGGTATGAAAGACCCAATAGCGAATTCTAGTTCCAAGCTGGCAATGGTCCGAGAACATTGTGATGGGATAGTTATCAAGGAGATTGATGCCGGTAATTGCAATATCTTTTATCAGAACTCTTTAACTTATGGGGAAATTGTTTCTCACTATAGCTGTAGGTCTGATATCACGCATCATGATCTATTGCATAAATAAAATATGCAGTCATGCACTTCGGAGCTGACATTTGACACACATAGCATACTCTTACACACATGCTAATGACCTGAGAGAGGTGGGGAGGGAGTGGCAGGAGAGAAAAAAAAACAGAAACCATATTTGAGAAAAAGAAAAATGGGAAAATGATCCCTCAAAAGTATAAAAAGAAAAAGAAATCTGGCAAGTGTTTATGATGATGAGACAATTGAGCGGATTTATTTTTTCAATTCACGGTTTCTTAATTGTCTTCGGTGGGAATGATCCGTAAAAGTTTTTAATCCTGTCAAATCTTTTTCACATTCCCCCTCCCTCTTGGTTGGTCTCTATGAAACCTTTCTACTCGTAGGAGTTTATAACTTACATCTGTGGACTGATAGTGGTGATATTGGTACTGGTTTTCGGTTGTTTATAACACGCATATTTCCCATGACCCGACAGTCAACATATGGTGTTTTTGCAGTGAACCAAACTACATGAATTAGTTGCCTAAAATGTCTGACTTGCTGAATGTTATTTGGATATTGTTGTGTTGATATTGCAGGTCACTGCCCTCATGATGAGCGTCCAGAAGTTGTCAATCCTGTCATCTGTGAATGGATAGCGGGAATTGAGAAGAAAGTTTCTGCAGAGAGCTTTGGTTCATCCCTTGGTTCACCTTGCACTTAACAAAACCAAGCTTGCAGAGATACAGTTGATTCATTCATCAGTGCCGAGCCTCTTCTTTTTGAAGTTTGGTACCACAGTTCAGTAGCTTTCTTTTGGCAAAATTCTTTGACAGTCGACATATACTTAGCTGCCATTCAGTCGAATCTGTAATTTTTGTACATGTTGAACCAAAACCATCACAGATTATGTAATAGTGGTAGGATAACGTAAACGAGTTACTG
Source organism: Talinum fruticosum (assembly GCA_021018815.1). Classification (NCBI taxonomy): domain Eukaryota; kingdom Viridiplantae; phylum Streptophyta; class Magnoliopsida; order Caryophyllales; family Talinaceae; genus Talinum; species Talinum fruticosum. The sequence goes on along the minus strand of JAITYX010000089.1, from coordinate 40,428 downwards.
TCAATGTGCTCAACTCATTGCATTTTACGACTGTCATATATAGAATGATTAAATTAAATTAAATTTGAGAATTTAATGTTGCAATATTTTTGTTGATGCTTCATTGTTTGGAATTAAATCAAACAAGCCAATTTGTGAAATATAAAACATTGAACTTCGATGTATGATTTAATAACAAAAATATAAGCAGGTGGGAGGGGAGATCTTTTTCTTATCTGCAATGGGTTCTTGTATCAAAGTGCATAAATGGTGCAATATGCCGAGTCATCCGATGTACTATGAGTCTCAATTTCCTCCTATATTATTGAATTATCAATTTTCCACCACAATGGGAACAAATGATTAGGCAACTATTTACAATACAGGAGAGAGATTGTTCTGCAAGTCAAATGAATAAAGGGGGAAAAACTGTCTTCTGAAGAACAAGAATTTAGAGGAGAGCGAAGAATACACAAATCCACATCTCTTGCTGGTACCTGAGAAGCCAACCAAAATAAGGATTCAAACCTTCGGGGACAATCTCCCTTTCACCATCGCTGTCCTTTTCCCCCTTGTTAGGAGGGGTAATTCTGATTAGTCTTAGGATACCTCGCTTAACATAGGCCTTCACCCGACTCATCCCCAATTGGGGTTCTTGTGGCGGCGAGTAACACTTCACGAGACCCAAACCTATTATCACTCTCTCCCACCCCTTTTTCTTCCCGTTCAAGCTGAGGTTCACGAGTTCTTATGGTCATTTGAGCTTCATTTCTTCACAGACAGCTCCTATGTTGGGAATTACACCACCCTTGTAATATCTTATGGTATCATCACCAACTAAGTCCTTCAACAAATCAACTGGCTCAATTGCACCACCATGTTGCAGAAACTTTGTTCGAAGGGCAGTTCCAGTGTCTAATGACAGGGGATCTTCTTCGCACAAGTTTTTCCATATCGTGGCAGCAAAACACTTTGCATACAAGTAGCTGTAATAGCCTGCAAAAGAATATGCAGAAACTCTTAATGGGGCAAAATGTGGCCCTTCCCTGAGCATACAATCATCCTAACTAACAATTTCACTGCTGTATTCCCCTTTGCCTCAGAATTGGCTTTCCCCAAATTCGATGTCCTCTTTCCCAATATCATTCTAAGCATGCAATGCAAAAGTTTGCTAGTATCAATTTTTATTATTGTTTCTATTTCTTTGTAATATTTGTGAAACATCAAAGAGCATAGCAACTCTAATTTCTGAGACATAGGAGTGTTCCAGTTGTATGTTTATCACATCCTTTCAGCAAAGACCAAGATAATTCAAGGAAAACACAAAATCATGAAAGAAAGGGAAAGAAGTGGGCAGAGAAAGATTGCACCACAAATACTACGCCAATGAAAATGTACCTGCACCATAATTCAATAGGTGACTGAAGCGGGTGTGCCAATGAGTGCCTTCAACTTGCTTATAGCTTGTATATCTTCGCTTCAGATCTGCAACAATTGAAATAGTATCTCTTGGAGGGGAATCTGGCTCTCCAAAAAGCTTTTGATCAATTAGAGCGTAAAATATCTGATGAAAAACATTAGTCAGTTTTCGTCACAGCATCTTGTCAGAGAGATCCTAGCAGTGACAAAGTTTAATTCATCTGCCACATATATACCTGACGTTGCAACTCCGTTGCAGCAAACATCGTTTTTGCATCTTTCATTGACTCCACCAACTTTTCAGGGATGATTTCACCAGTTGAATAGTGTTTAGCAAATCTCTTTAGAACTCGGTAATCCCATGCAAAGTACCTTAAAAAATAGTCCGTGATAATTGGAAGGTCATCAGAGTTCTCACGTCATAAAGCTAAGTACAACCAAAAACTATAAATTTAATTGATATTAGAGGGACAAGTTAAGTGTGCCAATGCCCCAAAAACATATTTGAAAGTTAAAACAATATGGCAATATATAAACACAAACAAAAGAGGCAGCACACAAGGATAATGTCATGCAACAAATGAAGAGTGTGTGATATTTGAGGAGGCGGATAATAGAAAAGGGCTCTGAACTTAGTGGAAAATTTAAATCTCAAGGATATGGTAAGGCCCAACCCCTCATAAGACAAACAAAGATAATTGTTGATGACACAAATAGAACTTATGAATCTTTAGGGAAGGACTAACTTAAACGAGGCAATGATTTGAGTGATATCTATTGCCTAACAATCTCTCAAAAAAATAATTACATATTAAACAAGAGGCATGCTACTCACTCAAAAAGATTTGAAGGAGTTTCGGCTAAATCAAGTGCAACCCTGGTTCCTGAAAAATGTTGGTATTCCTGCAAAAGCTTTCCATAGGTTAAAACAGCGAGAACAATGTGCATATTTGCTTCAAACAACAATGCGTAGCAAACTTCATTCTTACCGTCCTTGACAACAGTGAATGGAGAGCATGTCCGAACTCATGAAACAATGTTTCTAATTCTCCATGGCTTAGCCTTGCTGTAAACGGATCACTTGAATTGGAAAAGTTGCACACAAGGGCCACTACCTGGCAGTCAGAAATGACGAGAGTAAGAACAGATGTTTCTTCATAAAGAAAAATAATAATATACAATTCACATGCGTGCGCACACTTTCTCCAAATTCACAAAAATGTCCCACAAGAAGTACCATTTGCACAGATGAAAATCTACAGTGCATTTGATAGGCGACACTCAATAGTAACAAGAATCTAGGCTTGGTTAACATGGCATTCCTACTGTTGCTTCTATAGTTTCTATCATGTCCATGAGAAATAGGAAGACCAGATAAACTGGAAGACTTAAAGTATTTGGCAGACATCAAAAGGTGAGATGAACAGTGCAATACTGCTATACTGCACATCTCATCCAAGCGAGTATAGAATAACCATAGTTCACTGACTTCAAAGTGAATCACTTTCCTATGATCGGCCAATCCAAAATATTTGTCACTAGGGAGCTAAAAAGTAGCTTTGAGCATTCTACATGCATGTATAAAGTTTTACAATTACCTGACCGCACCACAGCAAGCATCCAAACCTAAAATGACACACAAATATTATAAAAATAAACTTTCCTCTTCAAATAGGATAATGATTTTTTATTTATTTAGTTTTTGGTAAAGGGAGACATGGTTCCTTCTTTGTCTGCATTCAGACACTAACAGAATGACAAGACATACATGGAAAATGATCTACAGAGGTAGTCGATAATACTCAATAGAGCAGGTGAAACAGACAGCTACAGCTATGAGATACAATTGCCACAAGTACAAAATAAAGCTGAAAACACTAGCAAAAACATACAGGAAGCTGGTATTCTGACTCAGAAATCCGCCGACCCCCTTAATTGCAAAGTGAGCACAGCCCGGGTATTTGTCCTTTCTTGAGTACAAATCAAGGTATAAGTATCCTAAATCACCCTGAAACAAATATGGATCATGAAAGTTAGATGAAAAATGAACAGTGTAAAACAGAAGGTTGGGTTCCCCTTTTCCCAGGGGTCATCAACATTCTAGAGAGCATGTCAATATGGACTTTTTTGAGGTAACAAAAGAGCCACAAAACAGCATCTTAATGATTATACCCAAAAGCTGAAGCAAGTTCATTAGCATGTTAGGAAATAAGTGTTATATATGTATGTGTATCATCTATTACTACTACCTAGAAAATTATCAAATATATAAATAAGGCTAATGCTTGAAAAAACATTCATTTGTCTTTGTTTATTTTCCTGGACCCTAACACATCATTGAAAATTTAATTTAACTATTCACATATATGCATGATCACTGAGATCAACAGAAATATATAATGATCTTCCGCAACCGCAACACATGCAACTGTCAGCACAACTGTCCCGTAAAACCCATGCATGTACCTCTTCAGGATGATGAAGTGACATTTTAAGCACATCTGGGTGCCATGATTCACCTGGTGCAAGAGGTATGCTATGAAATGTTGCACCAAACAATGACTCCACCAGCAATTTCAAACCCTCAATACATTGTGCCAAAGGGAAATAGGAGGCAATTACCTGCAGAGAATAGTCAAAATTAAGTCCAACCTCAATTTTGAACAATCTATGTACTTTCTGAATTCAAATATGGAAATCTAGAACAATTTCAAAAATTTCAACCAGAATGAGGGAAATAATTTATGATGTAATGTGGTACCAGTACAAGAATGAGAATTAGCTCCTCATGTTTTTGGAAAAATTTTGTAGGGATACCCTAAGGTTTGACAAACTGTTGAAGAGATGCCCCAACATGTCAAGAATATTTAAGAGGTGCCCAATTTTTATGAACTTTAGTGAAGTCAATATTGTGGTTAAGCAGAGGTCTAAAATAGGTCTAAAATAGAAAACCGACAACCAACAAAGTATTGGTTAAGGTGATAGCAATCTCACCCCAGTAAGGAGGAGGCCGCAAATTCAAATTCCCAGAAGCACACTTGTTGGGAGGACTTTTACTTTAAATGCTCAAAGCCGAAAGAGATTATAACCTCGGTAACACCAAAAAAAAGAAAATAGCAAACTAGCAGTTGGCCATACAATTACATCTTATATACAATGAACACTAATTCTTATGGAAGACAGTCTCCTCCACTGTTTTCAGGAGATTAACCTCTTTTTTTGGTTGAATGGCCCAAACCACTCTTGCGTTTTAGAATTGACATGTTTTACACAAAGATATTTTTTGCTATACAATAGAGGTATTTTGGAGGTGTATAAATATTGCTAAGATCACAGGAAAGAGACTGCCAATGCAATTTCTGGTGATGGTTACAAGTAAGAAATTATCTTCAATATACTCATACTATCAAACGCTGAAATGCATGTGTAGCGCTATGAAATTTCATTAACCTTGATCTACCACACTGATAATTTTACGTTTAAAAAGCAGTGGAAAGAGTGGCCAAATAACTCACTGAAGAATCCAAGTTGTAATTAGAAGACTTCATCATTGCAGAGTAGTATATCTCATCCCAAGGCTCCAAGTCGTCAAACATCTGACCAGTCATTTCTCTCTTAAAATTCCTGAGTCTTCTGAACTCCTATGACAACGAAAATTGCTGGTTAGACACATGATGCTGATAGTAGGCATTTATTTCATTGGTTGTAAGTTGTAACTTTAAATTTATATGGCTCCAAAGTAAACTAATTCAGATGGGCCCTTCAAACAAGTCAAGAAATTATGTGAAGATAATTAGAAGATGGACACAAGAACTTCTTTGAGTTTGGGCACATATGATGTTATTCAAATGCTGTGGGTAATTGATGGAAAGTAAGCTGGAGGTCATCATTCGGCAAGTAGACACAATAGATCAGCACCAACCAACAAAGCCAAGTTTGATAAGCACATGGAAACAGGAATACAGATAAAGGATATCGCATTCAAACTTCACAGGAATCAGCAATGTCAAATAACATAATATAGCATACACCAAAACGAAGGTAATTTCGCAAATTCTTCTAGAACGTTATGCATCTTCACAAGGCAAAAAGGTCTAAAGGAAGAAATACTATGTTATACACATAAATTACTGCTTTCTTACAAGACATCAAACTAAGTGTAACAGCATAGTCTTATTTCCAAAAGCCACCCAAAACAAATGGTATCCATGTATATCCAAAGGTATCAATAAGCAATAAATATCCCAAATGAAGGTGAAGCAAAATATCCTAACAATCCATCAATGCAAGTCTGCTGGGACTGTAAAGGCACCAGAGGTAAAGGAAATTGCTTTAGCCTCCACGTGTGAAGCATTGGTGCCTTGGGAAGTGGTCTTAACACCGAGAAATAGTTAGGAAGCTAATAGAAACCTGTACTTGACTTTTAACTCCTGTTGTCCCGTCTTTTTTCCTTTTTTAAAAAATGACAAACAACAGGTAATATATATTCATTTAGTGTAGAGGATCCAAAAGGTCAACAAACCAATTACATCGAATTCTAAGTAAGAAAATGCTACTTTTTAACTCCCATTTACTTCTAATATTGCTACAGACACACACATATACATATATGTATGTGTGTGTGTGTGTGTGCATGTGAACGTGCATGAGTGTGTATGCGTGTGTAAGTCTATACGGCAAGGCCACAAGGGTTTGCATTATTTTGCTATACTTACAACTAAAAGTTGCTAGTAAAGAGTCACTCAACGACCCTGTCCTAACCTCATTAGCAATCCACTAAGGAATCTAAAGATATACTTTCTCCCAAATCTGGCACACAAATTCCTTGACCCTTAGGAATACAACAAGGCTACAGTTGAAGTCCATGTTTACTTGAATTAAATCCATAAAGTTAAAGGAACAATAAAATAACTGAACAAGCAAGTTCTCACTTTAATGTGAATTCACCAACATATCAGTAGAATGAATTTAAAACAAGAACTACTGCACCTGATCAGCTTTGGGCCTGATAACTTCACTCATCTCAAGCAGAAAGGACATCACAACATCAGGTGATGATGCCAAGTTCGGGTGAGCTGCAAACTCAGCATAGGATTTACATCCCATTATCTGCATAAATGTGGAAAATTTTCATTATAAACTACTCATGCCCACCCCCGGCCCAAAACCAAAACCCAAAAAAAAAACTCTTTTTTCCTGTTTTGGAGCATGTTGTTTACTTATTCAATTATCAAATTCCAAAACCTTTTTGACTGTATCATAACAATGTCAAGTAATCATGCACACATTCAAAAGCATCATAAGGTACCAGAAAAACACAAAATTAAAGATAAAAGATAACAGATTAATTGTGTTTCCCATAAGCTAAGATCACTCCAACTTGTTACAAGAGCAAAACTGAATATTTTTGTGAGCACCATCACTAGTGTTTACCGCAATTGAAAGATGGATGAAAAAATGCAGAAGACATTCCAGATTATTAGGACAAAGGAAAGAAATAACCTGTGCAAGTTCATGACGTGCAGCTATCAACTGGTCAAGAACATCAAGATTTGCATGAGGCGCGGAGTTGCCTCGAATATAGGCAAGCTTTCTCACCTGATAACAAGCAAAGTAAATGATTTAAAACCTATTTGCAGGGAGGAGGAAGGAGGGAGGGGAATGCTTGCAGTTGCAGCCATACAAAACTTTCAGCTGTTTTACTCCAGCATAAACAATATAGCTTAGTTGCTTTTTCTTTGTTTTATTCTGATTAAAAAGTTATATCCAACTTTTGAGTTTACAAATGTGCTATCAGGATGGCATTGAGTAGGTAGGGATAAGGAAAACTCAAAGCCAAACAGAAAACTGCCCCAAGAGGTTAACCCAAGTTAAAATCAACATTCAAATTCATGCACCAAAAACCTAAAGAAACAGTGGAACGAGTTAGAAAAATAGAGATGAGCAGCTCCACATATCTGAAAATGGCATATTATGAGTTATTAACAGCATTATGTAGTACCTAATTTCAGCCATTAGTTTTCAACCACTGAAAGCAGGCCAAAAACCAGGTGATTCTTGTCCAGACAATTTCTATAGTACCATTTACTGGTCCCAATCTCATGGAAGAACAAAAGTCCTGGCCAGTATAAGCAAGCATAAGAAACAAGAATCACGACAGCATCAACTTCTTTTTGTAACCATTCCATAGATATTATTGCTGACTTGCATTTTGAATATATAAAAGCAAAGAAAATGATCCACACAAAACAAAAACAAAAACAAAAAAAATTGTTATGGCTACAAAGGAAAGAAACCTGACCTCTGAATCTGATGCCCATTGTAAAATAGAAGTTAGGGCCGCTGGATCAGTAGCAATTCGATATCCCTTTTCTTTCATACCAAATCCTGCTCTTGATGCTCCTGCAGGACGATATATGGGCCTCACAAGATGGTGCAAACGTTTTGGGATACGGGTAGTTGGATATATATCCACATAGCCGGGGTCCTCCGCGATGTTCACATGGAACCTAAGAACAAAATGCAATTGACATACACCCCATCAAGGAAGCAATCGAAATAAGCAAATAAAAAAGGACTTCTACACGGTCAAACAGGAAACTGCACAATTCCCAGCAGCACATTTGCCAAACATGCAAGCGCTTACATAGAACAGCTATACTATCCTCTTGAGAAAGAATAAGAGCTCTGACAGGCAGAAAATAAAGAATCCAGCAACGAGGGGCAAAATAACTGAAACAGGGAGACACATACTTATCAGGATCCTACATTGTAGGTCTTATGTGCTTCAACTTTATTTAGAAAAATGCTTTCTCAGACTCTCACCAAAGTAAGTTCAGTTCAGTTCAACAAAAATAAGTTCTGGTATGTTAAGTTCACCACAAAAATAAGTTGAAACAACGGGCCGTTAACCTGGTATAAACATACAATGAATGTCAATCAAAAAGCTGCAATAGTGAACCGTAATTACGTGACGTAGTACCTGTTCTTAGCTGAATAACAGCTTCAAAAATCTAACACTGTAATTTAATAACAAATTTCTGTTTTCAAAACTGTGGCCCACTGATTTAAATCCATCTTTAATGTCCACAAACATTGCACTAAAAAATGAACGCTGAATTTACTCTGACCATAAAGGGCTGCCAATTTGGACAGAATTTTGCCATCCAGGAACCTCATCTAAGCACTTTACACATGAAGTTCACTAATATCATGTTCATATGGAAAGCATAGGGACGATTTGAGTGTTTGCTATGACAATTCAGGATCGTGGTGAAGGAGGTAAATTTCAACAAACATCCACAAAAGAATTACTCACTTGCGGCATAGCTGAGCAATACTCATATTGAGCTCATTGATCCGCTCTAATTTCTCTGCAGAATTAAAACCAAAATTAATCCCTGAGAAACAGCAATTTACATCTACTCTGTGATGTAATAAGGATGGTGTGGTCACAAGATAAGTACCACCAGTGAGATGGATTCCTCCCTTCTCAAAGTCAACACGTAGATAATGAGCTGCCCTGTGAGCTTCTTTGGTAAGAACTCTGCCCTCTTGCTCAGCTTTTATCACAGCATTATACAGATTGTGATTTGTATTTAGATACTGCTATACACGGAACATGACAAATATTAGTAGTCCATAAGGTTCAAGCATCTAAGCAATCACTCGCACCTACAGAGAAATAATTCACCTATATTAATAGAATAAGGGTGGGATCAGAAACCTAACAAGATTTAGAACTAATGCTCTCGAAAACACCCAATAAAAAATTATAAAAAATAACAAAGCAGATGATGTCCACACTTCCACAGTGAGCGGAAGTAGCATGAACATCTGAATTTGTTTAGCCAAGACAGGGAGATTACAGAAAAGGAAAAAAAGGATAAAGTTCACTAAAAGATCAAGGACAAAGCAATGTAGGACAAACTGTGAAGAATGAGGCATTACTTATTCTAAGCTACAAGTAGCATACAGAAGAAAGCAACTAATTGAAGCAATCAGTAATGAAACTTTAGTGTGCCCTAAATTAATGCAAAATATCCAACTTCAAATCCAAATCTATATTACATATTCCCATCACAGCAAAGTGTTTCCGAGTGGGCAAGATAGAGCATCCTCATGCCCCAAACTGCACATATGCTATTTCCATCTGACCCTAAATTAAAAACCTCTATCTATCTCTTAACCCCTACAAAGAGAAGTAGAGGACAATTTAGTGAGGCATTCACAAGAGTCCACCATAATCCACAAGGAAAAACTGCCACAGAGTTACATTTTCATATTCCCATAAGGTGGCTTAATAATAATTAATATGAAATAATGATAAAAAAAAAAAGTTAATATGAAATAGCAAACGATAGAAAAGAATGATCTATAGCCCACTCCTATAACAGACTTTGCATGCCGCATGTGGACAAAGCAGTTCCAAGAAAATCATAATAATAAAAATATCACTAACAAATGGTTTATCAGTATTTATTCATACCTTCGACGCAGGCAAGTAAATGAAAGCTTTTATTCCCCTTAATTAATTAATTAATTGTAGAAAAAATAGGAAATAGGAGTTATTGAGTCATCAACACTTCATAGTACGGAGAGCATTAACCCCACATCTGGAAACATGAGACACAACTTTGCTTTAAATATATTAGGTCTCTGATCCATTGTACATCATAAAAAAAAACGACAATATTTACAAATGGGAAACCTCCATAAATCTTTTCACCACATCGCTAAGAAACTGTTGTCTCTTTTGCTCTCGCTGATCCACTCTCCTCTCAGATATTCGCTCATGATAAGAAGAAACGAGACCCTATTTATCCCCAACTGTTGCACTTTCGGGTGAAAAGTGTCACAAGGCCGATAAGTGTCCCAACATACCCTGTCTAAATTCTATTAGTACATAGAGCATTGAGAGTGATGCTGCACTTTGTTGATTAAGCTGTGAATCATTTTATTGCCCTGGCACGTGATCAACTAGAAGAGCATGCACTGAATGTTCAGGCTACTATCTCAAGCAAGTCGTGTGAATTAACATTGATTCTGAAACTCCTTTGAATTTAGCCTTTCCATGTTGGTTTGCCAGCCAAAAGCTGCCTAGGTTGTGTTTTATGAAGTGTTCCACACTGATAAAGGGGCACAGCCACACAGCAACTTGTCACACCTACACAATTTTGTTGGCACCTATCTCGAGTTCTTTTTCCCCATCTGTGATCCGAACAACTATACTTCAAATTATACGTAGCAACAAAAGATTTGTGTCATTCTCTCTTCAGCAAGCCATGGGTGTGCAGACATGACGTTTCATATATGGGTCACTATCAATTTGTCCACAAAGTGGAGGATAGCATGGCAAATTCCTCATAGAAAGGAACCACTCAGTTCTATCTTGTCCTCTTTCTACACTTTCACTGATGCCCAAGCCTTCCAGCTCAGATGCACTTGTTAATTCAGCCAAAAGCACTTGTCAATTCAGACATGGAACCACTTCTCAAGAGATAAGTTGCTTACAGGCTTACAGTCTCATCTCCTCAAAACCCGCTAATGGAAAGGCATACACAGACACTATGTTGTTCAATTGTGCATCAAGATAGGAATTTCAGATAGTTGAAAGTTGAAATGCCGCTCACAGCCCATAAAATCAACCGGAAAAAAGGTATGGCAATACAACAGTGAAACAGATCAGAAGTCACCTCACATGTAGATATTCGTCCATTCTCATGGATGCAATATTGGCCTCCTCCACAAATTCCCTGATTCATTTAAAAGAAACAACCTCTTTATCCACTTGACGCAAGGTGAAAAGATGTTGTTGCTTCAAAAAGCACCAAACAGTTACCTGTCCGGATGAGTATGTCTACACAGCTCGGCCGAGTCGACCACTGAACAGACCTAGCAAAGCAAATAATCCCATAAATATAACACACTTCCATAAAGCACCATGAAAATAAAACTAGAAACCCTAATTCCAAAAACCATTACAGTGTCGGAAATTTCATCCATTGCTCGAATAATCTCGGCTGATGAAGGCATAGTGGAGATGAAATTAATGAGCTCTCCAGACCTACAAAAACAATCACTCAATGTGAACTTCGCAGAAATGTTTCCGCAAATTTCGATTGAGTTATCTAATCGCCATTACTGACCTCTCGATAGCATCGTCCACGAAGCGCTGGAAACCCTTGGGCGTCTTCAAATGATCGAATCCGTAAAGTCCAGTTTCCTTGGTATCAGCAGCTGCCGCCGATGTTCGGAAGGATTGGAGGAGAGAGAAAAAGGGCTTGATTCGGAGCTTCGTTCTGCACTGCGTCAACAGTGCGGCCATTTTCTGGGGTTTTGGAGAAGCTCTTCTCAGAATACCGCTTTGCACCTGGCCAGGATTAACCAACTGTGCTCCGATAAAGCGTGATTTTACAGCCTAGCGGAAGTTTAAAAATTGATACCCAGTCAATTCAGTAATTTGTCTGTAAAATATAAGTCTTTATGCTTGACCCATATATATATATATATATATATATATATATATATATATATATATATATAAATGCGGTATTATTATTATTATTATTATTATTATTATTATTATTATTATTATTATTATATAATAAATGTGACCGCATATATTGAAAGTTATTGTGTCTATATGTTTAGTTTATGCATATTTTTTAGTATTATTCTATTAAAACTAATGCCTAAAATTACCAATGATTATTATATTGCTCGTCAAATATGATATTAATTTTCATGAAATGTAATATTAACACGCCAAGTATGATACTGTTACTAGTAAAATATAATTCAATTTCTCACCATATAAGTTAATAATGCTCATGAAATATAAAATGAATATTCACCAAATACAATACTAATATTACTAAATATTATTTGATTGCTCGCCATATATGATAATACTCATTAAATATAACGAAAATGCTCACCAAATTTTCTCAAGTGTTAATTGTAAATCAAATTTAATTAAATATGATATATTCAACAGAGATATAAAAAATGAAGTTTATTATAAGTTCATTCCTATTTTATATACAATCGCTCAAAAAAAAAGAAATAGTTTAATATATAATTGATGCACACCCAATATGATATTTGACGCTCATCAAATATAATATTGGTGTATATTATATTTTTTTGTTTATATACTATATATACTTATGATTGGTATACACCAAACATAATACCGATACACATATACACTATATACTTATGTTTGGTGTGTATTAGTCTTATATTCATATACCAAAATCATATTCAACGTGTATTTATTACATATAAGTGAGTAGTCATATTGTATTAATAATATACTTTTTTCTTTTTTGTAAATGAATGCATAAAATATATGGATGATATTATAATTCACTTAATTTTTTATATTTTTATTTAGTAGTATAGCGAATATTCATATTATATTTAGTGAGTTTTAGTATCATATGTATAGTGAGCGAGTGAATTATATTTAGCGAGTATTAATATTATTTTTTGGTAAGTATTAGTATCATATATGTTGAGTAGTTAAATTATTACAAAAACTATTAACATTTTTTGAAATATAGAAGGATATTCATAGGGCAGCACTTAATGCAACTATAACATTCAAAGGACTATTATGTAATTACCCCTCCAAAAAATATATATAAAAAATAACATCTCCACCCCGCAACGCAACTTTCACCTCATACAAATAATTCACATAATTACCAATATAAGTGAATTAGCATTTATTCCCCTAAAATAATATTTCAATTTTAAATTATATATTTACAGATAGTTTATGTTGGAAAAACTTTACCAGTTATAATCAACGCTAACTAGATTCACGTGATATAGTCCCTGTTTTTGTTTTTTTTTTAATTTTTGAGCAATTTTTTTAAATTTTGTTTACCATTTTATCATCACTAATTTACATTACCGCAATGTAGTAACTCAATGACAATTAGTAGCAAAAAAATTATTGTAATACTTATTAAATGCTTTTAAAAAGTCATTATTAATTTATTATTATGTGGAAAAAGGACAATATTTGTTTTTGTTTTATTAGCTGTAGCTTGTAGCTATACCTCTTTCTATTTTGTTTTCTATTTCTAAAGTAGTTGAACCTTTTAAAAAATCATTGATAAAACTTGAAAAAATGAGGTGAGGATAATAGAATGATACATTAAATAGATTGATTTAAAATATTTCTTTATATGGGATAAGAAAAAAATTCTTTCAAAAATTTAAACTATCTATATAACCTGAAAAAATAATTAATTTTAGTTAATTGGTGACCCTAAACCGAATATCGTAATAATTGGAGACTTATAAAAATCAAATCAACCAGTCGAATAAACCGAAAAAATGGACAATAAAATAATTATTTTAGCTGGTAGTACTTAAAGTACGATACATTATACTCGTACGTTAAATATTAATTAATGACGGGGTAAACAAAAATTAGGGAGAGAATTTTAAAAAAATAGAATTCATAAAAAGTAGGCTGCATCCACCCCTTCTGAACAAATTGACCGGGAAAAGGACCTGAACTTGGTCACTGGCTGTGTCCCCGTCAAATTCAAACTCATTCAATATCCGGTCCAACCAAATTAACCGGGAAAAAACAAAAACAGGAGTCCATTAGGATTGGGCTCAGGGATAATAATAATTCCAAGCGTACGTGTTTCCCTTAATCCCTTAATTTCCCTCGAAAACCTGTCTCTCTTGTCTTTCCCTCCCTTCTAACGACTCTCTCTGTCCCTCGCGATCGCCACCGCCAATGACCGGTTCTCCGTCATTGACCTCCGCCAACGAGCCTTCCGCCGCTGCGACACCCAAGAAAGCTCCGTCTCGTCGGCCCGAAACCGGGATTTCAACCCGAAGCGACGAAGAGATCATGTGGAGGGGGCCGGAAAACGCCAACGGTGTTGCCAATTTTCTCTCCACTGCAGAAATTTCAGGTTCGTCGAATTCAATGTTGCTCTTGCTCGTCTTTGTTGTTCATACTTCTTGTTGCTATTTGGGGGTTTTTTCCCCCTTTTAAATTACTTGGGGCAGTTTTATGTTGATTAAGCTGTTGATATTGGATTGTAAATTAGAACCGTAGTTTGCTGTTGATTGCATAATATGGTAAAATATACGAGGAATTTGTTTAAATAGGATTTTCGCAGAAACAGTGGAGGATTTGGTCTAATTAGGTGGTTTTAGATGTATAAAGAAGATGATTTAAGCATGACTGCCATGATTACTCTTTCATGTGAAAATCGGTGAAGATGAGGGACTTGGTCATGTTTATCGAGGCAAAAGGTTGGCACCGCTAAATCTTCGAACAGTTGTTAAATTTCATAGGTTGAAAGTTGCCACCGCTAGAACTCCAAACAAGGCAAGTGTTAGTTTTGTAAGTAAAATTTGTTATGAAGTTATGTTTTCAAACGGTATAACATCTCTAAATAGAATAAAATCCAAAAAACTTACAGTCAAGTGCAATATTGACACGGTACATGTATGTAGTCATACATGAGTACATGGCCAGAGGTGTAACCTAGCTGAGTGACGGGTTTTGATCCCTTGCCTCGAGCGTGCATTGTTTGGCTCATAATCAAACTCGGATTTCCTTTTATTTTCTAGGAAATATTCGAAGCTTAATACTTCATTTGAATCCACCAATATCATACTTTTTATTTTTGTTCTGCAAAAAACTTAACTAGAATTATGATGTTATGTACATTGCTTAGGTCCTTTTGAATGGAAGAGATCTGAGTGATAAATTGAAACAGACGGATGAGAGGAGGGTTAAGGCGGTTAGGATATAGAAGTAAGGAAGGGTTGTAAGGGGCAATTTGGTAACTATAAAAAGCAATTTGCATAGTGAAGCTCAGATGAGCCTTATAGCTTGGGCTTAGGTCGGTAAGATTAATGTGCTGGCTTGGACTAGGTTCAATACAAGCTCGATTCGAGCTTTGGTTTAATCACATTTGAGGGCTTGCCATGCCAATTCAATTCAGTTGTAATCTATACACGATAATTGCACCAGAGTAACATAAATTGAGATTGGCTTCTAAGGTAACATGCTTTTGACAGGATTGAAAAATGCATAAACTTTCATTATTTCCCAGGAAGGTTTCTTTGCTTCTTGTCCTGTAGTTGAGTGTACCCTTGTTTACTCTACGAGTACTTTTGAAGGTTGTTTTTTTTCCTTTTTTTTTTGTAATATAGTTGCAGTATCAAAATTTATTAGTATCAACTCTGTAATTTAGGTGATGATCGCATTGAAGCAAAAGGAGCAAAATTTATTTGAAATGTTATGAGTTGTCAACTTGTCACTGTATTTTGTTAGTTGCTTTGAGAAATCGCTAATATGTGATGAGTTTGTGCCGAGAAAACAACTAATATAGTAACTAGTTTGTTGCAAACATAATGAAAGATTAGAAGCTACTACAGCAGCACTGTATCTAAATATAATGCGACTCGCATATATTTCAGGGAAGAAAGTCAGTTGGAGGCAATCGAAGTCATTCCAACTGCCACCCCACCCGAATATGGGCTTAGAGGTAATGAACGCATTTTCAAAAGGTTCTGTTCCTTGATATAAGCATCTGTCGATCTTTTAATACTAATTTTATGACACTATTTATATGCATTAATTGGACTATGTGACACAAGGATACAGAATCTCCACGTTTTCAAGAAATTCTGAGAGTTACAAATGGAGACAGGAAGAGAACATCATTCACCAAAAGTTACTCACTAGATCCCGGCTACAAGGGAGTCCATGCCCAATTGGAGGATGTCAAGTTGATGATTAGGGAGAAGTTTGACAAGGCAAAGGAAGAAGTAAATGTTGAATTGGCAGTCTTTGCTGGTGAGTTGGTGAATACACTTGAGCAGATCAAACAGTCGCATCCTGAATGGGAAAAGGACTTTGAGGATCTACTGCTTGTTGCCCACCAAAGTGCGCGGATGTCAGCTGAAGAATTTTGGTCTAAGTGTGAAGGCATTGTCTTGGATCTTGACCGTCATCGACAGGGGTTGCCAATGGGTATACTCAAGCAAGCCCATACTCGCCTCCTCTTCATCTTGACTCGTTGCACTCGACTTGCGCAATGCCAATAGCGAGAAGGGTTGAATGTTCAGCACTTGCCTCTGTGATGCATGTCCTACTAACTTGAATCCACCAGTCTTAGATGTTTCAATGGACAATTATTTGTGTCAGTTGTGCATAAGTTGATTCAGATGTTTCAAAGGACAATTATTTACTCAGTTGTGCATAGGTTGATTCAGACGCAAAAAAGCATTCTTTCGAAATTCATTAATTTTAGACTGTCATAATCCAATAATAGTTTTGGAAAATGTATGTACATTGATGTTGTTTCAATTAGAGAAATTGGTGATCTTGTGTGTTCTTTTGTGTTAGTCCATTTATTTGGTTAAACGGGTCCATGTGTGTTTATATGGAAGGTTAATATAATTGGTTTTGATAATTTAGTTAGCTGGATTTGTCTAAAGAGGGATATAAGAGGAGACATGAGATGAGATAATCAGTACGTATCACCGTTGTGCAAGAAAAATAACTAAATGGTCTTGTAATGAAAAATACATGATTACAAAATTATATTAATTTAACAATTCAATAATTCTGAGGCATGGTTAGGGTTTTCACAATTAGATTTAGGTTTTGTTCAAAATTACATAAAAAACGAACAAAAACTATTAATAGAAACGAACGAAAAACGAAATAGATGATGGTTTTTATTTAATTTCGAACAAACCCTTAAATTGTTTGAATGATGGAAAAAAAAACAAAAGAGATTAATACTAGTGATGTCGGCTACAAGTAAATATTCATCGACTTGCATATACTAAACTAAACTAACTTCATCTAGGTTGGAAACAAAATTTTATATTTCTCGAATTATAGGTTCAAAGCAGAGAAGGATATGAGAATATTAGTTACATCATGATCAAAATTTCCACTTACGGAGAATTTCAAAGTTCATTCCATAGTCTTTAGTATTTTATTTCTTTAAAAAATTTATTTCTTGATATAATTTAAAATATGTAATAGCCAAAAATCCAGAAAAACTTAGATTTTTTTAGTTGTCCATTCAAACATAGATTTCTCCAATTTACCCCCCCAAATTGCCATTGAAAACAACATAAAAAATCGTAGAAAAAGGCTAATTAATTTTTTTTGAATAATAATAATTAAAAAACTCACAACTATATAATCCAAGAATCTTAACTGATCAAGGCTTGCACGTTTCGAAACATACGTGTGGCCCTCTACCCCCTCTTATTTCCCGCGAAAATCTCTCCTCTGCCTGTAACGACTCTGGCTCTCTCTCTCTCTCTCTCTCTCTCTCTCTCTCTCAGTTCCTGTCAATCAATAACAATGACGATCAATTGAAGCTCACCGCCTCGTTTTCTTTTCTCCATCCTACGACCGCCACTGCCAATGACCGGTTCTCCGTCGCCGTCTGCCGCCGGTGAAACCTCTACGCCCTCGACGGCGAAGAAGCCCGGCAAGCTTAAGAAAATCCCTCAGATTTCCAATCGCCACCCTAGCAAAGGAGAACCAATCGAGGAAACTAGAATTAGGGATTCCAATAACGACGGTAATGTTGTTGATGGCGATGAAGATGATGATGATGATGCCAATGAATCGTCCCCGATTGCGGCGTCGATGCTCGGATTGAATAGCATCCGCACTCGATCTGTGCCATGTAAGCTCCAGATCCCGCCTATGGTGGCTTCGCCTTCCGGTTTGGCGGCCAGTGGAGCGATTAAGGAGGTGAATGGAGATAAGAGGGAAAATGTTGCTGCCGCTAAGAAGAAATATATTTTCCCCGAAAACCCTCTTTCTGCGATGGACATTCTTGGTTTGTCGAATTTCTCAGCTTTATTCCCCCTCCCCCAAATACTTTTAAGCTCGGATGAAGAGTTTGTGGTCCAGCCATTATTCGTTTCTGTGATTTTTGTGCATTTATTATGAATTATTGGAAATTTTCTGTGGGAGAAGAGAGAAAGTGTTGATTGAGATT
This sequence comes from Talinum fruticosum, assembly GCA_021018815.1. NCBI lineage: Eukaryota > Viridiplantae > Streptophyta > Magnoliopsida > Caryophyllales > Talinaceae > Talinum > Talinum fruticosum. Next base: position 22,000 of record JAITYX010000089.1, on the reverse strand, counting down.
CAAGGTTTTATTTACAAGCAGTTGAAGAAAAATGGGCTTGTTGTTGTGAAATGATAAATAGGTCTTACTAGATGTGTAACAGGAGACTCATACAAAACTTATGTATTGTTGTTGAGTAGTAGGCAGTCAAAAAATTTTAAATTTAGGGTCTCATGGAAATCACCTCTTCGTAATCATTACGAGAATAAGGCTGCCACATCAGACCCCCAAAACCCGTCTTGCTTAGACAAGATTCCAGAGAACAGACTTGGATTTGGATTTGAACTTGTGTGCATGATGTTAGGTAAGTATGACAGATGAGATATAGAGTGTATGCTTTCCGTGACTTTAGACAATGAGGTCATCACTAGTTCGGGAAGAGTACCAGAAAATTTCTTTCTATTGGTTACAAGGTTGCGTATGTTTGATTCTCTCTCTCCAATCTCTTCAAACCCCTTCGCATCACCATCTGATTGTTGTCACTGTCATAATGTTCCAGTGAAATTTGTTTGAACTTTTGGTGGGTCTCTTTAAAGTTTTTAAAAATCACTTTGTGGCATGGGCTGCTACATGAACTGGGTGTCTAAACTTGATTAATTTGCTTATCTGTAGGGAAAAAGGTTAGTTGGAGTCAGTCAAAGTCACTTAGGTTTCCATCACCCCTCAATACTGGATTGGAGGTAATACACACTTTTCAAATTAGTTTCATTCCTTCCCGAGAATAGCATATGGTTTCCTTTACTTTGATGTCTCTCCCTTGGACTTAGTTGGCTTAAATATCTTTTGTACATGTTTGTAGGGAAATGCAACACTCGTCAAGGAGATGCAGTCTCCACGATTTCAGGCCGTTCTGCGTGTGACAAGTGGACGTAAGAAGAAATCAGATATCAAGAGCTTTTCCCACGAGCTTAACTCCAAGGGTGTAAGGCCTTATCCTTTTTGGAAGCCGCGGGCATTCGGACAAGAAGAGATTATGGTAATGATCAGGGCTAAATTTGACAAGCTGAAGGATGAAGTTGATTCTGACCTGAGCATCTTTGCTGGAGATTTGGTTGATACACTTGACAAAGCTGACGAGTCTCGTCCTGAGTGGAGAGAGGGTTTGGAGGACCTATTACTTATTGCTCGTAAATGTGTGAAAATGTCTGCTGATGAATTTTGGTTCAAGTGTGAATCGATTGTCCAAGAGCTAGATGATCGCCGGCAAGAGCTTCCAATGGGCACGCTAAAGCGAGCTCATACTCGCCTTCTGTTTATCTTGACTCGCTGCACGCGACTTGTCCAATTGCAAAAGGAAAGTGGTTTTGACGAAGAGCACATTCTAAGTTTTCATAAGTTGAGTGATCTTGGAGTCTATCCAGTGAAAGTTATTGAGGCAGAAAATACTGAGTCTGGTGATACATGTAGGGGAAAGATGCCATTGAGAAGCAGAGAACAAAGTCACATCGACAGCAACACAGTCTCACTCTGAAACATGATCATCTCTATATAAGCGTTACTGATGAGGCTGAAGTTGGCACAGCAAAAACTCCAGACTCATCTGCAAGTAGCTTTAGGATGACATCCTGGAAGAAGTTCCCACCTGCTGCTGAAAAACAGAAGAGAGATCATGATACAGCTGATAAGTCATCTAGGGATCAGCACAAAGATGAATCTACACCAACCACAGGATCTCGTGCTGGAAACACTGAACCATCTACTGTGCGAAGAGTTTCTTGGGGTGTGTGGGCTGACCAACAACATATAGCTGGCGAAAATTTGATAATATGTCGCATTTGTGAAGTTGAAATACCAGCTGTGTTTGTAGAGGAGCACTCAAGAATTTGCACAATTGCTGATAGATGTGATTTAAAAGGCTTAACTGTAAATGAAAGGCTGGAGAGAGTTGCGGAAACTCTTGAGAAGATACTGGAATCCTGGACACCCAAAGCCACAAGCACTGCTGGGGGAAGCCTTGAAGATATCAGAGTGTCCACCTCCAGCACACCAGAAGACTCATCACCAAGGCAAAACAGCTTTTCTGATAGATTATCTGATGACATGCTTGACAGTATTCCCAAAGGTGATAGCTGTTTTGTCAAGGATGATCTGGATGTTCTACCATATATTTCGTGCGAGACACATTTTTCGCCTGATGTTAATAAGAAGAGCTCCTCAGCTGGAAGCTTGACACCTAGGTCACCATTGACACCACGCCCAAGCCAGATAGAATTATTGCTTCATAAAAGAAAAACAATATCAGAGCATGAAAATAATCAGCAGGTGTGTATGGGATAAAATTTATGCTCTGCTTCGTATAAATAATTTCCTGGAAGGCTGGATTGAGTGGAATCACTTCTTTTTCCCTTAGCTTCCCTTTACCTGTGACCTGATCCTTAGAATTCATCCAATCCTTCTTGATTGTTTTCTTTTCATTCTTCTTCCTTTTTTCTTTTGTTGGGTGTGTGTGTGTTTGGGGGGGATATGATTTTGCCCCATATCTGTTGCATTTGAGTAATTATGCTATATCCTGAATTAGTTGAATACTGTATCCTATCATTTACGATATATTGGGATGATAAGTACATGACCTCATTCAAAAACCTGGTGGAGCTTGCTGTTTAGATTTCTCTCTATTCTTGTTACCATTTTTTTTCCTGTGGTATGTTGATTCTTCATGCTTCAAAGAGTCTGCTGGTTAGATAGATCACTGAAAGAGCTGTCACTCTGTTAGGGTACTATCTTATGTAATTTGTCTTGTTCCACTTGGACCAAGAAAAAGTCATTGGTTCATGAGTTTCTTATGGGCTTCCACCAGCAAACAGTGTAGCCGACGTTCTTGCTCAGGATTGAAAAATGCATAAATAAGGTAGAAGGGGGCCTCCAAACTGATCTGCTGATCACAAATTATGTGACTGCAACTAGATTTTTTGCATTCTGAGGATTTAAACTGTGTGTATGCCTTCCACTAAAAATGGCAGATGTGCCCCTGTTTGCACGATTGTATTACCTAGTCATTTATCTTATGCTTCATCAACTATTCATTTGCGAACTCACTGGAATCCCCGATGACACCATAAAATGCAGATTAAGAAGCTGCTGGATATTGCCCGTTCTGTTGCTAATGTAAACAACCATGACTATAGTGCATTGGAGTATATGACTGAATGTCTTGAGGACCTCAAATACTCCATCCAGGACAGAAAGGTGGACGCTCTTGTTGTTGAGACATTTGGAAGATGTATAGAGAAACTTTTGCAGTAAGTTCAATATCTTGATGAACCTATATTTTTAACAAACATGAGCTTGAGCCCTCTTTTGTCTAGTTCTTTACATTCCCAGTACTTCAAAGTACAATTCTTTACCTGTATGTCTATTTTCCTTCTGTTGCATGGATAGGGAGAAATATTTGCAACTATATGGCCAAATAGATGATGAAAGAGTCGATTCATCTCAAACATTGGCTGATGAAGAAAGTTCAGTAGATGATGATCCAGTGCGTAGTCTTCGCGCAAGTCCAATCAATCCAAGTACTAAGGACCGAACATCAATTGAAGATTTTGAGATTATTAAACCAATCAGCAGAGGGGCTTATGGAAGAGTTTTTCTAGCAAGGAAAAGAGCAACTGGAGACTTATTTGCTATAAAGGTGAGAATTGTTGCCTTGTTAATACTCTCAGTGACTTGTCCAGGTTTTTAATGAAATAAATTCAAAGTTTCTCATGCTATAAGATTCATGCATTTCATGCGTGAATACTTTTAAGTTTTAATGAATATTCAGTTTTGTGTTCAAGAACACTTCAAAATCTTCCACAGAAGAAAGAAGATTGCTTACTCATTTATTTTGATCTGTTTCCCGGAGCTTCTGAGAATGGATATTCAGTTTTGCCAATTTTTTTGTAGAATTATGTAATGCTTACAAATTACAATATAACAGTAATCTTCCCATCCTGCATCTACACTTGTCATGTCCTGCTTCTTGTGGTCTTTCATTTTTGTTGGTATGTGTATCAACAATGCGAATGATGAAGGGGAAAAAAAAACATGAGAAAAGTAAGTTAAGTTTTCCTTCATCTATGTTGAAGTCTCTTGGAATCGGTCTCTCTGTCGCTAGAGACGCTTGCATAGGTAAGACAACCTACATCTGGATGTACTTAGACTCTACACAAACGAGACTCACACTGAGAGTTGTTCTCTTCATCTATGTTGAAAAATTTTATTTCAGAGTTGTGTAGTCCTGTTCGGGAAATATCCATTTCTTCTTATCTTTGTTGATGCTTCAGATGTGCATAACATCTAGCAGCACACTCAATTTCCAGACACAATGTATTATCCAGACAACCCCCTCCTCCCCACCAACTTTCCCAAGGACTAGTTACTAATATGTCATCATCATTTTCCCAGGTTTTGAAAAAGGCTGATATGATCCGTAAGAATGCAGTGGAAAGCATATTGGCTGAACGTAACATACTGATCTCAGCTCGGAATCCTTTTGTGGTAAGCAAGGCTCGAGTTTGCATTTTTCTAAGGAAAGACTCCATAAATAACTTGTCTAATTATTGTTCGTTATCGATGATGAACAGGTCAGATTTTATTACTCCTTTACATGCAAAGAAAATCTGTACTTGGTTATGGAGTACTTAAACGGGGAGACCTTTACTCTTTGCTAAGAAGTCTTGGATGCTTAGATGAAGATATGGCTCGTATTTATATTGCTGAAGTTGTAAGCACACTTTTTCTTTTCCGTCTCTGCTGAACCAGTTTATGGAAAAAAGTGGGAGAAACATCACTGTCTTTGTCTTTAGTTCTTTAGTTTCACTGAATTCCATGGTTTCCTTAATTTCAGGTTCTCGCATTGGAATATTTACACAAGCTAAATGTTGTACACAGAGACCTAAAGCCTGACAACTTGTTGATTGGTCCTGATGGTCACATCAAGGTCAATATCTCCTTCTTTAATTAACTCATTTGCTAATTCATTTCTAATTTATTTGTTGGACAGAGATATTGGTATCAGTATCAATACTAAATTAATTAGATTTTGGGGGAAAAATAAAAGGGAATAAATCAAATTGTCAATTTGCTATAGAGGGTGCTTTCTTGCATGACAATGATGTGACAGAGTAGCGTCCATGATATTCACATAGAATAAAAATAGGGAATTGCAATCAGCACACTACTATGCATGCAGAAAAATGTGTTCTTTTCCCTCTTCTATTCACTTATTCTATTTGAATGTCACAAAGAGCATTGAGATTAGAATTATGCCAGGATCTTAATGCCGTATTCTTATCCTGTCTATCATTTTAAGTTTCCTTGGTGAACATTTCATAAATCATTGCAGAAAGGCACTTGATTCACTATTGAACACTTGTAATTCTTTTACTATAAATTTGATGAGGATAATTTCTTCTTGTGTTTCTGTTCTTATTTTTCATCCTCCTGTATCTCCGTTACCCAAGTTTTACTACACTTGTCAAACTATTGTCTTTGAGGGTCTAGGTCCTCGTATTTCTGTTGACCACCTGACTTGATTCTGTGTTTCTGTGATTTGACTTTGTCAATGAATTTTTTGGTCATTTCTCACAAACCCCTAATGCCTACTGTCACAGCTGACAGATTTTGGGCTCTCTAAAGTTGGACTTATCAACAGTACTGATGACTTATCTGGTCCATCAGTTAGCAGTTCTGCATTTCTGGGTGATGACAAACCTGATCCTACAATGAAGCAACCTCCAAGGCGAGAGTCTCGGCGAAAGCACTCTGTTGTTGGCACTCCTGATTATCTGGCTCCTGAGATACTTCTTGGCATGGGACATGGTCTGACAATTTTCCTTTTGCTTTTTATGCATATGCCCAGTAATTTATCCCTTTTGTAAATTCCTGTGGGCAAGGCTGTAAATCTTGAGAGAATCACGGCTAAGTTTTTCTCATCAAAGGTCCAGGAGGAGAAGCGATCAGTGAGTTGTGGGAGGGGCTTTTGTAACCTAATAAGGGTGCAGGGATTATGGGATTTAGTTATTTTCTGTCCAGTTACATTTAGTAAGAAGCAGGTGAATTGCTTTGGTGGTTGCTTCTGGACTCAACTCACTTTGCCAGAGTGATTGACAGAGGCGTCTGTACAAAGGAATGGATCTGATGCTTTAGCACAGTGTAATTCTTCCCACATGAATCTAAAAGGTTAAAAGGTTCACCTCCATTGTTCTCCTTTGTAAAATATAGAGTTGAAAATGATGGTGAAACTAGAAGTTTGTTAGCTATGCTGGGTTCTTGCTGCTTCTGTGTTGATCCATATTCAAGGGTTTGATTAGTGTGCTCTTCAGGTTCCCTCACCCTGCCTCAATCTCTTTCTGTAGCCAACTATTAGGTGTTCTGGCACCTTGTTTGCCACTTCTCCATATTTGAAGCCAAAACTCCCCTCATAATATAGCTACCTATTTGAAAACTGGGATGACTAGGTGTCCTTCATCCATTACGGGATATTTTCATTTTGAGATTCTGGGAGAGATAGGGAGAGATCAGGAACTGGAAAAGAAGTTCCCTTGGTGAACTTGTTTTATGGGAATTTTGTGAGACTTGTGGTTGGAAAGGGATGAGAATATGTTTTCACAATCATCTGAAGAAATTTAGTTACCACATGGGACGTTTTTCTTCCCCTCCTTTGCTTTGGGTTCTTATAGGGGCCAGGCCTTCTATGAGGTCGCCATTTTCAATTTTGCAGTATGATTTCCATGTTATTTGTACATGTGAATATCGGAGGGTCCTCTTAGTTGTAAATTCTTTAATTTTTGAAATTCCTTTTCTTGTATCAGAAGGGATTCATTTATAGCCCTCAATTTTCTTATTATTTCCTCCAGGTGCAACAGCTGATTGGTGGTCTGTGGGCGTGATTCTATTTGAGTTGCTTGTGGGCATTCCACCATTCAATGCAGAGCATCCTCAGGTAATAAGATGTTTGTAAAGCTTTAGTTTTGTTTATACTTTGCTCCTGCACCCACCCTCAGGTAATAAGATGTTTGTAAAGCTTTAATTTTGTTTATACTTTGCTCCTGCACCTTGTTGTCTTGTTTGATTTTCCCTCTATCTGATGTCCTGTCTGGTAGTTTTTTTTTGGGGGACTTTGGTTAGCGATGAATAGGAACATATATAGGCCAACATTCTGTTCTATTAAGAAAATTGAATACCTATCTAACACTCAGTTCTTGGGGAAAAAACTGCTTCATGATTAACAATGCCTTTTTCTGTTTCAATTCTGTTATAGCGTCTTTCAATTTATTGTCAGATGCTTTATTTATTTGTAATTTATTAATCTTAACTCTTTAAGCTTCTTGGCAAAGATGTTGCTGTTGTTTTGGTTGATTTCCTCTTTAGGACAGCTTAAGATAGTAAAGGTGAGCTTTCTGGTATGTGTATGTCACCAACATAGAAGTCTCTCTAAGACTTGAATTGCCTTTCCTACTCCTTATAGGACAGGGACTAAGGTGATTTGATATATAAGAAAATGGAGGTGCACATAGTATTTCCTCTTATTATTCACTCCAAATATGTCAGCTGAATGGAATGGTGGCATTTTCATTTGCATGTGATATCATAAAAATTGGTTGTATATACATATATATTCTGTGCAGATAGATGGACCCGTACCTTTTAAGCTTGCTTTTAGTGACAACCCCCTCCCCTGCTATCATTGACGTTTTTCGTGTCCTTGACATTTCTACTGATATATCTTTGTCTAATTACAGCAAATTTTTGATAATATCATGAACCATGATATCCCATGGCCCAAAGTACCCGAGGAAATGAGTTATGAAGCATATGACTTGATCAACAAGTGAGTTGCCTGAAAGTGCCTGGTAGCTTCATCATGTTAGTTATTTACTATTTATCAGTTAATAGTCAAATACCAGAAGCTAGTAGTACGGTCTGGTGTGGTACGCAGTTTGTTTACTTACCTAAAACAATGAATTGAGAAAATGCCAACGACCACCACATAATGCATGAGACATGTCACGTCAGGGTTCCAAAATAGTTTGCTAAGCCTTCTGAATTTGCACAGAGGTCTTTTATGTCAGACTATTGGTTGAGACTTGGGAGCACTACATTCAAATTGACCTGGCACTTGACAACAATCAAGATTTAAGAAATTAGATTGAGAAATAGTTGCTCCATGTCACCCGGTAACGAATTAGATATTCATATTCACTTTCATTGAAATTCTGATTCATGTCTCTTTGTAGCAAACCATACTCAAGCATCATAGGTCAGCAAATTTCCATGAATTTTTTATGAGTCTTGAGGACCAAGTTACCAAAACCAATATCAAAATGTATGTCTTAACATTGTATTTTGTCTTTGCAGATTGTTAATAGAAAATCCTGTTCAGCGACTAGGAGCAACTGGGAGCATCGAGGTAATAGAGATGATGGTGATTGCACAGATTCTTAGCAGAATTTCTTTCAATGTTGATATTTCTTCTAATGTAGAAAATTAACTGTTCATGCAGGTAAAACAGCATCCTTTTTTCAGGAATATTAATTGGGACACACTGGCAAGGCAAAAGGTATGGTTATACTAACCTATTGATATGACAAGAAACAAGGTGATACATAATATATCTGTTAAACTATGCTTTACATTGTAGGCAATGTTTGTACCTTCGACTGAAGGCGCATATGATACAAGTTATTTTATGAGCCGCTACATATGGAATCCTGAGGAAGACCATGTATTTGGAGCTAGTGACTTTGATGACATGTCTGAAAGTGGCAGTGATTCTTGCAGCAGTGGATCTTTCAGCAATACAGCAGATGAAGATGTAAGTTCAATATTCAATATTATGTGTCAACAGGGTACCACCATATGTGCTGTCAACTACTAAAATAGACATAAAAAAGTTATATTCTAATTCTTCCAAGTTTCCTTTTCTTTTCATTTCATTTTTGCAATGATCCTGAAAAATTTAGAAAAATCTGGTTAATTCAAGGTTAATGACATAAAAAAATGTATGTGAAATTTGAATTTAAATTAAGTCGAAGAAAATAGGCAGTCAAAGCAGTTAATTCAGCAGTGTTGAGATTGAAGTGACAAAGGTCTGACCTGGATGATTACCATTACATCTCATCCTTATTGTAGCTTTTGTGTCATACTAATGTTTCCTCGTCACATATTTTGCAGGGAGATGAATGTGGCAACTTGGCAGATTTCAAAAGCAAAAACCTTGCTGTGAAGTACTCCTTCAGCAATTTTTCTTTTAAGGTGAGACATTCCGTATGTGCATCCTTCTTAAACTTAGATTTATAACCTTGTGATCGATGCGTTTACATTACTATCTTCAACTTCGTGCTAGGAGACAGGGTAACGGTTGTTCTTCTAACACCCCCCAAAGTCTCTTTGGGCTTAATTATATCTTAACTCATGTGTGCCATCTCATTCTGTTACCCAATTTTTTTTTCTTTTTGATGCAAAGAACCTGTCAAATCTGGCATCTATAAACTACGACTTGGTAGTGAAGTCTATACAAGAGCAATCTGAGGCTTCCACTCAATGACAAGCTCTGTGGTTGATAAACAAGCCTTAAAGTAAACAAGACCAGCACATATTCGCCGTTATCTGCATCTTGCTATATCAAAAAGTCCCTCGTTCCTGTCATGAGCTTTGTATTGATTCCGAGAGGGAGCAAGAGCAACTACTCTTACTCTAAAAATTCAGGCAGAGAAAGAGACTCGAGGGCAAGGGGTGCTCAAGGCACAGAAAAGGTCCGCCCTGTCTGGTTCAACAGCCCTTTATGCACCCTGAATATGTTTTCTGGTCAATTCTGGAGGTGCCAATGTGGTAGCCTCCTTGTATTAGCCCTCTTTTATAGGGAATGGAATATCTTGCTGCAATGCAATTTGAGTAATTCCACCATTCACCAAATATGGTTTCCCTCTGTATATAAAATCACCTTTCAATATATGAAATTTCGCATATTTCTCATCCAGTTTGAATTGAAGCTTCCTGCTGCCTTTAAGGACCAGACATGAAATGCTGTTGAACTGGTATAAATGTTTTTTTTCCCCAGTTGAATAAATTGAAGCATTCCAATGTTCTCAAGAGGGAGTTAAAAAAAAAAGATGCCATAATTACATGAATATGAGGAGAAAATGTCTCTGATATAGATCTATGAGTACTAGTGCTAATGAATGACCAATAGCCAATGATATGTATTTCTATTGTAAATTCCAAAAATTAACGAAGGCCTTTGATCATAAATTCAAGGGCAATTAGATGTATAACTTTAAAAACATTACACACATATGTATACAAACATAGATATATATAGGGAGGGTTCATATGCACACTTCCTTTTAGAGGAGCATCACTTGTTAAATGAGCACAACTACTCCTACCAATTCAATTTAAATCTGATGGCTCAAATTAAAAACGCTTTTAACTAAATAAAAAAAACTTTTTTTGGGGAGAAGGGGGTGTTTCAGACTTGAGTTTATTCTTGCTTCTCCCTCTCCCCGAGCTCTCCTCTCTCTCTTTCTACCCATCCCCTCCCTCTCTCACTCTCTCTCTCATATATATATGGGCATCCCATTTTACATGAACACCACTTATTAGGTGAGAACAATCAATCCTAACCATTTAATTTTAATTTAATAACTCAAATTAAAAACTGTTTTTGATTAATTAAAAAAGAATTTTTTTTTTTTTTGGAAGAGAGGGTTTTCAGTCTGGAGTTTATCGTTGCCTTCGCTTTCTGTCATTCGCGGAGCTCTCCCCATCTCTCGGAGCTCTCCTTGACCAAAAGATTTCAAGGGGTGTGATATTTCAGTACTCCAATATCATTCCTACAGTGATTCTATAATTAGATTGGGCTGCTACGAAAGTTTAATTTAATATTATAATATAATTTAAAATTATAGAAAGAAATACAAACGAAATTATTTTCAACCTAAAATAAACACAATTCTTAATTATTTTTAAAATAAAATTTACCTGATTATTAAGTCCATCACCTCAACAACCTGTTTTACCATCTCTATAATCTGTTAGCGGGCTTTTGGGCAAACTGCGCAATCGAGAAAGGATAGGTGCCCACGGGTCACGGGCAGGACATATGGGTTTTTTATTTTTATTTTTATTTTTAAGGGAAGAATACATCAAGACATTATTGTATACTAAGTGTTCGACGAAATGTCTCAATGAAGTTGACAAGTAACAACCTGCGATCATTGATCAACCGCATTGCACAGGGACGCTAAACTCCAGCATGTTGAGGCGTATCTCATCCCATCTCTCCCCTTTGATTCACACTTCTAAATCATCATTGTTCCCCACTCAGGTGATTTCTCTCTCCTTCACCTCCAAATTTCTCTGGGTGTTTCTGATTTCGTTGTCAATTTGCTTCATGTTGACCCTCGACGAAATCAAGTGATTGGTTGATCACTGAATAAATTTGCTGCGCGGGTGAGATGTTATTTTGTTTATACTCTTCACCCCCTTTTCCTTTTTTGGGTTTGATCCGATAATGAGGATATGAGATTGAGAGGATTCTGGGTGCTCATTTCTGAAACTCAGAACTGATTACGATATGTGAGTGAAGCTATAATGATGATCTCTCCTGTTTGGAGGATTCGAGTTTTGGTATTAGCGTGAAAGTTCTCGCCTATTTTGGTTAATCTTCTGCAGCTGGTTCGTTATTTACTAATTGAGCTTTTACTGTTCAATGTTCATTTTTAATATGATAGTAGTTTCATCTTGGTTTATTTTTCTTCAAGTGAAAATACTATTGTGATTGTGATTGTGGACTGCAATTCTTGCTGTAACCTTAGAAAGGAGTTTCAGCAGTTTTTCTTCCATATATTTGATGAGCTTTCTATCAATGGGATTATGTGATCAGGGGGCCTGCTGGCTACAAGAAGTGTGAAATTGAATGTTAACTGTATGATACACCTAAAACAAGTTGGTTTATGTGGAGTAAAAAAGGCTTTTTGGGTAAAAATGTTTCATTCAGCAGACTTGTTAGCATTACCAGTTCCTTAATCCTAATTATACTTTGCTGATTTCCTACTCATTGGAAATGGAGAGTAGATCGGGCCGACTTGCTTCTTCCTCTTGAATAAGTTATAAAATTTCACTTGAGGAATAAACCGAGGGTTTTCTCTTCCTCTTGAACAAGTGGGCTATTTCTTTGCCAAAATTGTGCTCAATTTCATATGAATTGCTTGAGCACCTGCAAAGAGTTTCCATGAGAACTTTCAGAAGTGACTGGGTGTCATAGCTGGTGACATCTCAAAAAACATTTTTCAAGACTTTTTACTGTATAAATTCTTCATGCCTTATAGTGCACCTCTTGGCCCAAGTACCCAACCACACTCTTGGTTCAGCTCTTGGACATTTGGGGTCTTCTCAGGCCTTACTTCTTGCATTTGAATGCTTTAGGTGCTAAGTTGCTGCTTTGCATGTGTACTCTTTATAGATTTTGCCTAAATATTTCTCCCTTTGATTTCAACTCTTTGTCAATAAGTCCATGACTATCATCAACCCGAGACTGTTGGATGGGTTTGGATTGAACTGAGAGTGTAAACAATCTTTGAATGAGCAAATGTTTATGGAAGTTTGAAAATGTAAGCATCATTGTTGTATTATGCATTTTTTTAATGGATTTTTGATAATGTCTTTGAATAAATATCTGGTGGAAATGTACTAAAAGGTTGAGCTTCATAATAATACATAATCAGGTTTTACTTCTGTGTAATCCGTGATTCCGTAGTGATGGTAGCTTTGTAAAATATTATCATTGCTTTTTTTTGGTTGGGGGGAGGTTTTTGTTATAAGCCTGTTATCTTGACCTTGCTGTGTCATCAAACACAGGCTAGCCACTGCTTGAGGTCTTTGGAAGTATTCAGCACAGACATAGTGAAGCCGGTACATTAATATCCACTGACTGACTTTTTAGTTGAAATTTTCAAGAATGATTTGTTGTTGGTTTCTGCTATTGTTGTATAATTTGATGGATTTTGCTGAGCAGAGCAGGATGGCTTAATGTTGCTGAAATTGCTTTAGCTTTGTTACATGCTCATTAAGTCCAAAATATTGTCTTGTAAATGCTCCTGGCATGGGCCACTTTCAAATTTTTTATAGTGAGAAACTGTAAGGGCATCCCCTATCACCATTGGCATGTCTCAGTTTTCTTCCTAGTTCTCAGTTAGAATTAATTACAGCCAATATTTTATTTTGCTTAAACTCTGAAAATATTCTGTTTCCAAAAAATATTAGGAATTGTTTCTTTGTGATTTCGCTTATAGCTGCTATCTTGTAGGTACGACGTTTTCCAAAGAGAGATCTCCATTTAGCTCTTTTCATGGGCTACACCTGATGACTTTCCAACATTTACCTTTTCTGTAGGTGACAGGCGGAATCTTTTCCAAAGAGAAACCCCAGTTTATAGCTTTTGTCCTGGGTAATACTTATGATTTCTATTCTTTACATTTTCTATAAGGAATTGGTCATATGAATTGGTAAACTGAAATTTATTTTAATCTGATATGTTGAGACTGATTGACTGTACATTTGTGCTCTTAGGTGGTCCTGGAAGCGGAAAAGGGACACAATGTGCAAAGATTGTGGAGACATATGGTTTTACACATTTGAGTGCGGGTGATCTTTTAAGAAATGAAATATCTTCTAATAGTAAAAATGGGTAACTTTTCTCTTACAAATTGTGTATTCTTGTCAATTATCTTGTCGATTGGAAATTTCATATGCGTAATTTCAATTTCAGTTCCATGATTCTTCAAATTATCAAAGACGGGAAAATTGTTCCTTCAGAAGTTACAGTTAACTTGATCCAGAAGGCCATCAGTTTGGGGGAAAATCATAAGTTCTTGATTGATGGATTTCCACGAACTGAAGAGAACCGTTTGGCATATGAACAGATTGTGAGTCTTTCGTCCCTTATAGATGTGTTTATATGCAACTTATACCATTTCCCTGTGTTCTAGGTTTATGAAAACTTTAAGCAGCAGCTTTAAATTTTTCCCCCTTAGTGATTAGTGTACCAATTTGTCTAAGATTGTGAATGATTGCTGACCATGTAATGACAGCATAATGGAGATGAAAGTAAAACTTGGCTAACGAGTCCTAGTGTGCAGAGAAATGTTCTGAATCTCTCCGCTAATGAAGTTTGTGAGAGTTTTTTCTTGTGTAGCTTGCAAAGTGTATTTGATCAAGTGAAATTGTCAACTAGGCAATCTAAAAATGATACAACGAAAATTGTGAATTATTGGAGGGGTCATATGATGTTTAAACAAATTCTACCTACTGATTTCTTTTTGACCCGGGGGGTGGTCGAACCTTTGCTCATTTTTGGATATGCCCTGTCTGTGATGCAGGTAGGAGCACCTCCAAGTCTTGTACTTTTCTTTGACTGTCCTGAAGAAGTGATGGTGAAACGAGTCTTAAACCGTAATGAGGTACTTTATATATTTAAGTGAAAAGTTTAAGAGCCATTACAACCCCTGATTGAATGATTTGGTTAAAACTTGATATCTTTAAGCAGAAAAGCTCAGGACTTCATCTTTAATGTTCTCCCTCTTTCAGGAAAGCTTATGTATCAAATGAGAATGATCTCTTCTTTATTTTAGGGAGGGTTGATGATAATGAAGAAACAGTTAAGAAGCGTCTCAAAGTGTTCAGGGAATTAAGTCTTCCTGTTGTCGACTACTACTCCAAGAAAGGAATACTTCACAGGGTAATCACTTGGAATGAAGAGCTTGAATTGTTTTCGATTTGGTGTCACCTGTAGCGTACAGCTCACGGCAGGGACATGGAATTGATCATTACACCATCTTTTAGTGTTTAAACTGACGATGTTTTGGATGACGCTTCATATGGCTCTGCAACGTTGCTGCAGCAGATCTTTTGGTTGGTTGTTTGATTTGATTTGATTCATACTTATGGCAATGAACTTTGATATGCAGATTAATGCAGTGGGAACTGCAGATGAGATATTTCAACAAGTACGCTCCGTATTTTCTGCATATGAGGTATGCTATGTGTCTGTTGTTATTCCTGTGCCAATTTGAGATTTAAGTTTGCTTTTAGCAGTTTCAAGCTTTTGTTTCTTTTTTGACGATTCCTGACCACTACATAGGTATTGTGATCATTGGTGTGTATTAATAGTTGATGTTATAACAATACCGTTTAATCATGTATTTAGTGGGGTGTCGTTGGATATCATGTCATATCATATATATATATATATATATATATATATATATATATATATATATATATATATATTAAAAGTTGAGTTGAAGCAATATATGCGACACATAGGATGCCACGCAGGTAGATTCAATGCAATTTCAATTCAATTTAATGTTCGAACTATTCACATTAACATTAAATATAATGGACGTTAACAATAAAAAGTATATTAATCAAAATAGAAAAAAATAAAGAGACATATCTATTTAGTTTTTATAATAAATGATATAATCTAATATATCAATTTATTATTGTTATTTAAAAAAACTATTTTTTTAACTTATAATTAATTTTTATTGTTATAAATTAATTAGAAAAAATAAAATTAAAAAATGCCATTCAGATTGCGTTATAACTTTTATTGGTGGAAAAAATAAATTAATTTTTATTGTTATAACTTTTCAAAAACTCTTCATGGGATTTCTGTTTGCAAACTTTGATTCTTAGGAGATGAACTTATGTACATTTAGACTCTGTTGAACCTTTCCAGTCAGATTGCGTTGGGCGGCCTGGGTGGCTGTTGCTGGAAAAATGCCATTGATGTGGTTATGTAGTGTCAGCTTCTCCTGAATTCCTCACCCGAGTTTTTTCACTATCTTGAAAGGAATGTTACATTGTTCAGTTGTTAGACTCACACATTACATCTGTATCATGCTATGCTGCACTGCGTAACTTTATGTGGACCAAACCACATTTCTATTAACCAGTTTCAAGTAGTTTCTAACAATATTAAAGCACGCACTGCTATTTCTTCTACATGGATTCAAACACTTATGTAACTTTCTGTTTTTCTGCTCGTTTCTTTCTCTAACCTCTGGCACCATCTCCAGGACCTCACATTTGGACTTTTATTATTCTTTGCAGCCAATGATAAAATGATCAATGCAAACGGGGTGCATGGATACTCATAAGTTGCTGTTTTGCAGAAGTACACATGAGGAACTGATACACAGTGGATACTCATGGATGCCTTTTTGTACTTCTGTAAATTCAGTTGATGTCTTTCTGCTTCTGATGACAGAGTTTTTGTTCTTAAGGGTGAATTAGGGGCTTCTTTTATAAGCTAAATACGGAAGGCTTAAGTGCATTGATTGTCTTTCATTATTTGTAGTCGTCCGTCTCATTAGTATTTTTGAAAACGATCTATTTTCTATGCCTTGGGCCTATACCATACCCCCGGGTGTACATCCTCCTTTAAATTGTTCATGTAAGACCACAAACTGCAACAGTTCTATGGGAGCACATCCTTTGGGAGTGGTATAGCATCTACTATATTTTTGGAACCTTGTATCCTGCACCCGATTGACACTTGTACATCGTAATATTTACATAAAGTTGATTTGGATAAACATGGTTCGAGCCATGCTTGTCCATTCGACCATCACTAAGGACCTAAGGTGCCCTCATCTAAAATTTCTAGATCCGTTATTGTTAGGTAAGGTGCCCTCAGCAGATTATACATGAAAGGACTTGATGCAATAAAACAATATCATCATAGTATGTAAGAGTAAAAGTAAAACAATCTTGTAACTGTACTCAAGTTCGGACTTCTACATTAATTTATCAAAGCATTGACATGATATTGGCATATCTATTAATATATAAAAGGAGAGTTGGGTTAACTCTTCTCCCTTAATTATAGAAAAACGTAAATTATAATGGCATCAATACATAAGAACTCTACTATTGAGTTGTACATAACCTTCATCAAATATTTTTTTTAAAAAATGGGATAATGAAAAAAATGAAACAAGTAGCCTAAATTATAATCCAATACTTTGAGCTAACAGGGAAGTAGACAGCGTGTTGTTTGTGAACCAGTACACTTGCAATCTCTTATCTGGACATCCCTGAAAGCATGATAATAAAACTCAATGACCCCATTCTGTAGTAATTTTCTTTTCACCCTTTATTTTCGTAATCAAATGCAGTTCATATGAATTCCATTTATTAAGTAACCTTCATTTGCTACTCGAATAGAGGGTGAAAAGAACATGAATATTGGGGGTATTATGTTGAAATATATTGTGTCTTGTTGCAAATACTAAAGTAACTAAACATGATCAGGTTGGTACAAAACATTACCTTTCCTTCTGTGTATGATGATTCCCAAACTCAAGAAATGTCTCAAAACTGTACTGATATCTATCTGTAATTGGGGAGTTGGTAAGGGAAAAATAAAAACCAATTAATACCTAAAACATGAGAAATGAATTTTTCCCTTTTTCCTTTAACTTATTTCATGCCACTCCATGTCAATCCCTTACCTCGAAACTGATAAACTTATCAGGGTGCCAATCAAAACTTCATCTCCATAAATGCCATCAAAGATCTGCAAGAGCTGAATCCTTGTTAGTCTCTTAGGATACTCGAAGAGTCGGGAGGAAGGAATCAGTGTTTATATTCTAATATGCGATAAAGTATTGACTGCAAACGTAAGCACCACACATGGAAAAGTCTAAATCAAAACGACATTAATATATCATGATTTTACTTTGAGTCGCATATAATATTCGTCAAATAAAACAAAATTAAAAGAAAATGGGAGAATAAAAAAATAAAATAAGAAGCTTCAATATATAATGTTTTGGATAAAGGCATATTGTTAAGAGAATAAACAGAAAAATTTTAAAAATCAGTAAACTTTAATCCAATATTCTAAAAAAGCACTAAAGTTTAAATTAGGTTTAAAAATCACTAACTTTATTATAAAGTTCAATTAATCACCAAACTATAATTTACTTTGGTATTTTTTAGAACACTAGAGTAAAGTTTAGTGACTTTTTAATTTTTTTTCTATAAATATTAATAGCTGTTAATATCTTCACGTGCATTTCACTAAACTATAATTTACTTTGGTGATTAATTGAACTCTATAATAAAAATGAGTGATTTTTTAAATCCAATTTAAAGTTTAGTGATTTTATTAGAAAGAGAATATGGAGGATGAGGTTGTTGGTCCTTTTAACTAAAATTATAATGAGAATCATGTCATTGGCCCAACAACTATCATTGACTTTGCGTATAATATCTTATTACACAACTTTCTTTAAATGCACTGAAATAATATCATTTGAGTCAAACCAATTACCTTTCCTCTTCGCCCGTACTCAGAAAATCACTAAATATGAAAGTCGGGGATGTGTTGAATTTTTGGCCAGTCTTCCCGGTATCTTTGCGGCATCGTTCCTTGAGGCCATCTGAACAAGAATAAATACGAAGTTTTTTCAGTGAGGTGAGTTCCGGCATCCATTCTGGCACTGTTTCCAGTTCTTTACAATTCTTAATTATCAGGGATTGGAGGGCAGTGAGGTTGCGCATCCCATCTGGCAATTTCACCATCTTTCGTACAGAATATAACCTCAAGGAACGGAGGGAGTGTTGAAGGCAACGCCATGGCATCCCATCTTCCTCCTCTCCCTCTCCTTCTTTGCTTAGACTCAGACTGGGCAATTTGTATAATTTTAAGCTTTCCAAGGCAGTGAGATGCTCCAACCCTCCACTCACACTCTTCAATTTCGAGCAATGCAAAATTTGAAATTTTGCCAGGGACGACGAGCAGGTACGGAACACATCCTCAACTTTCGATAAACTCTCCACCTCCTTATCATTTATTATGTACATGATCTTGAGACACTGAAAACCCTCCATCGGCAGCACCAATTTGAGATGCCCTACTTTGTTAGTCCAAACACTCCTTAATTTGGAATTCCCAGACTCAATGCTTTCCATTATTCGCAGATTTACATTGTAATTCACTAGAGTCAGTTCTTCTACGCTGGGGCAAAGAGGCATAGAGGCCAAGTTAGGGCAAGTCCATATTTCCAATTCAGAAAGACGGGGAATGAGGGCAATAAGGTGTTGCTATCATCTCTCCACCATCCTTTCAACTTTGATAGATTTGATAATTGGAGCTTCTCAAGAGAGGGAAAGAATAATTCTTCAGATTCCAATGCTCCTACACCGCTGCTGTTCCTACTCATTGGTGTATTCTCCATGTATTCCAATTCATACAAATGAATAAGTTTCAAAGATTTCAATTTACTCAATTTCCCAAGCCCTGACAGGTGTTGCAGCTTATAACAAGAAGAAAGCGTGATACTGACAAGGTTTGGGAGAAAGCTCGTGAGGTTCTCTTCTCTAGCCCAAGTCGGCATTCTCCCTCCACAATACCATTCCAATTCCAATCCTCTCAGATTAGGATGTGGTTGGAGGTCTTCCAACAATGCTTCCTCAATGTCATAAACCCTTGTTTCGACATCCTCAAGCTGCTCCCTATCATAAAATGTAATAACAATCTCGGTCAAATGTTGACTCAAACACTTTCCTTTTCTACCACTTTCCATGGCATACTTAGCATTGGTAGGAATATACATCTGGATAAGCAGATATCCTTTTAGGTTATGGAGAGCTTTTATCTCCTCTACCTGATCAGCTAATTGTAGCTCCTCCGTGCTGGAAGTTTTTTCACCAACTATAAAAAAGGCAACTTCCAAAGACAACTCAACTTTCCTACACCCCTTGGAAAATGAGTCAGGGACTCACAATATCCTATATCCAACACCCTTAAACTTGTCAATTTGCCCAAGTCTTTGGGCAATTCTTTGAGCTTCCTGCACTCTCTTAAATGTAAGGTTTGCAAATTATGCAGTTCTCCAATTGAATCAGGAAGCACCTCTAGTTCATCATTATTGGTTAGATCAAGATGACGTAGATGTAATAGCTTACCCAATGTACTTGGCAATTCTCTGAGCTTCCGGCACCAACTTAAATGTAAGGTTTGCAAATTATGCAGTTCTCCAATTGAATCAGGAAGCACCTCCAGTGCATCATTATTGGATAGATCGAGATAACGTAGATGCAGTAGCTTACCCAATGTACTTGGTAATTCTTTGAGCTTGTTGCACCATCTTAAATGTAAGGTTTGCAAATTATGTAGTTCTCCAATAGAATCAGGAAGCACCTCCAGTTCATAATTACCGGATAGATCGAGATAACGTAGATGCACCAGTTTACCCAATGTACTTGGCAAGTTTGTCATCCCTGAATATCTCAAATCCAACGCCCTTAGAGATATCCAATTAGCTAATAAGGTACCAAACGCCTCAGGTGACTCCGGCTCACTATGGCCAACTCTAAGATACGTACGGATCTTAGTACCGGTGAAAAGGCCTTTTGTACCTTGACCCCTGCCCTGATGCATGAGATGTCGAATTTTAGTTTTTAAGTTACTTGGGATGCAATTGGATTCAGGGATCTCCTTTCCAGCTACTTCTTGCGCAAGATCATGCATGAGATCGTGCATCTTAAAATAGATTATTTCATCATGTTTATCTTTGTGTACATCTTGGAAAAAGCATCGCCTTAACAATATCGAAAAATATTCATCACCGGCATCTTCAATGCTTTGACCTTCCTCTAAGGGGACAACATAACCTTGCGCCATCCAAAGATTTATCAACTTCTCTTTCTCGATTACATAATCCTTAGGAAATAGTGCACAATAACTGAAGCAAGTCTTCAATGGGGACTCAAGATGGTGATAACTAAATTTTAATATGGGTCCAATGCCTTCATTCTCGCCATCTTTAAGTTTACCCAGCCTTTTCTTTTGAAACAATAGCCACTTTTGTTTAGGATGACCATAAAGAAGACTTCCTACCACCCTTATAGCAAGAGGAACACCAGCACATTTTTTTACTATCTCCTGACCAATTTCGACTAAATCATGAGCATTTTGTACAAATGATGTCCTCTCAAATAGTAGCCATGAATCCTCGTCAGACAATCCTTTTAACTCATGCATTTCACCTCCTGTAATTGTACCTGTAATTCCTGAACGCGTAGTCACTAAAATCCAACTTCCCCTTAGACCACCCTTCAAGAACCCCATGAGCTTCAGCCATTGATCGCGAACCTCGTTCCATACATCATCCAAAACAAGAAAGTACTTCTTTCCCACTAGTTTTTCTTGAAGTTCCTTCTGTAGGGGTTCCATTGCGAGGTGTTCACGATTTTCCTTTTAAACAAATCCAAAATCTTACGAAACACAGCCTTCAGATCTAAGGTTTTTTATCTTGATCAGCGACACAAGTCCACAACCTCAAGGGGAAATTTTCTTTGATCCTAGGATCATTATATACAAGTTGGGCGAGAGCAGTTTTTCCCAACCCTCCCATTCCCACAATAGCAAGGCAAGAAACATCATGTTTAACATCAGGATCTAGCAACCTATGCACGATTTTCTCTACATCATCCTCTCTTCCGATAATATCCTGGACATAAACATAAGAACAAGTGTCTTCCCTTCTCCTACGAGTGGGCTCAATGTCGAGCTCAAAGCCAAACTGTTTATGGTCACTAGCAATGGCATGCAACCTCTTTCTAATTTTCTTAACCTCTCGGGACGTTTTGTGAGCTAAAGGGAGGGACTTGAAGCGAGAAAATAGAAGATTGAACTTTTTAGAGACATTACCATCCTTGATGAGTTTCTTCTGCTCTGCTAGAGTGACAAACTCATCAAGCAAATCCTCAGCGTCGTAAACAGCATCCTTGAGGTCGTCAATATAGAGTTGGGCCTGCTTGGAGAGATCGGCCTTCACTTCCCTGAACTCGGCATCTTTGAACACAGCCTTGATGGTGTTGACAGTTCGTTGTAGGTTCTCAAGCTCTGACTTGTAGTCGAAAATGGAGAAGAGTTCTCTAAGCTCTGGACACTGGAGGGCGTTAAAGAGAGTTTGAACAACAGACAAGGCAGTTCCTATGTCCATTCTTTGATTTTTGA